>JANEYF010000831.1:0-1260000 GCA_029963845.1 Rhamnusium bicolor
ATGTTTTGTTTTCGCGATAGCTCTGTAGTCGACGGGCGATTGGCAGTAATAATGCTCTGCACCTGTCAAACAAACGCCAGTGCATACTGGAGCTGCCTAGTAAGAGTGGATCTGTGTTGCACTGCGGTTTGTCGTATGGAAGTGCTGTTTCACTGCAGGCAAAGCCCAGAGCGCTTCAGAACATAGCACGCTCTGTACTGTACGGGAGAATGCCAATACGCGGCCGGACAAGTCGATGCGGTGACGTCACAGGTCCGTAGTTCTAGTGCAGAAAGCAGGCATAGCATGTTGTTAAATGTAAACAAGTACTGTTATTTGTGATTTGTGAAATTTTTAATTGAAGTAATTATAATGAGCAATTCTTCTAAATTATCATCATATGGTGCATTGCACGAATATGTGAAAATACTTCAACAAAAACGCCAGAAAAAATTTTTGTCCAAGTTCCAAGAAACGGAAAACGTAGACAAGTTTGCAAAAGAATTTTTTAACACAATAAAAATAATGTGTAAAGTATATGTCACGATACAACAGGGATGCTGCATTTTGAACAATTTTTTTTCATTTTTTTATGTTATTTTTGGGACCCTAAAGAAGATATTTTCTATCGTGGATTTTGTGTGAGTTTACTAGGTATTACTGAAAATCATCGGACACAGAGTTGTCAATTATTCCTTTTGCGGTGAGACTCATTTTTAGCAAATATTATTATTTAAATAGATTTCAACCGCAAGCTCACAAATTTTACTTGAAAATGATAAAGGGACGTCCAAAAATATTTTTTATAAAAGTACATACATACAGTGTACATTTATAAACATACGTACATTTAAGTATACAGATTTAGGGGTTTTAATTCTGTCTATAAACAAAAATTTAGGAACCAGAACGGCATTAGATATCTCCAACCGTTCACAAGTTATAAGAAAAAATATAGTGTGACGTCACCTCCAAATTTGGCTAGTGTAAAAATATTACTTCTTTATTTTTTTTCACTCGTTCTCCAATAAAACTACTATACGATTCGAATGTATTGAGCCCTCACTTTAACCACGAATATAGAAGTGAAAAAAATACTATACTAGAAAATTTTACATAAAACCGATGTGATTTCCGAGAAATGACTACTTAAAGTTTAATGTGCCGAGAGTATTGTTAATAATGGATACTTTTTTTTGATATAAATTGAAGAATCTTCATAACGTTTTGACCTAAGTTATTAACATTTCGGTGAGTGGTTTACAATATGAATATATTTTCTCCTCCGTTTTTGAGATATGCGCGGGTAAAGTGAGAGCTCGATACATTTCATCCTATACTAATAGTTACGTATTAATATTTCAAAATTAAATAAAATTCACTTTATCGTGATTGGTGACGTCGCGCCAATGGGACAACGTCTTAAGACATGCCTCTAGCATCTGATATTCAATTAGTAATTTAAGCATTTTCTAGGTAGAAATTAAATAAATAAATAATAAATAAATAAAAATGTCTTTATTTAACCTGACGGGGTGTCAGCTCATTGAGCTGCTGTGAATGCCAACCAGGGCTCTACATTATATTAAACAATGTGTGCATAATTGTATCATTTCAGTAGTGGTAAAAAATATCCATAAAACTTACAAAATATGTGAGAAGAGAAAAAAATACAAAAAAATAATTTTATAAGACAAGAGAAACATTTAACAGAAACTATTACAAGTACATAAATATTTAAAACTGATTCAGAAGAAAAAGCGTTTTTAATTTTTTGTTAAATAAAGAGTAGGATAATGACATAAAAGACTGGGGAACTTTATTAAACAATTCTGACGCTAAATATGAAAAAGAAGATTTAAAGAGAGTTGTTACATGTCTAGGAATATGCAAGGTATTTGCTACAAATCGGAGATTAGCATTGTGGTATTGGTTTCAAAAAATAAGTTTGTTTTGAGGTATATGGGTGATTCATTTTTTAACACTGAGTAAACAATACAGATAAGGCGGAGCTCCCATCTTTGATGCATATTAAGCCAATTATTTAATTTCAAGTGAGGAGTGATATGCTCACTAGGGTGGAACGAAAACGGTAAAATTTAAAAATATTTTTTGAATTGCATATGCTATAGTATTCAAAATACTCTTTTTTATTGCCTAAAAACAGCTCACGAAATTTCAAAGCGATATTTTAATATCCTGTGGCTCCTCAGAGGCCTCAAAAGAAAAATTATTTTTTTCTTTGAGGCTCTTGAGGAACCACAGGATATTAAAGTAGAGCTTTAAAATTTTGTGAGCTATTTTAGAACAATAAAATGAATCTCCCGATTGCTATAGCATACGTGATTGAAATTTTGTTTTTATTATTAGCAAATGGTGCAGAAGCAGAATTAAGTGTTTTTTACTTTTTTAAATATAAATATAAAATGTAATAAAAAAGCATGATATGTGATATATTATTTAATAAAAAATAGAAAAGTACGAAATACAGTCATTTACATCAAAGTAGCATTAGTAGAGTTATAAAACATGACAACAAAGTCAGTTATCTTTAAAATAATCAGACTTTTTCTCAAATGCCGGTAGAGTACTTCTGGACTTTATTCTGGCCTGTATGAAACCCTCACGACTTTCATGTCCACATACTGCCGCAGAGGCCTTTGTAACGCACACACCTCACTACTACTTATGTGTGACATGGAAAACTTCGAAGATCTGCTACATTCAAATTTGATAAATTCTGCGAATCGAACTTTAAATTTTTAGTTAATGGTGGTTTTGAGATTTCTATCTCGTTCCAGGAAATTAAGTTAGAGTAATGATTAGCGTCAAAATTTAGTTCAGGCACAGCAAACACAATAATTCCTATTATTTTGTTTGCCCTTGCTTGTAATATTCTCCGAACACCAAGCTCTCTATAGGTTTTATCTTCATCTGTTAGGAGGGTAATCACAAATTCTCTGGATGGGAAAAGAATGCATTCCGTTGAATTACCGGATGAATAATTGTCTTTATTTGATGTGGCAAAAATCGACACAAATCCACTAATTTATACAAATGTCTGGCTCCTTCAAAACAAGAAGGATTAAGTTTTACATTAAACCAAAAAGGGGCATAAACTTTCGTTATATCTTCTGTTAAAATTTTTAAATTTTCACATGGTTCTTTGGTAGTTACATATAGCCTTAAGATTCGATTGGCTGTCGTAAGCCACCTGGCATGAGACATTTTTCCAGGATTTCAGGCAGCCAAGGAATCCCTTCGGTCCGATTGTTTCACCGTCTAAATATTTCATTAGATGTCTCAAGGGAAGCTCGTTGAAATGAAAGAGGCAAATCAGCCATTGTATTGGTCGGCCTAGTTTCTCCTCAATTAGGCGAATCACTCCTCCTTTACAACCAGTGTTTGTAACGGTACCGTCGCATCCTATTGCAACCAAATCTTTTACGTGATAGCTTTTTTTCCAGTAGAGTGAGAAGAGAATTTTTTTATATCAAAAGCATTACTGCTCTTTGGCACCATGTGTCCGACATATTTGGATCCTGGTTCCTCTACCACACTAATATGCTCTTCTTGTTTTTCTATGAAATACTGAACCTTGCTTTTCATTCAGCAATGTTCTGTCCTTACGTCCATCAAAAAAAGAGTCCTAATAGAGAAGTTTTTGTTCTTTCTTCAGTTAATATACGACGCTGAAATTGCCTCGCCCTTCTAACTTTCATTCTGTCGATTATTAAGGTAGGGTTTGTGTCTGATATTAATTCACCATCATACAAAACTGCGCTTGCAATCATTGCAGCTGATCGATCCGAAACACCAGTCCTGTCACATGCAAGACCTACATAAGGAAATTTAATTCTCATCTGAGCTGACGTAGGTGGTTGATCTTCAGTGAGAGAAGAGGGACCTTCCTCGATAACATTTGAAGACAGTCTAGATGATAAAGTAAATCACAGTTTTCTTCTTCATCACTGCTGCAGGCACTACTAAGATAATAGACTGAGATCTTTGGGCGATTGTTAGAATCTTCCTTAGATTTAGAAGCAGAAAGTTTATGGTCTTCCTTCATTTTTTCTCTCCTCGGCAGACTTTAATTTCTTATTAAGTCTGACATCTACTACGCCAATGCCCATTTGCCGAACAGTGCGTTGATCTTGCAAAAATCCTGTTCTGCAGACGGAACTTTTTTAGTTTTATCACACTTACAATTTTTGGAGACGCATTTGCAGGCTGCAATATCAAACAAATGAGACGCTTTTTCTCTAAAACATTCAAGTTTCAATTGAAAAGACGTGGTTTCTTTTCTGGCTTTTAAGTTCTTTTGCAAACTTTTGTATTGTTCGTGAAATTCTTTAATCATGTTCTCTATTCGTAAATGAGTGACCGTGGGAATAGATGCACTATTCCAAATACGTTCAATCGCAGGTACTATAACATTTAATATTTCGCGAATAGCTGGATCCCTTCCGGAGTTTTGCCACTTGATATTATGTTGTGCAAGTAAATATGCTAACATTACGTCCTGGTAAGTAGGTAACACAGGAGCTGAGCTCTTTCGGATTTTCCAAGATTTCACAGAAGATTTGGCTTCTGCTATTTATCGTGCTGCAACTACACACACACAAACCACTTGTATTACTTAGACCAAACAAAAAACACGTTGAATTCGGCAATAGTATAACGACGGAAAGGCAGAGCCTTTGAATTTCAGCTTATACTTATATTCATATAGCATACGTTTCCAGCGAGCACTAGATTAAGTTCATATTTTTCGCGGTTTTTGAAGTTAGACATTAAATTCTACAAATCAGTGATATTTATCTATCTTTTGAGCCCTTGAGGAACCTCAAAATATTAAAATATTTTATCGAGTTTTTGCACAAATTAGTTTTTTATACAAATGCATGTTTTGAGAGCTATTACAAGAAAAAATTCAAGAATTAAAAAATTCGTTCCACCTAATGCTCACGTTTGGGTACATTAGCCGAGAAACGAACACATGAGTTTTGGACCTTTTGCAATCTATAAGCCTCCATTTCCGTTAAACAAGGGCCATAAACAACATTTCCGTATTCAATCTTGGACAGGATTAACGAGTTTGAGAGCCTTAGCTTTGTTTCTGTTGATAGTACGTGTTTAAACTGATAAATTGTTTTGAGTTTAGCGTATGAGGATTGCACAACCTTTGTTACATGTTCTTTAAAAGTTAAATGACAATCGAAAATAACTCCAAGATTTCTCACCGCACTTTTAGTACAAATTTGCTCTCCGGCTATTGATAGTTTTACAAGGTTATCTTCAAAATCACTCCTAGCAGATCTAAAATTTATAGAAACGGTTTTATTGCAGTTAAGTTTTAACCCCTGTTTATCTAACCATACGGATATATTAGACAGATCTTCGTTAATTTTTGCCACGGATTCATCAACGGTTGTAGGCCGATAAGATAAATATATTTGCGTGTCATCCGCATACGAATGTATTTTACAATATTTTATAACTTTCGGTAAATCTGCCAAATATAAAGAAAACAAAATTGGACCAAGTATTGAGCCCTGGGGTACCCCCGATTTGACCACTAAACTATCAGATATTTGTAAATGACCTCTGTTATATATTTTAACGGTTTGCATTCTGTGTGACAAGTAGCTACGAAACCATGCTATAGTATTTGATGTTAAGCCGAAGTAGTGCAATTTTGCTAAAAGCATTTTATGATTTATACAATCAAACGCCTTTGTAAGATCAAGCAAAATGGCTGTAGTTATCATAGAATTATCTATAGCTGCTAAGTAGTCATCATTTATATCCAAGAGAGTTGTAACAGTACTATGGCCGGTGCGAAAACCAGATTGGGCATGAGGGAGCAAGTCATTAATTTGCACATGTTGTTTTAGCTGATCGTGAATTACCCTCTCTAATATTTTCGAGAAAATTGACAGAATACTAATAGGCCTGAAGTCACTTAAAGTTTCTGGTTCACTTTTTTTAGGTAGAGGTATAACGCTTGCCGTTTTCCATTGAGAGGGAACTGTATTAGTCTGAAGCGAGAAATTTATTATATGTGTGACTGCGTCCATACAAAAGGGTAATATCATTTTGATCATGTTTAAAGAAAATCCATCTACCCCAGCTGCATTCGATTTAATTCTATTAACAGCGATTAAAACACTTTCTGAGGTAACAAATGTTAAAGACATTTTGTCTATAATAGTTTGAAGCGTATTGTTGTTATAAAAATCCACATCCTCGTTACTAACTAATGTATTCGGAACAGAATTAATAAAATGGTTATTAAACATATTTGGATTACCAAAGTTACTTTGACCATCACTGTTTAAACTTGAATTATGAACGCCTAACTGATTTATTGTTTTCCACCACTCATGTGAACTAGCATTCGCTCTTAGTTTAAATTCAATATATAATTATTAAAAACAGATTTGATAATTGTTAATGTTCATTAAGATCATATTAAAATATGTGAATTAGTAGGGTATTAATGGCGGTGGTGGGTCTCCTCCCACCACTTGTGGTGGGGGGTAATTAGAGTGCGGGGGTAATTAGAGTGCGGGGGTAATTAGAGGGGGTAATTCTAGGGGGTAATTAGAGTGCGGGGATAATCAGAGGGGGTAAGTGTAATTACCTAAGTACTCTAATTATTGTAAATACTTTAATTACCCTAAGTACTGCAATTGCGCCCCTCTACAGTAAGTACTGTAACTACTGCAATTACTTCTCACCAATCAGTGTAATTATTCTAAGTACCTCAAGTACGCATCACTTTGTAATTACTCTAATTACCTTAAGTATTCCAATTACAGTGAATACTCTAATTACCCTAAGAACTACAATTGCACTCCTCTACTGTAAATTCTGTAATTAATGCAGTTACTTCTCACCCACCGCTGTAATTGCTCTAAGTACTCCAAGTACCCACCAACCCTTGTAATTGCTGTAATTATTTTACGTACTCTAATTACAGTAAATACTTTAATTACCCTAAGTACTCCAATTGCGCACCTCTACTGTAAGTACTATAATTACTGCAATTACTTTTCACCCACCTGCGTAATTGTTCTAATACAAGTAGTTAATCCAGATATCCTAAATACTCTACCCTGGCTTCTGTAATTATTCGAAGTACTCAAATTGCCGTAAACACTTTAGTTGCCGTCAGTACTCATACCGTAAGCACTGCAATTGTCCTATATCAATTTAATTACCTTTAGTACTGTAGTACAGTCATGTACGAAGAGAAGTTACTATTAAAAAATCTTTGGCTGTGTGGGATTTGAACTCTGGACCCCTCGATTACCAGTATCATACCTTACAAACTGAGCCATCGACCATTCCAATAGCTAATGGTTTTAAACTTCTACTCTACCTGCGTTTAATAAGACAAAAAGCAAGAGAATTGAAGTTTAAATGTGCGAGAGAGAGTTGACTGTATACTGCTTCGTAAAAGGCGCCTGCAGACGCGATACAATGCATAGGCGATTGTCGAATTCAGCCGTGTGGCAGTAGCGCAGAGCAACTGTCTTTGTCGTCTGTCAGTTTTCTATTATTCCATCACTCTCTGCTACATTAAACACAGGTTCTTCTTAAATAGATGTCCCGTATATAAAAATATAAATCAAGTAAAAAGTGATATTTAGAAATAGGAAATCTGTATGTCATTTTAGATATCGATTTATACCTAATACCACATTATTGTTATTTACATATTTTTATTGTATATGTTTCCTTGGGTTTTTTAGTTCTTATAATTATTGACACAGATTTAAAATAACAAAATTATTTATTTATTCATAAACATTCATAACAAATATTTCGGTGACTGTTTTCCACCTTTTTCCAATTTCCAATTCCAATTTAAAATCTTTACTGACAATTAAATAGATTATTTACAACTTGTATGGGATACAATATAGTATTAACATTAATATATACATATATACAGAAAAAGAAAACTAAAAATATCAATTCATTCATAAAGCAATTTACTATAAATAAAATCTTTTTATGTACCTACTTTATTTACCTTATTATCTATTTTGTACAAAGAAAATAACTTTATTTCTTTAAAACATAAAATAAACATTTTCTTCTTTTCCATAGAATATATGTATGTATTACATATCATGTATATTTTTTTATGTATGATATTTATTAGAAAGCAATAAGGCAATAGGTTCTATTTTTATAAATTGTGTTCTAATAATAAGCCGCAAAGTAAATTTTATAATATGTATTTTTTGAATACATATATAAAAAAAAATAATGAAACAAAATTTTTCTTAAGCCTTCTTCGGGAGGGGGGGGGGGGTTCGGTGATCATGTTACAATATCTTGGACATCCAAATAATAAACAACCGTATCCATTGACCATGCCGACGCACGGTGAGGATGGTCTACAGCTGCTACTGTTAGGTTGTGGAGGATTGTCTTCATCATCGTCTTCATAATGTGTCCAATGTTGTGCTGGTGTTCTTACATCATTTGTTGACGAGATATTGTCATCTTGGAGAGGTATACTTGAAAGCATCATGGCAGAATATTAATTGAATAGAAGCTATTACATTTTTTTATTATCCCCTCCCGGTTTCAGCAGTAATTAAACTAAAGTGGTGGCAACTATAAAGGTGAGACCTTTACAATTTACCACTTATTATACGTAATGTACATAATTTATTATATATAGTTATCATAATCACCTTACTTCAATTACGTTTTTTATGTATAATCTATACTTACAACTATCTGTTAGAAAAAAAAATACATACATCAATTACAACGTATAACTAAATATTCATTATAGAAGTAAACATTTAAATATAAATCTACCCTCTGGATTACAAAGGGCGGATATAACATTGTACGTCTATGAACCATCGACCTTAGTAAACCAAATGGGAGAAATAAGACAATTGTAATATATCAAATGCAACCTATATTTACAATTAGTTGTTAGAAAAATGAGTACATCAATTATAACTTACATACTAAATATTCACTATAAAAGTAAATATTTTAAATATAAGTCTCCCCTCTGGATCACAAATGGCGGATATGACATTGTACGTCTATGAATCTCCGACCTTAGTGAACCAAATGTGAGAAATAAGGCAATTACAGTACCTCAATTACAATCTACACTTACAACTATTCGTTAGAAAAAAAAATGTAAAGCACAACAATTACAACTTACAACTAAATATTCACTATAAAAGTAAACATTTTAAATATAAATCTCCCCTCTGGATCACAAAGAGTGGCTATGACATTGTACGTCTATGAACCTCCGACCTTAGTGAATTAAATAAGAGAAATAAGGCAACCACAGTACCTCAATTACAACCTATACTTACAACAATTCATTAGAAAAGAAATGTACATCAATTACAACTTACAACTAAATATTCACTATAAAAGTAAACATTTTAAATATAAATCTCCCCTCTGGGTCACAAAGAGGGGCTATGACATTGTACGTCTATGAACCTCCGACTTTAGTGAACCAAATGGGAGAAATAAAGCAATTGCAATATATCAAATACAACTTATACTTACAATTAGTCGTTAGAAAAAAATTTGAGTACATCAATTACAACTTACAACTAAATATTCACCATAAAAGTAAATATTTTTAATAAAAGTCTCCCCTCTGAATCACAAAGGGCGGATATGACATTGTACGTCTATGAACCTCCGACCTCAGTGAACCAAATGGGACAAATAAGGCAATTGCAGTACATCAATTACAACCTACACTTACAACTATTCGTTAGAAAAAAATATAGGCACATCAATTACAAACTTACAACTAAATATTCATTATAAAAGTAAATATTTTAAATGTAAATCTCCCCTCTGGATCACAAAATGCGAATATGACATTGTACGTCTATGGACTTCCTACCTTGGTGAACCAAAGGAGATAAATAAGGTAATTGCAGTACTTGGAACAACTAAAGAAAGGGGAGGGGGACAATTGCAATACTTAAGATAATTAGATTATTTACGATAATTTGAGGACTTAGAGTAATTATATGGGCATAGGGTAATTAGAGTACTTAAGGTAATTAATTACAACTGTTTATTATAAAAAAAGAAGTGTTTATATTCCTATGAAAAAAATATATGTTTACATTATAAATACATAAATTTGACAATTTATGCATAATATATCTACTTACAATAAACATAAATTTACTATTTACTTACTCTACAAATGTTCCACATATTTACATATCCTCATTTTTGGCAGAACATACATGAAGCCGCAGGTCTTATTACAACAAACATTCTGCTTCTACAACAGCTGCAATAAAACCTTGGAGTTTGTCGTATATATGTTGTTTTGTGTATATCTATGTGTTTATATGGATATATGTGGAAGGAACTGTTCTTGCATAATAATATAACAGCCCCCACTAAACAGGTATGGGTGCCGCATATCGGACACTCAGTACAAAAGACTACACACTACACAAAAAAAACTTCTCAGTCTACACACTAACTCAAATAGATATATAAACTTAGAATAACAACACAGACAATGTAACATCGACTACATACAACATCAAATTTTCGGAACTGCGACAACATTTTTAAAATCAAACATACAAATCTCAAGCCTTACTAGAGACCTAACACACATAAAAAAGATAAGATGACATGTAGCATACACACAAATACATACACTAAAGACTACCACTCTACAACGAACAACGGTAACGAAACTAACATATGGACAACACACCATAACATTATACCCCCTGTCCCGTTACCCCACACCCCGATACCACGCATACTCGCTAACTAAATATCCCTAAATATCGTAAGTAAAAAAAACAAAGATTAAACAGGTTTTTTCTATTTTTTGCTGCACACTAACAAAAAAACCATAATGCACACAAGCTTACATGATGCTACTAAATTTCTAAAACATTCTGTAGAAGTACAGCATTTGCTTGTTTTAAGGGAAAAGCTAATAAAACTATGTAACATGGTACAAGGGCTACAATAGCGGCTTGGGCTGGTGTATGCCGCGTCAAGCGATCTGTAACATCCGCACGAAATAAAACATTATTTAATGTAAAAAAAATCCAATAAATAAAATACCTAGTTAAGGGCGTGTATTGTAAATGTTTTAATAATCAATAAGTGTATTAAAATGGAAATGATATACATTGTCTATGGTCCCTATCTGTACAAATGCGGCTGCTGTAGAACAAATTATATCATCAAGTAAAGTTTATTTTAAATTTAATTGCATCATAAGAAACGTCGGCTTCTTTGATCCGTCAAAGAAGCCGATGCTTTATATGTTGCAAATATGTTTGAAACAAACTATACACTCAATTTCACTGCTCTTTCACACATTACACGTGCTAATTATACCGGAGATGATGTGGCATTAATTTAAAGTTTCGTATCACAGTAAAAATTAATAAAGAATAAAAATATAGGTGAGGTAACTTGAAGAAAGAAAGACGATAGGTACATGGAAACAAATTACAAAACTATTTAATGCACAGTCTTCATCCATTGGCTTAAATGATCTTCTCTAACATAAATTCTGCGTGGAATTCCCACTTCAACTATTTCAGTAATACTTCTACCTACACCATCTATTGTCATCAGGAGAGTCCATATTTTAAAAAATTCTGCTAGTACTTATCAAATATTCTGACTGATACGTCAACATGATGCAAGTTTAAATAAATAATGTTTATTTAAGCTTATTTAAGTGAAACTTTAAGCCACCAATTTACACAGCTTAAATAAAGTATACCATTTTTGAAAACTAAGTAGTTCTTAAAAATTGGGTGCAATGATGTAAGCGTTACTTTGCAATTATAAGTAGCAGTTTGAATATAATTGTCACTGGTGCAAACGGGCCTAATAAATGTCGTTTCTAAACTGAATGAATATCTCTCGAAATCCTCTTTCTTTATTTCATAACGATACTCTGTATATCATTGTAATTATTGTTTTAGGAACCCACCCCAATCGTTGACATTATTGTATCATCGTCAGGGAAGCAACCAATACGAAAATAAGTACTGTAATTAATTACCCTTAGTACTCTAAATACCCTCGCCCCTGTAATTACCCTAAGTACTCTCAGTACTCCCCCCCTGTAATTAATTTAGTTACCTCTAGTACTCTAATTACCGTATGTCAATTGTCAATTGTCCCTCATCACTTTTTACATATGTCCCTCTATTAAGGAATTGAAGTGGTAGCACAGAGATCAGAGCTGTCGTTTTACTATATATGCGTTTTAAGTCAATTTCCGACGTTGACATAGAAGCATTTAATGAACTTTTTAATCAAGACGCGCGGGTTCTAGAATAAAAACCTCATTCGTCTCTAACTTTAAATAAGCCTTATATCATTAAAGAAATGTCCGTGGTCTATACACGCTTTGGAAAATCTAGTATAGTAATTTTCTGTGGGGAAAGTACAATTACATATTTTAAATTATTTTTACCGAAGCGGGTTGTTGAAATTTTACACGAGAATAGTAATAAATTGTACATTCAGTTAGCCATTAGTTTTTTATTATTAAACAGACATTAAACGGACTATTATAGTGAAAGAATGCTAAGAGTATTATAATATTTTATATATCACGTAACCACATTATTAGTGATTTTTTTTAAATTTTATTTACCCAGCCTAAGTATTCATGTAAGTAGTTTAATAGATTTATTTCTAAGCATTTTGTTTCTAATAGATGTATTTCATTTCCAGCTAAATTGCAATGGTGTGAATGCATTAACTACTCATCCGAATGCTGGGTGATGGCGGAGGACATTGAAGGAGTATCGAATTAGTTGTGAGACTTAAGTATAGATTCTTTACATGCAGCAGATTATAATCCATATTATTACTTAGATGGTGATGGAGCTCGACTTCTTAAAGAAGATTCTGATAGGTACAGGAATAGTGCAAACTTGTGTGACAAGTATTCTTATGGTGCTATTAATTTAGAAGAATTTTGTAAGTAGCTGATTCAAACGGATTTAAAACGTTGCCCATATAAAAAAGACAAATACTTGCCTAAGGTTATCATGGCAAAATATATATTAGCTCCACCAATCCGAAGATGCCGTTATGTAAATTGTATTATTTTTGTATATCATTTGTTACTATAATCAATATGTAAATAGATAAATATATAACTGAAAAAAAACACTTAATATTTATTAACTTTTCAGGTTAATATATATTTAAAAAAAATCAGGAATTAATGTTTTTATTGCCTATTTCTAAATTAAAACTTATCTTAATTCTATATTAAAATTTACGATACATTTATTAAGAAAATTAACATTAGCAAGTGCACAATAACTCTAATTTGAATGGGTGTGTTCCAGACAATGATCTAGGGTTGGGTAGAGAAGGGTAATAATCATCTAGATCTATAAATTGATTTCTCTTCATTCTACCTTTGCATACAATTATTATATCCTTTGACGACGTATGATAACTGACTGTTAACTGAATTTTGACAAATTCGTTGTAGAATCTCCGGCAGCTTTGATAGTTGAATATATCCATCAGTCCATTTAACACCACCATCATAGTTTTTCTCTAAACATTGGTATTGCATCTTTTCATCTCGTGATAAGGTAGATAATGTGTATGATGACTCAAATAAATAATGCACGTGTTGGGCGGCTAATTCTTTTATTATAAACTCTCCCTTCTTATACTGAAACCCCTGTACATCAACAATTAAAATGGGAACTTCGACTCTGCTTATGAGAAACATATCACTCATTATTTACTTAGTACCTTTAAAGACCAGACTGAACTGAACCATCTAAGGCACTGTAGCTTAAACAAGTGTCATGAAGTATAAGTGCATATACTCGAGTATGTTGGGGGAATGTCGTCTTGCGTGTTTCAAACTCTAGTTTTATATCCACAGTGGAAGATTTAATAGCATCGGGTTGGTGGGAACAATTCGATGACAAATAATGGATTTTTTCTAAACTCTCCAAATGTTAGAACTTACTTGACGTAAGCTAGGAAGCTCATACAGATCCCATATACGATATGCAAACTTAATTTTAGCATTATTGCCGGTTTTATTAATTCGATTCAATAGTTTAAGCTTTTGTCGATCCTCTGGTACAATATGTTTTATTTTCTACTCAATTTTAGTAACTTCCAAATTTGCATCAACCTCCCTGAGTCTTTGAAGTTGCGGACAATTATCAAAATTAATTCTTGCTTTGTATTTAAAATACCTTTGAACATGTGACTCTCAGCGTTTAAAATATCTTGCTTATTTTGGGTAAGACCCCAACCTGATGTTAGAAGCCATCGTTCGTGTGTCTTTCCATAAGACACCATAGTTTTCATTGTAGTAGTAATGCCGGGCTTTCGAACGACTGCCACTTGTGTACCACTCATTTCAATACTCATTTCTTCGAAGAGAAATGCAAGCTCATTATTCTATAAATAATATCGTTTAGCAGGATGACTAGGTGAAAATTTTCCCTCTATATAAATGTAGCTGTCGAGTATGAGACCTTAAAAATTGACAGAAATGCGTATCTCATCAGATTTTTTATAATACGGTGAACCATGTGGTTCATATGTATGTTCATGTAGGCTTCCATAGTATTCCACCGTACGATACACACATCGAAAGGGTCAGCACACGAAGCGCGGTAGTGGGTAGTTAATTCTTTGATTGATAAGCTTCGTTTTGAACTACACTTACCCGGTATGAGTATTGTGGCCCTGGAACAAATCTAGAAAAGGTTAACTCGCAACGATCTTGATATAAATCAACTCGATAATGCGTACAAACAGCACGACATCACATATTAACAGTATAGTGATCTAGCATCCCGACATAAGGCAGACTATCAATTTGAACAGGACGTTTGGAAACGAGTCACATCTAAAGACACAAGAATTAGAGAAAAGGCAGCTGCATGATTAGTTACGACTATAATGAAAGGAAAACAACGTCTTGGTATGGGTTGTAAGTCAGCAACACCCCATTTTACAAGAATAAAGAAGGTAGCTAAGAAGACAAAAAATAATCGGAAGAGTGTTAAAAAGACAACCTTTTGCTGTGGAATAGTTCAAAGAGGTGCGCAACACATTGCGGAAAGCCGGTGGTAAACGAAATATTACAAATAAAGCAGCTGAAATCGCGCTTCAAGCAGCACGACGATATGTAAAAACAGCTGGTGGAAAACATAATATTCGTACACTGCGCATAATACCCACACCGAAAATTGAGGGTATTTTACCTCTGATCCCAATATTTGCTGGATTATCAGCATTGGATAAATGCTGCAAAAGTGGTCCAAGAAGAGTTGGCTGAATCAAATAGCCACAATAGACAAATGGAATCTATAGCTATGGGGAAGAGCGGTAAAGAAATGTATTTGAAACCATCGTTTCCAAACGTCCTGTTCAAATTGATAGTCTGCCTTATGTCGGGATGCTAGATCACTATACTGTTAATATGTGATGTCGTGCTGTTTGTACGCATTATCGAGTTGATTTATATCAAGATCGTTGCGAGTTAACCTTTTCTAGATTTGTTCCAGGGCCACAATACTCATACCGGGTAAGTGTAGTTCAAAACGAAGCTTATCAATCAAAGAATTAACTACCCACTACCGCGCTTCGTGTGCTGACCCTTTCGATGTGTGTATCGTACGGTGGAATACTATGGAAGCCTACATGAACATACATATGAACCACATGGTTCACCGTATTATAAAAAATCTGATGAGATACGCATTTCTGTCAATTTTTAAGGTCTCATACTCGACAGCTACATTTATATAGAGGGAAAATTTTCACCTAGTCATCCTGCTAAACGATATTATTTATAGAATAATGAGCTTGCATTTCTCTTCGAAGAAATGAGTATTGAAATGAGTGGTACACAAGTGGCAGTCGTTCGAAAGCCCGGCATTACTACTACAATGAAAACTATGGTGTCTTATGGAAAGACACACGAACGATGGCTTCTAACATCAGGTTGGGGTCTTACCCAAAATAAGCAAGATATTTTAAACGCTGAGAGTCACATGTTCAAAGGTATTTTAAATACAAAGCAAGAATTAATTTTGATAATTGTCCGCAACTTCAAAGACTCAGGGAGGTTGATGCAAATTTGGAAGTTACTAAAATTGAGTAGAAAATAAAACATATTGTACCAGAGGATCGACAAAAGCTTAAACTATTGAATCGAATTAATAAAACCGGCAATAATGCTAAAATTAAGTTTGCATATCGTATATGGGATCTGTATGAGCTTCCTAGCTTACGTCAAGTAAGTTCTAACATTTGGAGAGTTTAGAAAAAATCCATTATTTGTCATCGAATTGTTCCCACCAACCCGATGCTATTAAATCTTCCACTGTGGATATAAAACTAGAGTTTGAAACACGCAAGACGACATTCCCCCAACATACTCGAGTATATGCACTTATACTTCATGACACTTGTTTAAGCTACAGTGCCTTAGATGGTTCAGTTCAGTCTGGTCTTTAAAGGTACTAAGTAAATAATGAGTGATATGTTTCTCATAAGCAGAGTCGAAGTTCCCATTTTAATTGTTGATGTACAGGGGTTTCAGTATAAGAAGGGAGAGTTTATAATAAAAGAATTAGCCGCCCAACACGTGCATTATTTATTTGAGTCATCATACACATTATCTACCTTATCACGAGATGAAAAGATGCAATACCAATGTTTAGAGAAAAACTATGATGGTGGTGTTAAATGGACTGATGGATATATTCAACTATCAAAGCTGCCGGAGATTCTACAACGAATTTGTCAAAATTCAGTTAACAGTCAGTTATCATACGTCGTCAAAGGATATAATAATTGTATGCAAAGGTAGAATGAAGAGAAATCAATTTATAGATCTAGATGATTATTACCCTTCTCTACCCAACCCTAGATCATTGTCTGGAACACACCCATTCAAATTAGAGTTATTGTGCACTTGCTAATGTTAATTTTCTTAATAAATGTATCGTAAATTTTAATATAGAATTAAGATAAGTTTTAATTTAGAAATAGGCAATAAAAACATTAATTCCTGATTTTTTTAAATATATATTAACCTGAAAAGTTAATAAATATTAAGTGTTTTTTTCAGTTATATATTTATCTATTTACATATTGATTATAGTAACAAATGATATACAAAAATAATACAATTTACATAACGGCATCTTCGGATTGGTGGAGCTAATATATATTTTGCCATGATAACCTTAGGCAAGTATTTGTCTTTTTTATATGGGCAACGTTTTAAATCCGTTTGAATCAGCTACTTACAAAATTCTTCTAAATTAATAGCACCATAAGAATACTTGTCACACAAGTTTGCACTATTCCTGTACCTATCAGAATCTTCTTTAAGAAGTCGAGCTCCATCACCATCTAAGTAATAATATGGATTATAATCTGCTGCATGTAAAGAATCTATACTTAAGTCTCACAACTAATTCGATACTCCTTCAATGTCCTCCGCCATCACCCAGCATTCGGATGAGTAGTTAATGCATTCACACCATTGCAATTTAGCTGGAAATGAAATACATCTATTAGAAACAAAATGCTTAGAAATAAATCTATTAAACTACTTACATGAATACTTAGGCTGGGTAAATAAAATTTAAAAAAAAATCACCGTGAGCTAATACGTGATATATAAAATATTATAATACTCTTAGCATTCTTTCACTATAATAGTCCGTTTAATGTCTGTTTAATAATAAAAAACTAATGGCTAACTGAATGTACAATTTATTACTATTCTCGTGTAAAATTTCAACAACCCGCTTCGGTAAAAATAATTTAAAATATGTAATTGTACTTTCCCCACAGAAAATTACTATACTAGATTTTACAAAGCGTGTATAGACCACGGACATTTCTTTAATGATATAAGGCTTATTTAAAGTTAGAGACGAATGAGGTTTTTATTCTAGAACCCGCGCGTCTTGATTAAAAAGTTCATTAAATGCTTCTATGTCAACGTCGGAAATTGACTTAAAACGCATATATAGTAAAACGACAGCTCTGATCTCTGTGCTACCACTTCAATTCCTTAATAGAGGGACATATGTAAAAAGTGATGAGGGACAATTGACAATTGACATACGGTAATTAGAGTACTAGAGGTAACTAAATTAATTACAGGGGGGGGAGTACTGAGAGTACTTAGGGTAATTACAGGGGCGAGGGTATTTAGAGTACTAAGGGTAATTAATTACAGTACTTATTTTCGTATTGGTTGCTTCCCTGACGATGATACAATAATGTCAACGATTGGGGTGGGTTCCTAAAACAATAATTACAATGATATACAGAGTATCGTTATGAAATAAAGAAAGAGGATTTCGAGAGATATTCATTCAGTTTAGAAACGACATTTATTAGGCCCGTTTGCACCAGTGACAATTATATTCAAACTGCTACTTATAATTGCAAAGTAACGCTTACATCATTGCACCCAATTTTTAAGAACTACTTAGTTTTCAAAAATGGTATACTTTATTTAAGCTGTGTAAATTTGTGGCTTAAAGTTTCACTTAAATAAGCTTAAATAAACATTATTTATTTAAACTTGCATCATGTTGACGTATCAGTCAGAATATTTGATAAGTACTAGCAGAATTTTTTAAAATATGGACTCTCCTGATGACAATAGATGGTGTAGGTAGAAGTATTACTGAAATAGTTGAAGTGGGAATTCCACGCAGAATTTATGTTAGAGAAGATCATTTAAGCCAATGGATGAAGACTGTGCATTAAATAGTTTTGTAATTTGTTTCCATGTACCTATCGTCTTTCTTTCTTCAAGTTACCTCACCTATATTTTTATTCTTTATTAATTTTTACTGTGATACGAAACTTTAAATTAATGCCACATCATCTCCGGTATAATTAGCACGTGTAATGTGTGAAAGAGCAGTGAAATTGAGTGTATAGTTTGTTTCAAACATATTTGCAACATATAAAGCATCGGCTTCTTTGACGGATCAAAGAAGCCGACGTTTCTTATGATGCAATTAAATTTAAAATAAACTTTACTTGATGATATAATTTGTTCTACAGCAGCCGCATTTGTACAGATAGGGACCATAGACAATGTATATCATTTCCATTTTAATACACTTATTGATTATTAAAACATTTACAATACACGCCCTTAACTAGGTATTTTATTTATTGGATTTTTTTTACATTAAATAATGTTTTATTTCGTGCGGATGTTACAGATCGCTTGACGCGGCATACACCAGCCCAAGCCGCTATTGTAGCCCTTGTACCATGTTACATAGTTTTATTAGCTTTTCCCTTAAAACAAGCAATGCTGTACTTCTACAGAATGTTTTAGAAATTTAGTAGCATCATGTAAGCTTGTGTGCATTATGGTTTTTTTGTTAGTGTGCAGCAAAAAATAGAAAAAACCTGTTTAATCTTTGTTTTTTTACTTACGATATTTAGGGATATTTAGTTAGCGAGTATGCGTGGTATCGGGGTGTGGGGTAACGGGACAGGGGGTATAATGTTATGGTGTGTTGTCCATATGTTAGTTGCGTTACCGTTGTTCGTTGTAGAGTGGTAGTCTTTAGTGTATGTATTTGTGTGTATGCTACATGTCATCTTATCTTTTTATGTGTGTTAGGTCTCTAGTAAGGCTTGAGATTTGTATGTTTGATTTTAAAAATGTTGTCGCAGTTCCGAAAATTTGATGTTGTATGTAGTCGATGTTACATTGTCTGTGTTGTTATTCTAAGTTTATATATCTATTTGAGTTAGTGTGTAGACTGAGAAGTTTTTTTGTGTAGTGTGTAGTCTTTTGTACTGAGTGTCCGATATGCGGCACCCATACCTGTTTAGTGGGGGCTGTTATATTATTATGCAAGAACAGTTCCTTCCACATATATCCATATAAACACATAGATATACACAAAACAACATATATACGACAAACTCCAAGGTTTTATTGCAGCTGTTGTAGAAGCAGAATGTTTGTTGTAATAAGACCTGCGGCTTCATGTATGTTCTGCCAAAAATGAGGATATGTAAATATGTGGAACATTTGTAGAGTAAGTAAATAGTAAATTTATGTTTATTGTAAGTAGATATATTATGCATAAATTGTCAAATTTATGTATTTATAATGTAAACATATATTTTTTCATAGGAATATAAACACTTCTTTTTTTATAATAAACAGTTGTAATTAATTACCTTAAGTACTCTAATTACCCTATGCCCATATAATTACTCTAAGTCCTCAAATTATCGTAAATAATCTAATTATCTTAAGTATTGCAATTGTCCCCCTCCCCTTTCTTTAGTTGTTCCAAGTACTGCAATTACCTTATTTATCTCCTTTGGTTCACCAAGGTAGGAAGTCCATAGACGTACAATGTCATATTCGCATTTTGTGATCCAGAGGGGAGATTTACATTTAAAATATTTACTTTTATAATGAATATTTAGTTGTAAGTTTGTAATTGATGTGCCTATATTTTTTTCTAACGAATAGTTGTAAGTGTAGGTTGTAATTGATGTACTGCAATTGCCTTATTTGTCCCATTTGGTTCACTGAGGTCGGAGGTTCATAGACGTACAATGTCATATCCGCCCTTTGTGATTCAGAGGGGAGACTTTTATTAAAAATATTTACTTTTATGGTGAATATTTAGTTGTAATGTTGTAATTGATGTACTCAAATTTTTTTCTAACGACTAATTGTAAGTATAAGTTGTATTTGATATATTGCAATTGCTTTATTTCTCCCATTTGGTTCACTAAAGTCGGAGGTTCATAGACGTACAATGTCATAGCCGCTCTTTGTGACCCAGAGGGGAGATTTATATTTAAAATGTTTACTTTTATAGTGAATATTTAGTTGTAAGTTGTAATTGATGTACATTTCTTTTCTAATGAATTGTTGTAAGTATAGGTTGTAATTGAGGTACTGTGGTTGCCTTATTTCTCTTATTTAATTCACTAAGGTCGGAGGTTCATAGACGTACAATGTCATAGCCACTCTTTGTGATCCAGAGGGGAGATTTATATTTAAAATGTTTACTTTTATAGTGAATATTTAGTTGTAAGTTGTAATTGTTGTGCTTTACATTTTTTTTTTCTAACGAATAGTTGTAAGTGTAGATTGTAATTGAGGTACTGTAATTGCCTTATTTCTCACATTTGGTTCACTAAGGTCGGAGATTCATAGACGTACAATGTCATATCCGCCATTTGTGATCCAGAGGGGAGACTTATATTTAAAATATTTACTTTTATAGTGAATATTTAGTATGTAAGTTATAATTGATGTACTCATTTTTCTAACAACTAATTGTAAATATAGGTTGCATTTGATATATTACAATTGTCTTATTTCTCCCATTTGGTTTACTAAGGTCGATGGTTCATAGACGTACAATGTTATATCCGCCCTTTGTAATCCAGAGGGTAGATTTATATTTAAATGTTTACTTCTATAATGAATATTTAGTTATACGTTGTAATTGATGTATGTATTTTTTTTTCTAACAGATAGTTGTAAGTATAGATTATACATAAAAAACGTAATTGAAGTAAGGTGATTATGATAACTATATATAATAAATTATGTACATTACGTATAATAAGTGGTAAATTGTAAAGGTCTCACCTTTATAGTTGCCACCACTTTAGTTTAATTACTGCTGAAACCGGGAGGGGATAATAAAAAAATGTAATAGCTTCTATTCAATTAATATTCTGCCATGATGCTTTCAAGTATACCTCTCCAAGATGACAATATCTCGTCAACAAATGATGTAAGAACACCAGCACAACATTGGACACATTATGAAGACGATGATGAAGACAATCCTCCACAACCTAACAGTAGCAGCTGTAGACCATCCTCACCGTGCGTCGGCATGGTCAATGGATACGGTTGTTTATTATTTGGATGTCCAAGATATTGTAACATGATCACCGAACCCCCCCCCCCGCCTCCCGAAGAAGGCTTAAGAAAAATTTTGTTTCATTATTTTTTTTTATATATGTATTCAAAAAAATACATATTATAAAATTTACTTTGCGGCTTATTATTAGAACACAATTTATAAAAATAGAACCTATTGCCTTATTGCTTTCTAATAAATATCATACATAAAAAAATATACATGATATGTAATACATACATATATTCTATGGAAAAGAAGAAAATGTTTATTTTATGTTTTAAAGAAATAAAGTTATTTTCTTTGTACAAAATAGATAATAAGGTAAATAAAGTAGGTACATAAAAAGATTTTATTTATAGTAAATTGCTTTATGAATGAATTGATATTTTTAGTTTTCTTTTTCTGTATATATGTATATATTAATGTTAATACTATATTGTATCCCATACAAGTTGTAAATAATCTATTTAATTGTCAGTAAAGATTTTAAATTGGAATTGGAAATTGGAAAAAGGTGGAAAACAGTCACCGAAATATTTGTTATGAATGTTTATGAATAAATAAATAATTTTGTTTTTTTAAATCTGTGTCAATAATTATAAGAACTAAAAAACCCAAGGAAACATATACAATAAAAATATGTAAATAACAATAATGTGGTATTAGGTATAAATCGATATCTAAAATGACATACAGATTTCCTATTTCTAAATATCACTTTTTACTTGATTTATATTTTTATATACGGGACATCTATTTAAGAAGAACCTGTGTTTAATGTAGCAGAGAGTGATGGAATAATAGAAAACTGACAGACGACAAAGACAGTTGCTCTGCGCTACTGCCACACGGCTGAATTCGACAGTCGCCTATGCATTGTATCGCGTCTGCAGGCGCCTTTTACGAAGCAGTATACAGTCAACTCTCTCTCGCACATTTAAACTTCAATTCTCTTGCTTTTTGTCTTATTAAACGCAGGTAGAGTAGAAGTTTAAAACCATTAGCTATTGGAATGGTCGATGGCTCAGTTTGTAAGGTATGATACTGGTAATCGAGGGGTCCAGAGTTCAAATCCCACACAGCCAAAGATTTTTTAATAGTAACTTCTCTTCGTACATGACTGTACTACAGTACTAAAGGTAATTAAATTGATATAGGACAATTGCAGTGCTTACGGTATGAGTACTGACGGCAACTAAAGTGTTTACGGCAATTTGAGTACTTCGAATAATTACAGAAGCCAGGGTAGAGTATTTAGGATATCTGGATTAACTACTTGTATTAGAACAATTACGCAGGTGGGTGAAAAGTAATTGCAGTAATTATAGTACTTACAGTAGAGGTGCGCAATTGGAGTACTTAGGGTAATTAAAGTATTTACTGTAATTAGAGTACGTAAAATAATTACAGCAATTACAAGGGTTGGTGGGTACTTGGAGTACTTAGAGCAATTACAGCGGTGGGTGAGAAGTAACTGCATTAATTACAGAATTTACAGTAGAGGAGTGCAATTGTAGTTCTTAGGGTAATTAGAGTATTCACTGTAATTGGAATACTTAAGGTAATTAGAGTAATTACAAAGTGATGCGTACTTGAGGTACTTAGAATAATTACACTGATTGGTGAGAAGTAATTGCAGTAGTTACAGTACTTACTGTAGAGGGGCGCAATTGCAGTACTTAGGGTAATTAAAGTATTTACAATAATTAGAGTACTTAGGTAATTACACTTACCCCCTCTGATTATCCCCGCACTCTAATTACCCCCTAGAATTACCCCCTCTAATTACCCCCGCACTCTAATTACCCCCGCACTCTAATTACCCCCCACCACAAGTGGTGGGAGGAGACCCACCACCGCCATTAATACCCTACTTGAATTAATTTTGAAAATCCTGGCAAGTTCAAGGGGCCTATTAAGAAATTGGAACGGGGCTGACCTCGTTGTCATCCCGTATAAATAAAAAGATAAATCTATGTTTTATGAGCTGTTTAAAAAAAATAGTTTTTATTTTATGTGATTTAATATACAAATGAATTAATTAAATTGTAAAACCTTTGGTTGCTATCATCAATTATTATAATATTATTATTATATAAACTTCTGTAAAATAAAATAATCGCCTTCCACCTAGCTGGGTCTCACATTAAAAAACAACACCCAAAGATTAGATGGCATTGTTTATAAATTGCTAACTTTCGCTCACTTATTTTATCATATACTTAATTTAAAAATTCCAAACTGCGTATAAGCAAGGATTTGTCTGGTTTAGAGACTTTTTAATGGCTGATGGGTAATTTTC
Organism: Rhamnusium bicolor; assembly: GCA_029963845.1. Classification (NCBI taxonomy): domain Eukaryota; kingdom Metazoa; phylum Arthropoda; class Insecta; order Coleoptera; family Cerambycidae; genus Rhamnusium; species Rhamnusium bicolor. The sequence continues at coordinate 24,277 of JANEYF010000831.1, forward strand.
TGCCAGTGGTACTTTTTTCACAATGCAGATACATTTTGGCTGGATATAAGAAAAATGCATTCTCTAGGGGACTGCAAATAAATTTCTGTTTAATTTTTTAAAATGAATTAAGTAAAGTTGATTCACTTTCACTAAAGATTGATTTTTGTGTTGTTAAGTTGCGTAAATCTACCTTTTCACTTTCCGTAGTCCTAACTAAAGGTAGAATTTCGCTTGTTAAGTTGGACAAATAATCATTTAATTATAAACTGCTGTCAGTGTCAGTTCCGTTTTTTTAAAGCATGCCGTTAATGATATTACTAAGAAATTATTAACAATGCGAAAATCTACCTTTAATTAGAACTACAGAAAATAAATAAACTTTACGTCCGTATTTAAATAATATTGCCTATGTATTATCAAATTTCATGATTTTAGACTGCGTTTTTTTTGCTATAAAAGTATACAAAATATAAGAAAATATCCTTTGATCGTAAAAATACGTATATGTGACTTTCACAGAGTTTTTAATTTCATATAGAAATTATTGTTTCACCACGCAATGACTGAGGAAAACTTTTAACGTCTAAGATTTCTTTCATAACTATCAAATTAATAATTAAGGAATGGTAGTATTAAATAAAACAAACTTAGTTGGTATTAGTCAATAAATATAATTAAACTACAAGAAAGTAACGAATATATAAACAAAAAAAATATAGAAGTATTGTGATGGGTGAGACATAGGCATAAATAAATATCGTGTAGGTCTAAGGTCTAAGAGTAAAACATATTAATTTTATGTATATATATATATATATATATATATATATATATATATATATATATATATATATATATATATATATATATATATATATATATATATATATATATGTATATATATATATATATATATATATATATATATATATATATATATATATATATATATATATATATATATATATATATATATATATATGTATATACATACATATATGTATATACATACATATATGTATATACATACATATATGTATATACATACATATATGTATATCTATATATCAATGGGGTCGTTCAGTAATGAAGGAGATTAATCCATTTAAATTTAATGAAATACTAACAGCCATAAATAATTGGCGTTTTCTTTTGCACACTTTTAAAATCATGATTCAGTAATCATGGTTGGATGCATTCAATCATGATAAAATGTGATAGCTTTAGTAAAGCGATTCATACCGGAAGTGATACCAGCTTTCTTATTTAAACATGGAATACCAAAAAATATTTACATATTCGTATAGCACTTAATTTTCTGAATACATATATTGCATTTTGTCGGTCTGACATCAAAACTGTGCAAAATATTACCAAAAAATGAAGTGTGCCAAAGAATGAAAATTTATTCACTAAACATTAGTTATTATTATTAGTCATAGATTTCTATGAGTAATATGAAACATTGAAATAAAGTATGTTACTTAGATGCAAAATAAACAACGCGGATAAAAGCAAATTGCAGAAAATAAAGTGAATTTTTAAAAAAGACATTCGATATGTTTATTAAAAGAGATGTTTTTAATATATCAAGGGTGTGAAGATAAGGCTAAAACAGGACACAGATTGTATAGAGAAAGATATCTAGACCGAACAATTCCATCGGTAGAGACATTCAAAAGAACTGCAGTTAGGTTCCTGCAAGAATGCAATTTTGAGTCGAAAAAGAGAATTAAACGTAAGACAGTACAATAGAGGATAATCAAATAAATATTCTCGCGTATTTGAAAACACATCCTTCAAGTTCTCTCCGAGAATTAACACAAGAAACAGGAATTGCAAAATTAACAATATCCAGAATTATCAGGTTGCATAAAATACATCCCTTTAAACATAGAATGGTGCAAGAAATATTACCCAACGATTTCAATAGGAGGATTACATTCTGTAACTGGTTTTTGGGTATGTACAATCAGAATCCATCTTTCCCTTTAAAGGTTTTGTAGACAGATGAGGCCAAATTATAATAAAAAACATAACTTTATGGAAAAAATCTGTCTGCATGTCTGTAGTATCGCGATAGCAGCCACAGTTTTGAGAAAAAAGCTTTCAAATTTGTTACACATGTTCTAAAGGTCAAAAACAATGATAAATTCGGTGAAGACAAAATTGTCCACCTGAAAGGAGGTCTACGCGACCCAAACTTTTTTGTATTTGCCTTTACAAAAAAATGTATTCTTGATGAAAGATTATAAATCATGTGTACTATACAGGGTGGGGCAATAGTGCGTCCGGCTTCGATATCTCGAGTTCTATGACAGCTAGAAACTTGATTTAAAAACAAATATACAGGGTGAGCCAAGACGATTTTACAGGGTGAAGTAACATATTTTTAAATGAAATACCATGTATATCAGAACATTTTTTGGAACCTCTTTGTGGCATTCTTGTACTCCTGTATAATTATTGACTTTCTCCCAACCACTTGAATGTAATGATTTTTTTTTGTTGTTGAAATTATACCATTTATAAGAGTATAAAGCAGATACATGGCAGAACTTAAAAGAAATTGCAGAAAATGATTTTAAAAACATAAAAAAATGGTTTGATTATAACTTGCTTACGATAAACTATTCTAAAACTAATTACTTGCCATTTACTAGTTATTATAATCACTTACCAAAGTTAGGTCCACTTAATATTGATGCAAATATAGAAATACCAGAAGTTACCTCAGTGAAATATTTAGGAATCATAATCGATCGACATTTGAGATGGGATTTACATGTAAATAATTTGACAGGAAAACTAAGAGGTCTGATATCTAGATTTAAATATCTGAAAAATTATCTAGACGTTAGTCACCTAAAAATCATTTATTTTGCATTGGTTCAATCTTTACTGTCTTATGGCATTATTGGATGGGGAGGGGTAAGCGAATCATATTTAAAACAATTAAATACGGTCCAAAAATGGATACTTAGAATTATATTTAATAAAGATATAACTTACCCCAGCACCTTATTATATGAAGAGTGTCAGATACTTGACGCACGGCAATTGTTTTATTTAAAAATCTCTCTCAAAACCTTTAGAAACAGAACTAATATAAAACAAATTGAACATAATTATGAAACCAGAGCAAAACAATATAGTTGTCAAATACCTCGAAGTGTAAAAACCATTGGCCAAAAATCATATACCTACTTGGAAAGTCGAATATATAACAGCTTGCCCCTGGATTTTAAAAATATAAATAAATATTCAATTTTCAAAAAAAAAATGAAAATGTGGTTACTAGAGTCGCCCAAGACATTCATATACAATATTATAAATCAAAATATACTTGTATAATTAAAATAATCATAGATGAACAAAATTAATTAAATTAACAAAACATACAATTTTATAATACATTACAACACATTAAAAATATACATATTCACTTTTCCCTTGAGTATTATATACCCAAGGGTATGCACAGACAAGTAAATTAGTTTACTTTTGTGTTTCTCTTAGTTTATTTATTATGTATTAGAGACTAGGTTTCTTAAACAATTATTTGTACACTTAAATGATAATGTAAAACTTTAGTTTTTAGTCCTACTTTGTTTTGTACAAGCCCACTTTATATGGTAAATAAACTTATTATTATTATTATTATTATTATATTAAAAATATCACTACAATCACAACTATCGATTTTTAGAAAAAAATACGTTAGTATCAGTTATGAAACATCTATATGATTGCAATCAGTCATTTTCATTTGCTAAAAGTATACAGGGTGGTCAAAAAGGATTTTTAAATTTACATCTTTTTGAACTGAATTTTCTCAATTTTTCTCAAATGGAATATTTTTGCACGTTGTGACGTGGAATTGAAAAACGAACATTTTTTGTAAGTATATTTCTATGTCTATTTGTGACCATTTTCAATTTATTGTGAACAATACCTGCAAAATTCAGCAATAAAAATTAATAATGAGGGTTTTTTTAAATAATTCAAGAGAACGTATTATAATACGCATGTTACATGGTGCCAAAACGCACACCAACAACAATCCAAAATTTTAATGAAAGGATAATAAATGCTTTTAGAAGTATCTCTCCAGCAATTTTATGAACAGTAGAAACATCATTCCAAACACGCATAAAAATGTGTCAATCAAAATGGGCAACATGTGGAACACTTTTTATAATATCTTCTCTTAAGTTAAAAAAAATATGTTTTTAATTTTTATTGCTGAATTTTGCAGTTATTGTTCAATAATTCAAAAAATGGTTGCAAATAGCCATAGGGATGTACACACAAAAAATGTTTGTTTTTCAATTCTACATCACATCGTCCAAAAATATATAGGGTGTTCCATTTGAAAAGAAATGAGAAAATTCGGTTCAAATAGTTGTAAATTTAAAAATTATTTTTGGCCACTCTGTATACTATTAGGAAGTGAGAATGGCTGAGTGTCATCACACAGATGTCTTATAACTCAAACTAACATATTTTTTTCTTAAAATCGATAATTGGGACTGTAGTGATTTTTTTTAATATATACGTGTAAATGGTATAATTTCAACAAAAAAAATCATTACATCCAAGTGGTTGGGAGAGAGTCAATAATAATACAGGAGTGGAAGGAGGCCACAAAGAGGTTTCAAAAAATGTTCTAATATACATAGCATTCTATTTAAAAAAATTTTAGTTGACCTTGTAGAATCGTCTTGGCTCATCCTGTATATTCGAAAATAATTTCCGGTTATAGACTTTTTTTTCTAGTTTACTTATGTATTTAAATCAAGTTTCTAGCTATCATAGAACTCGAGATATCCAAGTCGGACGCGCTATTGTCCCACCTTATACAGGGTGTCTCACCAGGAACGGCATCGATCGATATAGGGAAAAGTACGCACCAGAAAATTTTGAAAATTTAGGAAGCTACAAAGGACAGTGTGGCCAATCCAACTAAAATAATTACAAGCACCTGGCACTTTCGGTTATACCGAAAGACGATACCAACTTGCTTATTATAAATGGAACACCCTATATATTTTAGGGTTTTCGAAAAGTGCATAAAATTATGAGTCATATCCTATGCCTAAACCCAGCCGTTTCCGAGATATTTGACATTTTAAAAAAATTTTGATAGGTGTAATGGTTTACAATAACCGTTATAACTTTCTTCCTGTAAAAGATACTTATTTGCTTTTTGGCATGCAGAAAGACCATAAGATGAGCTACGCTCTACAGTTTAAAGAAATTAAATAACAGTATGTATACCAAGTGTTCCATTTTTGACTTTACATTTTGTAAACACAATTAATTGAGATATCTGTTAATATTTCAAGAGAGTGACTACGAGAACTTCAGTTCACTGAACGAACCCATTGTCTATTTGTGTGCTATTATAACGGGTGTAACTGAAATAGGATTCGCCCCATTTTTTAAATTTTAAAATTATAATATTAATAAATATAAATATCGACATGGCGACAATGCATGAAATTGCAAAAGTAGGAGAATACATATCTTATATCGTGCGCTTAAAGGTCAAAAGATTTAGATACTTCTAGATCGTAAATCAGACATAAATTTAATCAAAATAAAGCTGACACGAATGACTCATACAGAAATGGTATTTCGATCCTGAGACCCAGAATCAATAATATCTTCAGTGTATTGAAATTGCCCTGCCTTCAATTCTTTTGGTAGATACTTCAGTACCAGCTATGAACGATTTATCTTAACATTATTTCGTTTGACGCAAACTTTCCGAAAGGTGCGATTGTCATGGTTATGGCGAATGCGCCGGTATGATTTCTACGTCTCAGATTTTGACGATTTCAAGTTAAACAATTAAATCGAATCATTCTTATTTACATCCAGATACAACAAATGCTGTCTGAAAAATTGTTTGATTCACATTTAAAAGATGCGTTCCGTTTGTCGTGTTATTGCGAGTAAAATTTTAATGAATTATTTACAACTACGATAGGAAGATATAGACAGTTGACCGTCAGTACACCACACCACCAATAGTGTGGAATTATGCCATCCACTCCTACGAGTCAGATATGCTCGCTGTCTCTCTCAAACACAAACAGGAGACTATAGACAATTGCGCAGAGATCTTTGCCAACATAAGATATAAGTAAAATGTAAAAAGAAAAGATCACCTGCCTATGGGATATTTTGCATATTGAATTTTTAAATCAAATATGAAATATACACTATATCGTATAGGAATACAAGAGAAATACAATATGTGTTTTCAACTAGGTCATATATAGCGGTATTAAAACTTTACATATATATATAAATAGAATTTTACATATCAAATATGAAATATTTAATATTTCTATGATATATATGAATAACAATTATTTCTGAATTAAAATAAAATTTGTTGAAACCAGGGCAGTTAACCCTGAGGCCTCTAGAACTTCAGTCTATTTCAACTTGTAATTAATATATATATATATATATATATATATATATATATATATATATATATATATATATATATATATATATATATATATATATATATATATATATATATATATATATATATATATATATATATATATATATATATATATATATATATATATATATATATATATATATATATATATATATATATATATATATATATATATATATATATATATATATATATATATATATATATATAAATATATAAATATATATATAGATATATATATATATATATATATATATATATATATATATATATATATATATATATATATATATATATATATATATATATATATATATATATATATACATATATATATACATTGCAAAGTCATGCATGGGAAAGAAAGAGAATTATGCATCAATGTTGCCTCATTGTACGTTGTGTTTGTGAAGTAAAGAGAGCACGCTCCATCATATCCCATCTTTCTACACACTTTATTATACCGATATTAGTTGCTTAGGAAAATTCTAGCGATTTGCAAATATTCTCTTTATCTTAAACTATAAGAAAAACAAAGACAGAAATAGTGAATTGGCAACTCGGGGTAAATTCTCCTAAACCCCCAAAAACCACGAAGTTGCGAGCACGACCATTGGTATGCGTAATTAGTAACGGGGAAAGTAGTAGCCAATAAATTATTCATCTTTAGGTCATGCGCTGCGATGGCCCGCCCTTCATCAGATCATAGCAGGTAGCCGATGACACTGTTGGTGGTGTTTTGGTTAATACATTTCAAAATATTGTGGGGTATAGTTGTTATTTCTGTAAATAACTACGTATCCCTGTTTATTTCGAGAATTTCTAATTATTTGATGCATAATTGTTTTTAAAATGCATCAAAAAAGCTCAGTGGCATTTCTTTGAGTAATTTTTTTGACATTTGGCGTGAAAGTAAACTGGCATTCTGCTATTAAATAAAAATAAATTAATAAATATTCTAACGAAAATAGAATAAGAAATTCTAAAATGTAACAGATTTAAAAAAAACGTATTAAAAATGAAACGAAACAATTTTTTTTCTAAATGTTACTTTACAAGGGGATCAAAAATGTCGCTCTGTTGCGCCTGGCAATACCTCAATCGGTGATAAAATGCATTCCTGACATTTAACAGCATGTCAGAAGTCACACTCTGTAGGGTGGCAACAATTTTAGTACGCAACTTTTGCAAGTCACGCGTTTGCTTATGTTCATGTTTATAAATTTGCGAGGTTGCATATTTCCACAAAAAAAATCGTTAGGCGACAAGTCGGGGGATCTTAGTGGCCATCTATTGTGCCTCTTCCACTTATAAGACGATCGGGAAAAGTTTGTCTAAAAACTCTTGCACCCTTCTTGTATTATGAGCAGGACAGCCATCATGCTGTTACCAAATCTCCCCCAAGTTGACGTCAAGAGCTTGAACAGTCGGAATAATGTGATTCTGCAAAATGTTTAAATATTTATCGGCATTTAAGTTACTGTCAATGAAATTAGGACTAATGACATGATCACCTAAAATGCCGACCCAAACATTTACTTTTTGTGGATATTGAGTATGTAATGGCTCACTCAAATGTTTATTTTCCCTGTACCAATATCCAACTACAGAAGGATTATGCCGGACATGTATGAAAGAAGATGTTTCATCAGTGAATAAAATATTCTTGATGAAATTTTCGGTTTCATTAGCCTTTTCCTCATCATGGTTTCACAAAAATCCATTCGTTTCGTACGATCTTCAGGAAAAATTTCTTAGGTAGACATAATTTTCTAGCAGTGGTCCTTATTTTTTTTTCATAATATTCCGCATTGTTCGCTCTTGTACACCAATTTCTTGCGAGATTTGTCTATTTGAACAAGGTGCATTTACCTCGGCGCGCCTTTCCCGATCATCCCTTAAGTAAACTGTAGGCACGTCTTCGTCACTTAAATGACTACATTTTCTGCAATTTGTCGCACATCTCACAGACTCAGACTTATAAATCGTGTTTAATACAGTTTGAACCATCGGGGCAGGACGGTTTTCAAATGTAAAAGTGAATCGCTCGATAACTTTCTCAGCAGTATTACCACCGTAATACCACTTGATCATTTTCAATTTTTCTTCAGTTGTATAAACATACATTTTTAAGTTAAGGAGAAATGCTTACTTACTGCGCTAACGGCTGACGCAATAATAAAAGAAATGAGCAACAGCAACGTGAGAACAGTTCACCACGTGACAATCAAATTTTTTATTGCAGTGTTGCCAGATTGTGAAAGTGTGATTATCAGAAAGTAACAATGAAATTACCAGATTTTAGGAAAAATTACCAGATACTTCAAATAATACTCCAATATTCAAAAACTTTATAATAAAAAAAATAAATAAACAAAAGTAAAACAGTTACAAGTAAGTATATTGAATAAAAACTTTTCAAATAATAATTGTCTGTCTAGTTCGACTTCAGAAATTATATTATCATCTTCATTTTCCTTTATATTTTTGTATAATATTATGGAATTTTATAATTCTTTCACGCATTCTGAACTTAATAAAATACCATTTACTATGTTCGTCATTAATTGATTTTTGGCTATAGGTTTGACCTTTTTTGGTTTTGACTAAATTACGTTAACCTTTGAAAAAATACGTCCGCATGTAGCACTGCGTGCAGTCTGCACTCATTGCAGAAAGAGGGGTAGAGTTCTCATTTTTCGTGCAGTGTAGCATTTATTTTATAATTATAAAATAAATGAGCGTAGCTGCATAAACAAAATCTCGTATGCCGCCCTACTACTAACTAGATGTCGACAAATATTTATCGCAGTTAGTAAAATGAAACAGCATTCATAGCACTCTACATGAAACGATTTTAGTTATTTCTCAAGGTGTAAATAATTTTTTAAAAAAAGTGACGTTCCCAAAAAATTATCTTAGATTATGCCATTATTAGAGGCTCTATTAACAACTACCAATTAAAATTCCAAATTGTAGATTTTGGTAATTACCAGGTATCTGGCAACACTGTTGTTTGTTCTTTTTACAGTTAATTTGGGGGAAGGGATCAGATTAGGAAGGGATGTGATGACAGAAGGTGGCGTATCGAATCATATGTGGAAGGGACACGATGAGACGGAGAAGTGCCCTCGTTACTTCGTAAACACAATAACGCAGAAAAAGGCAACAAATTCTATATACAAAATGTCCCAAAAGCGGACAATTTCTCTTCTATAACCTCCTGTCCGTACTTGAGAGAGAATTAATGTATTTGACTCCTAGGAGTGATAGAAATGGCATATTTCTATACTGCGTGTGGTATGATGTAATGACGGTCAACTGTCTATATATCCCTACTGTCTATTTGTGTCTATCAACCTAACTTGTGCATCGACTTCTGTCAAACTGTGCGTCTTTACGAAAGAAAAAATTAGTAGATAATCAATACCAGCTGTAAATGATTTATCGCAAATTCGTTTTATTCGACCCAAAGCTCCTCGGAAGGTACGATACGAGTTAAGTCAAGATTTACATGGCGAATGCGTCGGTATGATTCTGCGTCGCATATTTTGACGAATTCTGTATCTGAAAATTTATTATTACTTTGTTATTGGCAGCCATCTGAAAATATTAAATTTATTTGCCTTCTATTTGAAAGATGCTTTTTTGTTTTCTTATTACGATTAACATTTTATAGATTCAGTTGCTACCAATCAGCCTAACTTGTGCATGAGCTTCTATCAAACTGTGCGAATAATCCTTTTTCCAAGCCTTTTTTAGTACACAAAACTTAACACCGTATAATATTACTTATGTGTAGCTTTAACTTATGTCCACTGACATACGGAAAATTTTCCTGACGATTTTTACTTTAGGTTGAAATCAGGTCAGGTTTCCAAATTAAAAAGCAAAGAAAAACTGATCCATGTAAACCATGTCTCAATTACACCCAGTATAAATGTAACTAGGAACATTGTGCAATAAATCTGTTATGTATTGATTTCTACAAGTTATTAATGAGCTAAAATCAAAACGTTTAAAGTAATTTCATCCAAACAATTATTTCATTATATTTGTTAAAGTAAGATATGCACGATGTGATCTTGAATTAATTTTGTCCCATTTAATGTAACAGTTGAAGTATTATTGTTCACCATCCATGGTGCGTAAAAACATAGAGTAGGAAACCATTGCTTTAATTGACTAAAAAAAATAAAATCTATTAAAGAAAATCCGAAATTCGATTACACATATAAGAAAATATTTTAGATGAAATAAGATATATTTAAGTTAAATAAATCTTTTATATATACGCAAATCTATTCTCCATCTAACAAAAATAACGGGTCTTCATAAATGGTCGTACACCATATGACCAATTAGTTACCCTTAACACCATCGTCGACTCGTTTCGTCAGCAAAAGATGGTTGAAAACTATTCCTTAAACACACATGTACGTGCAAAAATCTTCATCGGGTATTGTCGTAATATGAAACAAAATCACAAGTTAAAAGGTACCAATTAATCTCGTGGTTTACGATCATTTATGAAGGCTCTGTATATGTTTACCAATCAAAGTTATCTTTCGTTTCAAATAAATCATTTGTGGCTTGTTCTAAGAAATAAATAATCTTTCATCGTGAGAAATACTTATTTTGAAGTGAGACATATTAAATTCAGATTAAGATTATTTATTTATCAACAGAATTATTGTTAACGAAAAGAAAGGATATCAAAATTTTTTGAGAGACAATTATATCAACAAATTGCTACTGTCATGTAAAGTCTAACCTCTACCGTACCTTAAGGTACGTTCTCATGCTCAGCTTTTTGCGTTTTGCTTTTTTACTAATGCATAATTAAGGACATAATTGTAAGCAGTAATATTTTAGTTGTATCTTCCTTCTTCGTCAATTAAAAAAATGCATTAATGTAAAAATGTTGCTATAATGTACATATCATGTGTTAATTCAGTCACATATTGCCTATAGCGTTGTACTCTGGGTAAATTCCATACATGTTTACAAAATGTTTGTCTTGAAAAAGATTCAATTAGAATAATTGCAGGTGCCAATTACCGTTGTTCCTTAAATATGGCATAGTGCCCTTTTCAAGCGTTTATATAGTATACTATGTATTAAGGCTGGGAATCGAATACGAATAATTCGAGTATTCGAATACGAATTATTCTGATGGAAAATTATTCGAATATTCGAATACTCGAATGTATTCGAGTATTCGAATATTCGATAATATCTGAGTAAATTTGAATATTAAATTAAATTATTAAATTATGTACGAATAGATATGCAGTATGCATCCAACCAAGGTACGTAGATAGTAGGTATAGGTAGGTACCTATCCAAATATATAAATAGACCACATTAGTGGCACGTTTTACTCCCAGTCTAACTGTTCCATATCTTTCTCGCCTCGACCTTATTCTTACTGTACTAAGGCAGGGGTTAAAATTAATTTTTAAATTTTAGAAAACCTGTAAATATTTAACTATTGACTTTTCATGTATTTGTTTTACCTTCACAATCTGCGTCTTTTTTTAAAAACATTCTAATTTTAGAGCACTTTTATTTTTTTCGAGAAGGAAAAATAGTTATGACACAGAAGTATAATAAACTAGCTCTGTTTTCGTTTTATTTAAGCTTCAATAGTTAAATGTGAACAATAGCGCCTCAATCCTAAAATAAAATACTAACTAAATAATTCTGACCCTTAAAGCACATGTACAGGAGACACCCTATTGTGAGTAAGGAAAGCAAATCAAATTTCCTGCTTAGTGGTTTATGTCACGACTATTATTGTGGTCTATCCAACCAAATACTCAAATAGAGTATTCACTATTCACTAGTATTCAGTGCTATACCTATTAATAATGAATATTCAAGGATCCGGATTATTCGGATACCTATTCGAATAATTCGGATTATTCGAGTATTCGAATACTCGAATATTTTTTCGAACGAATATTCGAATACTACAATCTGGAAAATTCCCAGCCTTACTATGTATTGAAAATTCATACAAATAAAAACACCGTATCTACACATTCAGACTGTCACAATTATGAAACTAGGTCTTCTAATCTATTTAAAGCAATTAGATATCGTCTTAACAAAATTTACCAAAAACTCATTAGATCTGAAACTCTACAATATAATATCCGAAAATATAAGAAAGCTGCACTATAGTAGATTTAAAACAAAAATTAGAAACCAAATATTGAAATGTTGTTTTTACACGGTAACTCATCTACCGTGTAAAAACAGTATTTTAATATTTGATTTTAATTTTAGAGTATAAGGCTTGTACTCACATCTGAGGAAGCCACTGTATTGGCGAAACAATTGTCATGCTTTTATATATTTTGTGAAAAATATATAAGTAAAAATTTTTTTGTGAAAATCGTAACAGTTCAATGTCACTCAGTTTGAACATGGATTTTCATCAAGTAAAGGTCGATTCGATCAACTATTTAAAAGATTTTTACCAAAAGACTGTAAATCTTTCATGAGACCGTGCGTCGTGTATACCATCTGCAGACTGGTTTCTGGTTATTGCCTTCTTCAGTGCGATGCAGGTACACGCAACGTCAATAAGGAGGATTTCAGAATCATAAATCATCGAGAATCGAATGGTAGTTGAAATTGTGCAGGCGAGTCCGAGACTGGCAATGTAATCAGCCTGAATGAACCATCTACGACTGCACCTGTTTAAAGATAATAAAACGGACAGGCCCACTAGTAAAAATAAACTCATTAAATCGTTTTTCAGCAATTACGTAGACTTGTGAGATGTGCCGGCATTGGCTATGTTTTGAGGACGTTGGGCGACGATTGGCGGGGATCAGGATATTCGTCAGTCCGGTTGGTCGGTAGGTGTTTGAGTTTATATCAGTCAGTAGTCAACGTGGAGTCGATGTTACCTAGTTATTTATTGCATTTGTCCAGTGCAGTGCAGAAATACCTATTATAATATGTGGTTCAGTTTATACTTAGTGTTCATATTGGTAAATATTTATTACTACATAAAAGTTATTTAAGATATTGTATTATTTACTAATTTACCATGGCTTTTTTTGAGGACCATTTGAAACAGAAGATAATATAATAACGCCCGAAAATCCCGAAATAGTTGAGCCTGTTATTGTCGAGAAAGACGAAATAAATTTAGAGTTTCAAAATAAAGATTTACACGTACAAAGTCAACGCATTATTTTAAATATATTATTATATGAACGTTTAAAAAGCGAAAATCGTGAAAAATGTGAGAAAGAAATAATAGAACGTATTAACGAATTAACTAAAATATCAAAATCAACAATTTATCGTGTAATTAAAAAAAGGAGATGTTATAGATCACGGTACAAATAGGAAACGGAAAAATATGAAATTAAAAAATATTGATGATGCTACCAAAGATGTAATACGGCGTATAATTTATAATATGTATGAAAAAAATATAGTTCCTACGTTAAAAATGATTCGAGAAAAATTAAGCGATTATCCTGATTATAATTATAGTTCTTTAGATACACTACGAAATGTTTTATTAGAATGCGGTTTTAAACATAAAAAACTTGACAGTCGTATGGTAATTATGGATTCGCGACGCATAGTAGCACTTCGGGTAGATTATTTGGAAAAAATCAGAGAATATCGTAAACTAAACAGGCATATAGTGTATCTAGATGAGACGTGGTTTGACACGCGTGATGTAGTTCAGTATGGTTGGGTAGACGGTTCAAATAATTATGTTTTAAATACTCCGTGTTCTAGAGGAAAACGCGTTATCATACTTCATGCGGGAAGTGAAAACGGGATTGTACCTAATGCGTTGCTCTTGTCGGCCAAAAAAATATCGCAGTCTTCTGCAGACTATTACGAAGATATGACAGCCGATCTATTCGAAAAATGGTTTTCAGAACAGCTTTTATCAAATATTCCGCCTAAATCGGTAATTGTATTAGATAATACTTCTTATCACTCGCGAATATTAAATAAAATACCAAACATCAGTACAAGAAAGGAAGACATTTTAAAATTCATGAGAGAAAAAAATATGGAAATTCCTGTAAAAATTCCAATAAAGCGCGAATTACTAAAAAGAATAAAAGAACAGAATTTCAAAAAGGAATATGTTATTGATAACTTATCCAATATACACGGTCATACACTTTTGCGCTTACCTCCGTACTATTGCATATTTAATCCTATCGAGATGGTTTGGGCAACTTTAAAAGATCGTTTGCGAAAATGTAATGACTCTCCAACGTTAAGCGCGGTAGTAGTTGATCATATAAGAGAAGTAATAAATGACCTCGACAATACTGATTTTGGAAAAATTGCGTTCAGCATGTAATTAATAAAGAAAATCAATATCCAACACTACCCCCCATTGCGCCGATTATAATTCAACCGGGTAATGATTCCTCTTCAGAAAGTGAAGATTCGGACGCGTCAACTTTTAGCCTTTAACTTTTTTAATATACATATAGTTTCAGAACAAAATATTTAGATATTATATTAGGTATGAATTTTACTTTTTTTATTGTTACATTTCTTGGAATATATTTTATTTAGTTGACAAGAAATTTTAATTTAAGTTACTTTATTCTGGAGACATATTTTAATTTTGTTTTTATTTATGTTTTATCTAAATAAATATTTATTTTTGTTGTACTAATTCTTTGCTTTGGTTAAGAAACTTACATTTTTATTTTTATTTTAGAATAAACTTTAATTTTATTTTTTACTATATAACATCCTTGCCCCTCGCTAATCTAACCTGTCCTATTCCCTCATCCTGGCAAGGATATATTCATATCTTCTCGTTGGTCCTTGCTGAGCAATAACATATTTCAATATAGTATGGGTTAACTTTAAATCTAAACCCAATAAATTTAAATATTTAGACTGTATATCTAAAACTGATATAATATTTCAAAAATATGTTATTGGCGAAATGAAGAAAAATAGCCTATCTAATAAACAAAAAATAATAAAAATTAATACAATTTTCAAAAAAAGTATAACATTTTCTTATGACAAGCATTTCTATTTACCTCCGCCCATGTACAATAAAGAGATGCCGACGGTTTTTGCAGGCTTTTAGTTTTTATACGGTTTCAATTGACTTTGTACAAACTTTACCTATTTCGCACTGGCGAAGGCAATAACCAGAAACCGGCTCGCGAATGGTATATGCGACGGCCTCAAGAAGGATTTCTACTTATTTATGTTTTTTTTTTAATATCACGTAAGTTACTAAATCTAGTCGGTAAGCATATTTTGGTGAATTTCTGTGTTACTTACATTTACACATGTTTCCAAATTAAGTGGTACGAATACAGCATTAATAATTATCTTTCTTTGAGATCTTTGCATTATCATTACCAATCCTGGTTTTACGGACTGTAATGGATGGTCTTGCCAGTTACTAAAGTACGCACTGTTAGTTACTTCATCAGCCTAAAAACACGAGAAAATTATTTTAAATTTGATGTATGTGTAGATTTCTTATGTGTAGTATTGATCACGGTTTTCACTAGACGTGGAGAGGGCATAATTTATACACGCCATTATTTACTTTGCTTTTAATGCCTATTCGACTTGCAACAACTCTTGCTCCAGATGACTGTAGCATATGATTTTAATATACGAGTATAGAATATAACAGTGAGCGGACTAATACTAGTCTGGAGAATCGCTATAGTCCGATCGTACATTGGGTACATAGCATTTTTAGATACAAGCAAACTGTATGTCATTTGCATTGCTGGAACCATTGCACAATCACCACCGCATAAACGCTAGTCGGCGCATCATGTTTTTTTTATGCAGCTGCATCATGGCCAGCATCCTTTCTTGCACTTACCATAGACCAACTCCAAGCATGCCTTGGATATTATAGGAAATATAGTCAAAACCAGTGCCCACCCCTTATCAGTTTCATACCACCACTCAGCTGGCGGGAGGGGGAATATTCTGCTACAATACGAGGAATTATCTCCAGATCTGAACTTTCTAGTATATGGAGCGCATTGTGTGCCTACCTAGGGCATCTACAGTCGGAGGAATGTGTTCGATGTGCCGGTCCTTCCCTATGAATAACATTTTCCAGTACTCTCTCACAGACGAGTTCATGCTCAACCTAAGGAATAAAGTAGTGGTTGGAAAAAGAAAATCGGGATTTGCTTTCAGCAATATATTTCGCCCCAGCTATATTCGATTTTAAGTTATTGCACGAGGTAGAACGAGCTATGCCATAACGCCTTGTTCCACATCATTGTGTTTTTCCACCCAGTTCCATCATTAAGTTGAGTAAAATCATTGTCCTGAGGCACACAATGTTCCAAAGCACAAGAATCGTTGATTATACAAAATCTGAAAACGACCCGTCTCCGAATAATCGCCGAACGCGCGATGTGTGCATTTCTGTTAATATGGCCGTGCTGTTTGGCCTTTAATTGTCACAGTTCTTTTTGCATTGCGGACAGTCAACTGACAATCGATGGATCCTACACGGTAATTTGACTACAAGTCTCAATAGGAAGGGAATGGTCCCAGAAACGCATGTACCAAACGGTTTGCTTACATCAAAAAATGCAATAAGTACAGAAATAATTTAATTCCTTAACGTCTGGGCTATATTGTCAGTTCTGTAAGACGTTTTCGGTAATTGTGTCATTTGCTATTTTTTTTCTTGTTTTAATGTATCTATCACCTTCCAGACTGTCAACATAGTTACCGCAATTTAGGAAGAAGTTTTCTGTCAGTTTCGACAACTCACTGACGTTTACGAGTTCAAGTTAGTACCGAAATTAATAAATTCAGTGGCTCATCATGGTAACCAAGTAGAGATTGCAGAATTCTGTAACACATTTCATCGGTTCGACAAACTCGTGTTACCAGATCCACTGAATCAGTGGCGGATTTTGGATTTGACTAAGAGGGGGTCGCAACGTGGCGTGTTTAGGGGGATAGTAGTTAGGTTAGGTTAGGTTAGGTTTGTTGTGAGTGGGTCTCAGTAGACCCTCCACTGCGGCCATCAGCAGACATATTGTGGCTCACGCCTAATTATATTTCACCCAATAAGTTCAGTCTCTTAAAGAAACCGATAACTTTATTGGGTGAGAATGTGTCCAGATCCTCTGGCAGCAGTTGCCATTTGCCAGATATTGAGAATCGGATCGTCTCCACAGCGGGACAGGTGCATAAGATATGGTCTGCCTTCTCATCATCCTCCAGGCATAGACGGCACTCGGCGTTTTCCGCTAGGCCGAGTTTATGCAGATGATAGTTTAGTCGGCAGTGCCCGGTATATAGGCCTGTTAGAGTTTTCATGTGTGTCCTGTTTAACTCTAAAAGTTTCTTAGCTCTTGATTTCAAAGGGTATTTTATAAACGCCTTCGAATGAACTAATCCTGGTAACTCTTGCCAATACTGGAGAGTTTGCCTTTCAGCCCAGGTTGACATAGCCATCTTGGCAGTACTTGAGGATATTCCAAGTATTGGTTCTGGTCCGATGAATCGTGATCCCGCTCCTTCTCTGGCTAAGGAGTCCGCTATTTCGTTACCGTCCATACCAGAATGGCCGGGTATCCAGACCAGAGTCACTTTGTTGTTCTTGCTCAAATGATTTAGAGCTTTTTGACAGTTCCATACCGTTTTGGAGTTACACCGGTAGGAGCCAAGAGCTTTTATAGCTGCTTGGCTATCTGAGAAAGTTTTTATTGATCTGCGTGTAAGATGCATATATTCCAGCCTTCGTACACACAGTTCAATGGCATGAACCTCAGCCTGAAAAACAGTTGCATGAGTACCTAGGTTTGAGACTATCCTCACCCTTGGTCTGTAGCTGTGTACTCCGGCTCCTGTTCCCTCGGGAGTTTTGGGGCCGTCTGTAAACCAACAACTGTCTGCCTTCAGTAGGTCGGCTTTATTCCGATCCCACTCATCTCTTTCTGGAGAAAGGATGTTGAAGGTCAGCTCGTAGTTGGTCATAGTAGGCATAGTATCCGAGGGCATTCCCAGGATGCTGTGATTCTCTATGTCATCCAGCAGCCTGTTCCGCTCCATGATACTAGTCTGCGGCATGTTAATGGCCGCTTGTTGCAGTCTGTAGGTTGCCCACCTGGCCTCTCTCTCCAGATATATATGAAGAGGGGGTAAATCCAGGAGGATTTCCATTGCAGCTGACGGTGTGGTGCTAATTGCTCCCGTTACGGTCATGCATGCTAATCTCTGCAGTCCAGAGAGTTTGGATTTGGCCGTCCGTTGTAATCCTTTTGGCCACCAAACAATGGATCCGTATGTTATCATTGGTCTGATGACCGTGATATAGATCCAGTAAATTTGTTGGGGACCCATGCCCCAGGATTAGCCACAAATACGACGGCATGTCCATAGGGACAGCTTTGCTTTGTGGATTACCTTTTCCAGATGGGAGTTCCAATTAAGTGATTTATCCAGAGTGATTCCTAGATATTTCACCTCCTCCGCAAATGGAATAGTTTCACCCATTAAAGTGGGATGTCTTAAGTCCTCCAGCTTCCTTTTCCGAGTGAATGGAATTACTGTTTTTTGCGGGTTTACAGACATCTGTTCCCTGTCGCACCAGTTACTCACTGCATCCATTGTCTCTTGAATGGTATTTGAAATTACTCCTTCAGAGTTTCCTCTGACTAGTATGACTAGATCATCTGCATATGCTAGAACCTCAACCTCCCACAGTGTGAGGATGGCCAGTAGGTCGTCCACAAGTAGTGACCACAAAAGGGGGGGAGAGAACCCCACCCTGTGGGCACCCTCTCGTGGCTCTAAACCTAATTGTTTCTCCCTGTAGGGACGTTGTTATGGTTCTGTTTGATAGCATGGCACGAATCCAGTCGCCTATAGTAGGCTCAATTCCTCTGGCAGCCACTGCTGCATATAAGGAGTCGGGCAATGCATTATTAAATGCTCCTTCAATGTCGAGAAAGGCTCCCACCGCAATTTCCTTCATTTGAAGGGATTGGGTGATCTTCTCGACTAGGTTATTAAGTGCTAGTTCTGTTGATTTTCCTGTCTGATAGGCGTACTGATGGATATTAAGGGGGTGATCATTCAGGATGTTCAGGGGGGTAGTAGTAGTAAAACATCGATTTTTTTCTCTTTTTAGAATGTAGCTAAGTTGTACACTCCTGGAACAAAATCTTGGCTAACATTGGGTCTCAAAATTTGGATTTTGTTAAGTATTAAAACCAAATTATCATTTGTGGTGAATTAAAACAACCATGTATTGCACATTTCCTAATAAGTCTGTCCACAAACTTTTGATTTCAGCTAAAATTGATAGATTTGTCAGTATTAAAAATTACACAATAAAAAAATGAAATTAATTTTTTCAGAAATTTATTTGCAATAAAACTTTTTCCGGTGCAGCGAGGCTAGAAAACGTTCCCAAGAGAGAAGCCAGCGGCGCGTGACGTCACATGCTCGCTGGCTCGTTGCCCATAGCACAGAATAAATGTACATTTACGTTAATCTATGCCCATAATAAATAAATAAATAACTGCGCTAGTTATAATAACTCACTAGTCATAGTCCGATGTACACAGAACACATTTCTCTACGTGGATAAGTATATTATATGAAATATCGGCAAGAAAATGGTGATTTGTTCTTGGATGCATATATACAACTCCATCTAAAATATCTGTAACCATCTCAAAACATATAATAAGACAGTTCTATGTGTATTGTATACAAGGTGTCTCAAAAATGGTATTCCGAACTTCTATAGGATGCTATGGCCCAAAATAGGCAAAAAAATTCTTATGGACATGAAACTAATCGTTCCCAAAACAGAGGTGGATTTGGCTTGCATCCCAATTCCGGTAACCTTTTTCTTCAATATTTCTGGCAAAGCTTTACTACACACCCTGTATCTTGGTAAATTGTTCATTTTTGAGTACATACCCATAACACCTTTTTTTCTTATTTTGGTCCATAGTAAGTCCTATAGAAGTTTGGCATACTATTTCTGAAACACCCTGTATACAACACACAGAACTGTTATTATGTGTATAAAATAAGCAGGCACTTAATAATATCTATGTATTCCATAAATACTATTTATTGTTGATTATTTGTTATATGTTGCAAAATGCAATGTACACGGTGAACCTACGAGAATTTCCACCCCCCTTTTCTTCGTAATTTTTGGAGAAATACTTCTCAAAAACAAATTGTACGAAATTTTATGAATCTTTTTATGATGACCTCTATGAATATACATGATGTTGCATAAAAGTGTGATCAAACCAACATATTTTTTAAATAGTACACCCTATATATTTCTATTTTCTTCACAGAGAAAAAAATATAAACCATGATAAGTTACAAGATTAAAATTTAATAAAGTTGCAATAGTTCATTAAAAAATTATATATAGTATATTAATGCATATTCAACCAAAAGAAGAACAATGAAAATTAATTGAGGTGAGTTAATTATGAAGAATTAACCCTTGGAAAAGAGCAAGGCACCTCCACCACAATCTCTTAGAAATTACTTACGGCGCATCCACCACATGTCACGTTGAGGACGCTTTACGTATGTCACAAAGGGGTAGGTGTCTCCCCCAAATGTTACGTAACGAATTTAGCGACTCTCCACGGGGACTCCACTGCCACGCTGGGGTTGACCACCCCATCGCTTCTTATGTTAATTTAGAATGAACGATTAAAATGTAACTCGCTTGGCAACGATACCTCTCCGTTTTTAGTATTTTTGGTTGAAATGCCTCCACCAAATATTACGTATGTGAAGGGGAACAAAGTAAGAGAGTGGTAAGATATAACAATTTCAACACACAAATTTATTAAAAAAATCTAAAAGTCATACTTACAAAAAATTCATAACACCTTCAAAACATAATAGGAATAAAACCTACCAGGTTGCATTTCATAGCAAGTGTCCCGGTATTCCTGAACCACCACAGCCGATTCTTACACGTTGGGGAACATGGTTGCAGGCAGCTTTTTATTATGCTGAATATTTCAAACAAATAAAAGCTGTGATATTACAATTCAATCCAGATGAGGCTGCAGCTATTAAGGAAAGCCAGACAAAATTCGAAGATATTTCCGTTGAAACAGTTTTAAAAAAATATTGCGAAGAACTATAAACCATTACATGAAAGCATAAAAAAATTAGAAAACAGTGCTTTGTCGTTAGCGGAGTCACTGCAAATAGTGGACGAAATAAATCTACTGCTACACGCTATAGGTGACGCAACAAATTAGCGCGTTAAAGAAAAGTTCGCAAGTGTGTTAAATACAGACACCGGTTTTACCAAATTAATACAAATATGTGATAATGCAGCCCTAGATCCGTTAAGTGCGTTCAAAGACTATTTTACATATGCGTGTATTACATCAGTAGATGTCGAACGGTTTTCAAAATATAAGAATATATTTTCACCAAAGCGAACATCACTCATGGAGACAACCATAGAAACATACCTGATGCTGCAAAATGGCTACACATCTTCTCCAGTTTGTGATAAGCAAGCTAGTTCATCAAGCTAGTTAAGAGGGTAAGTTTTACATACATTGTTAAGAACTGTAACAGTTTATTGTTTCTCATATTAGTTAATTTCGCGTACGCCACTGTCCCACGGAACATTTTTGACAGCCATAACAATAAGTTAAATATGCCAATCTAAATATAATCTCGTGTTAAACATTTGTATCATATACCGCGGTCCTAAAATATGCATATAATTAAATAAATTTTTCACGAAACTTTGCTGGTCGCCAGATATTGGTAACATACAGGAAGATATAAAGCGCGCGCAACGATAATTTAAATGTAATTACCGAATAAAGTTTGTGTATGCACAGACATGGGTCTGGGGGATTGAGTACCTTTCTAATTTAAAAATACTTTGGCATTATTTCAGCGTAAAGCATTCGTAGGTACGATTACATACATACATATTAAATTTATTGCCCTGCTTTCTTTGATAAAATTGTTATGGTATGTTATAAATAAAAGCCGCTGTAATATACTGAGCCATTCACGAAGAAATAGGTATATACCCCTAGGTCTTTCTGATTGAAATATAATTTCCTGCTGTATACCTCGAGTGGGTTCAATTCCCCCGTACATTTAGATGAAACTTCTGTTCCACATATTCCTGTCTGAACAAATCGGCACATATATGGTTCAGAATGAATGACCTACTAACCTTTCCATGCCCTTGAGGCGTATTTTTAGATTTACATTACTACTAACGAACTCCACAAGCCCCACACCCCATCTGGTAGCCCAGCATATGGCGCGAGTCCTCGGGGCATGTGATGGGGGACCAACAAGGCGGTTTTCCGAGTCCTGGCCGGGACATGTGATGGGGGTCCCAGAAGGCGGTTTTCCAAGTCCTAGTTGGCTTGCAGGCTTGGGCTAGGGCAACACTTTAACTACTGCCACAGTCACTAATGTGGTGGCATTTTCACGAGTTTGCGATGTTATTTGGTTTAATGGGCTCTAGTACTAATACGAGGATTGTTTTACAATATGTTGAAATTTCCTTCGTAATTTGATTAATTTCCAACTAGTCCTTTTAATAATGTTAATTTTTTTTTTAAATAAAATAATGCTCCTTTAATTATTACTACTGCTGTAAAATTAATTAGTTTTTTTAATTTACATTCGATCATTTTATTACCTCATCACATAGAGCTTGTGCTGGTATACAGTAGCAAATAGCAAATTCGATCAGTCCTGAAAGTATATGTGCCCACGCCCTACATGTTTCCTTAAAAGAGTTCCTAAAATAATAAATAAATTAAACATAGTTAATTATTTTATTGCGTTAGCCTTAGTAGAGAAGGGGCAAACTAGTTTGAATTTTAACACATGGTCTTTATTTCACACTCTCCTTAATGGATTTATATTTATATAATCATGGTAGGATGCCATTTAAAACTATACTGGTTGCTGATATAGCAACGCAACGGCATAAAAAGAATTTTGAGGGCACTCAAGTTTGTGTGTTGAATACACTTGTTATTGAATACAGTTTTGACACACCTTGTATAATAATAATAAATAATAAACACCACAGAAATGAGACAACCTCCAAATCCAAAGCTGAGAACTGCACGGGCGAGGATTACATTGATGAAAAAACGCAGACACACAACCATTCCCACCGACAATATCAGTGCCGGTGGCGGGATTTGACCCCGCAGCTAAGATAGAGAGATTATTTAGTCACACATGTCATTGCGTGCTCTAGCCAGCGATAATGACTGTACGTCATTCGCCGTACTCCCGGTGCGTGTCTGGTAGCCAATACTAATATTCCTCTGTAGGTCTTAAATAAGTACCCCCTAATACTCTGTTATTAATTTAAATATAAGCAGAAGCCATTTGAGATTAGCCACGCCTCACGTTACTGGGTGTGGACGCCAATAGCACAGCAATGGCATGTGCATACTTCGCAGTATGTTTGCACAAACATTTGATCATCGATGAGTCATATCTACAATAAATAAACTGAATGTAGATGGGAAAGTGGTACGATGAGTCTTACCCTCATTACTTCGCAAATACAACCGATCTGACTAAAGGATAAAAAGGGTTACGTACCCCGTAATGATCCTCATTTTTTGGGATGTGATTAAAAAGAGCGAACCGAAACGAGTACCAAATGTTTGAGATAGAGGCACCACGACGGTTAATATTTTTAAATAGAAAAGTTTCGAGATTAAAATCTTCGTATAAGTTAAAAAAGTTTAACGAGTGACGAAGCGGAGCTTGCAATTCACCATTTAAACGACCATCGTCGGACGAGCGATTTTTGCTACACACAGATTTTAAATCATTCTGTTTTCGAAAAAGTTGGAAGATGGAATAGGGTCAGAAAAAAATTGGTTCGAGGTTATTTTGGGACAGGTTTTCCTATAAAAGGCATTTCTAAGTTTTGGAATCAATTAAAACGAAGGTAGTTGTTATAATTATTGACAACCGCCATCGAAATACAAAAATTTTACAAGAAATTTTTCGTGAATGGTATTAAGAAAAAGTGACACGATCGTGGTAATCAATTCTCGAGATCAGCCTTTAGCAATTTAACTTAACATTATGAAAGAAATACATTAATTCAAATAATTGTTACAGTGCAATTCGATAGTGGTGAACTTCACCTATAGAAATTTTCTGTGAAGTTGGATTTTATTTTGTCATAATTATTAGAGTCCGAATATTATATGACGGTAATATCAAGGGAAGATTCAGCATACCGGTGTAAACACATGCACATAAATGATAAATATGCCACATGTAACATGTCCAAGATTAAAAGGCGCTGAACAGCACTTACAATACACCTATTTTAAGCGCCCTCATATACGAAGTTGCATCCGTTACAAGAAATAAGACATGTCCTTTATTATTTTCATAGTTAACACCTCATAGTGTTTTAAACTGCTATCTATAGCGTAAAGAAGGCTGTGGCTATCCATACAGTTATACAGGTTGGTGCAATAGTGCGTCCGACTTTGATATGTCAAGTTTTATGATAGCTAGAAACTTGGTTTAAAAACATAAATAAACTAGACAAAAAAGTATATAACTGGAAATTATTTTCGAATATACAGAGTGAGCCAAGACGATTTTACAGAGTCAAATAACATTTTTTTAAATGGAATGCCATGTATATTACAACATTTTTTGAGATCTCTTTGTGGCCTCCTTCCACTCCTGTATTATTATTTACTGTCTCCCAATCACTTGGATGATTCTTTTTTGTTAAAATTAGGCCATTTACACGTGTATATATTATAAAAAGTGCTCCACATGTTGCTTATTTTGATTGACACACATTTCTATGCGTCTTTGGAATGAGGTTTCTACTGTTCATGAAATTGCCCGAGTGATACATTTAAAAGCATTTGTTATCCTTTCCTTCAAATTTTGGATTATTGTTGGTGTGATGTTTTCCTGGGTATCATGTAACACGTTTATTGTAATACCTTCTCTTGAAATATTTGAAAAACCCTCATTTTTAATTTTTATTTCTGAATTTTGCAGTTATTGTTTAATAAATTAAAAATTGTCACAAATAGCCATAGGAATATACTTACAAAAAATTTTCGTTTTTAAATCCTACATCACATCGCATCACATATACAGGGTGTTCTATTTGAAATAATTGAGAAAATTTAGTTCAGAAAGTTGTAAATTTAAAAATCTTTTTTAGCTATCCTGTATATTTTTAGGAAGTGAAAATGGTTGAGTGTCATCACACAGATGTCTCATAACTGGTTTTAACATATTTTTTCTTAAAATCGATAGTTGTGATTGTAGTGATATTTTTAATTTACACGTGTAAATGCTATAATGTCAACAAAAAAAATTATTATATCCAAGTGGTTGAGAGAAAGTCAATAATAATACAGGAGTGAAAGGAGACCACAAAGAAGTTTCAAAAAATGTTCTGATATACATGGCATTTAAAAAGTGTTAGTTGACCCTGTAGAATCGTCTTGGCTCACCCTGTATATTCGAAACCAATTTCCGGTTATAGACTTCTTTGTCTAGTTTACTTATGTTTTTAAATTAATTTTCTAGCTATCATATAACACGAGATATCGAAGTCGGACACACTATTGCCCCACCCTGTATATTGTTTCTACATTTGTGCGTTCTAAAGGCGGGTTCTCATTAGTCCACTTCATTGATCAATATCATTGAATCCATGCCACTGATTATAGAATTGAATGTGAAATTTGTTCACACGATTCAAGAAAATTAAATATTCAGTCTAGAAAGTGTCAGTTCTAAAAATTTCTGCAAGGAAGAAAATTGTGCGTGCTAGCGTTGATATTGTGTGTGAACATTTAAAGAAGTTAATCAGAAACAGCAAAACAAAAAAGCTCCACGTTGGTAGGTTAGACCCAGACCAGATCATGGATCTTAAAACGGCTATATGAAGATGCTTCAGTAAAGTTGTTATCGGAATTAGCTGCAGATGACTTGGATGCGTATAAAAACCTTTTAAGATTGAGCGAAGAGAAATTTGAAGAACTTCTACAGAAAGTATCACCTTTTATACAGAAAAAAAGAATCGTTATTGAGGGAGTCTCTTCCAACAAGACTTAAATTACAAGTAGTTTTAAGATATTTAGCTACAGGAGATTCTTTTTCATCTATGACTGTACTGTACAGGCTGCCCAAAAACAGTATTTCGCAATTTCTGCCAGACGTTTTTAAAGCAATATATAAAAGTTTAGAAGACTTTATCAAAGTAAGTGTGATAATTAAACAAAAAATTTTTTAAACTACCAAAAAAAAAAACAGTTTTTCGAACTAAAAAAATAATAATCACATAAGAATACAAGTAAAAGTTCTTGTTGTTAAATTTGTTTAAATGTTTAAGAAAGCTTGAGATATGATGTCTTCACTACGTGCATGCTGCGGGGATAGTGGTGAATTTGGAGATGAAGATGTTGTTGTAGAGTAGACTGAATCATTATTACAATATTGTAGAAGTGACGTGTAGGTTAATTGCTGCAACCTTTCTTGAGTTCTTACAGACTGCAATTTTTCCTGACATAAAAATGCTCTTTCAAGTGGCATTTTTTTAAGCTGACATGCTAAACTTTTACAAAAAGGGGCAAATTGATCATCTTCAGTCTCTTTGCGCTCATTTGATATGGCTTGCAATTTATTGATAGTTTGCTCAACTGAATTTTCAACTTTTCGTTTATTTTTAGGCAAGGCTTGTGGAGTAAATAGGGACACGCGTTTCTTACAAGTTGTAGTCTTTGGAAGTTAAGGGAGCAACAATAATGTCATTATGACTTTGATCTTTTTCCAAGTTGATGGTTCGTGTTGATTTTCGAAACCATGTTCCTCTTCTAGAGTAGGCTAATTTACACCACATTCGCCTTGTGTTCCTGATAATCTGAAAGTTAAATTAATTCATTTGTTTTATTAATATATATCTTTGACTAACATTATATGTTTTTGTTTTACAGGTTCCTTCTACCGAGAAAGAGTGGAATGATATTGAAAATGAGTTTAACATAAAATGGAACATTCCCACTTGCTGTGGAGCGATGGATGGTAAACATTGTGTAATTGGTAAGCCAGCATGCACAGGATCAGAATATTACAATTATAAACATACTTTTGGCATAATTTTATTTGCGTTGGTTGATGCAAACTACTGCTTTACATATATTGATGTAGGCACTAATGGTAGAGTAAACGATGCTAGAGTATTTTTGAAATCATCTTTATATGAATCTATAGAGCAGAATTTACTGAATATTCCTTCTAACGCCGTTTTCGTTGGCGATGATGTTTTCCCATTACTGATAAATCTTTTGAAACCGTATCCTAGAAGTGCTCCTCTATCTCTTCAGCAACGCATTTTTAATAATAGGCTTTCTATTTAATATCTGTAAAAACGAAGCGCTGTACAAAATACTTTATACTCACAAAGTTTGATTGACTCTCTTTTGCGACAGATACACCTCTGAAATATGTATCGACGTGGGAAAACCAAAACAGTTTAGGTTTATACAGATCATCTGTTCCTGTGCCACTTTAATTTGCTTTGTCTACCTTATTCAGATCACATTGGTACGTAGTGCGGATATTTTCAATTTTATTTTTATATCACTTATAGTCAGGACTTCTATTTCCATTCCCAAACGAATGTATTCAAAACTTTTTCTCGCATTGTTATATTTTTATATTCCTTAGGCATTCCTCTTTCTGGTATCATTCCAGAAAATTTGATATGTGGTTCTTTCTCCATTTAAATTTCGCCATTTTCACAAAAACAAAATTTAACTAAAAAAACGCAAAACAACCGATTTCGTATTGTTTTCAATGCAACTGAACGCTTGTTCTCACGATCAAACACTGTTCAATGTCATTGAATCAGTCCCGTCGATCAACCAAAGTAGGGATTTGCTTCAATTTCATTGAAGCACAATATTATTGAACGATATCGTTGAACGGATGTTCACATTAAACTATTTTATTTCAATGGCATAGATTCAATGATATTGATCAATGAAATGTACTAATGAGAACCCGCCTTTCCACACTGTCTCATCTATCCCCCCCCTCCACCAATACATTTGCGAAGTTATGACATGACCACTAGCGTCGCGCGTCGGCGGTTTAATCTACACTAACCCATACGTGTTTGTCTTGCAACTCAGACACAATTTCTACTTTAATTTTGTTGCACACCGACTATATATAATTTTTTCTTAACTTATTTCGCAGGCACAGTAACATTATTGTACTTTCCACTAACACAATTTTGCAGAAACTGTTTAAAATGTGGGTTATTTAGTTTGGTCTATGGAATGTTACACGCCGCCATTATTTTAACTAATTCTAGATTAAATTGTTTTGTCTTTCAGTAGTACTCATACTACCACTCATACGTGTTTTATGATTTTCAGTTGCAATATGCTGTAAAACCTGTGTTTTCACTGTCCATGACGGTATATTCTAACAAATATTGCACCGAAGTCGGTGAAAAGAAACTCCAACTTTGGAAAATCTTTTATCCATCATTCTACAGTAACTTTTTTGAGGGGGAACCGACATTTTCAAAATATTCCACGACGATATTCTCTGATTTCAAAGGTATACATGCTACACTTACGGCATTCACAGGTTGACTACTAGAATTGGATTAGATTTGTATCGTACTTTATACCGGGCGTCAAAATATGTGAGGATGGAATACCTTTAAAGGCTGCGTTAGCACGCCCTCGTCATCAGGATTACCAACATAAAACTTTAAATCGCTGTTAAAAATGTTTCTGTAGAACAATAAATGAAAATAAATAATTCATCTTAAATACCATATGGATTTAATATATAAAATTACAGACTACGCATATATTTTTTTTAATAAGAAATACGTATATTTTATTTGGTGTCATTTTATGAAACTAAATAAACGTATTTCCTATTAATAAAAAAATCAGTATTGCCTGTAATTTTATATATTAGATTTATATGATATTTAGGATGAATTATTTGTTTGCGTTTTTTAATATTACTTACAGAAACATTTTAATAGCGATTTATAGATTTAAGTTGGATAATCGGTGAAAACGCACTCTTAACTTGACCTAGATAAAAATGTCGTCTTTTTATTTACTACATCTACTTGTTTTTAAATTGATATTATTTTGTGCATTAATATAGAGATTGGGAAGTAGCGATAAATTCCAGAGACGACTTTTACGTAAATATAATGTATTGTAAACACTTAATGAATTGACGTCATTTATCGCAACTTCCTGATATCTATAAGTTAAAGAAATAATTATTTCTTGTACATATGCTAAATACCTAAATTAATTATTTCTTTTCATCTACTTATTTGTTTACTTTTTTGTAGTAGGGACTGCTTTTTTTAGTTGTTGACGTGTAAAAAGAATGTATTCGTTTTATGAGAACATCAAAATTAAAATTAAATTAACTAAAATATACACCGCTTTATTTTGTATTTAAATACGCAATAATTCCTGTTGCGAGTATATCCGTCCCAAAAATCTAATAATCAGATCCCGACTCTTAATAATTATTTTGTAATTAAATTTAGTGGTGAAAACGAAGAATTGGAGGAATTCTACCAGGACATGTGAGGTATATTGACTTATAATAATTTGATATTTAACTTTACTCTTTGCTATATTTATCTTTAGTAATTGGTAAGTGATTTCCTTTGCCGATAAATCTGCGACTGATTATTAAATTCTCACTGGCGTAAGAAACTGTTATTAAGATAGTCCGAGTAGTGGCTTAGGTCTAGAAGGTTGTGGATCGAGTCTGGTTGGTATCGACCTCTTAGACTTAACAGTTCCGACTTAGGAAGTTAGTCATGCTATGGGGTCGAATTTCCGATCTTATTATCGGAAAGAACCCCGATTCGCGTATATCCAAGTCGAGTCGTTCATCATTGATCAAATGTTAGGGTAGAATTTTAAAATTCCGAACTAAATTTGTAACGAAGTGATTTTTCCGTTAACAGTTTTCTATTGTAACCAGACCGAAATAGGTTTTTCGTTCACTTTGGTACACCCTGTATGTGACAACTTGTGTTAATATTTCTTTTAGAATCATTTGGAACCAAAGTTAAATTTATTTTACAAGTCTAGTAGTTGGAAAAACAATTATTTCTCAAATATAATTGTCTCAAACCGATTCCTTTCTAGGGTAATCTTAGGTTGTTTATTATTCCAATGAATAATCTATTATTGTGTTTGTATTCAATCAAGAGGAAAGTAGTTTAATTTAATTTAGTTTGATTTCAAAGCAAGTTGAAATCATTTATTCATTGTAAAGAAATATGTTTCATTTGTTTTATTAATGTACCGGATAAGTTATTAGTTGATATATTTTAAATATTAGTACCTGGCCGTTTTAAATTATTTCTTTTCGGCAATATTGTTTTAAAATTATGAGAAAGCGATTCCCAGCCTTGCATTATTTTATAAACATTTGTTTAATCACACCGCGTGAACGAATACATGTCTTCGACTTGTCTTCTGTTCCAGTGAGTGCTCAAGTAAGAAGCACTCAGTTCCCGATCTCCAGTGTGCTCCGCAACCAGGTAGTGGTAAGAATAATGTTGACCATTTTATTGTTTTTATTTGTATTTCCGTTATTTTACCGTTTATGCCCGAATTTACCGTTGTATTATTTTGTCTGAAGTGCCTATTTTCCGAATAAGTCAGAGATATTCGGGTAATTTCGCGATTCATTAATAAAGTTGGGTTATCCATTCAACAGCGAGCATCGGAATTATTCTGTTATCATTTTATTTAGTATTGACATAAAGATAGGACTTTTAATCCTCGATCTGTGGAAAGAGCCCAATCTCAGTCATAGTTGTAATAAAGTACTGGTGAAATCTTTAATCCTCGATCTATGAAAATGATTTCATTAGGTGCACGCGAAGTTGCACAAGTGAGGTTTTTAATCCTCGATCTGTGAAAAGAATCAAACTAGGTGCTCCGGGAAGTAATGCATAAACCGTTATGTCCGATACTCATGTTCACTATAACTAATTTGTACAGAAAGTAAGCTTGAGGCTGATTTGATAACCTATTGCTGTAATCTATAACTAACGAAAGTTAACTTCGAGTATCTCCAATCACTCACGCATATCTCTGGTTTAGAATTTTAAGGAACAGTTTACAGTTAAATGCCCGAGTTAGTAAAACTGATCTTCTGTGCTGTACAGTTAAACAAGCATCGGGAATATTCGGTTATCATTTTTAATTGGTACTGACGTAAAGATAGGACTTTTAATTCTCGATCTGTGGAAAGAGTCCCATCTCAGTCGTAGTTGCAATAAAGTTCTGGTGAAATCTTTAATCCTCGATCTGTGGAAAGGATTTCATCAGGTGCACGTGAAGTGGCACAAGTGAGGTTTTTAATCCTCAATCTGTGGAAAGAATCTCACTAGGTGCTCTGAGAGGTAATACATGAACCGTTCCGTCCACCACACGTAGACAAGATCTCCAAACAAGGGACATTAGGAACAAGTCTATAGATATAGCACGCTCGCGATTAGACAGTCAAATATACTGTCTGTCCCTGGACTGATCCTGCACTTATGTTTTGCTAGCACTCCGTAACCGCATACCACTGAAAATACCTGCTACACCGATCACCTGCCGTAATACCTCCTTAAGTATTAGTGAATAGAGTTATTAACCGCTTGTTGTAAATATTAGTACTAGTAGCTCATCAGCTACTACTTCTGTGCTTTATTTCGAATCACCGCTTGCATGCTTTTGTAGATGCTGATAGTAAATATTTGGTAGTAATACCGTAGTAGTAGTTTCCGTAACTTAGCAGTACTTGATATGACTGATCACCACTTTTGCATTACATAATCTCTTACTTGGTTTTCTTTGGTTGCTTACTTGTAATATAGGTCAATATTTACGTTTGCATTATAACATAAGTGTTGTGTATATATATTTTTTGTATTGTATTGTGAAGCAGTCTTAAATAAATGGAGTAAGTGAAGTTAAACTTCTGCCTTTTATTTAAAGCAAAGATATAAATAAGTAAATCTGTTTATACACCGAAAGTCATTTTCGGCAGGTAAGGTGAAGTTGTCCATTGCTGCCTTACCGACAACTACACACACAGACCGCCTGGACATTCTGTTTCTTCACTGAGTTATTCTAGCTTCTATCATACCGCTGATAGAAGTTTCTACACTTTAAAACAGGGACTGGCGCTCGAGACCGTACCGTAATAAAAATTTCAAAGTACTACTGCTCTACTGAAGGGTGCCAAAGTGACACGCACAGACAAAATAAGCATTTTGTTTGTCATGCGTCACAAATTAAATATTCTTAAAAAAGTTTCTGACTTTCAAAACTTAAAAAGTTGTTGGAAGAAAATTTTTAGGTTAGAATTTTTAAATCTCCAGTTATTGTCATCAACTAGAAATGTTTTGAGGTTTGACACCCTAAGATGTTGTTGGAAACTTGATTTTTCTGCACTTTCTGAATTGTTTTAAAACATTTAAGCAAATCGACCCTGAGGTACCAAATATCCCTTGAGTTTAATCTCTGTGCCGTGTAAACTACCGCCCAGAAACAATCATCAACTGATCGTAACGACAAAGAGGATAACATTCCTTTTGCACCTTTTTAAAATGTTCGAATCTCTACTTAAGAAAATCGACATGGGAACTTATAATAGATCCAGACAAAAAATAATGGTTTTGAAGCCAGTGTTAAAGTCCTCAAATCACAATTGATGTAAAAATAAAGAATTAATTTTCAACGAACATTCATTTATTTACAAGGAGCATAAAAGTACAATAGGCATAGTAACGCAGTTGGTTTGAATACGCTATGTGACAAGTTTGAGTACCTTGACTAATCAGTAATCACTGTCTGTCTGTTCCTTAGTTCGAATCTCAGTTCTGGCAAATGACACTGTCGGAGGCATTGGTTGTGGTTCATGTCTTTTGCAAAGTGTAACTCCCTCCTGCTCAGCTTGGGCATTAGAATTATGTGGTGTTTTTTTTAATAGAGAATACGGCATTACTATAATTAAAATTTCAAAAAATTTTACAAATAAGTGTTGTTCAAAATATACACTATTAGCCTCAATACAGATATATACACAACACAAAAAATAAGAATACAACAATGTAATTTCCATTGACTTAACACTGACGTGATTCTCCACGAAACACCAGAACACTGTATACTGCACGCGTCGAGTGCAGTATATAGTGGTTTGGTGTTTCGTGGAGAACTACGTCAGTGTTATCTTCACATCAAACCCACTCCAGGATTCCATTAACTAATGTGTGATTTTTCTTCTTCTGATCAGTGGCGTTTCAAAATTAATTCAGTGTGGCTTAACCAGTCTGTTAGAATAAATCAGATATTTTTATAAAAGATTACCAAACTAGATATTACCAAATAAAGAACTGAGTACTTACCCAGTTGTAACGATGTACATTTCCACGCAAATGGATAAAATGATGGCTCCAAGATATGCTAGTAATGCTTCAGAAAATGTGTTATTTATTTCATCTACAAAACTAACATTTTTTTTGTGTTAAACGTGATTAACCAACTTAGTAAAGGGCTACATTACTATTTAAAAGTTAGAGTTAAAAACGTTGTCAATTCGAGCAGCAGAGCTTCCTCACCCCGTGGCAAAAATAGACGAGGTAATAATAGAATCGATTCAAATTTTCAAATTCAAACTCAAATTAATTTTATTAATTTCAATATAATCTACATTATTTCATTATTTAATTATTTTGAACATAAGACCACTAAACATAAGATCGTGCTGGCCTTTACGTATTATACAGTATTCATTTTTATTTGTCATGTATCAGTTAATATACATTTTATATTTCACATGTAATATGTAGAAATAATTATTAGGAAAAATATAATTTGTTTAATTCTTATGTTATATATTAGTAACTCTTTTTTTTTGTTTCCTTCCCTTTTTTTCCTTTCTTTCTGTATGAGGAAAGAAGATAAAGAATTATTACATACTTGTAAGCTCAATTTACATGAAAATGCATGTTTTAAATAAATTGTAATTGTTTAGAATGAAATCTTTAGTTATATTAATAAATTTATTTTTATTTTGGATATTACATATGAGTTGGGAATTTATTGTATAATATAAAATAATTTTATTGCGTAACAGTAACAATTGTACAATTTATGTTTGTAATATGTCCAGGAGCAGTGACGCTTCGTGGGTCAAGAGATAGGCAGGTCAATTAGAAAAGTTTACTGTATTACCTACCTTTTAAAGTGATTTAAATTCCAAGTCGATCCTCCGGTCTTTTTGAGATGCAAAGCGGTCAGTTACTTTTTCGTTAAAATCTTTTATCTTCTTTATTAATGCCCTTTCTATGGTAAGCATAACTAAAGAAGATAACCTTTCCTGACCCATGGTATTATTTAAAAAGGTCTTTATTCTTTTTAAGGTGGAAAAACAACGTTCACTTTCGACGGTAGTCATAGGGAGAGTACACACGATTTTTAACAGTTTGACACTTTCAGAAAAAGTATTGCACAAATTATTAATAAAAAGCTGTAACAAAGCAACTGCACCTTCACTATTGGAAAAATCTTCTCGGCTATATAATACTTCTAATTCAGTTTTAAGTTTCAAATGATTTATGACTGGATACTCCGTTTTAACTAATTTAAACATATCTTGAGGAAAGCTTTTTTTATAATCTTTAAATCGATCTGCGTGAAATAACTGAGACACTGCTAAATGATTACTGAAGCCAAACCTGTTTTTGATCTCAGATGTAATTATATCACAAACTTCTAATGACATTCTCCTTTTTGTTTCTTCCGTTTTACATCTCTGGGCAGACTGCATGGATGTCTCCTCCAAATAGTTATTAAAAATTTTATTTCTGATATCTTCAATTTTACTATTAAAAACGCCAATACACTTGTTTACTGTCATGACATCGATATTACATTTTTGTAATTGAATGAACAATATATCACAATGAGGCATAACCAAATGAAAAAAATTTAACCAGTAAAGAAAATGTTCATTTTGTAAGTAGTTTTTTAAACCAATAGCTTGGTTTAGAGTGTTGTTTTCTGATTCATTATCAATGATTTTTTCTAAACAATCTAATAATTCTGTTCGATAAGTATAAACAGTCTCTATGCACTTTGTATTAAAATATCTATCGTGTTGGAGCCGCTTTAGGTAATCTCACCTTAACAACATTATCTAACACGGCTGTTCTTTTTGGCGATTTTCCAAAGAATGAAGAAAAGCTATGTAAATTAGCAAAAAAAAGTTTGTATGCTTTTATCCTGACTGCTTTTTGTAAAATTAAAATTAGTTGATGAGCGTAACAATGAATAAAATTTGCTGAAGAATAACTTTTTTTAATTAAAAATACCTATTAACTTCTTTTTTTTATCAAGAGATGTTTGCTTTATCGTCATATTAGGTTTTGGATGGCCACCACCTTTGAATTTCACTCGGTCTTCATAACCCAACTTATGTCCATCTTTCAGTTTTAATATATTTTGTACAACACTCATATTTAATACTAAACACCAAAAACACTGTTTTACTTAATTTCACGACAAGTAGAGATTTACTAATAAAATGTTCACAAATAAAAACATTAAAAACAACGCGACAGAATTTACCGACCAACGCGTATCTAGTCAGCATTAAGACTGCCCGAAGACTGCTCTAGTGAATTTCGTGCGTTACCGTTTCCGTGTGTCAGGGACATTGTCCCCGCCAGTGTTTTCTGTCCCTTTTGCTTTCTGACGATTCATGCATAAGTCTATTTCACTTTAATTCGTAGTAAATTCGGTCCGTAGCTAACTTTGAGGACACGTTGTGGATTGACCCAAGATTTTTAAATTCTATAAATGAATAATGTAATGAATATGAATGTAGAGCTCGGTGCTCGGAGGGGATACGAAACCCTGCGATCTAGATATTTGAATAGTATTGTGCATAGAATGAACTAGAAACTTTAATATATTTTTTAAGACTATTAAAAATATATATATTATATATTTTTAAACTTCAGAACATGAATAGCTCTATTTTTTATTTGTATGTGGGAGGTCATTGACCAAATGACCCTATAGAAGAACCGCCAGTGTCGAGGAGTACAAAAAAAATACAAAAAAATAAAATACTGATTTATAATGATTACTTGAATGTTCGCTCATTCACTTTCTCTAACGTGTAGGTTTCTGCGCGTATTAAGAGTTATTAATACTGATTTTGAAAATATTTATAGATTTCTTCTTTTTCAATTGAGTAGGCAGACTATTATAAAAATGCAAACATTTATAAAACGACCTTTTTCTAAAACTGCGGTGTTATGTATTTAGTAGGAGAGAGTATCCTTATATCTTGTTTCATAACAATGATCTCTGATATCTTTAAATTCATTCGTATGTCTGGAAATGAAGCACAGACATTCGTAAACAAAAAAGGGCTAAAGTGGTTAATAAACTTAATATTTAAAATGTTGACGACATGATTCATCTACTGTATTGGACAAGATTCGCAATATTCTCTTTCGAACTAGGAATACTTCCTGATTGTGTGATCCACTCTATAATTTTATTCCGTATGACATTAAACTATAAAATTGTCCATAATAAGCTGTAAAAAGACTATTGCAATTTACTACCTTCTGTACATAGTCATATTCATATGTGCATCAATAATCACACCTAAAAATGTACCGTATTCATTTGTAGATAATATTGACATTGTTAATGATTATATCTTTGGCGTATTCTGTTTTATTTCTATAATGTTTGAATATGATACAATTTGTTTTTTTAGTATTTAATGTTAACGAATTTCGATGAAACCATTGCATTACATTAGTTGCTTTAGTCTTGATGCTGTCATCCCTTTATCAAAAATTAGAATGTTGGTGTCGTCTACAAAACTGACAATAAAAATGGAGTCATCGTATAGATATTGCTGCAAATCCTTAATGTACAGTAAGAAAATGGTCGGACCAAGCACACTACCCTGCGGCACAGTCGGGAAAACTCGCTGGGTACTTGAATAATATTCCAATGAATTTGATGTAATACAGACCTTTTGGTATCATTATGATAGAAATTAAACCATTCATAAGCAAGATCTCGTATATCTACGTTGTCCAATTTATAAAAAATTGTACCATGATTGACACAGTCAAAAGTCAAAATCAAGAAATAGTCCAAGAGCAATATCTCCGTTATCTAAATGTTCTAGTATTCTTCTAACAAAATCAAAGGTAGCTGTCGTTGTAGATTTATTTATTTGATAATCAAGTTGATTCTTAGTAATGACCTTATGTAATTGTAAAAAGCAGTTAATCTTCTGCACATGGCAATTTCAAGTAGCTTTGCAAACGAAGATAACATACTTATGGGTCTGTGATTTTCCATTATAGAAGGATGGCCTTTTTTGTACAAAGGTTTTACAACCGCTATCTTTAATCTTGACGTATTTATCCAGAACTTTCATGATGTCAGAGTGCGTACAAAATTTCAATTTATAGTCGGAGAGCTGGCGTCCAAAATGTGCAAGAGTTTTCTCAAAGCTAATTTTTTGAGATTAGGTTACTTTTTAGTGATGGAAAGTAACTGTAGAGTCAGCACTTCCGGTACCGGGACACCTGGCGCTGGGACGCTCGCAAAGGTGTAATATTAATTAACGTCTCTAAACTGTTTTCTCAAAGCTCAAAATTTATAGAGAATGAGCAAATATAATATAAAACAAGAATCCAACAGTCAGACAGCAAAATATAGGGACACGTGGCGTCAGCGCTACTTCATAACTGTCAAAAAAATGACGTGAGTCAAAGTGATTTTTCAAAGCTGAAATTCTCCAAAACATTAAATAAAACTATAAAGTTAATAAAGGAGACAGTCAGACTCATTTATGATAGGACCACGTCAGTCAGCAGTCGATAGATGTGAGAACGGTAACTGCGCGCATTAGTACGCCTTTTCTCAATACATACACATAGTTTATTAGCTCAATGAAATGTGGGTTACCAGGGCCGGCCCGATGGGCAGGCGAGCCAGGCGGTCGCCTGGGGCGCTGACTTGCCGCAAGTCGGTTGTAGTTTCTGAATAATTAAATTTAAATTTTAATCAAAAGCATGCACTCCAAATAAGTCCGCACCTGCCCGCCTATCGGTAAGCGTGCTGTATGATAACAAAAAATCAAAGTAATACCTGCCGGCAGAGTACAAAATGTTGGCGTGGCTATGATGTTTATGTTTTATCGTTTTTATATAGAGCGCCGACTGCCGGTCTTCTTTGACCGAGTTCTGAATTTTCTGTATTTAATTTTATTATTTATTCTCTAACTAAAAACAAAGAATAAACTACTCTTTGCTAAAGAAGCGAATTGTTGAAATCAGTCTATTATATTAATATTATTACTATAACAGTATAGTACGGTACGCGTTTAAGTTTCCAGTGCTTCAGTTAGCATATTAATATATGTATAATAGGTAGATATAACATATCGTGTCATCTTTTGTTGCAGCTTGCCAGCTTGTACTAGCTTTCTTCGGACTTTGTATATTAGTTATTAAAAACTAAATTTGCGTTGTGTATTGTGTTTGTTGACGTTATAATATTGACATAATTCAAAAAATAATAATGTCCTCGAAATGGTCTGGGGCGCAAAATCGTAAAAGAAAAATGGTAGTTCTGAAAGAAGCTGAAAATAGTTCGGCATTTATGTCAAAGTTTGTAAAAATTTCGACGTCTTCGTCTTCGAATGAACCACAAATAAATTTTAGTGAAAGCGAAAGTGAAGTCAGTGAAGTGTTTGAAGAATTTAAGGACGGTGAAGAATGTGTAATGGTGCAGGTGCTTAAAGACGACAATGAGAACGTTGGTTGTGCTAAATATCCTGAAATTGAATCTGAAATGGAAACTAAAACTACAAAAAAATCATGATAAAATAACACTGGTCTGCAACGAAATCCTCCTTTAAAAAATTATGCTATAAGTATGAAGATTTTAATGCTCTGAATCTATTCCCGTTGGCCGATTTTTTTCTATTACGTCTAGATTTTCTTATATGAATTTTTTTTTAAATTTCATAAATTTTGTTTTTTTTTTAATTTTTTTTTGTCAACAACAAGAACAGTATACATACATACAAAATAAGTTTTAGCGAGTTGTAAGAGAAAGAAAGTAAAGTCACAGCGAATACTGCGCATGCGCATATCTACTACCATAAAAATCACTGTCAATACTTTCTTTCTTTCTCTTACAACTCGCTAAAACTTATTTTGTATGTATGTATACTGTTCTTGATGTTGACAAAAAAAAATTTAAAAAAAAACAAAATTTATGAAATTTAAAAAAAAAAATCATATAAAAAAATCTAGACGTGATAGAAAAAATCGGCCAACGGGAATAGATTCAGAGCATTAAAATCTTCATACTTATAGCATAATTTTTTAAAGGAGGATTTCGTTGCAGACCAGTGTAACCAAAGGAAATGAAAATGATAATACACCGATGTTATGACTATTCAGATATAGGAAATTGGCCAAGATTTTTAACTGTTTCAGCTCGAGATGAAATAGTTATACATGGCCCAGAAAAACATGAGGGTCCTAATTCACGATTTCCCAGGGATGCTAATCCAAATAATTCAAAAGACAAAGGTAGGCACTTTTCTCTTTTTCATTGTCATCGTATTCTATGGTCGATATGATTTCAGTTGGTACGAAGACGATCAGCTACCTAATTTCATTTCTCACGTTTTGATTCAACCGGATGATACACCTGCAGGTAATTTTTGCCAGTCGACTCGCAAATGTGATTCAAAATCTTACTTATTAATGTAATGTATTGCTTAACGCTGAATTTTTGATTTGTACACAGATTCGGAATTAACCACCACTGATGACGGCGAAGAATATGGTGCAATCGCGTTTTATTCTGATGAAGATAGTGGCGAAGAACACGACGACGGCAATGATTCTGACGATTAGATATTTTTTTCAATTTTTTTTCTGTTATAAAATAATTAAAATTATTTTTTCTTGTATAAAATAACTGATATCTATATAATAACTGATATATAACAAATACAATTATTAAGAAACAATTAAAGTTATTTTTTTATATAAAATAAATGATATGTATTGAGAAAAGGCGTACTAATGCGCGCAGTTTCCGTTCTCACATCTATCGACTACTGACTGACGTGGTCCTATCATAAATGAATCTGACTGTCTCCGTTATTAACTTTATAGTTTTAATTAATGTTTTGGAGAATTTCGGCTTTGAGAACTCACTTTGACACACGTCATTTTATTGACAGTTATGAAGTAGCGCTGACGCCACGTGTCCCTATATTTTGCTGTCTGACTGTTGGATTCTTGTTTTATATTATATTTGCTCATTCTCTATAAATTTTGAGCTTTGAGAAAACAGTTTAGAGACGTTAATTAATATTACACCTTTGCGAGCGTCTCAGCGCCAGGTGTCCCGGTACCGGAAGTGCTGACTCTACAGTTATTTTCCATCACTAAAAAGTAACCTAATCTCAAAAAATTAGCTTTGAGAAAACTCTTGCACATTTTGGACGCCAGCTCTTGGACTATTACAGATTTATTTAAAGACTTGTGCAAAATATTTCATTGGCTTTATATATTAGATCTAATTTATAATGTTTTTTCAACTTTTCTTTTGTAAAATTTAAAAAAAATTGAACCCGCGGACCCCTCCAGAAGCCTATTTTGCTCACCAATGAACTTATCCTTTCCCTTAGCAGCTATAAATGTGTGTAGTAAATTTGAAACTTTTTTTCCAAAAATTATGTATACTATCGTAAAATACAGAATAGGCCGCCGAAAATGAAATAGGCGTATTTTTCTATTTGAACCCATTTTTCCGAAAAACACTCGAACCCGTCGATTTTATTTTCAAGCGTAACACTTTTATTGGGTATTTTCGATTGCGCCACTTCAACTTTTAAGCAGTGGTGGATTAATCCCTAAAATATTAATTGGCAAGCAGGTCAAGTAGCACATGGTTTTGAAGTTCATTAAATTCTCTTTACAATGGTAATTTATTTTTTAAATTTGTGCTAAAATAGTTTGCAAGAAATTGCGTTCTAATACCAAATAATTAATTTATTGTCTTGCTTTAATAATATCAGCTAATTGTTTTGCCGTTTTACCTTCAGTGTGAACAAAAGAAAACAAAGCAAAAATATCAATACTTTAAGACGTATTTACTCCGGAAGTAATTCATTATATTCTTTAGTATTAGATGTAGTTTTAGAAAATTGGTAGTTGTAAAGAGAATTTAACGAGCCATGTGCTAATTTACCCCTTTGCTGTTTAAAATGTTAGGGTTGGATTCCACCACCGCTCCAAGGTTTGAAGTGGCATGATTGATAATACCCAATAAGCGTCTCTTTGAAAATAATAAATCGACAAGTTCGTGCATTTTTCAAAAAAAAAAAGTTAAATCCAAAAAATAGATGTTTCATTTTGTAGCTAGCCAGTGAGAATATGGTAACGTTTTTACAACGTTTAGTAATTACTTGAATAATAATAAAATGAAAACATCTCAAGGCATTTCTCAACGTTAATTAATGATTAATTTGGATCACAATTCAACGTCGTAAGTGACGTTTCTGAACCATAACTGTAACGTTTAATAATCAACGAAGAGTTACGTATTTTACACCACTAATAAACATTTTATAAGAAGTTTATAAAGACGTTTCTTTAAAGATATTTTCAACGTTGCAGAACGCTGGTACTCGAAAGATTATTAATCGTTATAAGGACACGTTTTGTAAAACATTTTTTAGTAACGAACATGTTCCTTTCTTTCCACTACTAATACACTTGCCTTTAAAGCCCATAATTTGCTTTTTTTCCACTGGCAAAACTAAGTTTCTTACAGGTTTGCAAAAACGTCTCCTCAACGTTTTGTGAGTGTTAACAATTCTCTGACGGTTTTGCTATTCTTCAATAGGTTTATCACAAATACGTTTTCCGGTTAATGAAAACTAATTTATAAATAACTCACTAATTTAGCGCGTATAAAAATGTTGTTCCAACGTTTTATTTGATTTGGATGTAAATAATTAACTTTCATTGTTATTATCTAGTCACCTGCCCGATATATGCATTATGCCCTACCGATATGCATACCATGCAACAGCAAAAGAATTATTTTCGAAACTGAAATATATAAAAAAATGTTTGAGGACCACGATCATTTAGTCGATTTACTGATAATTAATATCAAAATAGCACGTACAATCTCAATAAATA
This sequence comes from Rhamnusium bicolor, assembly GCA_029963845.1. NCBI lineage: Eukaryota > Metazoa > Arthropoda > Insecta > Coleoptera > Cerambycidae > Rhamnusium > Rhamnusium bicolor. The sequence goes on from JANEYF010000831.1 coordinate 67,134, forward strand.
TGCACAAATTTTTTTATTGTTATTGTTCCTAATACATATTTTTTCGGTTTATTTTAAATGTTTTTGTCGCTCTGAAAATGTATTTGTTCATATTTTTGTGTTTGCTATTTACGAATTCTATAATAATTCTTTATGTTCAGAATATTTTTTTTAAATACCTCCTATATTGTGGCTTAATTCAAAACAAATATTCTCTGCAATTTTAAGGGGCATACGTTAAAAATGTTCTATGAGTGAAAGAGAAAACTTACTCCAGTAAAAAACTGTGATGGTCAACACATCTTTTAAGTTTTTTATCAAATATCTTCATATCTTCATTTCTTGCGTTTATGTTGGAATCGTACATTTTCTTTATCTCCTGATTTAACAGGTTAAATTGCCTTTTGGTCAACAAAAAAATAGACAATATCAACAAATCCATACCAATTACAGGCATAAAAATAGCAAATGTAAATATTATACATTCACACAATAATATTAAATAAAACGTCCTTTCTAGGTAATATATTTCAAACGGTAAATGATTTCCATCGACTAAAAAGGTACTAAAGACGAAAGCTGATGAACCAATTATAGCATTAATCAGATACAAGTGAAAAATATCTTTCAGAAATTTCGATTCGCTTAAATAGCTATTTTTCTGTTCCTCATCTTCAATATCATCAATTTTCCAAAACTGTTGTTTCATCCGTTGGAGCAAATCATTCACGCTAGATTTTTTATAAAAGATGACTAATGATTTTAAAAATACCTAAAAAAAATATGAGAAATATATTTATTTCATCATTATGAATAGACACCTAGGCTACTATAACACTAAAGTGGTTTGGACCTCCGTTAGTCACACTGAATTAGGATATTATACTAAACGAACGTCTTGCCCACCAAGTTGGTATCATCTAGAGGTGAATAAAACTTATGTTACTTATCTTCAGATGATGCCAACTTTGTTGGTGAAGCGCATATCGAATGCAGTGTTTTAATATTTGTGGAAATTACTTCATTGTTATAGACCGGGAGTTAGCGAACATGCAACTCGATCCATAAGGTACAAACGGTTTGACTTATCCACTAAAAACTATCTGTATATCTATACTTTAACCGCCCAACTGCCGAGGCAAAGTGGCAGCGTTATTACAGGGGCGTCGCGGATAAACGGTATAATATATAAATATATAAAAATATATATATATATATATATATATATATATATATATATATATATATATATATATATATATATATATATATATATATATATATATATATTTATGTTATTAAACACAGACATTTAATAAATTCTGTTCGCTTACTCCCTGTTATTCACTATTAATAACAGAAAGAGTAGTAGAATTCCAAGAACATTTAGATGTTATCATTCAAGGTATTTAAATCAATGTATACCTATTGTCATTTAGTAAATCTTGTGTCAAAATTTGACAGAAAAATTTCCAGTGTAATCGTACGAAGGGTACCCAGGACGAAAAAATTTCCGGAACTTTTCCCGTTGCCATTGGCAATGAATCAAAATAAAAGCATTTGATTGGTTGTAAAAGAGCGGTGTGAAATTTTCACATGTAACACCACTAGAGGTTAAATTTTTTTATAAGAGGTTCTTAAAATATTCATGAAAAATTTTCAGTTTTTAATTTAACCCTGAGTGGTATTCGGTAAGAAAATTTCACATCAAGTTGCTTTTAATTAAATAATGCCAAATTTATTTTTACTTTGACAGTATAATATAGAAGGCTTTGTATGACTAATAAAAAGAACATATGCTTTTATTTTTAAATCTGTATTCAATATATATGGTAAATATTATTATGTCAAAAAATTTCCACTATAATTCTCTCCAGGGCACCCCAGTACAAAAAAAATTCCAAAAAAAATACCTAGGTTGCCATAATGACTCTATAGAAGACACATTTTATTGATTAAAAAACAAATGTGAAATTTTCCCTAAAAAATACCTCGCGATATCTTGAACACTCTGTCTCACTTCCACGTTAATCTTCCGCCTTTATTCGTCTCACTCACGCATCTACTTTATTTGTATCTGCTGGGATTGCCAAATTGTTCGTCTACCGTGGCAAATTTGAAAAATTCACGAATATACAAATCGATTTGTATACTGATTTTTCTTGTACCTTATAGTTCGGGTAAAGAAATTTTTTTGTCAAATTCATTCGCGTCTGTCCAAGTTAAGCTGCCGATGAGACCATCTATCGCTATAAAACAATGTCGTTTAGAGTTGTCTCTGTAAAATGGTGTTGTTTGTTTTTTTTTGTACCTTGTAGTTCGGATTAGATTAGGTTCATTTTAGACGGTTTTTTCGCGACGCATACCCTGCAATAATGCTGCCACACTACCACAGACGAGCGGTTAGAGTATCGTTATATAGATAGTTTTTCGTGGATAAAGTCAAACTTCTTATACATTATAGATCGAGTAGCATGTTTGCTAACTCTGCATTATTAGTATATTTTATTAAACTCCATCACCACAGGTAATACAACCCCCTGTATCCTTAAGATACTTGTTGTACGTTGTGTGGGAAGCAACTACACATTTAGAGACACATACAGTATCCGAGTACGCAAGGATTAATTTCTACTTTGGAAAAATTCCCAAGTACTCGACGGGTGATCGAACCCCGGGACTCCAAATTGAGAGGCAAGTGTCCTTACCACTCGACTAAATACAAGTAGGTGTATGTAGTCATTATTCTATACTTTATTCTTCATAGTTTTAATATTTTTCAAGATAAATTTGCACCTACGGTAAAATTTTCATTAAAAATTGACAGTATTCTAGTCAAATTTAAGGCCGATTACCATTAGAGCAGCATCAAATAGCGAGTCGCAGCGCTGAGCAGCACAGTAACATGCTGCTTACAATTATATGCATGTTATTAAATGTTACTGTTCTCACTCAAGTGTTGCGGCCGGCGGCGCCGCGTAATACGGCGCATCATACAGCAGCAAAGTTTAAATTCCTTTGTGAGCATTGGGTAGCAGCATTGCTGCTTCTCGACGTGTTGCTCTTTTCATTGACGGACAAGTGTGAATCTCCGAAGCGTTGAAGGTCACATATTTCAATGCATGTAGCACTGAAATATGTGACCTTTTGCTTACTTAAACGTATACGTACAAGTTCGAATAACTGGTTACATTTTTCTGGAGTCATTTTTTTAATAGGTATAAAATTTTCGTTTATCATCCTAGAGTCGCTTGAAGAATATATGAAATTCAACCTTGTTCGAAATACATCATGAACGGTTCTTTTTTTGTTATTTTCTTCAAGTTGATGACATACAGTGATTAACAGTAAATTATCGTCTGATGAAGTGGTAGGTCTCCTCTGCTTTGTACATTGTTACAAGATAAACACGAAACTAATTATTTTTGCTGCTTGTTGGCCCGCTTGCTACTGGATGCTGCTCAAGTGCGAATACTTACGTTAGAATGTTACGGCATGCTGCCTATGCTGCTGTGTGACGCGCTGCTCGATGATGCTCTAATAGGAATCAGTCTTTAAATGGACTAATTCGCACTTCTCTCTCACTTTATTAGTAATGTAGTATCGGTTTCTTTCATAATAATGAAAAGTAAATATCTATTGGCCGTCGCGCGCAGGCTGGTACTATTTCTAACATTAAATTTTACGTTACGTCCTGCTAGATTTGATTTATACTTAATACAGTTTTCAAAATAACTTTTATAAATTGAGCAGCAAAATTCAAAACGGCTTTTATCCAAAGTTTTTGGCTACTGAGATGTAGATGGCGTGTCACTTCTTTTGTTTTAAGAAATTCCCTATGGTGCAACTGAGGTTTCGAATGCCCTTCTGTCCCACTTAAATTTGTTGTTTAACATAAGAATATTTATCAAAGAGACTTATCCACATGCTTCTCCGTTTTAATATAGCTTTTTATCCAATGTTGGTGAACGAGGATCAAACAGAAGACAATATTGTTGTAACTGAATACGAGTGTAACAAAGAGGATTGTGGAATATACGTTTAGTGTTTTTATAGACTATTAATGATGTGAATAAAACAATGTGTTGAAAATATATGACTTTTCATTTCATCATAATTTTATCATTTTCATTTCAAAACAACCTGATTTCAAGAAGTTTTTTTTAAAACTGCTTTTATCCAAAATAATAGCATGATAATCTTAGTTAATTAACGTAATCGATTTCCACAATTATGTTAAAAATACTACATATCTTCTAAACGAATCCGAATACAAAAACTATCAACTAAAACAAATAACAAAAGATATACAATTTCTTGCTCTCCTGTAGTATTATGTCAAATGGATAAAAGTCCTTTTGAAATTTTGTACCACAATTGTTCTATAATAGTGGAAATGCAAAAGAAATTAATTCTACTTTACTATCACTAAAAGTGGAATTGATATTTAGCAGTAAATAAAAATAAAACAATTAAGATATCTCTGGAGGATTGATATTTAATTTTGTGGTAAATGATAAACAAAACATTGATATACAAATCAGGTCATATTTTAAACTTACATGAGATAATACTAATTCTGATTCTACAAGATGTGTGATATCTTGCCTAGTCGAAGATTCTCCTTTAATAACCACTAATCGCGCACACAAATACATGCCAGTGACCACAGAAAAATTGCATACTAAATATAATAGCAATTGTACTTTGCTTCCTCGTTTTTCAGGATGTAATCCTGAAGCTCCAAACATTCGCACACAATTATGTATGTTGTAAAAATGCATTTTTTTCAAAGTTATTCATGCATTAATGCTGTCAGAATTGTAATGACGACTTTTAACTTTGACTATTTATATAAACTATCTGCAATATATTCACAAAGTTTTAATAGGTTGATAAGTAATATTTATCCTTTAAAATTGAAATGAAAAGTTAAAGTATATATGTATAATTATCTTCATAATGCTCAGTAATATGTAGGAAACATATTTGTTCAGCATATTCAATTAAGTTTATCTAGGTCGAGTTTGAAACATATATTTTAAATAAATTAATTCAAATGAAATATTCCTCAGTAAAAATTCTATTCAAAAGAAAGTAATAAAATAAAAACATGCTTTTATATTATTAAACCTTTATTTAATTCCTTAATAAACATAATTCATTAAGGAATCTTGTAGTGTCCTGAGGATGGTAATAAAATTTACCTAAACGTGGGACAGTTGATGAAGTAGTTTTTCTCAAAATAAGTACCCTTACCCAATAAATCTTTTTTCAACTACTAATAAGCTAATCTAAGTACTTTTTTTATTAATTAACAATGGTATACCTGTGTAGGACAATTGTGGAATAAACGCAACAAAAAAAGAGCAAAGAAGAAATAGTCACCGGAATATACATTCGAAATGTAAAGTAAAACAACTTGAATAACACAAAAACTAAAAATTTAAGTTAAACTCAATATAACTTACAATTATTTTATTACACTCAAATTGCAAATAAGTATATCAAGATCATTCATAAAATAATCACAAATATGAGACTTTATGTAATAAAGTGGGGAAAACAGAAGAATATTTTTATTCTATAGACACATAAGTATAATAAGCATGAAATATGACGGGCTGGCAAGCTAGGGGCATGAAAACTTAATTACTGAGAAGTATTAGACAGTCAGTTAAATAATTTATAACTTTGAATAAAAACGAAACCAACTATTCCTCTATGTCACATGATCAATTTCTGTTTTAGACATGGTATCTTTCAAGATTGGTTAAAACTGTCTAAAATTGTTTATCTATTAAAAATATCTGATGTGGCCAGCACATAACTTTCTTATACCAGTATATATTATCCTGATCTAAAAAAAATCTTTCTATTTAATTCTTCATTTACCTCAATTAAATTTTAATAGCGTACCTTGAAATGTTTCATTACAATTTTTTAATAATTAATTATCAGCGTCATTCGATACTGTCAGTAATAAATTCATATCATATATTTTAATAATTTTTACTTTCTTATACCTAATATAAGGAAGTATAGTAATCGTGATTTTTTTCGACCTCGAGATTTTGATTGATATATACGTTTTGAATCCTTCTGAATCCATTCTCACTATCCTCCGAATGATGTCTGTCAGTGCGTGTGTGTGGTTGTGTGTTGTCAATATTTAAAAAAAATATTACCAAATCGCATAGTAGATATTGTCTATAAATATGAAATCGCATAGTAGAGTTCTTAGAATCTAACAATTTATTTACGATGCAACAACATGGTTTTCGGAAAAATAAATCGACTATTTCATCACTTTAAAATATATTAAACATCATATACACAAATCTTGATCATGGTAATAAAATTGTCGCAATCCTCGTAGACTTATCGAAGGCTTTAGATTGCATTGTCCACGACACACTCTTAAATAATATAGTGTTAGGTTATATGAGGTCATTGCATAGATATTAACAAAGTAATCGAGAGTTTATACTTTAATTTGAACAAAATCAGTGACTGTTTTAAAAACAAAATATCTGATGTGGTCAGCACATAACTTTCTAACAACAGTGTATATTATCTCGATCTAAAAAAAATCATTCTAATTTAATTCTTGACTTACCTCAATTAAATTTTAAAAATGTACATTCAAATGCTTCAATAAAATGTTTACATAATTAATTTATCAGCGTCTTACGATACTGTCAATAATAATTCATGTCATATTTTTTAATAATTTGTTCTCATTGACATATTAACATTTTTTGTAACTAAATTAGACATTTCAAATGTCAAATTGCCAAATTTATCCTAACCCCACTTTATGAGGTCAGATGTGTACAAAATTTCTGATTCTATCAGCTTTGTTTAAGTATTTGGAACATATATTTTATTGGCATGATGTAATAGGCCTGATTTATAATCTTTCATCAAGAATATATTTTTTTATAGTCAAATACAAAAAAGGTTCAGCAGGCTAATTTTGTTCATCACCGAATTTATCATTGACTTTGAACTTTAGAATATGTGTACCAAATTTCAAAGATTATCTCAAAAACTGTGGCTGCTATCGCAATACTACAGACATGCAGACAGATTTTTTCCTAAAGGTATGTAATTCATCGAGATTCGTCCAGAAATGCAGTAAAAAATGTAGAATTTTTTTTCCAGAAATTGTACCTTTATTCTTCTTTCATTCATTATTGTTCTGGTGGCACCACATTCACCAAATTTAATGTGTCACCTAAGATGTTGTTGAATATCGTAATTGTCAAATTTGAGAATTCTCTCATTGATAGTTTTTAAGTTTTCGCGGATACACACATACAACCCACCCACACACGCACCCACACACACACACGCACACACGCACGCACACACGCACGCACACGCACACACACACACACACACACACACACACACACACACACACACACGCACGCGCTCACACACGCACCGCGCACCGACAGACATCATTCGGACAATAGTCAGAATGGATTCAGGAGGGTTCAAAACGTATATATCAATCAAAATCTCGAGGTCGAAAAAAATCACAATTACTGTATACTTCCTTATATTAGGTATAAGAAAGTAATAACCACAAGCAGGCTCCTACGGGCATAGGTTGCCTAAAAATAAAAAATTAAACGTTGATGCAAAAGAACATCATCGTCTGAGATCTCCGACACAAGGTAAGGAATTGACTTACATACTTTGAGACAGAATCATTTTTCAAAACTATTTTTTTTTTGTTAAGATAAATTCTCGAACCTCAGTTTTATATTAGAAAATTTAACTTATTTTAAAATTAAAGCTTCATTTGACTTAAAATTCATTTATTCCATAAAAATTAATTAGTTCTAAGTTTCCCGGGTGTTTACTAGGCTGCCATATAACTTTTAGAATTGACTGAAATTTTTCGAGTTTTGAAGATCGACAGCCAAAAGTTTTACAAAAAATAAATTTCTTATAAATCATTCGGTTAGTCCAACAGGACATTAAAAAATTAATTTAAAATTTTCGATAATTTTCGACTTAGTCGTTTGAAAATAAATTTTTAAATTTATTTTTATTTTAATAAAATAACATTAAGCATAAAAAATACACTGCTCAAACAATTTTTTTTTCAGATTCCGACTTGGAAAAATTTTAATAAAAAAATTCGTTCATTATTAAGAAAAGTTGTGAAGTCTTGCGCGACGTTTTAGGCAGACTAGTAGTTCCCGAATTGTATGTCAACTTGCAGTCCAGTTTGCTGAATTCCAACAATTTTTCAAGAAATCTTTTGAAAGTGTTTTGTGAAAAAATAATAACACAGCTAGGGAGAAATTTAAAAACAGGCCTTCCAAAAAACATGAACAAATCCTTGTCCAATTTGTGAAAGCTCGTCTAACAGTCAGTAGGCTGTCAACAGATAATTCCGGGAAGGCCGCTAGCCTCATGCAGGCGGAGAGGCGAGCCCGAGTGGAGAGTCGAAGAGACCTATCCAGGAGGTTTGCCACTCTGCCAGCGGTGCAGGCGAGCAGAGTGGCAAAGTAAAGAATCTCCCTAACGTTTTAACCTAAGTTATTAAAATTTCAGTGAGTGGTTTCCAATAGTCATATAATGTAGGTACATATAATTTTTAAAATTATTTCTTCTCCGTTTTTGAGATATGCGTGGTTAAAGTGAGAGCTCGATACATTTGAATCGTATAGTAGGTAGTTACGTATTAACATTTTAAAATTAAATAAAATTCACTTTATCGTGATTGGTGACGTCGCACCAATGGGACAACGTCTTCAGACATTCTTCTAGCATCTGATATTCAATTAGTAATTTAAGCATTTTCCAGGTAGAAATTATTAAAACAGATTAGATAATTGCTAATATTTATTAATATCATATTAGAATACGTGAATTAATTTTAAAAATCCTGCAAGTTCAAGGGGCCTATTAAGAAATTGGAACGAGGCTAACCCCGTTGTCATTCGGTATAAATAAAAAGGGAAGTCTATGTGTTGTGAGCTGTTCTTCGAAAAAGAGAATAGTTTTTATTTTATGTGATATAACATACAAATGAATTAATTAAATTGTAGAATCTTTGAATTATTAATATTATTATTACATAAACTTCTGTAAAATAAAATAATCATTGTATACATATAGCTGGGTCTCACATTAAAAAACACACACGCAAAGATTAGACGGCATTGTTTATAAATAGAATTGGCAAATCGGTCCACAAGTCACGGGCGGTGACAGGTAGAGAAACCCAAATACGTAAGCGAGACTTGTTTACTATTTTAGCAAAGACTAACGTTTGATTTTAGTCAATTGTTACGCCTCGTGGTATGTACAACGTAATTTATTCCTCTCCGTTGTATTGTTGATAATTTTATTTGCTGTATTTTATTCCTGATGTTAATTTAATAATAAAGTATGTCAGACCTACCCAAGGGTAAAAAACGGCCATACACTGACAAAGTGAATAAATTTATCAGTGAATTCCCGGAATTATTCTATAATGGTGCTATAATAATTTGTAAGGTATGCGAGACAGACCTGATGTGCTGAAACAAACGTGATTGTAAAGTCACGTAAATTCTGTGCAACATAAAACTAAAAAAAAAAAATGGCGTGCCTTTGACAACACAGTCTATGTTCGATTTACTCTTAATGCTGATTGCTTGTGATGTTCCGCTGCACATACTCGATAAACAACCATTTCATGAGTTCTGGAATAAATGCAATCCCAAGCTGACGTTACCAAGTCGCACAACGTTGCGTAACTATGTACCAACTGTAAGCGAAGACATTGTAAATAAGATCAAATGTGTACTAAAAAATACACGGCCGTGGTTATGTGTGGACGAGTCGATAGATTGTAAAAAAATTCTATTTTAAATGTCATAATACGTATACTGGACCCTCTTAAACCGACATTTTCACTGTTACTAGCTAGAAAAGACTAACTGAGTATACTAGCTAAACAATTACGCGAGTGGTGCTGGAGAAGTTAGAAAAATTTGACCTATCAAAAAGTAAAGTGTTGATGTTTGTGACCGATGGTGCCGCGACAATGCGTTTGGTAGGCCACTCTCTTCCAAGAACATGATACATGTCACGTGTAAAGTGTATGCTTTTCACCTTGTGGAAGAAACTACCAGAGGTAGATGCATTAATAGTAAATACAAAATATCTGATGTGGCCAGCACATAATTTCTTATACCAGTATATATCATCCTGATCTAAAAAAATCATTCTATTCAATTATTCACTTACCTCAATTAATTTTTAATAGAGTACCTTGAAATGTTTCATTAAAATTTTTAAATAATTAATTATCAACGTTATTCGATAATTGCAATAATAATTCATGTCATATATTTTAATAATTTTTTGTTGTTTACATTGACATTTTTGTAACTAAATTAGACCGTTCAAATATTAAATTGTTAAATTTATCTTAACCCTATTTTATGAGGCCAAATGTGTAAAATATTTCAGTTTACATCAGCTTTATTTAAGTACTTGAAAAATATATTTTATTCGCTTGATATAGTAGACATGATTTATAATCTTTCAAGAATATATTTTTTTTGTAAAATCAAATACAAAAAAGTTTGGGTCCCGTGAACCCCTTTTCAGTTGGCCAATTTTGCTCATCACCGAATTTTTCATTGTCTTGGGCCTTAGAACAAGTATACCAAATTTGAAAGCTTTATCTCGAAAACTGTGGCTGCTATCCCGATACTACAGACATGCGAACAGATTTTTTTTTATTAAGTTATCTTTTTTCATTATGATTCGTCGAGATTCGTCCCGAAATTATACCTTTTTCTTCTTTCATTCATTGTGTCTCTTCTGGTGGTACCACATTCACCAAATTTAATGTGTCTCCTACAGACAGACAGACAGACAGACACACACACACACACACGCACGCACGCACGCACGCACATTTCATAGCAAGTGTCCCCGTATTACTGAATCACCACAGCCGAGTCTTACACGTTGGAGAACATGGTTGATTTCAACTTTTTATTATGATGAATATTTACAACAAATAAATGCTGTGATACTAGAAATCAATCCAGACGAGATTGCAGCTAATAAGGAGAGCCAGACAAAATTCGAAGATGTTTCTGTTGAAACAGCTTTAGAAACTATTCACAAGAACTATAAAGGATTATATGAAGCCATACAAAACAGTGCCTTGTCGTTAGCGAAGTCACCGCAAATAGTGGACGAAGTAAATCGACTGCTATACTCCATAGGTGACGTAAAAAATGAGCCCGTTGGAGAAGAGTTCGCAAGACACTGGCTTCACCAGATTAAGACAAATTTGTGATGGTACTGATGGTGCAACTGCAGATCCGTTAGGTGAGTTCAAAGACTATTTTAAGTATGCTTGTATTACATCAATAGATGTCGAACGGTCATTCTCAAAATATAAGCGTATTTTTTCACCACATCGACCATTACTCTCGGAGACAACCATGGAAACATACATGAGGCTGTAAAGTTTTTACAGACCTTTTCCAATTTGTGATAACCTAGTTAGTTAAGAAGGTAAGTTGTGCATACGCTGTTATAAATTGTAACAGTTTATTGCTTTTATTACTAGTTAATTTCTCTTATTACACTTATTATGATGCACATTTTTGCCAACTCTATAAATTGCTAACATTCGCTCACTTATTTTTATCATATACTCAATTTAGAAACTCCAAACTGCTTATAAGCAAGAAAATGTCTGGTTTAGAGCCTTTTCAATGGCTGATGGAGGAATTTTCTGCCAGTCGTATCTTTTTCACAACGTAGTTATAGGTGCCTTTTGGCTGGATACAAGAAAAATGCATTATTTAAATAATATGCCTAAATATTTTTCATCGTTATTATTTTTCATTTCACCCCAAAATTTTAATATCTAAGATTTCTCTCAAACTATCAAATTAATATTTAAGGAATGGTAGTATTAAATAAAACCAACTTTAGTTGGTATTAGTCAATAAATATAATTAAACTACAAGAAAGTAACTAATATATAAACAAATGAATATAGAACTATTGTGATGGGTGAGACATAGGCATAAATAAATATCGTGCAGGTCTAAGAGTAAAACATATTAATTTTTTATATATATATATATATATATATATATATATATATATATATATATATATATATATATATATATATATATATATATATATATATATATATATATATATATATATATATATATATATATATATATATATATATATATATATATATATATATATATATATATATATGTATGTGAATAGTGGTGAGAGGTATGAAACTTCTCATATGGTCTGAATGCTACTATCCGACCGACATCCTAGATGTCTCTGTGGCGGATAGCGACTTGCGTCACAGCAAGTACCGAGAGCGGCGACCCCTAGCCCAGGTGGACTAAACTAATGTGATTAAATATGATTTGAAGGAAACAACTACTCAGCGGGCAAATACCCCGACCTGCATTGAATTACACCTTCAATCATGATAGGGGTCGCCGCTCTCGGTACTTGCTGTGATGCAAGTCGCTATCCGCCACAGAGACATCTAGGATGTCGGTCGGATAGTAGCATTCAGACCATATGAGAAGTTTCATACCTCTCACCACTATTCACTTCACGTTAGTTAGTATATAACTAGCAGGTCGGCCACTATCATTTGTCTGTTCCATAACCTATGGCATACTGAAGAGAACAAATAAGTTCGAAATCGATCTATGTCTGGTTAGGAATTGACAAATGATATTGGCTATCGATTTATCATGATTTGAAGGTGTAATTCAATGCAGGTCGGGGTATTTGCCCGCTGAGTAGTTGTTTCCTTCAAATCATATTTAATCATATATATATATATATATATATATATATATATATATATATATATATATATATATATATATATATATATATATATCAATGGGGTCGTTCAGTAATGAAGGAGATTAATCCATTTAAATTTAATGAAATACTAACAGCCATAAATAATTGGCGTTTTCTTTTTACACACTTTTATAATCATGATTCAGTAATCATGGTTGGATGCATTCAATCCAGATTAACAAGTCAAAAGAACGGTATGGTAATGGCACAATAATGGTAGGATTATGAAATATGCTCTGAGAGCTTGACGATTTGAGGAATAGGCTGGACATCCTGCCTTAACAAACCACCGTAAATATATAAAACTTGTTCCACCTAAAATCTCCTCTCCTGTATCTCTCTTATTTATTAACAAAACATTATAAAATGTGACAGCTTTAGTACAGCGATTCATACCGGAAGTGATACCAGCTTTCTTATTTAAACAAAGAATACCAAAAATGTTCACATATTCGGATAGCCCTTAATTTTCTGAATACACACATATTGCATTTTGTCGGTCTGACATCAAAATTGTGCAAGATATTACCAAAAAATGATCGATATAGGGAAAAGTACGCACCAGAAAATTTTTAAAATTTAGGAAGCTACAAAGGACAGTGTGGTCAATCCAACTAAAATAATTACAAGCACCTGGCACTTCCGGTTATACCGAAAGTCGATACCAACTTGCTTATTATAAATGGAACACCCTATATATTTTAGGGTTTCGAAAAGTGCATAAAATTCTGAGTCATATCCTATGCCTAAACCCAGCCGTTTCTGAGATATTTGATATTTTAAAAAAATTTTGACAGGTGTAATGGTTTACAATAACCTTTATAACTTTCTTCCTGTAAAAGATACTTATTTGCTTTTTGGCATGCAGAAGACCATAAGATGAGCTACGCTATACAGTTTAAAGAAATTAAATAACAGTATGAATACCAAGTGTTCCATTTTTGACTTTACATTTTGTAAACTTCAAATCGTGAAAACTTGCTTAAGTCAAAAGGAACACCCTGTATTTTTTTACATCAAGTTATGTATAATTAAATTCCTTTTTTTCTGATATAAGCATACATTAATTTTATTATTAATATGGCTGTAAATATTTTTAAACAGTAGTAATTAGAAATATGGTACTTTCTGTCTAAAAAAAGTATACCCTAATTTAAATATTTCTGTACTTCCCCTCAATTTATAGTCATTTGTCCAAAAAAAAAAAAAAACTCATAAATGTCGGTGCGGTACTTTGAAAATCACAATTAATTGAGATATCTGTTAATATTTCAAGAGAGTGACTACGAGAACTTCAGTTCACTGAACGAACCCATTGCCTATTTGTGTGCTATTATAACGGGTGTAACTGAAATAGGATTCGCCCCATTTTTTAAATTATAATATTAATAAATATAAATATCGTCATGGCGACAATGCATGAAATTGCAAAAATAGGAGAATACATATCTTATATCGTACGCTTACAGGTCAAAAGATTTAGATACATCTAGATCGTAAATCAGACATAAATTTAAACAAAATAAAGCTGACACGAATGACTCCTAAGATCATACAGAAATGGTATTTCGATCAAGAGACCCAGAATCAATAATATCTTCAGTGTATTGAAATTGCCCTGCCTTTAATTCTTTTGGTAGATACTTCAGTATCAGCTATGAACGATTTATCTTAACATTATTTCGTTTGACGCAAACTTTCCGAAAGGTGCGATTGTCATGGTTTCGGCGAATGCGCCGGTATGATTCTACGTCTCAGATTTTGACGATTTCAAGTTAAACAGTTAAATCGAATCATCCTTATTTACATCCAGATACAACAAATGCTTTGTCTGAAAAATTGTTTGAATCCCATTTAAAAGTTGCGTTCCGTTTGTCTTGTTATTACGAGTAACATTTTATTGAATTATTTACAACTACGATAGGGAGATATAGACAGTTGACCGTCACTACACCACACCACCAATAGTGTGGAATTATGCCATCCACTCCTACGAGTCAGATATGCTCGCTGTCTATCTTAAACACAAACAGGAGGCTATAGACAATTGCGCAGAGATCTTTGCCAACATAAGATATAAGTAAAATGTGAAAGAAAAGATCACCTGCCTATGGGATATTTTGCATATTGAATTTTTAAATCAAATATGAAATATACACTATATCGTATAGGAATACAAGAGAAATACAATATGTGTTTTCAACTAGGTCATATATAGCGGTATTGAAACTTTACATATATATATATAAATAGAATTTTACATATCAAATATGAAATATTTAATATTTCTATGATATGAATAACAATTATTTCTGAATTAAAATAAAATTTGTTGAAACCAGGGCAGTTAACCCTAAGGCCTCTAGAACTTCAGTCTATTTCAACTTGTAATTAATATATATATATATATATATATATATATATATATATATATATATATATATATATATATATATATATTTTTATATATTTTTTTGATATTTTTTATTTTAATAAAAAGTTGTTTATTTTATTTATATTTTATTATTTTGAGACTCTTTATTATTTTTACCTCTCCTCTCAGGGTTCGGGCAGGTTCCTGGCGATTAATCTGAAAATATAATGGTACAGCCCAATTTCAAATAAAACACACCTTCACAGATTACAAACAAAAGAATTTATTTTCAAAATTTCCGATATGGTTTAGAAAACGTAAATATCTTAAAATTAAAATGAAATGGCCTCTATTTATGATCAGATCTGTTATTATAGCTGCTATTAAGTCGTCGAGTACCTAGGATTTATTGTGGTTTTACTTACGGCGATTTCTTGTACTTCACGTTATCGCAATCTCTGTTGAATTACGCTTCTGCTTATATTGTTGCTCTGTGCCTCGATCCTTCCTCCGTGGCAAATTTCAGATTCATCAAACTTCAGTAACAATGGCTGCACGGCACACTGGATTTATATTTTCGTAGCACAACACTATATTTATTTAATAATCAGCAAACTTTATTTAAGGTACGTATTTACCTTTACTAATTTCCTCAAATCACATTTACTATTCTATACAATACTTCTTGGTTGTTGCAACTAGAAATTACTCTTCTATTCCACTAGGAATTATTTTATGATATTCATAAAATTTAATTTTTGTTGTTTTAGGTTTAGAAACCCTGTTTTAATAATTTGCGAGCTTGAGTATGGACTTCATTTGAAAATATAAATTTAAAATTTTTAGGTTAGGAAACTTCTTATAAAATTTCAATGCTCTTCCTTTCAGCTTTCTATCCATACTAAATTTTAAATATGGGCTTTTTATTGGCCTAATCTGACGTTTCTCCAAAAATCATGACACTTGATTTTTTGAAATTTTAAATATGAAAATTTAATTTTCTTTTTTATTTCTTTATTATACCTGATGGCTCTAATTTTATTATTGAATAAAGATATAGAGATGATTAGCTTTATTTTGATATGCCATACTATGGCCTTTTGTGAATATTTAGAAAAATTACAATTGCAACAATTTTTAACAAATTCTCTTATATAACTAATTTCAATCATCTAAACCACATACCAGAGATTACTTTAAGAACTAATGAACAAATCAACACCATATTTGCATGTCTAAATACATTTAAAACATTATTTTACTTTGCCTTTCGTTTTAGGACTTCGTTAAACCTCATTGGCTGGAAACTTTTCAAATACAACAAGTTACTTAAAACTAACTGACTGGAAACAATAAATAGATGCTATTCTTCTGACATAGCTATAAAAAGTTCAACAAATGGTTTTTATTTTAGAAAAAACTTCATATTTGTCAAAGTTATGTACCTCCTTGGACATAATTTACACATACACCTTTTAAATGTCTTTACATTTTGATGCTATATCGTTGTACTAGCTCACAAGGTGAGTCTCTTTCACTTTTGTAAAGTTTTAAAGTTAGACGATGCACTTACTTCGTAGAAATGATTGAAAACTCAGATATCGTAGAGTTTACGCTACCCAAATTATGAAAGTAGTTTATAGCACTTTTTTTTCCAGTGTTCATGATTGCTATCATACTTGTAGCTATTCTATGACTAACTTTATTATATTTGACTTTAACAAAGTTCATAATTTTAATTTATAACAATAAAATTTTATTTTTTTTTTCCAGGTTATCCAAAGGTTTTGGTACCTAAAATCAATAATGTTCTGGCTCTGGTTGCCATGCTATACACAATAGTCCTTCTGATGCTTATTCTATATAGAAACAATGTTTTGTATCATAACATAATAACATACAGTTCATTTACCACACGGTAGGTGTTTATATCTAGCGTTTAACAACATTTATTACAAATTTTACCTATTTAATATGAATACAGTTAACGTAAGTGTCTCTCATTGAAACTGGGCTCTCATACCGCTCAAAATTATCATTTTAATTTATATTATAGAGTCTTTCTTTGCTTTAGTATTGGCGAAATATCCTTATTACTTTCTTTTTATTATTTAAACATAATTTTATTCTTATGTACTCTGTATATTATACAGGGTGTGGTTTGGTCATCGTATTACCCCCACTTAACTAATATAAAATTTTGAATTCATGAAAAATTTTCTGTTAGTTTATAAAAATTGCGGTGACTGAACCACAATCATATTTACTTTATTTAATCCACATTAGATTCTGTTTGAAAAGGATATAACAGTTCAACATGAAACTTTCCTCTTATAATATCATTCTCGCAGTTTTTTAATTCATAAGTATTTTCATTCAAAACAGTTTTAATTACATAGGGACCCTCATATGGTGTTTGTAATTTTGGCACATACATTATTCTTATAATCCGATACTTTTAAACGTTTGACAATTTCTTTATCTCCTACTTTAAATTTAACCCTCTTTTTAATCTTGTAGCCTAAATATTTTAATGTTCTAAAAATTTGATTTAATTTTTTCTGTTTCAGGATATATACGAAAATCATCGATATAATGAATACAAAACTATCGTACTTGTCTACAATATCCGATTGTAAACCAAATGGTACAACTTTAAATTGAAGAATATGTCCATCAATGGAATTTAAATTTCTTACCTCTAAACATAAGCGTATCGTTTCGTCTTTCTTTTTGACAACGACTATAGGATTAATATAATTAGTTTTAGCTGATTCTATTATGTTAGCGTTTATCATATTAGTTAGTTCTTTTTGTACCTTTTCTTTATATTTAAATGAAATAGGATAAGTTTTACTTTTAAAAGGTTTGCTTTCATCCACTTCTAGTTTATGCATATAACCATTAGCTACTCTTGGCTCAAAATTAATTATGAAATATGTTTTTGTAACAGATTTTGTACTATTTTATCATACTGGGCTTGACAATTTAATATTATTTCTTTGGGCTTATTAAAACTTGTATTTAAGACATACGTGTTTATTACCACTGTATGCTTACCGCAATTCACATTCACACTATTGGCTTTTTCGCCATTTAATTCATCATTTTTATCATCATTGGCGCGTTTGCCATTTACCTCATTATTAATTACCGCAATATTATTTTCAGCTCGTTTGCTGCTCACATTATTCATATTAAATATGGGTATTTTTTCACCCTCAACCATTAATATTTTATCACCCAAGTCTATTTTTGCCCTTAACTCTGTTAAAATGTCTTCACCTAATATTACATCATAATTCATATCTGAAATAATCACAAAATCATTTTTAAATGTTTGATTTTTTAATCTCAAAAGTAGTATTTAATATTTTATTACATTCCGCAAACTTTTTGCCATTAGCATTAACCAATTTAATCTTAGATAATAACAATAACAATAACAATAATATTTATTTATAATTTTACAACGTAATTACATTACAAAATGAGACATTCAAAGAAATAAGCTTATAAATAAATAGAACTTACAGAAACCCATTTAAGTTTTGGAGACTTGCTTATGGGCGCAGGCAAAAACCATTAATTTAATCATATTCATTTTTTTTGTTGTGATATCAAATCAGATCTTTTCTTATTAAATAATTAGTAATCTACATTGTGTATAAAAGAAAAAAATATGTATACATACATATGCACACACATATACCCCTATACACACATTTTTTAATCTATCATTAATCTTATACTATTCCTATCTTCTAATCTTAACCATTTATTCACATCCTTCTTAAATTTTAGTATTTTATTATTTTCCCTTATTGTTAGCGGCAAACGATTATACAACTTTTGTCCTATATAAAGAAAACATTTTTGACCAACGGTTTTATTGCTTTTGTATGTTTTTATGTGTTGTTTATTTTTTTTCCTAGTATTATGGCAGTGATCTATTAATTCCAATAATTTTTTATTTTTAAATAAGTAAATTAATGTATTTTTAGCATATAACTGTCTCACATCTAATATTAAAGACTCTTGATAGAGCCGCTCTGTTGGATACATCATGGATTTGTTCAACATTATTTTTATAATTCGTTTTTGCGTTACTTCCAAGGGAGCCAAATAGGTTTTTTTGACACCACCCCAAGCTATTATTCCATATTGCAAAATAGACTCAACTAGTGCGTAATAAATTACATTTAATTGCTTGATTGTCATAAACTGTTTCAGTTTTAAATTTATAAATTAAAAATCTAATTTTTTTTAATCACATTTTCGACTTGTTTGTCCCATCTTAAAAAACCATCAATGATTATACCTAGATATTTAATGTTAGTTGTGGATGTGATCTCATTTCCATCAACATCAATTTTACTGTAGAGGGGTAGATATTTTTCATATGAAGTAAAAGGCATGTATTTAGTTTTTTCCCAATTAATTGTTAACAGATTTGCATTGAACCATTTTTTTATTTTAGCCAATGATTCTGAGATCGTGGCCTGCATTTCCTCCCAGTTATTACCTTCAAAGATTATTACGGTGTCATCCGCGTAGGAGATTAAATTCCCTTCTGTAATTAAATTAAATAGATTATTCAGATATATGGTAAATAATACTGGTCCAAGTACCGTACCTTGTGGCACCCCGTAAGTTATAGTTTTTACATCACTAACTACATTATCAATCACTACACGGTGTGTTCTATTTTCTATATAACTGCGAAACAATTTCAAAGCCATGCCCCTGATTCCTATTTTCTCCAATTTTTCTAGCAAAAGCCGATGACACACCGTGTCAAAAGCTTTTGCTAGATCTATAAAAACAGCTATAACTGGTTTTTTCGTATCAACCGCTTGGTATATTTTATTTATTAAAGTTGCTATAGCGTCTTGTGTACTTTTGCCTTCACGAAAGCCAAATTGCATATCGTGTAATATTTTATTTTTTTTGTAAATAACTATTTAATCTCAATACGACAATTTTTTCAAATATTTTTGCGATTGCAGATATCAGTGATATTGGCCTGAAATTGTTAAGTTTAGTTTTATCCCCTCCCTTAGAAATAGGTTTGATAGCAGCTTCTTTAAAGTGAGATGGCACACACCCATTTTCAATTATATTATTTATAATAAACGCAAGTGGATTGGATATATACACTGCATTTTTCTTTAATACTTCGTTTTTTATTCCATCTAAACCAGGTGCTTTACCATCCTTTAACTTTAAAATAGTGTTATAAACTTCATGATTGTTGGTAGGTGTCAAATACATTGAGTGTGGTAGATCGCGTGATACATGTATATAGTTTTCACCATTATTATTATTTTTTTGGAATTTGTTCTGCTAATTTTTCTCCTATATCAGTAAAAAAATTACAAAATTCATTTGCAATTTTTTGTTTGTCATATGTTTCCCTATTGTCTTCTAATGTTATTTTGATTTCCTCGTATTTTTCCATTTTTATGTTTGTGTTTAAACACTCATTTACTACCTTCCAGACATGTTTTGACGACTTATTATTTTGTTCAAGTTTATTCTTAAAGTAATTGTTTTTTGCTTTTTTAACTAACGAATTTATTTTGTTTCTGTAGGTTGTATATTTGAGTTTTATATTTATCATTTGAGGAATTTTTAAATATTCACGGTGTAAATTATCTCGAACTTTAATGGCGGATATCCTTATACATTTATTATTTTTATTCAATTGTGTATTTTAAACCTTTTCATCCAATAAACTTATTTCAGAACCCGTATCAATTAGTGCATTTAATTTAATATTATTTATTTTAATTTGAATTACAGGTAATTGACTAACTTTTACATTTTGTGAAATTAGACCATTCTCGTTTCCTATAAACTCACGCATATGTTCGTACCTAGTATCTATGTTTAAAATTTCCTTAACTAAAAATCCTGATTTCCCGTCCTAGTATGTATTTGTGCAGTCGTTTCAATCTTATCAAAATTAGCTTGCGAATATTCATTTTCCAGTTTATCCTTCTTTATATTTGTGTTTGCCACTTGAGCATATGTTCGTTCATCTGTCCGTGTATTTTCATAGGAATTTCTCCTATCCCCCCATCTAACTTGCTTTCTTTCATTTCTTTGATTTGCTTCATTTGCCCCTAACCTATAATTTTCCTGTCTTTTAAACTCATTACCCCCACTATAGCTTCGCATGTCCCTATTTTCATTATCTGTTTTATAATATTTATCTTTGTCCTTTTTCTCATAAAAATCCCTGTTATTTTTACCTCTATTTTGATAGAACTCATTTCCATTATTATAATTATTTCTATTGTTATAAAAATTATTTCTGTATTGATAGTTGTAATTTTGCCCCGAATGATTATTATTTGTATAAAAATTTTGCCTATGATCATCTATTTCCCGTAGATATTCTATCAGCTCATCTAAATTTCCTATT
The DNA here is from genome assembly GCA_029963845.1 of Rhamnusium bicolor. NCBI lineage: Eukaryota > Metazoa > Arthropoda > Insecta > Coleoptera > Cerambycidae > Rhamnusium > Rhamnusium bicolor. The sequence continues at coordinate 88,820 of JANEYF010000831.1, forward strand.
CTTTGCGTAATTATAACATTGTATATGTCACTAGTAAAATGTCTTGCTAAATAGCGTACCATTTCCCTTTCTGAAAATTTAGGTTCTAAATGCCTAACATTATAAATTTTCCTCATTACATATTGTTCCCTACTTATACCACCTTTTTCGTTATATTTACCGTTGAACAAATTTTGTCGTACCTTTTTGCTGAGTGTACTCACTCCAATATTGTTTTAACAATAAAATTTCGAACTCATCTATTGTTTGAAACTTATTTTCTATCAATTGAAACCAATAATCCGCCTCACCTTTAATCATATTTTGTATGTGCATTTTTAAATCAGCTTTGGGATGTAATGTACCCATGTGCTGTCTTAACCTGGTCATAAAAACTTTAGGATGTATCCTATTGTCCCCGTAAAAATAAATTTCCGGTTTACCGGTTGCATATACCTGTCCTTGTCCTTGTGGAATCACCCTTGTATTCTCTTCTAATAGCCACGTATTCTCTAACATCTTTCTATCCAGTTCTTTTAATTTCGTGTCATATTTCCCCATGCTTTTTCAAAGTTTTCCCCATTTCACACATTCCTCCATCAACTATTTCCTCAACATTACTCCTAATTTTTTGCTCTCAACTCTTCTGTACTTTCCAAGATTTTTGTGTCTATTTCTTCCCAGTAATTTTCCTCATGTTTTCCCATTTGTATTCTAACTCTTCCATTTTCTTTTTCAACTCGTGGTTGTTTTCTTCTATCTTCTTAAATTTTTCTTCCATTGTCTTCCCCAAATTCTCCTCCAACTTGATCATGTTCATGTTAATATTTCCTATGTTTTCTTCCATATGTGTGTTGTTTTGTGACATTTGCGTGTTCATTCCCGCTACCATTTCCACCACTCTGGAGCAATGTGTCATTTTCTGCTCTGTCTCCACTTTGTTGGCTTGTACCAGCAACTTGATTTGTGTCCTCCATTTCTTTACCAGATCTTAATTTCATAAATAAAACAAATACCTGTGATTGTCGCTGTTTGGGAAATAATAAAAAAAATGTACACAAAATACAGAATTATAGAATTATGTTTCGAAATTGTGCTGTTATTTAAATATTTAAAATTTTGCCAGATACTAAATGCAAATACTGTTTTCGGCGTTTCGCCAATCGCCCCACGTTGCTGCGACAATTTTTATATATTTTTTTGATATTTTTTATTTTAATAAAAAGTTGTTTATTTTATTTATATTTTATTATTTTGAGACTCTTTATTATTTTTACCTCTCCTCTCAGAGTTCGGGCAGGTTCCTGGCGATTAATCTGAAAATATAATGGTACAGCCCAATTTCAAATAAAACACACCTTCACAGATTACAAACAAAAGAATTTATTTTCAAAATTTCCGATATGGTTTAGAAAACGTAAATATCTTAAAATTAAAATGAAATGGCCTCTATTTATGATCAGATCTGTTATTATAGCTGCTATTAAGTCGTCGAGTACCTAGGATTTATTGTGGTTTTACTTACGGCGATTTCTTGTACTTCACGTTATCGCAATCTCTGTTGAATTACGCTTCTGCTTATATTGTTGCTCTGTGCCTCGATCCTTCCTCCGTGGCAAATTTCAGATTCATCAAACTTCAGTAACAATGGCTGCACGGCACACTGGATTTATATTTTCGTAGCACACTATATTTATTTAATAATCAGCAAACTTTATTTAAGGTACGTATTTACCTTTACTAATTTCCTCAAATCACATTTACTATTCTATACAATATTTCTTGGTTGTTGCAACTAGAAATTACTCTTCTATTCCACTAGGAATTATTTTATGATATTCATAAAATTTAATTTTTGTTGTTTTAGGTTTAGAAACCCTGTTTTAATAAATTGCGAGCTTGAGTATGGACTTCATTTGAAAATATAAATTTAAAATTTTTAGGTTAGGAAACTTCTTATAAAATTTCAATGCTCTTCCTTTCAGCTTTCTATCCATACTAAATTTTAAATATGGGCTTTTTATTGGCCTAATCTGACGTTTCTCCAAAAATCATGACACTTGATTTTTGAAATTTTAAATATGAAAATTTAATTTTCTTTTTATTTCTTTATTATACCTGATGGCTCTAATTTTATTATTGAATAAAGATATAGAGATGATTAGCTTTATTTTGATATGCCATACTATGGCCTTTTGTGAATATTTAGAAAAATTACAATTGCAACAATTTTTAACAAATTCTCTTATATAACTAATTTCAATCATCTAAACCACATACCAGAGATTACTTTAAGAACTAATGAACAAATCAACACCATATTTGCATGTCTAAATACATTTAAAACATTATTTTACTTTGCCTTTCGTTTTAGGACTTCGTTAAACCTCATTGGCTGGAAACTTTTCAAATACAACAAATTACTTAAAACTAACTGACTGGAAACAATAAATAGATGCTATTCTTCTGACATAGCTATAAAAAGTTCAACAAATGGTTTTTATTTTAGAAAAAACTTCATATTTGTCAAAGTTATGTACCTCCTTGGACATAATTTACACATACACCTTTTAAATGTCTTTACATTTTGATGCTATATCGTTGTACTAGCTCACAACGTGAGTCTCTTTCACTTTTGTAAAGTTTTAAAGTTAGACGATGCACTTACTTCGTAGAAATGATTGAAAACTCAGATATCGTAGAGTTTACGCTACCCAAATTATGAAAGTAGTTTATAGCACTTTTTTTCCAGTGTTCATGATTGCTATCATACTTGTAGCTATTCTATGACTAACTTTATTATATTTGACTTTAACAAAGTTCATAATTTTAATTTATAACAATAAAATTTTATTTTTTTTTCCAGGTTATCCAAAGGTTTTGGTACCTAAAATCAATAATGTTCTGGCTCTGGTTGCCATGCTATACACAATAGTCCTTCTGATGCTTATTCTATATAGAAACAATGTTTTGTACCATAACATAATAACATACAGTTCATTTACCACACGGTAGGTGTTTATATCTAGCGTTTAACAACATTTATTACAAATTTTACCTATTTAATATGAATACAGTTAACGTAAGTGTCTCTCATTGAAACTGGGCTCTCATACCGCTCAAAATTATCATTTTAATTTATATTATAGAGTCTTTCTTTGCTTTAGTATTGGCAAAATATCCTTATTACTTTCTTTTTATTATTTAAACATAATTTTATTCTTATGTACTCTGTATATTATACAGGGTGGTCATCGTATTATATATATATATATATATATATATATATATATATATATATATATATATATATATATATATATATATATATATATATATATATATATATATATACATATATATATGTATATACATTGCAAAGTCATGCATGGGAAAGAAGTATTATGCATCAATGTTGCCTCATTGTACGTTGTGTTTGTGAAGTAAAGAGAGCACGCTCCATCATATCCCATCTTTCTACACACACTTTATTATACCGATATTAGTTGCTTAGGAAAATTCTAGCGATTTGCAAATATTCTCTTTATCTTAAACTATAAGAAAAACAAAGACAGAAATAGTGAATTGGCCACTCGGGGTAAATTCTCCTAAACCCCCCAAAAACCACGAAGTTGCGAGCACGACCATTGGTATGCGTAATTAGTAACGGGGAAAGTAGTAGCCAATAAATTATTCATCTTTAGGTCATGCGCTGCGATGGCCCGCCCTTCATCAGATCATAGCAGGTAGCCGCTGACACTGTTGGTGGTGTTTTGGTTAGTACATTTCAAAATATTGTGGGGTATAGTTGTTATTTCTGTAAATAACTACGTATCCCTGTTTATTTCGAGAATTTCTAATTATTTGATGCATAATTGTTTTTAAAATGCATCAAAAAAGCTCAGTGGCATTTCTTTGAGTAATTTTTTGACATTTGGCGTAAAAGTAAACTGGCATTCTGCTATTAAATAAAAATAAATTAACAAATATTCTAACGAAAATAGAATAAGAAATTCTAAAATGTAACAGATTTAAAAGAAAAACGTATTAAAAATGAAACGAAACAATTTTTTTTTCTAAATGTTGCTTTATAAGGGGATCAAAAATGTCGCTTTGTTGCGCCTGGCAATACCTCAATCGGTGATAAAATGCGTTCCTGACATTTAACAGCATGTCAGAAGTCACACTCTGTAGGGTGGCAACAATTTTAGCACGCAACTTTTTGCAAGTCACGCGTTTGCTTATGTTCATGTTTATAAATTTGCGAGGTTGCATATTCCCACAAAAAAAATCGTTAGGCGACAAGTCGGGGGATCTTAGTGGCCATCTATTGTGCCTCTTCCACTTATAAGACGATCGGGAAAAGTTTGTCTAAAAACTCTTGCACCCTTCTTGTATTATGAGCAGGACAGCCATCTTGCTGTTACCAAATCTCCCCCAAGTTGACGTCAAGAGCTTGAACAGTCGGAATAATGTGATTCTGCAAAATGTTTAAATATTTATCGGCATTTAAGTTACTGTCAATGAAATTAGGACTAATGATATGATCACCTAAAATGCCGACCCAAACATTTACTTTTTGTGGATATTGAGTATGTAATGGCTCACTCAAATGTTTATTTTCCCTGGACCAATATCCAACTACAGAAGGATTATGCCGGACATGTATGGAAGAAGATGTTTCATCAGTGAATAAAATATCCTTGATGAAATTTTCGGTTTCATTAGCATTTTCCTCATCATGGTTTCACAAAAATCCATTCGTTGCGTACGATCTTCAGGAAAAATTTCTTAGGTAGACACAATTTTCTAGCAGTGGTCCTTATTTCTTTTCATAATATTCCGCATTGTTCGCTCTTGTACACCATTTTATAATTATAAAATAAATTAGCGTAGCTGCATGAACAAAATCTCGTATGCCGCCCTACTACTAACTAGATGTCGACAAATATTTATCGCAGTTAGTAAAATGAAGCAGCATTCATTGCACTCTACATGAAACGATTTTAGTTATTTCTCAAGGTGTAAATAATTTTATAAAAAAATTATCGTAGATTATGCCATTATTAGAGGCTCTATTAAAAACTACGAATTAAAATTCCAAATTGTAGATTTTGGTAATTACCAGGCATCTGGCAACACTGTTGTTTGTTCTATCTACAGTTAATTTGGGGGAAGGGATCAGATTAGGAAGGGATGTGATGACAGAAGGCGGCGTATCGGAACATATGTGGAAGGGACACGATGAGACGGAGAAGTGCCCTCGTTACTTCGTAAACACAATAACGCAGAAAAAGGCAACAAATTCTATATACAAAATGTCCCAAAAGCGGACAATTTCTCTTCTATAACCTCCTGTCCGTACTTGAGAGAGAATTAATGTATCTGACTCCTAGGAGTGACAGAAATGGCATATTTCTATACTGCGTGTGGTATGATGTAATGACGGTCAACTGTCTCTATATCCCTACTGTCTATCAACCTAACTTGTGCATCGACTTCTGTCAAACTGTGCGGCTTTACGAAAGAAAAAATTAGTAGATAATCAATACCAGCTGTAAATGATTTATCGCAAATTCGTTTTATTCGACCCAAAGCTCCTCGGAAGGTACGATACGAGTTAAGTCAAGATTTACATGGCGAATGCGTCGGTATGATTCTGCGTCGCATATTTTGACGAATTCTGTATCTGAAAATTTATTATTACTTTGTTATAGGCAGCCATCTGAAAATATTAAATTTATTTGCCTTCTATTTGGAAGATGCTTTTTTGTTTTCTTATTATAGATTCATTAGCTACCAATCAGCCTAACTTGTGCATGAGCTTCTATCAAACTGTGCGAATAATCCTTTTTCCAAGCCATTTTTAGTACACAAAACTTAACGCCGTATAATATTACTTATGTGTAGCTTTAACTTATGTCCACTGACATACGGAAAATTTTCCTGACGATTTTTACTTTAGGTTGAAATTAGGTCAGGTTTCCAAATTAAAAAGCAAAGAAAAACTGATCCATGTAAACCATGTCTCAATTACACCCAGTATAAATGTGACTAGGAACATTGTGCAATAAATCTGTTATGTATCGATTTCTACAAGTTATTAATGAGCTAAAATCAAAACGTTTATTAAAGTAATTTCATCCAAACAATTATTTCATTATATTTGTTAAAGTAAGATATGCACGATGTGATCTTGAATTAATTCTGTCCCATTTAATGTAACAGTTGAAGTATTATTGTTCACCGTCCATGGTGCGTAAAAACATAGAGTAGGAAACCATTGCTTTAATTGACTAAAAAAATAAAATCTATTAAAGAAAATCCGAAATTCGTTTACACATATAAGAAAATATTTTAGATGAAATAAGATATATTTAAGTTAAATAAATCTTTTAGATATACGCAAATCTATTCTCCATCTAACAAAAATAACGGGTCTTCATAAATGGTCGTACACCATGTGACCAATTAGTTACCCTTAACACCATCGTCGACTCGTTTCGTCAGCAAAAGATGGTTGAAAACTATTCCTTGAACACACATGTACGTGCAAAAATCTTCATCAGGTATTGTCGTAACATGAAACATGAAACACAAACAAAATCACAAGTTAAAAGGTACCAATTAATCACGTGGTTTACTATCATTTATGAGGGCTCTATATATGTTTATCAATCAAAGTTACCTTTCGTCTCAAATAAATAATTTGTGGCTTGTTCTAAGAAATAAATAATCTTTCATCATAAGAAATACTTATTTTCAAGTGAGACATATTAAATTCAGACTAAGATTATTTATTTATCAATGGAATTATTGTTAACGAAAAGAAAGGATATCAAAATTGCTTTTTTACTGATGCATAATTAAGGACATAATTATAAGCAGTAATAATTTTAGTTGCATCTTCCTTCTAATTAAAAAAATGCATTAATGTAAAAATGTTGATATAATGTGCATATCATGTGTTAATTCAACCACATATTGCCTATGGCGTTGTACTTTGGGGAAATTCCATACAGGCTTACAAAATGTTTGTCTTGAAAAAGATTCAGTTAGAATAACTGCAGGTGCCAATTACCGTTGTTCCTTAAATATGGCATAGTGCTCTTTTCAAGCCTTTATATAGTATACTACCCTGTATTGAAAATTCATACAAATAAAAACACTGTATCTACACATTCAGACTGTCACAATTATGAAACTAGGTCTTCTAATCTATTTAATGCAATTAGATATCGTCTTAACAAAATTTACCAAAAACTCATTAGATCTGAAACTTTACAACATAATATCCAAAAATATAAGAAAGCTGCAGTATAGTAGATTTAAAACAAAAATTAGAAACCAAATATTGAAATGTTTTTACATGGTATCTCATCTACCGTGTAAAAACAGAATTTCAATATTTGGTTTTAATTTTAGAGTATAAGGCTTGTACTCACATCTGAGGAAGCCACTGTATTGGCGAAACAATTGTCATGCTTTTATATATTTTGTGAGAAATATAATTTTTTTTGTGAAAATCGTAAAACAGTTCAATGTCACTCAGTTTGAACATGGATTTTCATCAAGTAAAGGTCGATTCAATCAACTATTTAAAAGATTTTTACCAAAAGACTGTAAATCTTTCTTGAGACCGTCGTGTATACCATCTGCAGACTGGTTTCTGGTTATTGCCTTCTTCAGTGCGATGCAGGTACACGCAACGTCAATAAGGAGGATTTCAGAATCATAAATCTCTATGTGATAGTAGGTACTAACGAGTTAATGGCAACTGCATCTACTAGTGTCAATCACAATGTATTAAATTCCGTAAAATGCTCTGACATAGCGAACTTTACTAATAATGGTATAATAAAAATTAAATTACCAAAGTAATCGAACATAGAGGAGAGGTTAATTTGCAAATAGTAATAAATATTAATAGTCATACCTAAATACAAGATATCAAAAGCCGTAATCCTCTCACTTTATTCAATTGAAAATTAAATAAAATTGCCACACACACTTCTAGATGATTTATAAAATTTGTATCATACAAAGTGAAGCGATTAATTAATTAATTGCGATTGTCCACTAGTAAAACCAAATTTTTCCCATTAACTCTTTAGTACACTACTATCACATAGACTTATGATTCCTCCTTGTTGACGTTGCATGTACCTATTTCGCACTGGCGAAGGCAATAACCAGAAACCGGCCTACGAATGGTATACGCGACGGCCTCAAGAAGGATTTCCACTTACTTGTGTTTTCTTAATATCACGTAGGTTACTAAATCTGGTCGGTAAGCGGTAAGCATATTATGGTGAATTTCTCTGTTACTTACATTTACACATGTTTCCAAATTAAGAGGTACGAATACAGCATTAATAATTATCTTTCTTTGAGATCTTTGCATTATCATTACCAATCCTGGTTTTACGGACTGTAATGGATGGTCTTGCCAGTTACTAAAGTACGCACTGTTAGTTACTTCATCAGCCTAAAAACACGAGAAAATTATTTTAAATTTGATGTATGTGTAGATTTCTTATGTGTAGTATTGATCACGGTTCTCATTAGACGTGGAGAGGGCATAATTTATACACGCCATTATTTACGTTCCTTTTAATGCCTATTCGACTTGCAACAACTCTTGCTCCAGATGACTGTAGCATATGATTTTAATATACGAGTATAGAATATAACAGTGAGTGGACTAATACTAGTCTGGAGAATCGCTATAGTCCGGTTGTACATTGGGTACATTGCATTTTTAGATACAAGCAAACTGTATGTTATGTGCACTGCTGGAACCATTGCACAATCACCACCGCATAAACGCTAGTCGGCGCATCATGTTTTTTTTATGCAGCTGCATCATGGCCAGTATCCTTTCTTGCACTTACCATAGACCAACTCCAAGCATGCCTTGGATATTATAGGAAATATAGTCAAAACCAGTGCCCACCCCTTATCAGTTTCATATTCTGCTACAATACGAGGAATTATCTCCAAATCTGAACTTTCTAGTACATGGAGTGCATTGTGTGCCTACCTAAGGCATCTACAGTCGAAGGAATGTGTTCGATGTGCCGGTCCTTCCCTATGAATAACATTTTCCAGTACTCTCTCACAGACGAGTTCATGCTCAACCTAAGGAATAAAGTAGTGGTTGAAAAAAGAAAATCGGGATTTGCTTTCAGCAATATATTTCGCCCCAGCTATATTCAATTTTAAGTTATTGCACGAGGTAGAACGAGCTATGCCATAACGCCTTGTTCCACATCATTGTGGTTTTCCAACCAGTTCCATCATTAAGTTGAGTAATATCCAGTGAAAAGGGAGTGGTATCAATGTCGTGAGACTACTACGTAAGCATCGTCACTACATGTTGGGATTGATGAATTCTTCATGGGTGACCAACTTGCAAAGAACACCTTTATCCCAGCCTATGGAAGTAGATCTTCACTTAAGTGATGAGGTCGCCTCTACCACAGTCATCTTGAAACACTACCAATACAATTTGTAAACTCTTGTACTTCGTCAAAATGATAAATGGTCAACTGTCAAACCATAAACAAAGTTTCTCTACTTTTCGGTGTGTAAACATCTCATGGCAACAATAACTGCAACGCAGCGCCTCAATCGTCACGCAAGTAAACTAAACTCTAACTTTTTACTTTCTTTTAAGTAGTAATAGAAAAAAATCATTGTCCTGAGGCACACAATGTTCCAAAGCACAAGAATCGTTAATTATACAAAATCTGAAAACGATCCGTCTCCGAACAATCGCCGAACGCGCGATTTGTGCATTTCTGTTAATATGGCCGCGCTGTTTGGCCATTAATTGTCACAGTTCTTTTTGCATTGCGGTCAGTCAACTGACAATCGATGGATCCTACAGGGTAATTTGACTACAAGACTCAATAGGAAGGGAATGGTCCCAGAAACGCATGTACCAAACGGTTTGCTTACATCAAAAAATGCAATAAGTATATAAATGAATTTAATTCCTTAACGTCTGGACTATATTGTCAGTTCTGTAGGACGTTTTCGGTAATTGTGTCATTTGCTTTTTTTTTCTTATTTGAACTTATCTATCACCTTCCAGACTGTCAACATAGTTACCGTAATTTAGGAGGAAGATATCAGGTGTTTTCTGTCAGTTTCGACAACTCACTGACGTTTACGAGTTCAAGTTAGTACCGAAATTAATAAATTCAATGGCTCATCATGGTAACCAAGTAGAGATTGCAGAATTCTGTAACACATTTCATCGGTTTGACAAACTAGTGTTACCAGATCCACTGAGTCAGTGGCGGATTTTGGATTTGACTAAGAGGGGGTCGCAACGTGGCGTATTTAGGGGGGTAGTAGTAGTAAAACATCGATTTTTTTCTTTTTTAGAATGTAGCTAAGTTGTACACTCCTGGAAAAAAATCTTGGCTAACATTGGGTCTCAAACTTTGGATTTTGTTAAGTATTAGAACCAAATTATCATTTATGGTGAATTAAAACAACCATGTATTGCACATTTCCTAATAAGTCTTTTGATTTCAGCTAAAATTGATAGATTTATCAGTATTAAAAATTACACAATAAAAAAATTAAATTAATTTTTTCAGAAATTTATTTGCAATAAAACTTGTTCCGGTGCAGCGAGGCTAGAAAACGTTTCCAAGAGAGAAGCCAGCGGCGCGTGACGTCACATGCTCGCTGGCTCGTTGCCCATAGCACAGAATAAATGTACATTTACATTAATCTATGCCCATAATAAATAAATAAATAACTGCGCTAGTTATAATAACTCACTAGTCATAGTCCGATGTACACAGAACACATTTCTCTACGTGGATAAGTATATTATATGAAATATCGGCAAGAAAATGGTGTTTTGTTCCTTGATGCATATATACAACTCGATCTAAAATATCTGTAACCATCCCAAAGCATATAATAAGACAGTGTATTGTATACAAGGTGTTTCAAAAATAGTATGCCAAACTTCTGCAGGATATACTATGGCCCAAAATAGGCAAAAAAAATTCTTATAGACATGAAACGAACCGTTTCCAAAACAGAGGTGGACTTGGCTTGTATCCCAGGTCTTGTAATTTGTTTCTTCGATATTTCTGGCAATGCTTTACTACACACTCTGTATCTTGGTAAATTGTTCATTTGGGGTACATACCCATAACACCTTTTTTTCTTATTTTGGTCCATAGTAAGTCCTATAGAAGTTTGGCATACTATTTCTGAAACACCCTGTACACAACACACAGACCTGTTATTATGTGTATAAAATAAGTAGGCACTTAATAATATCTTTGTATTCCATAAATATTATTTACTGTTGATTATTTGTTAAATATTGCAAAATGCAATGTACACGGTGAACCTGGGAGAATTTCCAACCCACTTTTGTCCGTAATTTTTGGAGAAATACTTTTCAAAAACAAATTGTACGAAGTCAAAGTATTTTTTAAATAGCACACCCTATATATTTCTATTTTCTTCACAGAGAAAAAAATATACAGTGTGGAAATTAAGTAATGCATAAATTCAGTAATTTCGTTGATATTAATTTTTTGGAAAAAAATCTCGAAGGGGTATAGCGATTTTAACTTCAGCAAATATTTTCAGTCTATTTTCCGTTTCTTGTGTCTTTTATTTTTTAAGTTATGACGTCCACGACTTTTTTTTTAAATGACAATCTATATTTTTTATTATTGATTTTGGAAGTAGTTTTTATTCCGGTTCTGACCGTATAAAATTTTCAATATGTTATATTTGAAAAAAATCGAGAAAAACAGTCAAAGTTCAAATAACAAAAATTCATTAAATTGGGAAAATTTATCTAGTTGCCTAAGTTTGACGGAAAGTTATCGACGGCACATTCCTTTTTATTTTGAAATTATACAAATAGTTAAAAAATCGAACTAATGTGATACACCCGCAACTAGATAAATTTTCCCAATTTAATGAATTTTTAATATTTGAACTTTGACTATTTTTCTCGATTTTTTTCAAATAATAACATATTGAAAATTTTATACGGTCGGAACCAGAATAAAAACTACTACCAAAATCAATAATAAAAAATATAGGTTGTCATTTAAAAAAAAAGCCGATGACGTCATAATTTAAAAAATAAATGACATAAGAAACTGAAAATAGACTGAAAATATTTGCTGAAGTTAAAATCGCTATACCCCATCGAGATTTTTTCCAAAAAAATTAATATCAACGGAATTACTGAATTTATGCGTTACTTAATTTCTACACTGTATAAACCATGATAAGTTACAAGATTAAAATTTAATAAAGTTGCAATAGTTCACTAAAAAATTATATATAGTATATTAGCATATTCAACCAAAAAAACAATGAAAATTAATTGAAGTGGGTTAATTATGAAGAATTAACCCTCGGAAAAGAGCAAAGCACCTCCACCTCATAAAAATTACGGCGCCTCCACTACATGCCACGTCGAGGACGCTTTACGTATGTCACGAAGGGGTAGTTGTCACCCCCAAACGTCACATAACGATTTTAACGACCCTCCACGGAGCCTCACCGCCACGCTGGGGTTGATCACCCCATCGCTTCTTATGTTAATTTAGAATGAACTGTTAAAATGTAACTCGCTTGGCAACGGAGAGGTATTTTTAGTATTTTTGGTTGAAACGCCTCCACCAAATATCACGTATGTGAAGGGGAACAAAATATGAGATTGGTAAGATAGAACAATTTCAAGACACAAATTTATTAAAAAAATCCAAAAGTCATACTTAACAAGAAATGCATAACACCTTCAAAATATAATAGGAATAAAACCTACCAGGCCAATTTGCCTGAGAGGGAGATGTGTTTCTTGCTCTACATTGGAGCAGCCCCAAAAATCCACTAACTGACACATGCCACTTTTTTAACATTTCCATTTATCATTACCCCGTCGTGACATACGTAAAGCGTCCTCAATGTGACAATATACATGTTATATATTGCCTCATTTATTTGGAAGATACAAGCTGTTAAAATTATATCGAATTCAAAAGAAAGAGAAACTATAAAATGTCATGTTTCTTGAAGCCTATGGAAAAACAAATAAGCGTCTAAATAATTAAATATCTGTAGTCGATTAACTTGTCATTCTTTGTTGTCATAATTTGTGTGTGTAATATTTCTATTAAATAAAATCATGTATTATTCTGAAAATGAATACAGGAATATACTTGAAACATATTTTAACAGCTTGAATCTTCCAAACAAATAATGCAAATATATAACATGTATATATCACTGGAATAGTAATAAAACGTAGATTTCAAAAAACTAAAAATATGTAGGTTGTTCTACTTAAAAAAATATAAGTAGGGTTGGTCACACTTTTATGAAACACCGTGTGTATTCAATGAGATCGTCGTAAAAAAATTCATAAAATACCCTACAATTCACTTATTGAAACGTCCTCTTAACTCCAAAAATAACTGAGAAAAGGGGGGGGGGGGATTCTCGCGGGTGTACCCTGTATATTGTTTATAAAACCATCAAGTATACACCATACTAATATGTACATTTGTCAAATCTTGCGAATTGATTTTCTAAAAATCTTCTTCTATTTCTTGATCACGTAATAAATAAACATTAACCCTTTTAAACCATGTAAGGATAACATTCTAAATAATGGTACTATGGACTTCGTTCCGCCAGCGTTGTACGTACAATTGACTTCTTGCCAGTGGTTGAGTTGGGGGCGTATAACATCAGCAAGTGTTTATTGGATTCAAATAATGCAAGCAGTTTCTGCGGCTGTTGTTGATTATGATTGTTTCATTTTTCAAATAAATTTCAGATATCGGCAGTAAAGACTGTAATGTATCATTTTGACTAATATTAACGCATATTAATTTTGTGTGGACATGCCTATTATTATTTGATTGTTGTTGGAGTCAGCGTTGGCTGCAAGTTGAAGACAACGAAAACAAACGACGAGTGTGCATTTACAAGTATTTTGTTGAATGCCTTCAAACAAAGCATACAATCCGAGAACTGATATGTTAATGCGAAATGTCAAAACTACATTTATAATAATATTTACATATTTTATGTATGCTATATGATAACATAATATTAACCAGCGCAAGCGTTATATACAGTATAACGTATAGTGAATTTTGTATGTACATACAAAAGGTTTTTGTTAGGTATAATAAAATCTTAATATCGTGTATAACCTGTATGGCGAACATTTTTTTATATTAGTAATCATTTAAATAAAATTCGCTGTTAGAATCCGACCACTCTGTATATCTAACACCGAGGGCGAGAAGCCTTAGGGGGAGCCCCATACGCCCCCTAAATCCGCCACAGCACCGAATTTAACTATTTATGTAGTAATAATTTTGATATTATTCAAAAAGTGTAACAAAATGTAAAAAACTACTGTCACAGTCACTAATGTGGTGGCATTTTCACGAGTTTGCGATGTTATTTGGTTTAATGGGCTCTAGTACTAATACGAGGATTGTTTTACAATATGTTGAAATTTCCTTCGTAATTTGATTAATTTTCAACTAGTCCCTTTAATAATATTAATTTTTTTTTTAAATAAAATAATGCTCCTTTAATTATTACTACTGCTGTAAAATTAATTAGTTTTTTTAATTTACATTCTATCATTTTATTACCTCATCACATAGAGCTTGTGCTGGTATACAGTAGCAAACAGCAAATTCGATCAGTCCTGAAAGTATATGTGCCCACGCCCTACTTGTTTCCTTAAAAGAGTTCCTATAATAATAAATAAATTAAACATAGTTAATTATTTTATTGCGTTAGCCTTAGTAGAGACGGGGCAAACTTGTTTGAATTTTAACACACGGTCTTTGTTTCACACTGTCCTTAATGGATTTATATTTATATAATCATGGTAGGATGCCTTTTAAAACTATACTGGTTGTTGATATAGCAACGCAACGGCATAAAAAGAATTTTGAGGGCACTCAAGTGTGTGCGTTGAATACACTTGTTATTGAATACAGTTTTGACACACCTTGTATAATAATAATAAATAATAAATACCACAGAAATGAGACAACCTCCAAATCCAAAGCTGAGAACTGCACGGGCGAGGATTACATTGATGAAAAAACGCAGACACACAACCATTCCCACCGATAATATCAGTGCCGGTGGCGGGATTTGACCCCGCAGCTAAGATAGAGAGATTATTTAGTCACACATGTCATTGCGTGCTCTAGCCAGCGATAATGACTGTACGTCATTCGCCGTACTCCCGGTGCGTGTCTGGTAGCCAATACTAATATTCCTCTGTAGGTCTTAAATAAGTACCCCTAATACTCTGTTATTAATTTAAATATAAGCAGAAGCCATTTGAGATTAGCCACGCCTCACGTTACTGGGTGTGGACGCCAATAGCACAGCAATGGCATGTGCATACTTTGCAGTATGTTTGCACAAACATTTGATCATCGATGAGTCATATCTACAATAAATAAACTGAATGTAGATTTGAAAGTGGTACGATGAGTCTTACCCTCGTTACTTCGCAAATACAACCGATCTGACTAAAAAAATAAAAAGGGTTACGTAACCCGTAATGATCCTCATTCTTTGAGACGTGATTAAAAAGAGCGAACCGAAACGAGTAGCAAATGTTTGAGATAGAGGAACCACGAGGGTTAATATTTTTAAATCGAAAAGTTTCGAGATTAAAATCTTCGTATAAGTTAAAAAAGTTTAACGAGGAACGAAGCGAGAGTTCGCAATTCACCATTTAAACGATCATCGTCGGAAGAGCGACTTTTGCTACACACAGATTTTAGATCATTCTCTTTTTGAAAAAGTTGGAAGATGGAATAGGGTCAGAAAAAAATCGGTTCGAGGTTATTTTGGGACAGGTTTTCCTATAAAAGGCATTTCTAAGTTTTGGAATCAATTAAAACGAAGGTAGTTGTTATAATTATTGACAACCGCAATCGAAATACAAAAATTTTACAAGAAATGTTTCGTGAATGGTATTAAGAAAAAGTGACACGATCGTGGTAATCAATTCTCGGAATCAGCCTTTAGCGATTTAACTTAACATTATGAAAAAAATACATTAATTCAAATAATTGTTACAGCGCAATTCGATGGTGGTGAACTTCACCTATAGAAATTTTCTGTGAAGTTGGATTTTATTTTGTCATAATTATTAGACTCCGAATATTATATGACGGTAATATCAGGGGAAGATCCAGCATACCGGTGTAAACACATGCACAAAAATGATAATCATGGCACATGTAACATGTACCAGATTAGAAGGCGCTGAACAGCACTTACAGTACACCTATTGTAAGCGCCATGTATATCAGAAAATTTTTTGAAATCTCTTTGTGGCCTCCTTCCACTCCTGTATTATTATTGACTCTCTCCCAACCACTTGCATAATTTTTGTTGTTGAAGTTAGGCCATTTACACGTGTATATATTATAAAAAGTGCTCCACATGTTGCTTATTTTGATTGATACACATTTCTATGCGTCTTTGGAATGAGGTTTCTACTGTTCAAAAAATTGCCCGCGTGATACTTTTAAAAGCATTTGTTATCATTTCTTTCAAATTTTGGATTGTTGTTGGTGTGATTTTTTCCTGGGCATCATGTAACATGCTTATTATAATACCTTCCCTTGAATTATTTGAAAACCCTCATTTTTAATTTTTATTTATGAATTTTGCAGTTATTGTTCAATCAATTGAAAATGGTCACAAATAGTCACAGGAATATACTTACAAAAAATTTTCGTATTTAAATCCTACATCACATTGCATCACATATACAGGGTGTTCTATTTGAAAAAAATTAAGAAAATTTAGTTCAAAAAGTTGAAAATTTAAAAATCTTTTTTAGCTATCCTGTATATTTTTAGGAAGTGAAAATGGTTGAGTGTCATCACACAGATGTCTTATAACTGGTTTTAACATTTTTTTCTTAAAATCGCTAGTTGTGATTGTAGTGATATTTTTAATATACACATGTAAATGGTATAATTTAAAAAAAAAAAAAATTGTTAGATCCAAGTGGTTGGGAGAAAGTCAATAATAATACAGGAGTGAAAGGAGGCCACAAGGAGGTTTCAAAAAATGTTTTGATATACATAGCATTTCGTTTAAAAAACTGTTACTTGACCCTGTAGAATCGTCTTGGCTCACTCTGTATATTCGAAAACAATTTCCGGTTATAGACTTCTTTGTCTAGTTTACTTATGTTTTTAAATCAACTTTCTAGCTATCATATAACTCGAGATATCGAAGTCGGACGCACTATTGCCCCACCCTGTATATCGTTTCTACATTTGTGCGTTCTAAAGGCGGGTTCTCATTGGTCCACTTCATTGATCAATATCATTGAATCCATGCCATTGATTATAGAAATGAATTTAAAATTTGTTCACATGATTCAAGAGAATTGATTATTCAGTCTAGAAATTGTCAGTTTTAAAAATGGCTGCAAGGAAGAAAATTGTGCGTGCTGGCGTTGGTATTTGTGTGAACATTAAAAGAACCTAATCAGAAACAGGAAAATAAAAAAACTCCCCGTTGATGGGTCAGACCATGGATCTTAAGATGGGTATATGAAGTTGCTTCAGTAAAGTTGTTATCAGAATTAGCTGCAGATGACTTGGATGCGTATAAAAACCAAGAATGAGCGAAGAGAAATTTGAAGAACTTCTACAGAAAGTATCACCTTTTATACAGAAAAAAGATACGTTATTGAGGGAGTCTCTTCCAGCAAGACTTATATTACAAGTAGTTTTAAGATATTTAGCTACAGGAGATTCTTTTTCATCTATGACTACTGCACAGGCTGCCCAAAAACAGTATTTCGCAATTTCTGCCAGACGTTTTTAAAGCAATATATAAAAGTTTAGAAGACTTTATCAAGGTAAGTGTCATAATTAAACAAAAAACAGTTTTAAACTACCAAAAAAAAAACAGTTTTTCGAGCTAAAAAAATAATAATCACATAAGAATACAAGTAAAAGTTCTTGTTGTTAAATTTGTTTAAATGTTTAAGAAAGCTTGAGATATGATGTCTTCACTACGTGCATACTGCTGGGATAGTGGTGAATTTTGAGATGAAGATGTTGTTGTAGAGTAGACTGAATCATTATTACAATGTTGTGGAAGTAACGTGTAGGTTAATTGCTGCAACCTTTCTTGGGTTATTACAGACTGCAATTTTTCCTGACATAAAAATGCTCTTTCAAGTGGCATTTTTTTAAGCTGACATGCTAAACTTTTACAAAAAAAGGGCAAATTGATCATCTTCAGTCTCTTTGCACTCATTTGATGTGGCTTGCAATTTATTGATAGCTTGCTCAACTGAATTTTCAACTATTCGTTTATTTTTAGGCGAGGCTTGTGGAGTAAATAGGGACACGCGTTTCTTGCAAGTTGTAGTCTTTGGAAGTTAAGGGAGCAACAATAATATCATTATGACTTTGATCTTTTTGCAAGTTGGTTGGTTCGTGTTGATTTTCGAAACCTTGTTCCTCTTCTAGAGTAGGCTAATTTGCACCACCGTCGCCGTGTGTTCCTGATAATGTGAAAGTTAAATTAATTCATTTGTTTTATTAATATATATCTTTGACTAACATTATATGTTTTTGTTTTACAGGTTCCTTCTACCGAGAAAGAGTGGAATGATATTGAAAATGAGTTTAACATAAAATGGAACTTTCCCACTTGCTGTGGAGCAATGGATGGTAAACATTGTGTAATTCGTAAGCCAGGATGCACAGGATCAGAATTTTACAATTATAAACATACTTTTGGCATAATTTTATTTGCGTTGGTTGATGCAAACTACTGCTTTACGTATATTGATGTAGGCACTAATGGTAGAGTAAACGATGCTAGAGTATTTTAGAAATCATCTTTATATGAATATATAGAGCAGAATTTACTCAATATTCCTTCTAACGCCGTTTTCGTTGGCGATGATGTTTTCCCATTACTGACAAATCTTTTGTAACCGTATCCTAGAAGTGCTCCTCTACCTCTTCAGCAACGCATTTTTAATTATAGGCTTTCCGTTTAATATCTGTAAAAAAAGAAGCACGCTGTACCAAATACTTTATACCCACAAAGTTTGATTCACTCTTTTTTGCGACAGATACACCTCTTAAATATGTATCGACGTGGGCAAACCAAAACAGTTTAGGTTTATACAGATCATCTGTTCCTGTGCCACTTTAATTTGCTTTTTCTACCTTATTCAGTTCACATTGGTATGTAGTGCGGATATTTTTAATTTTATTTTTTTATATCACTTATAGTCAGGACTTCTATTTCCATTCCCAAACGAATGTATTCAAAACTTTTTCTCGCATTGTTATATTTTTATATTCCTTAGGCATTCCTCTTTCTGGTATAATTCCAGAAACTTTGATATGTGGTTCTTTCTCCATTTAAAATTCGCCATTTTCATAAAAACAAAATTTAACTAAAGAAACGCAAAACAACCGATTTCGTATTGTTTTCAATGCAACTGAACGCTTGTTCTCATGATCAAACACTGTTCAATGTCATTGAATCAGTCCCGTCGATCAACCAAAGTAGGGATTTGCTTCAATTTCATTGAAGCACAATATTATTGAACGATATCGTTGAACGGATGTTCACATTAAACTATTTTATTTCAATGACATAGATTCAATGATATTGATCAATAAAATGTACTAATGAGAACCCGCCTTTCCACACTGTCTCATCTATCACAGTTTCTCGAATATAGAGAAGTGTGATTGTGTGATTGTTAATGTGCTCCAGGAATTTAAAGTTTTCTAGTGGTTATACTGTACTTTATTTCTTGAGTTTTATATTAAACTGTGCATAAAAATCTTCAGTGTGATTTTAGCAAATAAATAATTGTGAATCCAGCTGAAATAAAGAAGCATTTCTTGATGTTCTGCTTGCATACTTTGCATTCTGAGCAATAAAAAGTTTTATCTCCTTACAAACAAAAACTGCCAAATAAAAACAGACTTTCTACTTAAATTTAACCTATACAGGGCCGTACTTTAAATACTATTAGTTAGCTTCATTTAAATGAAAGAAACTTCATTTGAAATTCATTATGGAAAATTGCAACATATGTAATACAAAAATTAAAGAAAATGAAAATTTTTTAAACTGCTCAGGCATATGTAAGAAAATGTATCACTTAAAATGTGGAAATGTATCACAAAGAGAGTTTCAGGTGATAGAAAACTGTGCCGGAATAAAATGGTTTTGTGAAAATTGCTTGTCAATATTTGATGTATTAATTGAAATTAAAGCTGATTTATCTCACTTTAAAACAAAAGTAAAAGAAGAATTAAGAGAAATAAAAGATTCAATATCTATACAAAACTTCCCTAAAAGTGCTAAAAAAAGACCAAATGGAAACTAAATCATATGCCAAAGCGGTTGCCACTACCGCGAATGAAGTAGTCATAATTAAACCTAAAAACAAACAAGAATGTAAAAAAACGAAAGAAGCCATTATAAAAAATATTAAACCAGCTTCATTAGAAGTTGGCATTACATAATTGAAAGATATTAAAGAAGGAGGAATTATTATTAAGTGTAAAAGTAAGGAAGAACAAGAGAAAATAAAGAAAGCCGCTGAAAAAAGATTGAACAGACAGTACCAAGTAAAAGCTCCAGAACTGAAAAATCCGTGTGTAAAAATTTTAGATATAGAAGAATGCTTAAATGAAGACGATTTAATAACATGTATTAAAAAGCAAAATCCATCGGTGCATCATGACAACATGGAAATAAAAGTAAAAATCATAAAGCAAATGAGGACAAGATATATGGCAATAATAGAATGCGATCCCTTAACGTTCAGAAGAATACTAGACGAAAAATATATCTTTATAAACTGGGATACATGTAGGGTGTATGAATATGTGAGTATTTTTCGGTGCTTCAAATGCGGAGGTTTTAATCATGGATCTGAAACTTGTAATCACCAACCTGCTTGTTTAAAATGTGCAGATAAAGATCATACCACTGAGGATTGCAATAGTGACACTTTCAAATGTTTAAATTGTATTGAAGCTAAGCTTAATCTTAAACTTGATATAGATGTACATCACTCTATATACGATATTAAGTGTCTGGTTTATCAAAAGAAAATAAATAATCAGAAACAAAAAATTAAACAAATACAAAATGAATAGCAGTCACCACCAAATAGTGATGTACATTATGTATCCAAGTACAGAATAATGCACCAGAATATACAGTGCCTTAGGAATAAGATCGACCAATTAGAATTTTTTTTAATGGAAAATAAAATTAATTTTGTATGTCTAACTGAACACTGGTTAAATGATTTTGAAAATTACATTTATAAAATTGATGGCTATAAGATTTCTGCTTCGTTTTGTCGAAACAACTTTAAAAATGGCGGTTCTATGATCTTAACAAGAAATGATTTAAGTAGTAGTGTAATGAACATAGATTTAACAAAATTTTGTTCTGAAAAGGTTTTCGTAGCATGTGGTATAGAAATTCGGGTAGCCGATACTGAAATATTAAAACTGTTGTGTATATACAGGTCACCACTGGCAGATAGTAAGGTATTTATGTTGTATTTCGAAGAACTATTAAATTACATTTGTAAAAATAATGACCATAAAGTTGTAATTTGTGGTGATCTGAATATCAACTTTTTAGATAATAGTGAATTAAAGGGTAAAATTGTTGATCTTCTAAAGTCATATAATATCTATATGAAAATTAACGAACCAACTAGATGCACATTAAATTCAACAAGTTGCATAGACTACATTTGTACTAATTTTTGTAATTCTGATTATGACAATTGTAAAGTTTACCATAACTGCATTTCTGATCATACTGCACAAATTTTGGAATTCTATTTATGTCAGAACAATAGCCTGAATAATAAAAGAAACACTTCTAGACTATATAGTGAAGCCAATTACCAATTTTTTTCATCTTATTTACAAAGGGAAAAGTGGGATAATGTATATAGAGCAGGTACCGTAGATGAAGCTTTTCAGAATTTTCTTGATACTTTACTATATCATTTTGAAATCAGTTTTCCTGTTGTTCCAGTTAAAGGAAAAAGTCAAAATAACAGAAGGGCAGACTGGGTTACCAAAGGTATTAAAACATCATCACGCAAATTAAAACAGCATTATAACTACATGATGATCACTAAAAATGAATGTGATAGAGAATTTTACAGAAAATATAAAAAAATTTATAAACGTGTAATAAAACAAGCAAAAATACTACACAATGATAGATTAATAAAAAATGCTACGAACAAAAGTAAGACAGCATGGTCAATAATAAACAAATCTGTTAAAAACAAGGAAACTGGTGACAACAACATAACAAAGGGATTAAAAATTGATAATGTATTAGAGGTTGATAGTGTGAAAATTGCTAATCATGTTAATTCATATTTTATAGATATCCCAAACACACTCAATACGGAACTACAAAATACATCTGACAATCCTAAATTTGATTTTAAAGCTAAATATAATTATCCAACATTATTTGTTACACCAGTTAATGACGTTGAGGTATTAAACATTGTTAGAGGATTAAAGCACACAAATTCATCAGGTTTTGATAATATAAGCGCTAATTTGATAAAAAGGATCATAGATTTTATTATTGGTCCTCTAGTCTACCTTATAAATTACTCTATTTCCGAAGGTATTTTTCCCACTGAATTAAAAACTGCAAAAATTATTCCACTACACAAAAAAGACGACCCTACATTAGTAGAAAATTATCGACCCATTGCATTGTTATCTACCATCTCCAAAATTATAAAAAAAAGTTATTCTTAACAGAATTGTTTCTTTCATCACAAAACATAACCTATTGTCTAATTGTCAACATGGTTTTCGGAAAGGAAAATCCACAGAAACTGCAGTTTTAAACTTCTTAACTGAACTTTATCAAGGTATGAATGAGCATAAAAAATGTATAGGTTTATTTATGGATCTAAGTAAGGCCTTCGACCTAATAAATCATGATATTCTACTAGTTAAACTACTTGAATATGGTTTAAGAGGTAAAATATATGACTGGTTAAAATCTTATATTTCAGAAAGAAGTCAGATAGTCGAAATAAACCATATTAGATGCACAAGTAAACGGATCCGTTATGGTGTGCCACAAGGGTCTGTATTGGGCCCATTACTTTTTTTATTATATGTAAATGATCTACCAAATTTTATTTCTCATGGACAAAATGTTTTTATGTTCGCAGATGATACGTCATATTTATGCACTTCTAATTCGGTAAATGAAGCTGTCTACGATATTAGTAATGATATACGAAACTTTTCTACGTGATTCAATAGCAATGGACTATTTCTAAATAATTCTAAAACGGTTTTCATAAACTTTACACCGAGAAGGTCTATTATAACGGAAAGCATCTTGATAAGAATAAATGGTAAATCCATAGAACAAGTTGACACGACAAAATTCCTTGGCATTTATCTAGACAATGCTCTTAACTGGGAAACCCATATAAACTCTTTAGCAAACAAATTATCAACAGTATGTTACGCAATATATCGTCTAAGAAATGTTATCAGCCAACAAACAATTATAACGTATTATTACGCCCAATTTTACTCCAGAATTTCCTATGGTATATTGTTCTGGGGTGCAACAAACAAAGCAGAAAGAATTTTTATGTTACAAAAGAGGGCTATTCGAAATATAATAGGTATTCCAAAGTATATATCATGTAGATCATTATTTAAATCCCTTAAACTGCTAACTTTATGTTGTATATACATCTTAAAAATTTTGATTTATGTTCACACAAACTTAAACTTATTTTTTAATAATAACTGTAACCATCTTTATAACACCCGAAACAAAGATGATCTTTTAACACCTTTGCACTACTTGTCAACATATGAATTAAGTCCACAATATATGGGTATAAAGCTTTATAACAAGTTACCTGCACAGTTGAAGCAAATGAATACTTATAATTTTAAAAACGAGCTTAAACGAATTTTGTTGAATAACTGCTATTATAGTTTAGAAGAGTTTCAGAACGAGGATTTAAAATATTTCTTATAATGGTAATAGTAATATATAAATTATTTTGTATGTTTTTTAATATCAATTTTTATGTTTGTTTTTATAATTATTTATCTTTTATATCGTATGACTTGTTGCTAGATCGAATCTTTATGTGTATTTTTATTTATTTGAATTTGTGTTCACTGGAGGATTGGAGTCAGCAAATTATTTTGTACACTCTATCTTATAGTGTTTTGACGTGTCTCATGCTATCCTGTATAGTCTCGTTGGACAATAAATCATTATTATTATTATTATTATTATTATCCCCCCCACCAATACATTTGCGAAGTTATGACATGACCACTAGCGTCGCGCGTTGGCGGTTTAATTTACACTAACCCATACGTGTTTGTCTCGCAACTCAGAAACAATTTCTACTTTAATTTTGTTGCACACCGACTATATATAATTTTTTCTTAACGTATTTCGCAGGCACAGTAACATTATTGTACTTTCCACTAACACAATTTTGCAGAAACTGTTTAAAATGTGGGTTATTTAGTTTGGTCTATAGAATGTTACACGCCGCCATTATTTTAACTAATTCTAAATTAAATTGTTTTGTCTTTCAGCAGCACTCATACTACCACTCACACGTGTTTTATGATTTTCAGTTGCAATATGCTGTAAAACCTGTGTTTTCACTGTCCATGATGGTATATTCTAACAAATATTGCACCGAAGTCGGTGAAAACAAACTCCAACTGTGGAAAATCCTTTATCCATCATTCTACAGTAACTTTTTGAGGGGAAACCGACATTTTCAAAATATTCCACGACGATATTCTCTGATTTCAAAGGTATACATGCTACACTTACGGCATTCACAGGTTGACTACTAGAATTGGATTAGATTTGTATCGTACTTTAGACCGGGCGTTAAAATATGTGAGGATGGAATAGCTTTAAAGGCTGCGTTAGCACGCCCTCGTCATCAGGATTACCAACATAAAACTTTAAATCGCTGTTAAAAATGTTTCTGTTGGTGAGAACAATAAATGAAAATAAATAATTCATCTTAAATACCATATGGATTTAATATATAAAATTATAGACGATGCATATATTTCTTTTAATAAGAAATACGTATATTTTATTTGGTGTCATTTTATGAAACTAAATAATCGTATTTCCTATTAATAAAAAAATCAATATTGCCTGTAATTTTATATATTAGATTTATTTGATATTAAGGATGAATTATTTGTTTGCGTTTTTTAATATTACTTACAGAAACATTTTAACAACGATTTATAGATTTAAGCTGGATAAATGGTGAAACGCACTCTTAACTTGATTTAGATAAAAATGTCGTTTTTTTAGGTTAATTTATAGTTTGTATGTTTAGTTAAGTCTTCTTTTTTTGTTTTATATATATGTAATAATATATTAAGCTGTGGCGGTTAAGTGTAAGAGTTGCCCACTGGCTAAACTTCGCCGCGCACACCCCAACATCATTGTCAATTTTTATATGTGTATATTGTGTAATATACCTACATGTATACACAAAATAAAGACGATTATTATTTTTTTTTTCGGTTTCCCGATGCCGGTCAGTCCTCCCGTGGCCTCCGACGCCTCACGGGAGTCGCGCCGGCGCATCAACTACAGCCATTCCCCACATCCCGCAGGGTTAGTGACTGTAGATACCAGAATCGTGTGCCCTAAGCAGACGGAGAGAACCCAGAATGACCGCCTTCTGCATTTGACCTGCCAGCGACTGAGCTGGTTTTTGGCAGGCCGGTATGATCTTCAGTTCCGAGAGCAGCGTAGGCTTTATCCCTCCGAGTACACCGATAATAAGGACGACCATTTTGACCGAGTAGCCTGGGTACAGCACTTGGAGCTCGTACCGGAGATCGCGATATTTGGTCCGCTTCTCCTCCTCCTTCAAGGTGATGTTTTTCTCCGTAGGTGCCGAGCACTCGATAACATACATCACCTTGAGTTAATGGTCGAGGAGGACTATGTCAGGCTTGTTGGCTTGGATTAGCCTGACAATCGGGAACGAGTAGTTCCAGTAAATCCGGCATTTCTCGTTCTCGACAACGGACTCAATATCTCCGGGGACGTAAGGCAGCACTGGTGTCTGGTAGTATAGCACTCGTAAAGCCGCGTTATGTCGGTGGATGTAGGCCGAAATCGCATATATGGGGCATGCAGAAAGTAAGTGCATGAGCGATTCCGGCGCCTGATGGCAGGTCCTGCAGTTGATATCAGGAACCTCTACACGCCACACGCGGCTACGGTAGACCAAGGTGTTCATAACACCATCTTGGCAGGCCATAATGAATCCCTTGGTCTCCGACCTAAGAAGCCCTGCTGCCTTAAAAGGCGAAGGTCAGCCTAGTCGATAAACCCAGTGTTTCTATGTTCTTATAGAAGACACCATGCTGGGGTTTATCGACGTGCTGCCGAAACAGATTTTCCTGTTCGGCAGCTCTAATTCGGGCTTTCAGACGATTTGGCTGAAGTTCGGTGACTGACTCAACATCAGCACCTCGCCGACCTCCTCGCCTGATGTCAAATGCGAGACCGAGTTCATCTGCGGCTCTTTTTGCTGCCTTGAACAATCCTGCTCCCACTCCTACAGTACTCGTGATGTTTTACGAACCGCAAGAGGGGATCTGAGCTCCTGAGTATGTTACATGCCATACTCAGTACTACTCTGCCATGTGTACACTCCAGGCTCAAGAGTCCTCGGCCCCCCCGTTGACGTGGGAGGTACACACGAGGAACGGACGATCTAGGATGAATACTTCTGTGAATATTCATCATCTTGCGGGTATCTTTGTCTAATTGGCGCAGCTCATCTACCCTCCACTTTACTACTCCGAAGGAGTAAAGCAGAATCGGAACGGCAAGCATATTAGTTGCACACACCTTGTTCTTCCCCGAAAGTTCGGAAGACCAAATCTTTCGGAGGCGGTGTCTGTACTTGCCGCGGAGAAAATCCTTTATTTGTGTTATATCTTGGATGTGCCTTTGTTGCACACCCAGGTATGTAAAGGTCTCTCCGGCATCCAGATGTCTTAGGATGCTTCCGTCTGCGAGCTGCGCATCTTCAGGGAATTCCCCGCATCGTCCTCTCTTGAGGTGGACGACTGTACATTTGTCCAACCCGAACTCCATACCAATTGCCCGCGTATATTTTTCGACCACCTTAAGAGCGTTTTGTAGTTCACGCTCTCCGGAGGCATAAAGTTTAAGGTCATCCATATAAAATAGATGGGTGACCTTATGCCTCCGGTCGCTGGGTGGCCCACATTGATATCCGAGGGTTTGGCGGAGCCCAACAGACAACGGCAGCAGTGAGATGCAGAAGAGGAGAGGACTCAGGGAGTCACCCTGGAAAACTCCTCTCCTAAATGCCACCTGCTCTGTCGTGACCCGCTGCGCACCTGATGTTATGGTGAGGCGGGTCTTCCAGAGCGGCAGCAGCTGTTCTATGCATCTCACTAGTGGTGCTAGTAACGCAAGACATTCGAGCAAGTACAACAATAGCTCGTGCGATGTTGTATCAAATGCCTTGCGGTAATCAATCCAGGCCATCGATAGATTCCGCTTGTATTGCACAGAATCCTGTGTAATACAGCGGTCTATCAGCAGGCTGTCCTTGCAACCTGCCATGCCCTTCTTGGCACCACGCTGTTCGTGTATCTGCTGGAAGACCTGATCAACAGACCTCAGCGTCCTAGCATACAAGATACGTGTAAATATCCTGTAGCAGGAGTTAAGGCAAGTGATCGGCCTATAATTCCTCGGGTCGGAAAGATCCCCCTTTTTGGGGATAAGCACAGTACGTCCCTCGACAAACCAGTCCGGAATCTGCTGCCCCTCGTTCAACCATGAGTTGAAAACTCGCGCCAAACGGCGGTGAGTGGAAGGAAATTTCTTCCACCACCAGTTGCTAATGCCGTCTGGGCCCGGGGCAGCGAAGTTCTTGGTACCAACAAGTGCTTGTTGGACTTCCTCCGTACTGATTGCCGGGCACACTTCTTCTGGCTCTTCAAGATGTCTGTGACACAGAGCCTCGAAGTGTGCAATTGATGGATTGTCGCTATTGAATGGACGCGACGTTTCGTAGATTCCCTTCCAGAAGGTTTCGACAACTTCTACAGTCAGCGGATTCTCGACAACACGCTGTGACTCTTGAAAGAGGCGGGAAGGATTCGTATGGAACAAATTGTTTTGTTCCATACTCCTCACCCGCCTCTTCAATGTTTTCTTTATCGCGATGAGCGCTCGGATCCTATCTAGACAGTGCTGCTTGATGGTAAGCATCACTGTCAGATTTAGAGTATGGTGTTGACGTCTTAATCCGGCAGCTGTGCGCCGGATCCTGGGAGTAAAAACCCTACCAGTCGTCTTATATTCTACCACACTCTGGATCCGAGAAGCGTGTTGTCTGGCCGACTGTATCTTGCCTTCGATTTTTTGTACACGCCGCTTGGCTTTCTCGACCCCGTGATTGGTTGACCTCTCACGGGGGACGAGTTGCTTCGCGGCGTTGTACACGGCACTGTTGATTTGCCAGATGTCGGCATCTTCCGGAATTTCCTCATCGATGACCTCGTCCATTCTAGCCATGTCTTGTGGCTTTAGGTTAGCCCTGGTGTTAAGGCTAACCCTCGTCCTTAAGTCTACATCGGTGAACTCTAAAGGATGTTCCCCATCAGCTGATAATTGCCGCGGTGGGACTGCGGCTGGCAATTCTTCCGGCTGACGGGGTGCCCTTACATAACCTGTCCTGAGCAGAAAGGATACTTGATATCTCAGATGTTGTTGAGAGAAGGCGCGATGCTCTGGATGTATTTCGCACCAAAGTGCATGCAATCGCGCCATGTATCCCCTTCGCTCAGGTTCGCTACTCTCGCGGCAGGTCAGCAAGTCATCCCGAAGTTCCCTCGTCCACTTAAACCGTCCGTGTACAATGCCAATGTCGTCGTTGTTGAGACTATCCGGTGAGGCCCCTCCCGCCTGTCTCTGACCCCCATCCGCTTGGGGTCGACCTTGAGGGGCCCTTCTTCTCAGTTCATAAGGAACTCGAAGTAGAAGGGGTACCAGGTGGTTAGCATTGGACCCCCGACCGACATTAGTCAGGCAGAGTTGCTTCTGCCTGTCCAGGGTGCACCAACGTGGAGGTTGCCGACCTTGCACCCCTTATTATTATTATTTTTTTTTTTTTTTTTTTTCGGTTTCCCGATGCCGGTCAATGGTTTTGAAGCCAGTGTTAAATAAGTCCTCAAATTTTGAAATACCTGTCTCTTTTAATTAAAAGGGGGTGCTCCTTGGCTGATTGTATTATTGCAAAATCACAATTGACGTAAAAATAAAGGATTAATTTTCAACGAACACTCATTTATTTACAAGGAGCACAAGAGTACAATAGGCAGAGTAGCGCAGTTGGTTTGAACACGCTATGTGACAAGCTTGAGTACCTCGACTAATCAGTAATCACTGTCTGTCTGTTCCTTAGTTCGAATCTCAGTTCCGGCAGATGACACTGTCGGAGGCATTGGTTGTGGTTCACGTCTTTTTCAAAGTGTAACTCCCTCCTGCGCAGATTCGGCATTAGAATTATGTGGTGTTTTTTTTAATAGAGAATACGGCATTTCTATTATTAAATTTTCAAAAAATTTTACAAATAAGTGTTGTTCAAAATATTCACTATTAGCCTCCATACAGATATATACACAACACAAAAAATAAGAATACAACAATGTAATTTCCATTGACTTAACACTGACGTGGTTCTCCACGAAACACCAGAACACTGTATACTGCAGTATATAGTGGTTTGGTGTTTCGTGGAAAACTACGTCAGTGTTATCTTCACATCAAACCCACTCCAGGATTCCATTGACTAATGCGTGATTTTTCTTCTTCTGATCAGTGGCATTTCAAAATTAATTCAGTGTGGCTTAACCGTTCTGTTAGAATAAATTAGATATTTTCATAAAAGATTACTAAACTAGATATTACCAAATAAAGAATTGAGTACTTACCCAGTTGTAACGATGTACATTGCCATGCAAATGGATAAAATGATGGCTCCAAGATATGCTAGCAATGGTTCAGAAAATGTGTTATTTATTTCATCTACAAAACTAAAATTTTTTTTGTGTTAAACGTGATTAACCAACTTAGTAAAGGGCTACATTACTATTTAAAAGTTAGAGTTAAAAACGTTGTCAATTCGAGCAGCAGAGCTTCCTCACCGCGTGGCAAAAATAGACGAGGTAATAATAGAATCGATTCAAATGTTCAAATTCAAACTCAAATTAATTTTATTAATTTCAATATAATCTACATTATTTCATTATTTATTTATTTTGAACATAAGGCCACTAAACATAAGATCGTGCTGGCCTTTACGTATTATACAGTATTCATTTTTATTTGTTATGTATCAGTTAATATTCATTTTATATTTCACATGTAATATGTACAAATAATCATTAGGAAAAATATAATTTGTTTAATTCTTATATATTAGTAACTCTATTTTTTTGTTTCCTTCCCCTTTTTTTCCTTTCTTTCTGTATGAGGAAAGAAGATAAAGAATTATCACATACTTGTAAGCTCAATTTACATGAAAATGCATGGTTTAAATAAATTGTAATTGTTTAGAATGAAATCTTTAATTATATTAATAAATTTATTTTTATTTTGGATATTACATATATGAGTTGGGAATTTATTGTATAATACAAAATAATTTTATTGTGTAACAGTAACAATTGTACAATTTATGTTTGTAATATGTCCAGGAGTACAAAAAAAAAATACAAAAAACAAAATAATGATTTATATTGATTACTTGAATGTTCTCTCATTCACTTTCTCTAACGTGTAGGTTTCTGCGTGTATTAAGAGTTTTCTAATACTGATTTTGAAAATATTTCTTCTTTTTCAATTGAGTAGGCAGACTATTATAAAAATGCAAACATTTATAAAAACAACCTTTTTCTAAAACTGTGGTGTTATGTATTTAGTAGGAGAGAGTATCCTTATATCTTGTTTCATAACTATGATCTCTGATATTATCTTTAAATTCATTCGTATGTCTGGAAATGAAGCACAGACATTCGTAAACAATAAGGAGCTGAAGTGGTTAACAAACTTAATATTTAAAATGTGGACGACATGATTCATCTACTATATTCGACAAGATTCTCAATATTCTCTTTCGAACTAGGAATACCTCCTGATTATGTGATCCACTCTATAATTTTATTCCGTATGACATTAAACTATAAAATTATCTATAATAAGTTGTAAGAAGACTATTGCGATTTACTACCTTCTGTACATAGTCATATTCATATGTGCATCAATAATCACACCTAAAAATGTACCGTATTCATTTGTAGATAATATTTACATTGTTAATGATTATATCTTTGGGGTATTCTGTTTTATTTCTATAATGTTTGAATAAAATATAACGTGTTTTTTCAGTATTTAATATTAACGAATTTTGATGAAACCAAAGCGATATTTTTTGCATTGCATTAGTTGCTTTAATCTTGATGCTGTCATGCCTTTGTCAAAAATTAGAATGTTGATGTCGTCTGCAAAACTGACAATAAAA
This sequence comes from Rhamnusium bicolor, assembly GCA_029963845.1. Classification (NCBI taxonomy): domain Eukaryota; kingdom Metazoa; phylum Arthropoda; class Insecta; order Coleoptera; family Cerambycidae; genus Rhamnusium; species Rhamnusium bicolor. The sequence continues at coordinate 120,546 of JANEYF010000831.1, forward strand.
ATGGAGTCATCATTTAGGTATTGCTGCAAATCCTTAATGTACAGTAAGAAATGATCGAACCAAGCACAATACCCTGCGGCACAATCAGGAAAACTCGCTGGGTACTTGAATAATATTCCAATGAATTTGATGTAATACAGACCTTTTGGTATCATTATGATAGAAATTAAACTATTCATAAGCAAGATCTTGTATATCTACGTTGTCCAATTTATTAAAAATTGTACCATGATTGACACAGTCAAAAGTCAAAATCAAGAAATATTCCACGAGCAATATCTCCGTTATCTAAATGTTCTAGTATTCTATCGAAATCAAAGGTAGCTGTCGTTGTAGATTTATTTATTTGATAACCATGTTGATTCTTAGTAGAGCAGTTAATCTTCTGCACATGGCAATTTCAAGTAGCTTTGCAAACGAAGATAACATACTTATGGGCCTGCGATTTTCCATTATCGAAGGATGGCCTTTTTTCTACAAAGGTTTTACAACCGCTATCTTTAATCTTGACTTATTTATCCAGAACTTTCATGATGTCAGAGTGTGTACAAAATTTCAATTTACAGATTTATTTAAAGACTTGTGCAAAATATTTTATTGGCTTTATGTATTAGATCTAATTTGTAATGTTTTTTCAATTTTTTTTTTGTAAAATTTAAAAAAAAAATGAACCCGCGGACCCCTCCAGAAGCCTATTTTGCTCACCAACGAACTTATCCTTTCCCTTAGCAGCATAGTGCGTGTGTACTAAATTTAATTTTTTTTTTTTATTATGTATACTATCGTAAAATACAGAATAGGCCGCCAAAAATGAAACAGGCGTATTTTTTTGTATTTGAACCCATTTTTCCGAAAAACACTCGAACCCGTCGATTTTATTTTCAAGCGTAACACTTTTATTGGATTTTTCGATTGCGCCACTTCAACCCTTAAGCAGTGGTGGATTAATCCCTTTATAATTCTCACTGATTTACGTGTATAAAAAAGTTATTCCAACGTTTTGTTTGATTTGGATGTAAATGATTAACTTTCATTGTTATTATCTAGTCACCTGCCGATATATGCACTATGCCCTACCGATATAACCCATGCAACAGCAAAAGAATTATTTTCGAAACTGAAAAGATGTTTAAGGACCATGATCATTTAGTCGATTTACTGATAATTAATATCAAAATAGCACGTACAATCTCAATAAATATGCACAAATTTTATTATCGTTATTGTTCCTAATACATATTTTTTTCGGTGTATTTTAAATGTTTTTGTCGCTCTGAAAATGTATTTGTTCATATTTTTGTTTTTGTTATTTACGAATTCTATAATAATTTTTTATGTTCAGAATATTTTTTTTAAATACCTCCTATATTGTGGCTTAATTCAAAACAAATATTCTCTGCAATTTTAAGGGGCATACGTTAAAAATGTTCTATGAATGAAAAAGAAAACTTACTCCAGTAAAAAAACTGTGATGGTCAACACATCTTTTAAGTTTTTTATCAAATATCTTCATATCTTCATTTCCTGCGTTTATGTTGGAATCGTACATTTTTTTATCTCCTGATTTAACTGGTTAAATTGCCTTTTCGTCAACAAAACAATAGACAGTATCAACAAATCCATACCAATTACAGGTATAAAAATAGAAAATGTAAATATTATACATTCACACAAAAATATTAAATAAAACGTCCCTTCTGGGTAATATATTTCAAACGGTAAATGATTTCCATCGACTAAAAAAGGTACCAAAGACGAAACCTATTGAACCAATTATACAATTAATCAGATACAAGTGGAAAATATCTTTTATAAATTTCGAATCGCTTAAATAGCTATTTTTCTGTTCCTCATCTTCAATATCATCAATTGCCCAAAACTGATGTTTCATCCGTTGGAGTAAATCATTCACGCTAGATTTTTTATAAAAGATGACTAATGATTTTAAAAATACCTAAAAAAAAATATGAGAAATATATTTATTTCATCATTATGAATAGACACCTAGGCTACTATAACACTAAAGTGTGTTGGACCCCCGTTAGTCACACTGAATTAGGATATTATACTCAACGAACGTCTTGCCCACCAAGTTGGTATCATCTAGAGGTGAAAAAATTTATGTTAGTTATCTTCAGATGATGCCAACTTTGTTGGTGAAGTGCATATCGAATGCAGTGTTTTAATATTTGTGAAAATAACTTCATTGTTATAGACCGGGAGTTAGCGAACATTCAACTGGATCCATAAGGTACAAACGGTTTGACTTTATCCACTAAAAACTATCTGTATATCTATACTTTAACCGCCCAACTACCGAGGCTAAATGGCAGCGTTATTACGGGGGTCGCGGACAACGGTATATATATATATATATATATATATATATATATATATATATATATATATATATATATATATATATATATATATATATATATATATATATATATATATATATATATATATATATATATATATATATATATATATATATATATATATATATATACATATATATATATATATATATATATATATATATATATATATATATATATATATATATATATATATATATATATATATATATATATATATATATATATATATATATATATATATATATATATATATATATATATATATATATATATATATATATATATATATATATATATATATATATATATATATATATATATAAATATATATATATATATATATATATATATATATATATATATATATATATATATATATATATATATATATATATATATATATATATATATATATATATATATACATATATATATATATATATATATATATATATATATATATATATATATATATATATATATATATATATATATATATATATATATATATATATTTATATATATATAAATATATATATATATGATTATTTTGTCTAGATAGACTTTTAAGAAACTTTACATTTGGAGGCAACTAAGTGAAAATTAATATAGCAAAGCAAAAATTTTAATTGCATGAAATAAACAGAGGTAGATTAAAAATAGTCTAATATATTTAGTTTGTTTGAACTTTGGCTATTAAATAGACCAAAAGATTAATTTTACAAAATTTTCTTTTTCATGTTCCATATTAGATATCTAGCAATATAAAATATCTTCTTGGGATTTTTATGAAACACTATATATATATATATATATATATATATATATATATATATATATATATATATATATATATATATATATATATATATATATATATATATATATATATAACTGCTGTAAATGCTTATCCAGCATAAACCAAACATGTTATAAATTAGCTCACCACATTTGTAAAATCAGTTTTATACTAACAGTTTTATACTTATCATTGCTAGAATAAACATATTTCATTTTATAATTCATTTTAATTTCTTCAAGAGTCAACGTTGACTCTAATCAAATAAAAAAAGTTTTTTAAAAAGTTATTTATGTAAATAAAAATATAAGAATTGGCGCAGTCGGTAGGATCCGTTTAACATCGTAGAACAAGAAGTGGTAGTGCAACACATTAGAACAAGGAAAATATCTGCAGAAGGTACCTAACTAGTGAAAGTGAGCCTACGAGAACAAGGAGCCCTTCCTCACTACGTTAGCGGATCCCAATCCCTTGACGGAAGAACCTCATGATGAAAACGATTACGTAAGACATTTAAGAATCATCTCGTTATCATTTTTTTTATATTTTTTCAAGTAACAAACAATTTTATTTTATTTTTATTTTATTTATTTTTTTTTGATTTGGCTTTTTTTCTAACTATATCCACTCGCTACATATACGTGTGTAGAGGTGAGCGTGAAGTACAGTTCGACTTGCAGACCAAACATTTTATTTTTACATATTAGTTGGCTGATATTTCTAACTGTATCCACTCGCTACATATACGTGTGTAGAGGTGAGCATGAAGTACAGTTCGACTTAAAGACCACACTAATTTTTTTATATAAGTGCATAATTTATTTCTATTATCCAACTTCCATATTATATTGCAAACTAAATATCTACCACAATCTACATTAACACTACGAAACATATTTTTATAGCAAACTAAATATTATTTTAATCTTTTTATTTTTAATTTTACTTAATTTAATTTCGGTAACATCTAAATATCTAGCAACATGTCTCTCACAACCGAAAGTACTATTATCGAACCCTACAAATTAAGTGAAATTTTTTCGATTGTACCAGAATTCGATGACAATCCTATATTTCGAGATTGCAAACTCACAACGCAAAAATGCACGCTGCTGTGCAAAAATAATGACTCACGCTAGAGGAAAAAACCGCGCAATCTAATTTAATTGAAAATATGACATTAACTACACTATTAACCGGATTAGAACCAAAAATAGGACAAATTGTACGAGCCGGAGACCCACGAAATATGTTGGATGCGATAAATCGTGTTAAAAGGGAACTTCAGTTATCTTATTTTGAATCTCAAAAATTTACAAATAAAATCGTAAATAAACCTATGCAAAATTTACCAAAGACATCTAATTTTAATCAAAAGTTCTGTTCTTATTGTAAGCGAAATGGTCACTCCTTTAACGAGTGCCGTACACGGCAACAATTTACTCCACAAAACCAAAATTTCAGACCTACGTACGCTAGTCAACCACGACTCAATTTTCAAAATTTTTCTAATCCTCAAAGAAATTTTTCGCCACAACAAAATTTCCAACAACCAAGCCCATCGCAACAAAATAGACCTCCTGTATTGAGGCCTAATTCAAATTTTCAAAACAGACCTTTCAATCAACCAAATAGTAATTTTAATCGTTCTAACCCACAAAGGACGCATCATGTAAACCTTAACGATTATTATAATCAACAACAATTTGAAAATACCGATTTTTATAATCAATATGATAATTATAACGACCAACAATTCGAAGACTATCCCCAAAATTACCAATCAAACTTAGATCTTTCTGTTAACCAGCAAGAGAATTATACTGCTAATTCTCAAGATTTGTATGAGAATTATACTGCTAATTCTCAAATTTTGCATGACAGTTGTACAGCTAACTCAAAATTTATGCGAGGATTATACTGTTAACCGTCAGGGTTTTCGGACAGGTCCGGAGTATCACACGGGTACTCCAATCACAAATCGAAGAAATGTCCCACCAAATACAGAATATGAATCTACGAGACCCGGACAAAGAACAATGCTTCACACTGTAAATTCAAAAAACTTAATATTATATTATATTAAAGACTCTAACAACAATTTCAAAATTTTGATAGATACCGGTGCTGGAATATCCATTTTTAAACCAAATACTTGCAAATCAAAAAAGATACCTGGAAAATGTTTTAATTCAAGGCATAACTGATCAAAAATTAATTATTAAAGAATCAATTTTAATTCCGTTTATACCCAGCGATCCCCATAAAGTTTACATTTATAATAATTTGGACATAGAATTTGATGGTCTTTTAGGTTCCGTCTTTATGGAACATTACAAATGTGTCGTTGATTTTAAGAATAAACGATTAATAACCAATTTCAAAACTTACCAGCTTTTTAAAGTAACAGAAAACTCAGAACCCGTAATTCCCAAGACATGTCAAAATAAAATTCCAAAATTCTATCCGAAACGTAATTTCGATCGAACCTCGTACTGAGAAAGTATGCAAATTAAAATGTAATTTAGTTAACACTGACGCTATACTGCAAGCGCAGGAAATTGAAAAGGTGCGCTTACCTAATGCTCTGGTAAAAATAGACGAAAAAGGCGAATTTGTAACAACAGTAATTGACGCAAAAGCGATTACTAAAACTATCATTTTTTGCAACTTAAACCTCGAACCAGTTCAAAATTTTAAAGCAATTTTTAATTTAAATACTCAAAATTCTGACCCATACATACAGACAGACAGAAATTTCCAAATAAAAAATGAATTACGCTTGGACCATCTAAACGAAGAAGAGGCCGAAATAATAACGCAGCTTTGCTTAGACTTCCAAGACATATTCTACTTAGAAGGAGATAACCTGACTTTTACAAACGAAATTAAACACGCGATTGACACTAATAATTCTAAACCTATTTTTACAAAATCTTATCCGCATCCCCAAATTCACAAAGAAGAAGTAAAAAAAATCAAGTATCAAAAATATTAAATCAGGGTATCATTCAACATTCAATTTCACCTTGGTCCTCCCCGTTTGGGTAGTTCCAAAAAACTTGATGCTTCTGGTAAACAAAAATGGCGCGTTGTAGTTGACGCGCCAATATCCATTTGGCATGATGACGGTCTCGGATGCTAGGGCCAGGCAGAACTATTGCCTTTTTACCCTAGTCATCGCTGTAGACCTGGACCGGCCTCGTGCAGGGCGGGGTTAACTTACTTTACGAACGGCCCCACTCACAAATGTGAGCGGTGCCGAAGATTTCGGTCAACCTCCCTGGGTCCTGGCTGATGAACACTGCTGGCTAGGGCCTCTTCTGGCGCTCTTCTGTCTTCGTCTTCTTTCTTCGCCTGCTTGTCACCCCCGGGGGTAGTCATCTGTCTGTCAGGGACTGTGTGGATATTCTGTGACTTGGGATTGACTGCCAGTACACAAAGTGTCAATTGACACATTGCCATCTGGATCATCGGACAAGGTGAGGATGAACTGTGTAGCTCTAGGAGGTGAAGGCCTAAGTGCTTTCTTAGCACTTTCGTCCTTCACGGAGCCAGGGGGACAACGGGCACTGGTCGGTTTACTGACCGGGCCCGCAAGGTTTGTGGGAGGGTGGTTGGTCGTGTCATGTCTTTTCAGTGGGTTTGGTCCATCTGTAAGGAAAGGATTAGTTATACTTATCCGTTATCCAGTAACTGTACCTTCGGCCTCTTGTGCCTCGGTGCGTCGGCCGGATCATAGGAGGTGGCCTCCCTGATCAGCGGGTTCCTGTGCTCCTCAGCTAAGGTATACAGTTTCGTCGCTCTATCCCGGATGATTTCGGTGACTGGTGTGTACTCCAGGTCCCTGAAGATGTCAGCGTTTCTAACGTACCATGGCGCGCCCACCGCTGTCCTGATGGCCACGTTTTCCACGGCTTGGATCTTCTTCAGATAGGTCTTCGCTTGGTATCCCCATGCTACGGAGGCGTAGGGTCAGCTGTGGTCTGATGAGTGCTTTGACTAGCAGAAGCTTGTTTCTCAGACTGAGCCTGCTCTGGTTCCCTACCATCGGGTAGATGAGAGCTCTCGTCCGCTTGGCCTTTACCACGATGGCTTCGGTGTTCTGTCTCCATGTCAGGCCTTTATCCATGATTACGCCAAGGTACTTGACGGAATCGTGCCATTGGATGCCCTCGCCGAACATGGAGACGTGTCCTGTGGGGGTTTCCTTGCGTCCTTTCCTGAAGAGAATCGTCTGGCTTTTCTCCGCGTTGACTGCGACTTTCCACTTGATACACCATTCTTCCAGAAGAGAGGCTGCCTCTTGGAGTCTTCTGGTAGCTGTTTCATCCGCGTAGAGTGCCATTGCGGTGCCTTCGGCCCTTGGGAGATCAGAGGTGAAGACAGCGAACAGATGGGGTGACAGCACAGAGCCTTGGGGGACTCCGGCTTCCATCGGTCGATACGTGGACACACAGTCCCTGATCTTCACTCGCATCTGTCTCCCGTGCAGGTATGATCTAACTAGTTTGACGAGTGCAATGGGATAACCCATACTCATCATTTTAGCTAGTAGACCATCGTGCCAGACCCTGTCGAAAGCCTTCGCAACGTCCAGGAGTAGTGCCGCCGTGACCTGTCTTTGGTTGAAACCTTTGGTGACTTCTTCGGTGATCCTGAGCACTTGGAGTTCCGTACTATGTCCTGTCCTGTACGCGAACTGTTCATCCGGGATGATTTGGAGCTCTTCGGTTTCCTCTTCTATTCTTCTCAAGATGACGCGCTCGGCTACCTTGCTCACAGCTGAGAGTAGGCTGATGGGCCTGTAAGAGGAGGGAAAGAGTAGTTCCTTACCTGGCTTCGGGATGACTATGACGTCGGCCTTCTTCCACCTGTCCGGAAAGTATCTAAGCCTCAAGATCCCGTTGATGATATTCACCAGGGCTGCCACCCCTTTGCTGGGTAGCTTCTTGAGGGCGATGTTTCCGATCTTGGCACATCCAGGAGCTTTCCTCGGCTTTAAGCTCCTTAGAATCTCCTTGACCTCCTCTGGAGTGGTCGGACGGATGTGATCATCGTCTGGCAGGCGGAGCATCCGACGCACTCTGCGTTCCACGTCATCAACCCAGTCCTCGTCCTCATCATCGAGTTGGTTTTCCCTACACTGCAGTTCCAAGCTGTCCGCAAATGCTTCGGCCTTTTCCTAGCAAGTGTAGACAATCCCATTCTCTCCGTGGATTGGGGACATTGGTTTCGGCCTGTTCCGCAGAGCACGCTGGGTGTTCCAGATGCTCCTGTCCTGTGGGTCCAGTGATTCCAGGTGACGCTGCCATCCTTCTTGACGGTGTTCCTGGAGGGAAGCTTTGACTCTCCTGTTCAGCGTGTTATACGCGTGCCTGTCCCTCAGGGAGTCTAGTCCTTTGGGCCCTTTTCTTCGTCCTTCGTCTGTCCCGAATCAGCTGCCTGAGGTCCTCCGTGAGGTTTGCCATCGGCGTTGGTGCCCTTCAGGTCTCTGTCTCTGTAGTGCTTTCCTCCATCGCTTCCTGGATCTGGTTTTCCAGGGAGGTGATGGCCCTCTCCACATCTTCCTCGGATTCAATCCTGGGAATATGTGCAATGTTCCCTTGCAGTGCTGCACGGAACAATTCCCAGTCTGTCCTCCTTTTGACGAAGGTCCCAGTGTCCACATCATCCTTCTCCTAGGTCCAAGAAGATCGGATTATGCTCGGTGGAACCTTCCGTCCTGGTAGAGATTTCCGCATTGAGGGTCATCTCCTTCATTATAGCGATGTCCAGCACATCCGGTCGGTGGATCCCATTGTCGTGCGTCGGCTCGTCCGGTCCTAGTGCCTGCATGTTGCCAGCGTGTCCCAGGAATCTCAGCAGATCTCGTCCTAGAGTGTTGGTGACTCTGCTGTTCCATTCCTGTGACTTGGCGTTCAGGTCCCCTATGGCAAGCACCTGAGTCTGGTCCTGGAATATTGCATCCAGGTCCGTGTCCAGGATCCGGCATCGGGGCGGCTGATAACAGGATACCACTTGAATGTCGCCATTTCGTGCCGTTGACACTACTACGGCGGTGGCTTCCAGGTTTTCCATGTCCGGCAGCACGATTGGATGGTGGTCGATCGACTTCTTTACCAGCAGGGCTACTCCTCTCATCGGCCTTGGTCCAGTGTAGTCCTTCCTGTAGACATGGTAGCCAGGGAAGTTGGCTGGCTTCAGCGGCGTCATCTTCGTTTCCTGTAGTGCCAACACGTCTATGTCGTACCGGGCTAGGAGTTCCTCCACTTCAAGTTTTCTTCCTTGTAACCCGTTAACGTTCCATGAGGCGATCTGCAGGAAGTTCGGCTTCACCTGAAAAGACATTACAGATTAGTAAAGCCTGGCATCTGTGCAAAAAAATGCGCTCATTGCTGAACACATTTGCTGCATCTGTTTGAGCACCGCGGTGAGGTTTTGGGCCTCCACGGGTGCTCGTTGTTGCCTGGCAGGGGCCGGCGCTCGGCCCTGCATTACCTTGAGCTACCCTTGCGTAGCTCAGCCCGCTGGTGGCGGGTCTTTTGGCCTCCCTCGGTGGCTGTTGGGTCCTTGGAGCCTGCTTCTGGGGGCCCGCGGGCTTCTTGGGATATTTGGGACATCCTTTATAGCTGGCCGGGTGCGCTCCCTGGCTGTAGTTGACTATCGAAAACTCAACGAAGTAACAATCGGAGATAAATATCCTTTGCCTAACCTATCGGATCTTTTAGACCAGCTTGGAAAATGTCAATATTTTACCACTTTAGATTTGGCATCGGGTTTCCATCAGATCGAAATTAACCCCGAGGACGTTCAAAAAACTGCTTTTACAGTTGAGAACGGACACTGTGAATTCGCACGCATGCCCTTCGGTTTAAGGAACGCTCCATCGACATTTCAAAGAGTGATGGACAATATTTTACTCGGAATTCAAAATAAAAGATGTCTTGTCTATATTGACGACATTATCGTTTATTCACCATTCACGAACATATTTCTCGCTTAACCGAGGTATTCAAACGACTTCAAAAAGCTAATTTTAAAAATACAACCCGATAAATGTGAATTTCTACGAAAAGAAGTCGCATATTTAGGACATTTAATAACAAAGGACGGTGTAAAACCTAACCCGATTAAAGTTGACGCTATTTTAAACTTTCCACAACCTACAGATCAAAAAAGAATTAAATCGTTTTTAGGACTTGCAGGTTATTATCGAAGATTTATTCCAAATTTCTCTAAAATCACTAAACCAATGACGCAACTTTTACAGAAAGACGTCCCCTTCAACTTTGATAATGATTGCCAAAATTCGTTTGCCGAAACAAACATTAACCACATCACCCATTTTAATTTATCCAAATTTCGATGAACCTTTCGTATTAACTACGGACGCAAGCGGGTTCGCGATCGACTCAGTACTCTCGCAGGGACCTATCGGTAAAGATTTACCCATTGCTTATGCTTCTCGAATTTTATGCAATGCCGAAACCAGGTATTCAACCATTGAAAGGGAGCTTCTCGCAATAGTCTGGTCAGTTAAACACTTTAGGCTATACTCTATTCGGTAGAAAGTTCAAACTAATTACAGACCATCGACCACTCACCTGGTTATTTTCCATAAAAGACCCAGGAAGTAGATTAGCACGCTGGCGTTTGAAACTCGAAGAGTACGATTACGAAATCATTTATAAACCTGGTAAAATTAACAAAAATGCGGACGCTTTATCTAGGATAAAAGTAAATCATTTTTCAGATTGTTCCAAATTTAATTCGAAAATCTTAGCCGCAAATGAGGATGACACAGACGATGAAGAGCACACTAATGACATTACAGATGAACAGATCGTCCATGAAATCGACACCTTTGTTAATTTATATAAAACAAAATCACTTATCGATTATTCCAAAATCCAATTCTCTAACAAACAATTGTTAGACAGGGAACATAAGAATATTATTACATTCTTTCAACAAAATAAATTGGAAGATCTTCATTATGAAATAATCGAAGATATTTTTGAAGAACGCCCTAATTTTCATAACTTTCAAATTAATTCTGTTTCAAGTAAAACTGTCCGGAAACGGAAATATTTTATCATTCCTTTACCTTTCGATCCGGAATCTGTTAATAACATTTTATTCTTTACGTTATTTAAATATCAAAATGAATTCGATCTTACGCAAACCTATTACGTTGAAAATAATCTAGATTTGCCAACATTGGAAATGCTCTCATTCATTTTTGCAGAAAAGGATTTAAAATTAGTAATTTCTCAAAATACGGTACAAGTCCTAGATTATATTAGACCAAAACCATTCTGGAAAAAATAATTTACACCGCGGAATAAACGAGACCACTCGAAGAATTACGCAAAAATATAATTGGCGAGGCTTATCTAAAGACGTCGAGAATTTTATAAAGAATTGCGAAATTTGTCAAAAGACTAAAGTTTGTCGTAAAAATTTAAGTAATCCATTAGTAATCACTGAAACTCCACGAACACCATTCGAGAGAATTAACATCGACATATTTGAATCACCCACACGAAATCACGCCCTTACTATTCGCGACATTTAACCAAATTTACGCAAGCTTATGCACTTCCGGATAAAACCGCTAAATCCGTTGTCAATACCTTGTTACTATATGTCCAACACTATGGTACACCCCTAAGGATACATTGCGATTATGGTCGTGAATTTGACAATAGCTTATTAAAAGACCTTTGTACGTTATACGACATAAAATTAACTGTTTCAAGTGTAGGACATCCGCAATCTAACGGCTCATTAGTAGACAAAATTACAAATACATTTATCGAAACCCTAAAACATCACATTAAAAAAAAAACACAAACGAAATTAAAATAAGCCACAAAAATATACACCGAAAACAATGGATAAGCTCTGGACTTCTGAAATCTATAAATGAAAAAAATAAATTATACGCAACCTTACAAAAAAGACCCAAATAACAAAAACTTAATTGATACATATAAAACTTATAAAAATAAACTAAAGCAGTTAATACAAAAAGCAAAAAAAAAATATTTTAAATCTGTAATAAATAAAGATAGAAACTCATCAAAGGCTCTTTGGAATTGTGTAAATGATATCTGCAGTAAATCGCAGCCCAAAACAACTATAAATAAAATTAAGTTAACAGATGATTAGGTATGTTACAGAAAATAAAACAAGATATTTCAGATGCATTTAATTAACATTATAGTGATTTAGGAAAAACATACGCAAATAAGATAATGAACCCATCGGAGTTTACTGAAAATAATACCCATATTGAGAACACGATGTATTTACGCTTGACTAATGAAATGGAAGTATTAAAAATTATAAAGGAGTTAAAACCCAAGAAATCGCCTGGTTTTGATAATATTTTAATATTTTAATACCGATCTAATTGTTCCTCGATAGCCCCTAATAAAAGTTTCGTTTGCAAATCGCTCGGGAATCCCAATACAACAATAAATAAGATTTTTCGGTTAACCCTGAAGTAAATATTGATTTTTATTTAGAATTATAAGATTGGACCACATTATTGATAAATAATTTAGAGAAACATATTGTCAATGTCGAAAATGGATTACAACAAAAAATAAAATAATTCGACCACATCGCAAACTTAGGCATGCATAACATTACGTCTTAGTAAATCTATCCATTTAAAATCCAAAAAAGGTCAAGAATAGCAGACTAAAGTCTCTTGAATGACACGTCAATAAAAAAACTGTAATGAGAACCGGCAACGTCGGTGGATCTCAACATGTACGAAATATTTCAAAATATACAACCTAGGATCCCATCTTACCCATATTTAATAACAGATCTCTACTTGTATGATATATTTCATGTATAACTAAATCGGCAAAATTTGTTTCCCCTCTTTTGATGCCTTTAATGAGAATACATTGAAATGCATTTTGTACTTTTTTTTCTCTAAAATATTGAATCCTCCATGTGGATCTCGGGTTGTCTAAAAAATATAAGGATCTCGACTTGCATAGAAAACGTATATATATATATATATATATATATATATATATATATATATATATATATATATATATATATATATATATATATATTTGTTATTAAACATAGACATTTAATAAATTCTGTTTCGCCTACTCCCTGTTATTCACCATTAATAACAGAGGATATAATAGTAGAATTCCAAGAGCATTTAGATGTTATAATTCAAGGTACCTATTTAAATCAATGTATACCTATTGTCATTTTCTAAATCTTGTGTCAAAATTTTACAGACAAATTTCCAGTGTAATCATACGAAGGGTACCTAGGACGAAAAAAAATTTCCGTAACTTTTTCCGTTGCCATTGGCAACGAATCAAAATAAAAGCATTTGATTGGTTGTCAAAGAGCGGTGTGAAATTTTCACATGTAATACCACTAGAGGTTAAATTTTTTCTGAACATTTTTTCCATGTCCTAAGAGGTTCTTAAAATATTCATGAAAAATGTTCTGTTTTTAATTTAACCCTGAGTGGTATTCGGTAAGAAAATTTCACATCAAGTTGCTTTTAATTAAATAATGCCAAATTTATTTTTACTTTGAAAGTATAATATGGAAAGCTTTGTATGACTACAAATATTAAATTAAAAATATAATTTTCTACCAATTGAAGTAATTTAAACTTAACATAATATGATAGAATTAACTATGTTAAATCTTAAAATGATATATCTGTGTAAGTAAAGTTGGTAAAATACAAAGTTTTTAGCTCAACTGGTCATTACTTAAAAAAATATAACAACATTTAAAAAACTCTAATAAAAAGAACATATTTTTAAATCTGTATTCAGTAGTAGTAGTAAATATATTTGTTGACAACAAAGTTCAATAGGCTATCGACCGTAGTCTTTCTGCCTAATTACTGTACATTTTATTTTGGCAACATTGTGTGTTGAATAAGATATTCCATATTTTATTAAAAAAGAAACACTTTGTAATGACTGAAACATTACTAAAAAAAACAGTTAACCAAATAAAAAACAATATATATATATATATATATATATATATATATATATATATATATATATATATATATATATATATATATATATATATATATATATATATATATATATATATATATATATATATATATATTACGATGACTAAACCACACCCTGTATAATATACAGAGTACATAAGAATAAAATTATGTTTATAATAATAAAAAGAAAGTAATAGGGATATTTTGCCAATACTAAAGCAAAGAAAGACTCTATAATTTAAATTAAAATGATAATTTTGAGCGGTATGAGAGCCCAGTTTCAATGAGAGACACTTACGTTAACTTTATGCATATCAAATAGGTAAAATTTGTAATAAATGTTGTTAAACGCTTGATATAAACACCTACCGTGTGGTAAAGGAACTGTATGTTATTATGTTATGGTATAAAACATTGTTTCTATATAGAATAAGTATCAGAAGGACTATTGTGTATAGCATGGCAACCAGAGCCAGAACATTATTGATTTTAGGTACCAAAACCTTTGGATAACCTGGAAAAAAATAAAATTTTATTGTTATTAATTAAAATTATGAACTTTGTTAAAGACAAATATAATAAAGTTAGTCATAGAATAGCTACAAGTATGATAGCAATCATGAACACTGAAAAAAAAGTGCTATAAACTATTTTCATAATTTGGGTAGCGTAAACTCTACGATATCTGAGTTTTCAATCATGTCTACGAAGTAAGTGCATCGTCTAACTTTAAAACTTTACAAAAGTGAAAGAGACTCACCTTGTGAGCTAGTACAACGAAATAGCATCAAAATGTAAAGACATTTAAAAGGTGTATGTGTAAATTATGTCCAAGGAGGTACATAACTTTGACAAATATGAAGTTTTTTCTAAAATAAAAACCATTTGTTGAACTTTTTATAGCTATGTCAGAAGAATAGCATCTATTTATTGTTTCCAGTCAGTTAGTTTTAAGTAATTTGTTGTATTTGAAAAGTTTCCAGCCAATGAGGTTTAACGAAGTCCTAAAACGAAAGGCAAAGTAAAATAATGTTTTAAATGTATTTAGACATGCAAATATGGTGTTGATTTGTTCATTAGTTCTTAAAGCAATCTCTGGTATGTGGTTTAGATGATTGTAATTAGTTATATAAGAGAATTTGTTAAAAATTGTTGCAATTGTAATTTTTCTAAATATTCACAAAAGGTCATAGTATGGCATATCAAAATAAAGCTAATCATCTCTATATCTTTATTCAATAATAAAATTAGAGCCATAAGGTATAATAAAGAAATAAAAAGAAAATTAAATTTTCATATTTAAAATTTCAAAAATCAAGTGTCATGATTTTTGGAGAAACGTCAGATTAGGCCAATAAAAAGGTCATATTTAAGAATTAGTATGGATAGAAAGCTGAAAGCAAGAGCATTGAAATTTTATAAGAAGTTTTCCTAACCTAAAAATTGTAAATTTATATTTTCAAAGGAAGTCCATACTCAAGCTCCAAATTATTAAAACAGGGTTTCTAAACCTAAAACAACAAAAATTAAATTTTATGAATATCATAAAATTATTCTTAGTGGAATAGAAGAGAAATTTCTAGTTGCAATAACCAAGAAGTTTTGTATAGAATAGTAAATGTGCTTTGAGTAAATTAGTAAAGGTAAATACGTACCGTAAATAAAAGTTTGCTGATTATTAAATAAATATAGTGTCGTGCTACGAAAGTACAAATCCAGTGAACCGTGCAGCCATTGTTACTGAAGTTTGATGAACCTGAAATTTGCCACGGAGGAAGGATCGAAAAGCACTGAGCAACAATAAGCAGAAGCGTAATTCGACAGAGATTGCGATAACGTGAAGTACTAGAAATCGCCGTAAGTACAACCACAATAAATCCTAGGTACTCGACGACTTAATAGCAGCTATAATAATAATAACAGATCTGATCATAAATAAAGGCCATTTCATTTTAATTTTAAGACATTTACGTTTTCTAAACCATATCGGAAATTTTGAAAATAAATTCTTTTGTTTGCAATCTGTGAAGGTGTGTTTTATTTGAAATTGGGCTGTAACATTATATTTTCAGTTTGATCGCCAGGAACCTGCCCGAACCCTGAGAGGAGAGGTAAAAATAATAAAGAGTCTCAAAATAAATAATAACAAACAACAACATTTTTTATTAAAAACAAAATAAAACATCACATAACAAAATATATAAAAATATATATACATATATATACATATATATATATATATATATATATATATATATATATATATATATATATATATATATATATATATATATATATATATATATATATATATATATATATATATATATATATATATATATATATATATATATATATATATATATATATAAGTAAAGAACACGATTTAAAATCTAGTATCATCTGTACTCTTTTAATTTATTTTGAGTTACGAAGCGTTTTCGTGTTTTTCTGTCAGGATTTCTTCAAGGGTTTGGACTGGATACCTTCTCTTTCTCTTAATTGTTTCATTTCTCTTGGTGATAAGTGGGTTGATGGTGTTGATGTTAACTGGGTTGGTTGCAAATGTGGTTGCTAATACTTCTAGCCTTTCTAATATTGGTAGTACTTTTGTTTTCTCGTACAGAAATTTATTGGATGGATTGTGGATTGGATTGTTGGGATGTCGTATTTTAGTAATTATTCTAAGGCAACTTCTTTCGGTAACTTCAATGTTGTTCTTTGCTGGCGTCTTGCAGTTTAGGAATAGTACATTAGCATATTCTATTAGTGGTCTACATATCATTTTGTATATTTTTGTTGCATTAGCTGTGTCGATTCCTTCGTTTTTTTTAAGTTACCCTCTAAAATGTTTGGCTCTTGTTATTGCTTTAGATTTTATTGTTTGTGTGTGTAAATTAAAGTTTAATTTGTTGTCAATCTCAACTCCTAGATATTTTGTATGGACAGATGGTTCTATGGTATTGTTTTGCATTGTGATTGCAGGGGAGGTATTTTTTACATTGTGGTTAAATATTATTCGTTTGGATTTTGTAGGGTTAGGTATTATTCTCCATTTCATCTTCTATGCTGTTGTTTCTCTGTATTCAATATATATGATAAATATTACTGTCAAAAACTTTCCACAATAATTCTCTCCTTGGCACCCCAGTACAATAAAAATTCCAAATAAATACCTAGGTTGTCATAGTGACTCTAGAGAAGACACATTTTATTGATAAAAAAAACAGATGTGAAATTTTCACAAAAAATATCTCGCGATATCTTGAACTCTCTGTCTCACTTCTACGTTAATCTTCCGCCTTTATTCGTCTCACTCACGCACCTACTTTAATCGTATCTGCTGGGCTTGCCAAATTGTTGGTCTACCGAGGCAAATTTGAAAAATGCACGAATAAACAAATCTTGTACCTTATAGTTCGGGTAAAGAAATTTTTTTGTCAAATTTATTCGCGTCTGTCCAAGTTAAACTGCCGATGAGACCATCTATCGCTATAGGACAATGTGGTTTAGAGTTGTCTCTGTCAAATGGTGTTGTTCATTTTCTTTGTACCTTGTAGTTCGAATTAGGTTCATTTTAGACCGTTTTCCGCGACGCATGCCCTGCAATAATGCCGCCACACTACCACAGACGAGCGGTTAGAGTATCGTTATATAGATAGTTTTTCGTGGATAAAGTCAACCTTCGTATACATTATAGATCAAGTTGCATGTTTGCTAACTATGCTTTATTAGTATATATTATTAAACTCCACCACCACAGGTAATACAACCCCCTGTATCCTTAAGGTACTTCGAGGTACCTTGTGTGGGAATCTAGCATATTCGTGTCATTACCATTACACACTAGAGTCTGATAATTGTACCTTAATATATATATGTGTATATATGTTACATAAGTACATTAAAGGTTTCTTAATACCCAACGATTTTATCTATTTGTTTCCTGTTTTATATATATTTTATGGTGACCAGGAAAAACTCATAATTAATTGCCCTGAAGATGGTAATAAAAATTACCGAAACGTCAGCAAGTTAAAAAAAGTAGTTTTTCTCAAAATAAGGATCCTTACCCAAAAAAATTTTCCAACAATTAATAAGTCGGTCTAAAAACTTTTCTATTACATTAAATTTTACATTACGTCCTCCTAGATTTAATATATACTTAATACAGTTTTCAAAATAACTTTTATAAATTGAGCAGCAAAATTCAAAACGGCTTTTATCCAAAGTTTTTGGCTACTGAGATGCAGATGGCGTGTCACTTCTTTTGTTTTAAGAAATTCCCTATGGTGCAATTGAGGTTTCAAATGACCTTCTGTCCCACTTAAATTTGTTGTTTAACATAAGAATATTTATCAAAGAGACTTTTATCCACATACTTCTCCGTTTTAATATAGCTTTTATCCAATGTTGGTGAACGAGGATCAACAGAAGAAAATATTGTTGAAACTGAACGCGAGTGTTACGAAGAGGATTGTGGAATATACGTTTAGTATTTTTATAGACTATTAATGATGACATTAAAACAATGTGTTGAAAATATATGACTTTTTATTTCATCATAATTTTATCATTTTCATTTCAAACAACCTGATTTCAAAAAGTTTCTTCAAAACTGCTTTTATCCAAAATAATAGCATGTTAATCTTAGTTAAATAACGTAATCGATTTCCACAATTATGTTAAAAATACTACATATCTTCTAAACGAATCCGAATACAAAAATTATCAACTAAAAAAAATAACAAAAGATATACCATTTCTTGCTCTCCTGTAATATTATGTCAAATGGATAAAAGTTCTTTTGAAATTTTGTTCCACAATTGTTCTATAATAGTGGAAATGCAAAAGAAATTAATTCTACTTTACTATCACTAAAAGTGGAATTGATATAGTAAATAAAAATAAAACAATTAAGATATCTCTGGAGGATTGATATTTAATTTTGTGGTAAATGATAAACAAAACATTGATATACAAATCAGGTCATATTTTAAACTTACGTGACATAATACTAATTCTGATTCTACAAGATGTGTGATATCTTGCCTAGTTGAAGATTCTCCTTTAATAACCACTAATCGCGCACACAAATACATGCCAATGACCACAGCAAAATTACATACTAAATACAATAGCAATTGTACTTTGCTTCCTCGTTTTTCAGGATGTAATCCTGAAGCTCCAAACATTCGCACACAATGATGTATGTTGTAAAAATGCATTTTTCTTCAAAGTTATTCATGCATTAATGCTGTCAGAATTGTAATGACGATTTTTAACTTTGACTATTTATATAAACTATCTGCAATATATTCACAAAGTTTTAATAGGTTGATAAGTAATATTTATCCTTTAAAATTGAAATGAAAAGTTAAAGTATATATGTATAATTATCTTCATAATGCTCAGTAATATGTAGGAAACATATCTGTTCAGCATATTCAATTAAGTTTATCTGGGTCGAGTTTGAAACATATGTTTTAAATAAATTAATTCAAATTAAATATTCCTCAGTAAAAGTTCTATTCAAAAGAAAATAATAAAAATACAAACATGCTTTTGTATTATTAAACCTTTATTTAATTCCTTAATAAACATAATTCATTAAGGAATCTTGTAGTGTCCTGAGGATTGTAAAAAAATTTACCGAAACGTGGGCAAGTTGATGAAGTAGTTTTTCTCAAAATAAGTAACACTTACCTAATAAATCTTCTTTCAACTACTAATAAGCTGATCTAAGTACTTTTTTTATTAATTAACAATGGTATACTTATATAGGACAATTGTGGAATAATCGCAACAAAAAAAAAGCAAAGAAAAAATAGTCACCGTAATATACATTTGAAATGTAAAGTGAAACAACTAGAATAACACAAAAATTAAAAAATTTAAGTTAAACTCAATATAACCTACAATTATTTTATTACACTCAAATTGCAAATAAGTATATCAAGATCATTCATAAAATAATCACAAATATGAGACTTTATGTAATAAAGTGGGGAAAACAGAAGAATATTTATTCTATAGACACATAAGTATAATAAGCATGAATTATGACGGGCTGGCAAGCTAGGGGCATGGAAATTTAATTACTGAGAAGTATTAGACAGTCAGTTAAATAATTTATAACTTTGAATAAAAACGAAACCAACTATTCCTCTATGTCACATGATCAATTTCTGTTTTAGACATGGTATCTTTCAAGATTGGTTAAAACTGTCTAAAATTGTTTATCTATTAAAAATATCTGATGTGGCCAGCACATAACTTTCTTATACCGGTATATATTATCCTGATCTAAAAAAATAATTCTATTTAATTCTTCACTTACCTCAATTAAATTTTAATAGCGTACCTGCGTACCTTGAAATGTTTCATTAAAATTTTTAAATAATTAATTATCAGCGTCATTCGATACTGTCAGTAATAAATTCATATCATATATTTTAATAATTTTTACTTTCTTATACCTAATATAAGGAAGTATAGTAATCGTGATTTTTTTTGACCTCGAGATTTTGATTGATATATGCGTTTTGAATCCTTCTGGATCTATTCTCACTATTCTCCGAATGATGTCTGTCGGTGCGTGTGTGTGGTTGTGTGTTGTCAATATTTAAAAAATATTACCAAATCGCATATTGTCTATAAATATCAAATCGCATAGTAGAGTTCTTAGAATCTAACAATTTATTTATGCTACAACATGGTTTTCGGAAAAATAAGTCGACTATTTCATCACTTTAAAATATATTAAACATCATATACACAAATCTTGATCATGGTAATAAAATTGTCGTAATCTTCGTAGACTTATCGAAGGCTTTCGATTGCATTGACCACGACACACTTAAATAATGTAAAGTGTTAGGGTATATGAGGTCATTGCATAGAGAAGATATTAACAAAGTAATCGAGAGTTCATACTTTAATTTGAACAAAATTAGTGACTATTTTAAAAACAAAATATCTGATGTGGTCAGCACATAACTTTTTAATAACAGTGTATATCATCCAGATCTAAAAAAATCATTCTAATTTAATTCTTGACACCTCAATTAAATTTTAAAAATGTACATTCAAATGCTTCATTAAAATGTTTACATAATTATCAGCGTCCTATGATACTGTCAATAATTCATGTCATATTTTTTAATAATTTGTTCTCATTGACATATTAACATTTTTGTAACTAAATTAAACATTTAAAATGTCAAATTGAGCTTTAAAATATGCGTACCAAATTTGAAAGATTTATCTCAAAAACTGTGGCTGCTATCGCAATACTACAGACACGTAGACAGATTTTTTCCTAAAGTTATGTTTCATTCATCGAGATTCGTCCAGAAATACAATAATTTTTTTTTCCCGAAATTGTACCTTTTTTCTTCTTTCTTTCATTCATTATTCTTCTGTTGGTACCACATTCACCAAATTTAATGTGTCACCTAAGATATTGTTGAATATCGTAATTGTCAAATTTGAGAATTCTCCCATTAATAGTTTTTAAGTTTTCGCAGATACACACTTACACACATCAACGCACGCACGCATGCACGTACGCACGTATACACACGCACCTACACACACATGCACCCACACACACGCACGCACCCACACACACACGCACCCACACACACACGCACCCATACACATACGCGCCTACACACACACACGCACGCGCGCGCACACTCACACACACGCACGCGCGCGCGCGCACGCACACACGAACGCGCACACCGACAGACATCATTGGGAAAATAGTCAGAATGGATTCAGGAGGGTTCAAATATATCAATCAAAATCTCGAGGTCGAAAAAAAATCACGATTACTGTATACTTCCTTATATTAGGAATAAGAAAGTAATAACCACAAGCAGGCTCCTACGGACATAGGTTGCCTAAAAATAAAAAATTAAACGTTAATGCAAAAGAACATCATCGTCTGAGATCTCCGACACAAGGTAAGGAATTGACTTACATACTTTGAGACAGAATCATTTTTCAAAACTATTTATTTTTTGTTAAGATAAATTCTCGAACCTCAGTTTTATATTAGAAAGTTTAACTTATTTTAAAATTAAAGCTTCACTTGACTTAAAATTTATTTATTCAATAAAAATTGATTAGTTCTAAGTTTCCCGGGTGTTTACTAGGCTACCATAAAACTTTTAGAACTGACTGAAATTTTTTGAGTTTTGAGGATCGACTGTCAAAATTTTTATAAAAAAATAAATTTCCTATAAATCATTCGGTTAGTCCAACAGTACATTAAAAAACTAATTTAAAATTTTCGATAATTTTGAACTTAGTCGTTTGAAAATAAATTTTTAAATTTATTTTTATTTTAATAAAATAACATTATGCATAAAAAATACACTGCTCAAACAAATTTTTTTCCGAATCCGACTTGGAAAAATTTTAATAAAAAAATTCGTTCATTAGTTGTGAAGTCTTGCGCGACCTTTTAAGTAGACTAGTAGTACCCGAGTTGTACATATGTGAACTTGCCGTCTAGTTTGCTGAAATCCAACAATTTTTCAAGAAATCTTTTGAAAGTGTTTTGTGAAAAAGTCCAGCTATGGAGAAATTAAAAAAACAGGCCTTCCAAAAAATATGAACAAATCCTTGTCCAATTTGTGAAAGCTCTTATAACAGTCGGTAGGCTGTCAACAGACAATCACGGGAAGGCCGTTAGCCTGATGCAGGCGGAGAGACGAGCCCAAGTGGAGAGTCGAAGAGACCTACCCAGGAGGTTTGCCACTCTGCCAGCGATGCAGGCGGGCAGAGTGGCAAATTAAAGAATCTCCCTAACATTTTAACCTAAGTTATTAAAATTTCAGTGAGTGGTTTCCAATAGGCATATAATGAACATATAATTTTTTTAATTATTTCTTCTTCGTTTTTGAGATATGCCCGGTTAAAGTGAGAGCTCGGTACATTTGAATCGTATAATAGATAGTTACGTATTAACATTTTAAAATTAAATAAAATTCACTTTATCGTGATTGGTGACGTCGCGCCAATGGGACAACGTCTTGAGACATTTTTCTAGCATCTGATATTCAATTAGTAATTTAAGCATTTTCCAGGTACAAATTATTAAAACAGATTTGATAATTGCTAATGTTTATTAATACCGTATTAGAATACGTGAATTAATTTTAAAAATCCTGCAAGTTCAAGGGGCCTATTGAGAAATTGGAACGGGTCTAACCCCATTGTCATTCGGTATAAATAAAAAAGAGAAGTCTATGTTTTGTGAGCTGTTCCTCGAAAAAGAAAATAGTTTTTATTTTATGTGATATAACATACAAATGAATTAATTAAATTGTAGAATCTTTGGTTGCTAGCATCAATTATTAATATCATTATTATATAAACTTCTGTAAAATAAAATAATCTCCTTTGTATGCATATAGTTGGGTCTCACATTAAAAACACACACGCAAAGATTAGACGGCATTATTTATAAATAGAATTGGCAAATCGGTCCGCAAGTCACGGGCGGTGCCAGGTAGAGAAATACCCAAATACGTAAGCAAGACTTGTTTACTATTTTAGCAAAGACTAACGTTTGATATTAGTCAATTGTTACGCCTCGTGGTATGTACAACGTAATCTATTCCTCTCCGTTGTATTGTTGATATTGATATTATTTGTTGTATTTTATTCTTGATGTTAATTTAATAATAAAGTATATCATACCTGCCCAAAGGTAAAAAACGGCCATACACTGATAAAGTGAATAAATTTATCAGTGAATTCCCCGATTTATTCTATTATGGTGCTATAATAATTTGTAAGGTGTGCGAGACAGACCTGATGTGCTGGGGCAAACGTGATTGTAAACGTCACGTAAATATTCTGTGCAACATAAAACTAAAAAAAAATGGCGTGCCTTTGACAACACAGTTTATGTTCTATTTACTCTTAATGCTGATTGCCTGTGATGTTCTGCATACATACACATACTCGATAAACAACCATTTCATGATTTCTGGAATAAATGCAATCCTAAGCTGACGTTACCAAGTCGCACAACGTTGCGTAACTATGTACCAACTGTAAGCGAAGACATTGTAAATAAAATCAAATGTGTACTAAAAAATACAGTCGTGGTTATGTGTAGACGAGACGACAGATTGTAAAAAAAATCTATTTTAAATGGTATAGTACGTATACTCGACCCTCTTAAACCGATATTTCCACTGTTACTAGCTAGCAAAAGACTAACTGAGTGTACTGGCCAAGCAATTACGCAAGTGATGCTGGAGAAGTTAGAAAAATTTGACCTGTCAAAAAGTCAAGTGTTTATGTTTGTGCGAAAATGTGTTTAGTAGGCCACTCTCTTCAAGAACATGGTACATGTTTCGTGTAAAGTGCATGCTTTACACCTTGTGGAAGAAACTATTCGACAAGCTTTTCCAGAGGTAGATGCATTAATAGTAAATACAAAATATCTGATGTGGCCAACACATAATTTCTTATACCAGTATATATCAACCTGATCTAAAAAAATCATTCTAATTAGTTATTCACTTACCTCAATTAAATTTTAATAGCGTACCTTGAAATTTCTCAATTCTCAAAATATAAGCGTATTTTTTCACCACATCGAACATTACTCTCGGAGACAACCATAGAAACATACATGATGCTGCAAAGTTTTTACAGATCTTTTCCAATTTGTGATAACCTAGTTAGTTAAGAGGGTAAGTTGTGTATACATTGTTATAAATTGTAACAGTTTATTTCTTTAATTACTAGTTAATTCCTCTTATTATATTTATTTTGATGCGCATTTTGCCAACTCTATTTATAAATTGCCAACATTCGCTCACTTATTTTAATCATATACTCAATTTAGAAATTCCAAACTTCTTATAAGCAAGAAAATGTCTGTTTTAGAGATTTTTTAATGGCTGATGGGGGAATTTTCTACCAGTGGTAGCTTTTCCACAACGCAGTTATAGGTGCTTTTTGGCTGGATACAAGAAAAATGCATTATTTAAATAATATACCTATGTATTTTCAAATTTCATGATTTTTGACTGCATTTCTTTTTGCTATAAAAGTATACAATATACAATATCGTAAAAATACGTATGTGACTTTCAAAGAGTTTTTAATTTCATATAGAAATTATTGTTTCACCTCGCAATGACTGAGAAAAAATTTTAATGGGGTTAACTAGTTTTTAGTTACTTTGCATCCTTTAAATGAGGTATCTTGACGAAGCTAAAAGCAGAAACACGTGTCGGTAAATGTTTTAAAGTTTTTAAAGTGATTGCTTAACTGGTGAGTACCTTTTCTATTTTTGGTTTTACTGAACAGAATAGTTGGAATTAAAAATAACATTATTGAGTTAGTCTCACTGAACACAATGTGCATACTATTTTTTTTTTGTAATCCAAGTTTCAGCGTTTTGGCAAATAGCCGGGAAAATAATTGTTTAAAAAGATATATGTTGTACTTATCTATGATAAGTTTTCTAAAAGTAGTAAATAATAATTAGCAAAAAAAAATTTTTTTTCAGCGTTATTATTTTTCATTTCGCCCCAAAATTTTAATGTCTAAGATTTCTCTTAAACTATCAAATTAATATTTAAGGAATGGTAGTATTAAATAAAACAACCTTTAGTTGGTATTAGATAATAAATATAATTAAACTACAAGAAAATAACTAATATATAAACAAAAAAATATAAAACTGTTGTGATGGATGAGACATAGGCATAAATAAATACGGTGCATGTCTAGGAGTAAAACATATTAATTTTTTTGATATATCAATGGGGTCGTTCAGTAATGAAAGAGACTAATCTTTTAAAATTTAATTAAATGCTAACAGCCATAAATAATTGGCGTTTTCTTTTGCACACTTTTATAAGCATGATTCAGTTATCATGATTGGATGGATTCAATCCAGATTAACAAGTCAAGAGAACAGTATGGTAATGACACAATAATGGTAAGATTATGAAAGAAGCGCTGAGGGCTTGACAGTTTGAGGATGCAGGCTGGACATCTTGCCTTAACAAACCACCATAAATATACAGGGTGGGGCAATAGTGCGTCCGACTTCGATATCTCGAGTTTTATGATAGCTAGAAACTTGATTTAAAAATATAAGTAAACTAGACAAAAAAAGTCTATTACCGAAAATTGTTTTTGAATATACAGGGCGAGCCAAGACGATTTTACAGGGTCAAATAACATTTTTTTAAATGAAATGCCATGTATATCAGAACATTTTATGAAACCTCTTTGTGGCTTCCTTTCACTTCTATATTATTATTGACTTTCTCTCAACCACTTGGATGTAATGATTTTTTTTTTTTGAAATTATATCATTTATACGTGTATATTAAAAATATCACTATTATCACAACTATCGATTTTAAGAAAAAAATATGTTAGTACCAGTTATGAGACATCTGTGTGATCACACTCAGCCATTTTCAATTCCTAAAACCATACAGGGTGGCCAAAAAGGGTTTTTGAAATTAAAAATTTTTGAACTGAATTTTCTCTATTTTTTTCAAATGGACGATGTGATATAGAATTGAAAAAATTAACATTCCTTGTACGTACATTCCTATGGCTATTTGTGACCATTTTTAATTTATTAAACAATAACTGCAAAAGTCAGCAAAGAAAATTAAAAATGAGGGCTTTTTTCAAATAATTCAAAAGAATGTATTATAATAGGCGTGTTATATGTGCCCATAAAAACATCACATCAACAACAATCAAAAATTTGAGAAGTATCACTGCGGCAATTTTATGAACAGTACACGGAAAGAAAACTATTCAATATCAAAGTAATCGATTATTCTTGAATTTTTATACTTATCACTAGAATAATATTACTTGACATAATAAATTATTATTGTTTCAATACAATTGTAAGCTAAGAACAGATATATTTTTGAGTTTTAGTAGCGCAAGTATTTAAGTCAATATAAGTTTGATTCTTTCGAAGTATAAGTATGTATTAAATATACTCTTAATAGTACACTTCTTTCGAGTACTGTTAACCGTGAGAGTAAATATAAGGACATCTTGAAGTAAATTCTTATTTAAATGTTTTTCTTGACATAAGAATACTACTCTTGGAATAAAACTACAAACAACTTTGCTGGATGAATTATATATACCAGTAATCCAATAACTGTTATCCTTCATTGAATACTTACTAATCTCAATGTGAAGTGTTCTAAAATAATGATGGAACAAGTGAATCGCGCAGTGGTGGGAGGTAGAAATCTATGCCTTTGCCAAACAAAGACGACATACCTACTACGCGTCGAATTGTGTGTGCTGTACTTTGTTCATAGATGTTGATTATTATGAAATAATTTATATTTGTAAAGTTACACTTGAAAAAGAAGTATATTAACATTACGAACTGTGAAATAGAAGTTAATGATTCTACTATGGAAGAGCTATTAGCAAGTTGGGAATTGGAGCCCTTATTTTCAATATTAGAAGGTAAGTTTAATAATTCTAGTTTTTCTGCATTCAAGCTATTTTAATTACGTTATACTTTACAAAAAATGAATACATAACGTCACTATCATGTAGGTGAAAAGATATTCATCTGAAGTTTAATGGTTGTGTATAGATTTCCCAAGTTATTTTCTTTTTTGATAATTTTTGCTTGTGTATTATATACAATCTATAGTCAGGATCTGCATTTTTATTGTAGTGGCGTTTATTATACAATACATATACAGGGTGACTGGTAAGTCGGCTTATTTCTTTGAGGGTGGGTTAGTCGAACTCATTTGCAATTGATTTAGAGATCTAATAGTTTTTGGGATATTTTATTTTTAAAATAAAATAATAATAAAATGTTCTTTAATATTTCAGTTTTCCGTGTTAGTTTACATAGTTATGTAACAAAAATTAGGTTAAACACTATAGTAAGACAAAATGACGAGCTAAAAAACTACATGTGTGAAACAAATTTCAACCCAATCGTACATTCATAGGAAATTATTTTTAAAACTTGATAATGTATTAAACGTGCAAATTATTTAAAAACTTCTCTATTTTATATATTACTTTTCGAATGAGGTTTATTTAAAATTTAAAAACTACATTTTACTTCCATAAATAATACAAAAATGCTAGGTATAGGTAGAGCGTCCATTTTTTCAAACTAAAGAGATACAGGGTGTTTCGAAAACATGTGCCATCGCTTAAACGGAGATTCTACATTCAAAAATAAGACAAATATACCTAATTCCTATCAACATAAGTCCATTTTTGCTTCGTTTCTGAGATACTGAAGTTTTATTTTTCTTAGCGTTAACTGTAAAAAATATATACGCCACTGAATTTTTTAGTTTTTGATGGCCCATTTATGTAGAAAATTAATTGCCGAAAAAATGTCACCTCTTGACGTTTTTTAGATATCCGCATCGTGTAGAAGATATATGCAATTTTTAAAATATTTTTAAGTCTATTTAAAAAAATGAAATAATGCTATTAAGTACCCTACATAAAATAACAGCATTTATCTCCTACACGAAACCTAAATCTAACAAAAATCAAGAGCTGACTTCTTTTCAGCAATTAACTGTCTACATAACTGTGCCATCTAAAACTAAAGAAGTCAGTGTATATATTTTCTTTACAAAATTCACCGAAATAATAATAAAACTTCAACATTCTGCATTTCAAGTATGAAACAGCAATGGACCCATGTTGATAGTAAATATTTGTCTTATTTTTGAGTAAGAAATCTCCGCTTAAGCGGTGACACATCGTTTTTGAAACACATAAGGGCAAGGAAAGTTTCTAAAAAATAATAATAATAAAATATCTCAAAAATTGTTAGGTTTTGTATTATGCATATTATAGTTAAATCAGTTACAAATGAGCTCTACTAACATCCCGTGAAGGGAATTCGGTGACTTACTAGTCATGCAAATTGATGTGTACCTATACAGTGTGGAAATTAAGTAACGCATAAATTCAGTAATTCCGTTGATATTAATTTTTTGGAAAAAATCTCGAAGGGGTATAGTGATTTTAACTTCAGCAAATATTTTCAGTCTGTTTTCAGTTTCTTATGTCATTTATTTTTTAAGTTATGACGTCATCGACTTTTTTTAAATGGCAACCTATATTTTTTATTATTGATTTTGGTAGCAGTTTTTATTCCGGTACCGACCGTATAAAATTTTCAATATGTTATTATTTGAAAAAAATCGAGAAAAACAGTCAAAGTTAAAATAACAAAAATTCATTAAATTGGGAAAATTTATCTAGTTGCCTAAGTTTGACGGAAAGTTATCGACGGCACATTCGTTTTTATTTTGAAATTATACAGATAGTTGCAACATCGATCTAATGTGATACACCGGCAACTAGATAAATTTACCCTATTTAATGAATTTTTGTTATTTGAACTTTAAGACTGTTTTTCTCGATTTTTTTCAAATAATAACATATTGAAAATTTTATAGGGTCGGAACAGGAATAAAAACTACTACCCAAATCAATAATAAAAAATATAGGTTGTCATTTAAAAAAAAAGTCGATGACGTCATAACTTAAAAAATAAATGACATAAGAAACTAAAAATAGACTGAAAATATTTGCTGAAGTTAAAATCGCTATACCCCTTCGAGATTTTTTCCAAAAAATTAATATCAACGGAGTTACTGAATTTATGCGTTACTTAATTTCCACACTGTATATAACATTGCTAATCAATGACTTTCAGAAATCATTGATATTAATTTATTATCAGTGTAGGATAAAGTTCGTTGTTCTTGCCAAAAATGCAAGCTAACATATTAATTATTATGTATTTTAGCTGCCTATTTACAGTTTGTATATATGCATGGAAATTTTGTGAATATTCAAATGGGCTGAAAAATTTCGGTTTCATATGTACAAAACTTGTTATGCCATACCTGTTTGAAAGTTCGAGCATACTTTTCTATTATAAAGTTAGCTACAATGATTTGTTTAAATTATTTATACTTTAATAACATAAATAATTGTTTTCTAAGTCAAGAAAATTAACTAACATTGGACAATTTACTGGAATTTTCAGAAGAACGGATTATAGAACTTATTCCTCAAATCGGAAAGAGAATAAAATTTATAAAACACTTAAAAGCTTATGAAGAAATAATGTGCCTTCCTGTGGTAAATTTCTCATATACAGTGTGTTCACGAATGGACTTATACTTGTAAAATTTTTTGTTTATGGTTTCTTAATAAAATGTCAATCTTCATAAAAACTTCTTCCAATTCTGAAAAGTCCTTAGCCAATCCCAGAAATTCAAATTTGATTCAAATAATTTATCAGTTATATTTAAATATTGTCTGAACAATATTTGTGGCATTCTCTAAATTTTTCCAATTCTTTTTTAGGACTTACTACCACATGAATTCGTTATTTAAAAAATATAGTTAGTTACCCAGTATGTTACTGGAAAAATAAACCTCTGCGCTTGTGACTTTACGTCAAAAGACAACTAATATGAGACAAAAAAATAATAATATAATTCCTTAACGTTTCAAAAAACACCCTGTGACTAATCATTTAATATAAAGTTACAAGCGCAGCGCTTTATTTTTCCAGTAACATACTGGTAACTAACTATATTTTTTAGATAACGAAGAATTATTCATGTGGTAGTAAGTTCCAAAAAAGGAAAGGAAAAAAGTTTTATTTAAATAATACAATTGTTAAACGAAATGAAATTTATCCTTACATGAAGTGGTCAATTTAATATATCGCAATATTAAATCAAGAAAGAAAAGATTTCAGTCAACATCAAATATTTATTGATTCAAGTAATTCATCAGTTTGGTTTAAATAATACAGTTGTTGAACGAAATGACACATTTCTTACATTAAGTGTTAAATGTAACAGATCGCAGTACCTCTACTTTTAAACTGAATAAATGAAATCTTAGATTAAGTATAAGTTAGTATTGAATATTGTTCGAAACTTCCTCTTAGCTGAAGTAGAACCATTATTCTAAAGTTAATAATTATTTATCATTAAAAGAAGGAGACTAAGATAATGACTTTTAAGAATAACGTTTTCCTTGATGGAAAAATATCTATTCTTGCGGATATATGAGTACAATAATGTCTTAATTTAAGAATAGTAGTCTTAAATATAGTTTAGATTTTTTTCCGTGTAGAAACCTCATTCCAAAAACGCATAGAAATGTGATCAATCAAAATGTGGAGCACTTCTTATAATATCTTTACTGGAATTACAAAAAAAATACACATTTTTAATTTTTATTGCTTAATTTTGCAGTTATAGACTTTTTTGTCTAGTTTATTTATGTTTTTAAATCAATTTTCTAGCTATCATAGACCTCGACATATCGAAGGCGGACGCACTATTGCTCCACCTTGTATACACCATGTCCCACCTAAAATGTCCTCTCCTGTATCTCTTTTATTTATTAACAAAGAGTTATAAAACGTGGCGGATTTAGTAAATCAGAGGTTCTGATTCCGAATTTTTGGTCTATATTCATTTTTCTCTCCCGATTCATACTAGAAGTGATATCAACTTTCTTATTTAAACAGGGAATACCATAAGATTTTCACATATTCGGATAGCTCTTAATTTTCTGAATACACACATATTGCATTTTGTCAGTCTGGCATAAAAACTGTGCGAGATATTACAAAAAAATGAAGTGTGCCAGAGAATGCAAATTTATTTACAAAACATTAGTTATTATTATTAGTCAAGGATTGCTGTGAGTGATATGAAACATTGAGACAAAAGTATATTATTTAGATATAAAATAAACAACGCGGATAAAAGGAAATTGCAGAAAATAAGCAAGTGAATTTTTAAGAAATGGCCTTCGATATATTATATGTTTATTAAAAAAGATATGTTTTTAAGATACCAAAAGCGTGGAGATAAGGCTTAAACAGGACACAGATTGTATAGAAAGAAATATCCAGACAGAACAATTCTATCGGTACAGACATTCAAAAGAACTGCAATTAGGTTCCGACAAGAATGCAATTTTGAGCCGGAAAAAGGAATAAACGTAAGATAGTAGCAACAGAGCATAATCAAATAAATATTCTCACGCATTTGAATGCACATCCTTAAAGTTATCTTCGAGAATTAGCACGAGAAACAGGGATTACAGAATTAATAATATCCAGAATTATCAGGTTGCATAAAATATATCCTTTTAAACATAGAATGGTGCAAGAAATTTTACTCAACAATTTCAATAGGAGGACATTCTGTAACTGGTTTTTGGGTATGTACAATCAGAATTCATATTTTCCTTTAAAGATTTTGTAGACAGGTGAGGGCAAATTCTGCAAAAATGTTGCCTAATTAATCGCTTCGGTGAAAATTACTAGAAATTGTTAAATGCTCCGAATAATTGGCCTGCAAGGTCACCTGATCTCACCCCTATGGACTTTTATCTGTGGGGGCGTCTAAAGTCCGACGTGTATAAAAGAGATGCGAGGAAAACTTAGAGAATTGTGTGCATCAATAAGTCCTGAAATTTTATGAAGAACAACAATGAGTGTTGTAATGAAGTCAAGAGTGTGCCTACAGGTTAATGGCCAACATTTTAAAAATGTATGGTAATTTATAGATTTTTGTTAACTTTATTTAATTTTAATATTTTCTTTTATTTGTGCGTTTATTTAGTTATTTTACTAATTTATTTATTAAACTTAAGATTTGGTTTATGTCATGTGTTTGTTGTTAGTGGTTTTTTTTTGGTTTGTTGTATAATTTATTGACAATAAAATAGTTAATTAATATGCAATTTGCTTTTATCCTCGTTGTTTATTTTGTATCTAAGTAACATACTTTTGTTTCAGTGTTTCATCGCAATCTTTGACTAATAACAGCTGATGTTTAGTAAATAAATTTGAATTCTCTGGCAAGCTTCATTTTTTGCAAATATCTTCCACAGTTTTGAAATCAGACCCACAAAATGCTATATGTGTTTTCAGAAAAATTAAGGGCTATCCGAATATATGAAACTCTTACTGTATTCCCTTCAAATAAAAAAGTTGGTATTACTTTCGGTATGAACCGGAAAAGAAAAATGGTTATAAGCCATAAATTCAGAATCAGCACCTCTGCTTTACTAAAGCCGCCACGTTTCATAATTTGTTGTAATAAATAAGGGAGATAGAGGAGGGGACACATTATATGCAGTAACTAACAAAGTCGACCATACGCAAACATCAATTTTGAAGATTAAGGTCATAAAGATTTTATTCTTGAATCTACATAACTCATAGAAATTTGCTGATTACAAAACCGTATCGTGATCGTGTTAATACGGTGGAGTGGGGATGAATCAACAGTCGAAAAATTGACATTTTTTAAAATGCTTTAAAATATCTATTTGGATTCAATCACTCTGTGCAAAAGAAAAAGTCTATTAACTGCAATAGTAACATAGCATGTTAACAAATTGTCATTAAAACTTCACATGAGCTTACATTTAGTGTCATATACGGTTAAAATATTTTTATTAATACAGTTTTTTTACTGATAGCATTTAGTATGATTTTAGTATACATTAATTTTATTATTAGTATGGCTGTAAATATTTTTAAACAATATTAATTAGAATTATGGTGCTATCTGTCTATAAAGAAAATTATACTCTAATTTAAATATTTCTATACTTCTCCCCAATTTATAGTCATTTGTCCCGAAAAAAAAAAATTCGAAAAAATGTCAGTGCTTCGATATACTTTGACAATCACAATTAATTGAGATATCTGTTAATATTTCAAGAGAGTATCTACGAGAGCTTCAGTTCACTGAACGAACCCATTGCCTATTTGTGTGCTATTATAACGGGTGTAACTGAAATAGGATTCGCCCCATTTTTTAAATTATAATATTAATAAATATAAATATCAAGTCATGGCGACAATACATGGAATTGTAAAAATAGGAGAATACATATCTTATATCGTGCGCTTAGAGGTTAAAGAATTTAGATGCATCTAGATCGTAAATCAGACATAAATTTAAACAAAATAAAGCTGACACGAATGAGTCGCTAGGATGATATGGTATTTCGATCCTGAGACCCAGAATCAAAAATATCTTCACTGTATTGGTAGATATTTTAATACCAGCTATGAACGATTTATCTTAAAGTCATTTCGTTAAATGCAAAGCTTCTCGGAAGGTGCGAGTTAAATCAGGATTGTCATGGTTTTGGCGAATGCGCCGGTATGATTCTACGTCTCGGATTTTGAGGATTTCACGTTAAACAGTTAAATCGAATCATTCTTATTTACATCCCTATGCTTTGTCGGAACATTTATTTGCCTTCAATTTGAAAGATTCGTCCCTTTTGTCTTGTTATTACGAGTAACATTTTAACGAATTATTTACGCCTACAATAGGGAGATATAGACAGTTGACCGTCACTACACCACACCACACTACACACAGTGTGGAAATATGCCATCTTTGTCACTCTTAAGAGTCAGATATGCTCGCTTTCTCTCTCAAAGCAAACAGGAGGCTATAGACAATTGCGCAGGGGCCTCTGCCAGCATAGGATATAAGTAAAATGTGAAAGAAAAGATCACCAGCATATGGGATATTTTGCATATTGAATTTTTAAATCAAATATGAAATATTCACTATATCGTATACGAATGACAAAAAAAATACAATACGTGTTATCAACTAGGTCATACATAGCGGTATTGACCCCCCAGGTTATTTTTTAAACGATTTGTAAAATATTTGCGAAACACTTTTTTTTCAGAATCAGGTGGAAAATATAACGACAGATTTCATATTTCATCAAAAAATATTGGTTTTCTATAAAGTTACGCCATTTTGAAATTTTATTTTTGATTCATTTTTCACTGTGCAAATTTCAAAAAGGCGCAACTTTGTGAAAAATCAATATTTTTTTATGAAATTTGAAATCTGTCGTTTTCCACCTGATCTGAAAAAAAAATGTTTCGCAAATATTTTCCAAATCGTTTAAAAACTAACCTGGGGGTGCTAACAATTTTTCCAACTTTTTTTTCGCAATTTTTTTCTACAAAACTTCTTAATTTAGTCTTGATAGTTATGCCTTAGAGTATCGCTTGGGTCCCATGCTCCGATACTAAGATATAACAGCCTAAATTTCACCAGTCGCCGCTGAGTATTGTTATAAAAGTTCTTAAAATCTAAATACTGTAAAAATTTTAGCCTATACTTAATTAAATGTTTAGGGTTGATAAGTTCTTTGATGCATTCATCGTCAATATAAATAACAGTATCATTCCTTTTCAGTACTAACATGTGTAATTGACTAGATATTTAAAAATTTTCAAACTCCACTACGGTCTCGATGAATTTTTTTCCTTATCATTATCGGACACAATATGAATATTTGCAATGAAATCGTACCAGTCCAAATCCATGAGTAAAATTACATCACTTGAACTGATAAGGCTTGCTGACGCGTGGTCCAAATTGCTATTCTAGTTGGATAAAATTAAAAATGATGGAAAATGCTATGAGATTTTATTTAAAATAATGTAAAAATCTCTCTTAAATAATTACAGCTCATCGTTAAATGAGCATCTAATCTCTTCGTCTGTGGTATCTTCTTCTACGCTAGTTTCACTAACTTCTTTTTCGTCAGAAGCACTTTGCAACAAATGAGAGACTCTACGGGGAGATTTTCGTACCGTTTTTATTGTAATAGGTACTCTCTTGTTAGTTATTAGTGGATCGAAGGTGATTAGCAACATATGCAGCATATCTTCAGTGGTAGATTTCCTTGATATCCTTCTTGAATGATGCCCACGAAACCGTTTGCAGTCTTTATATCGAACTTCTTGTGCTTTCTCAGAAATTTACTCAATTGGTACTAATAGAGATTCGACAATTTGTGTATTATAATTTGTGGACACTTGCCCGCATGTAATACCAGTTATAGATATCGACATATAACTTTGCCGTATCCATAGTATATTACCCTAATACCTCAACACTGATATTGTAACCATTGGCAATTGCTTTCAATATTTTAATATTACTTCAAACCTTCTAATCAACACTTCATCAATACCGGTTGTTGATGATGACAAACTTGGATTGACAGAAAGTTTCCGTGCGGTGCAGTGTTGCCGTTATTTGTTGTTGCGTTCTCTGGTTTTGCTATATCTACTAGTAAGTCCAGTTCATTTCGGAATCTGCCTTGAATCAGTTTTTTTTTGTCTCCACATTTTCCTTACCTGTTTTTCTGACTTGCCAAGTCTTTACTTCAAGTCGGTATGGGATAAGAAGTAGACATTCAAAACACCTGATCCATGAATGGAAACGTGACAAGCCAAAGGAAAATGTTGTTTCATGAGTAGGTTATGTGGAGTGGCTCTCGAAGTTATTCATTTCTTTGGGTGTTGCGCCACATATGTAACATTTTTTGAAATGATTTTTGGGTGAAAGTACTGCAAACTTTCCCATCTGCCATAGTTAACAACATTTTCAGTGCGATGCAGAATTCTTTCGAGTTGAATTTTTGTTGGTGAAATTATTATTAATTTTCCATCCTTCTTACTTCTTGTCTAGTGAGCGCTGCTGTGTCTTTCGCAAAAAGCAATTTTCGGTCGACAATACCAAGTTGCGGATGTCCTTGTATTTTGTTATAACATCTTATCATTAGTTTCAGCTGTAGAGGTACCAACGAAATCACAAATTAAAATGCATCACGTGGTTCATCTATTTCTTTAGTGTATACTTGCTTATAGGTACTCTGCCCTGAAGCTCCATCGCAACCCCATTTAAATATCATTGTTACGCTAATCTCGGGCATGGTTATTACAGTTTTGAATATATCATTATTTACAATAAGAAAACGTTGAATCGTATGAGCAAGTAAAGCTTGAAGGTTTACTTCCGCTGATTTTTCCGTAATAATAATATCACTGAGATAACATTCCTTCTTTTGCTTCCAAATATACGACGGATATATATACGACGGATATATATTCGCATTTTGCTTTTTGACTTGATGACGGATTATTATCCATTGTTTCTTTGTCAATTTCACATCAACATACAACGCTAAAATTTCTTCTCCTGTTAATTTGTTGCTACAGGTTTTTCTAGGGATTTGTATGCTATTTTAATTCGAGTTTCTCTCTTCGGCGAAATATTCATGTTTTTGGCAATTTCTGCTGCATCTCTTCTTCCATTTGACCGTAACTCAATTGCGCGTCGTAAATCAATTCATCGGAAGATGATTGAGACACCAAAGGGCCCTAGATTCTGCAGATAATTCTCGCGACTTACGATATTGGTGGTATTTGGTGTTAAAGTATCCTGGGATGATGAATCTGGTTCTCTCAAAGCAACTACGTTAGTTACTATGTCGGGAAATTCTAACTCAGAATTGAGCCACTCACAATTTCTCGATAAAATTTTTTTGCAATATACGATGGCTTTTTGGTACCTGTCTTTCAAATGTACATAAAAACTATCAGCAACATTCTGTACACACATTGTTACGTGTTCATCACAGT
This sequence comes from Rhamnusium bicolor, assembly GCA_029963845.1. Lineage (NCBI taxonomy): Eukaryota > Metazoa > Arthropoda > Insecta > Coleoptera > Cerambycidae > Rhamnusium > Rhamnusium bicolor. The sequence continues at coordinate 158,330 of JANEYF010000831.1, forward strand.
CTTCTAAATGCAAATTATTTATTATTTAACTATACACAACGTTATTCCGATTGGAAAAGTCTTCAGAATGCCATATCTCGAATACTGCTCGACGCGTGAGTTCACCTTCCATAACGGTAAACCAAATAAATAAAAAAGTTGCTGAGATATGCACGTGAATTTAATAATGTATACTTTGCACGAATAGTTTTGTATAATGATTACAATTACCAGACGGAGGATAGCAGAGAATTTTTTATAAGTTTCAGTAAGAAAGTCTTATCCTTGTAATTTTACAATAAAATTTAAATCAAATCTCTTACAACAAAGGTGCTTACCTATGAGTAATAACGTCAAAATACAGATTAATATATACTAAATATAATTTTTCACATGTACTGTTATCGTAACGCTTGTAACCAAACTGATGAGTATGTTGTAATCGGGGGCGTCCCCTATAGACTTTTTCTACCTGCTGCAGGTAAAGAACGCGGTACTTGAGGGCATATCTGAAACAGTCATTGAAAAGTAGATTTGGGTTGTTAAAACCTCTTTCTAATGACCTCATAGTTTTTACTTTTATATTACGGTCGAATCCTCTAGCAGTACTTATTCCTGCCAATATTTGTAATGTAGAATTTAATACACATATTTCCAATAAGGAGATGAACATGATGAAATAGATGAAAATTAATTATTATTTTCAATACAAGAATCCAATATTACGACTGTCTTCACTGCTACCACAAATATAAGTGATTCTATGCTGCTACTCAAGTAAATACTAAGATAATACGTATTAATAAATATTTTGATATCTAATAACAATAATAAAAGACATCTTGATACATTAAAAACTTATGTAACTTAAAGAAATGTGAGCAAACTTATTATTTACTAGAATAATTAAAATTCAATAAGGATGCAATTCTTGTTGATATTGATAAAATACAAATACATTATAACAATTATGGTAACCTTTATTCTTATATAATCAATCACATACAGAGTGTTTTATTTTGCAGAGGTTTAGTAATAACAATATCTTTTTATTTCAAAAATATATGTTCTATATGTATTTATTACAAGTTGAAATAACTCAATGGGGAGAGCGCTAGACTGATGTTCTAGAGGCCCCAGGTTTAACTGCCCTGGTTTCAAGAAATTTTATTTTAATTCAGAAATAATTGTTATTCATTATATGATAGGAAATATTAAATATTTCATATTTGATATGTAAAATTCTATTTATCATATGCAAAGTTTCAATAACGCAACGTATGACCTAGTTGATAACACACATTGTATTTCTTTTCTCATTCGTATAGGATGTAGTAAATATATCATACTTAACTTAAAATTTCAATATGCAAAATGTCCCAAGGCGGACGATCTTTTCTTCTATAGCCTCCTGTTTGTGTTTGAGAGAGACCTAATATAACTGACTTTTAGGAGTAACAGGAATGGCATACTATGTGTGGTGCAGTGTAATGACGGTCAACTGTCTGTATCTCCCTACTGCCTATCAACCTAACTAGTGCATCAGCTTCTATCAAACTGTGCGACTTTACGAAACAAAAAAAATTAATAGATATTCTATACCAGCTATAAACGATTTATCGTAAAGTCATTATATTCGACCCAAAGTTCCTCGGAATATACGATTTTTACAGGGTTTTGGCAAATGTGCTGCATATTTTGACGATTTCACGATAAGCAGTTAAATCCAAACATTCGTAATCGAGCATTTTCTAAATACAAAAAATATATTCGACATCAGGGTTATGACGTTGATGCTGCAAATAATAAATGGATATATTACAAGCAGCTAAGGAATTTAGTAACGGCATCAATAAGACGCGAAAAAAAGGCATATATTGAATTTAAACTAAGAGCGAATGCTAGTTCACATGAGTGCGAGTGGTGGAAAACAATAAATCAGTTAGGCGTTCATAATTCAAATTTAAACAGTGATGGTCAAAGTAACTTTGGTAATCCAAATATGTTTAATAACCATTTTATTAATTCTGTTCCGAATACATTAGTTAGTAACGAGGATGTAGATTTTTATAATAACAATACGCTTCAAACTATTATAGGCAAAATGTCTTTAACATTTGTTACCTCAGAAAGTGTTTTAATCGCTGTTAATAGAATTAAATCGAATGCAGCTGGGGTACATGGTTTTTCTTTAAACATGATCAAAATGATATTACCATTTTGTATGGACGCAGTCACACATATAATAAATTTCTCGCTTCAGACTAATACAGTTCCCTCTCAATAGAAAACGGCAAGCGTTATACCTCTACCTAAAAAAAGTGAACCAGAAACTTTAAGTGACTTCAGGCCTATTAGTATTCTGTCAATTTTCTCGAAAATATTAGAGAGGGTAATTCACGATCAGCTAAAACAACATGTACAAATTAATGACTTGCTCCCTCATGCCCAATCTGGTTTTCGCACCGGCCATAGTACTGTTACAACTCTCTTGGATATAAATGATGACTACTTAGCAGCTATAGATAATTCTATGATAACTACAGCCTTTTTGCTTGATCTTACAAAGGCGTTTGATTGTATAAATCATAAAATGCTTTTAGCAAAATTGCACTACTTCGGCTTAACATCAAATACTATAGCATGGTTTCGTAGCTACTTGTCACACAGAATGCAAACCGTTAAAATATATAACAGAGGTCATTTACAAATATCTGATAGTTTAGTGGTCAAATCGGGGGTACCCCAGGGCTCAATACTTGGTCCAATTTTGTTTTCTTTATATTTGGCAGATTTACAGATAATTTGCATGATATGAAAATATATTTATCTTATCGGCCTACAACCGTTGATGAATCCGTGGCAAAAATTAACGAAGATCTGTCTAATATATCCGTATGGTTAGATAAACAGGGGTTAAAACTTAACTGCAATAAAACCATTTCTATAAATTTCAGATCTGCTAGGAGTGATTTTGAAGATAACCTTGTAAAACTATCAATAGCCGGAGAGAAAATTTGTACTAAAAGTGCGGTGAGAAATCTTGGAGTTATTTTCGATTGTCATTTAACTTTTAAAGAACATGTAATAAAGGTTGTGCAATCCTCATACGCTAAACTCAAAACAATTTATCAGTTTAAACATGTACTATCGACAGAAACAAAGCTAAGGCTCTCAAACTCGTTAATCCTGTCCAAGATTGAATACGGAAATGTTGTTTATGGCTCTTGTTTAACAGAAATGGAGGCTTATAGGTTGCAAAAGGTCCAAAACTCATGTGTTCGTTTCTCGGCTAATGTACCCAAACGTGAGCATATCACTCCTCACTTGAAATTAAATAATTGGCTTAATATGCATCAAAGATGGGAGCTCCGCCTTATCTGTCTTGTTTACTCAGTGTTAAAAAATGAGTCAGCCATATACCTCAAAAACAAACTTATTTTTCGAAACCAATACCACAATTCTAATCTCCGATTTGTAGCAAATACCTTGCATATTCCTAGGCATGTAACAACTCTCTTTAAATCTTCTTTTTCATATTTAGCGTCAGAATTGTTTAATAAAGTTCCCCAGTCTTTTATGTCATTATCCTACTCTTTATTTAAGAAAAAATTAAAAACGCTTTTTCTTCTGAATCAGTTTTAAATATTTATGTACTTGTAATAGTTTCTTTTAAATGTTTCTTTTGTCTTATAAATTTTTTTTTTTTGTATTTTTTTTCTCTTCTCACATATTTTGTAAGTTCTATGGATATTTTTTACCACTACTGAAATGATACAATTATGCACACATTGTTTAATATAATGTAGAGCCCTGGTTGACATTCACAGCAGCTATTGAGCTCATTGGAGCTGACACCCCGCCAGGTTAAATAAAGACATTTTTATTTATTTATTATATTTAGATACAACGAATTATCTGTCTGAAAATTTATTATTACTTTGTTTTTGGTAGCCATTTGAAAATTTTAAATTTATTTGCCTCCTATTTGAAAGATGATATTTTGTCTTCTTGTTACGATTGACATTTTATTGATTCATTTGCTACCAACTAGCCTAACTTGTGCATCAGCTTCTATCAAACTGTATGACTTTACCAAAAAAAAAATCCTTTTTCCAAGCCTTTTTTAGTACACAAAACTCAACGCCATGTAATATTACTTATTTGTAGCTTTAACTTATATTCACAAATTTTCCTGAAGAAATTTACTTTAGATTGAAATCAGGTCAGGTTTCCAAATTAAAAAGCAAAGAAAAACTGATCCACGTAAACCATGTCTCAATTACACCCAGTATAAATGTGACTAGGAACATTGTGCAATAAATCTGTTATGTATTGATTTCTACAAGTTATCGATGACCTAAAATCAAAACATTTAAAGTAATTTTATCCAAATAATTATTTCATTATATATTTTAAAGTAAGATATTCACTATATATATTCATATTGAATTAATTCTGTCCCATTTAATGTAGAGTTGAAGTATTATTGTAAACTGTCCATGGTGCGTAAGAACATTGAGTAGGAAACCATTGCTTTAATTGACTAAAAAAATAAAATCTATTAAAGAAATTCTGAAATTAGATTACACTTATAAGAAAAATATTTTAAGTGAAATAAGATACATTTAATTTAAATAAATCTTTTAGATATACGCGAATCCATTCTCCATCTAACAAAAATGACTGGTCTTCATAAATGGTCGTACACCACGTGACCAATTGTTACCTTTAACAGCATCGTCGACTTGTTCCGTCGACAAAAGATGGTTGTAAACTCTTCCTTAGACACATACGTATATGAAAAAATCCTCATCGGGTACTGTCGTAGTATGAAAGACACAAAATCACAAGTTAAAATGTACCAATTGATCACATGGTTTGCGATCATTTATGAAGGCTCTATATATGTTTACCAATTAAAGTTACCTTTCGTTTCAAATAAATCATTTGTGGCTTGTTCTAAAAACTAAATAATCTTTCATCGTAAGAAATACTTATTTTCAAGTGAGACATATTAAGTTCGGATTAAGATTATTTGTTTATCAGTGGAATTATTATTAACGAAAAGAAAGGATATCAAAATTTTTTGAGAGAATTATATCAACAAATTGCCACTGTCATGTGAAGTCTGCCCTCTAGCGTACCTTAAGATACGTTCTCATGCTCATCTTCTTGCGTTTTGCCTTTTTACTGATACATAGTTAAGGACGTAATTGTAAGCAGTAAAATTTCTAGTTGTATTTTCCTTCTTCGTCAATTATAAAAATGCATTATTGAAAAATGTTGCTATCTGCATATCATGTGTTAATTCAGTCACATATTATCTATAGCATTATACTCTGGGGAAATTCCACACAGGCTTACAAAATGTTTGTCTTGAAAAAGATTCAATTAGAATAATTGCATGTGCCAATTACCGTTGTTCCTTAAATATGACATAATGCCCTTTTCAAGCCTTTACATAGTACTACTCTGTATTGAAAATTCATAGAAGTAAAAACACCGTCTCTACACATTCAGACTGTCACAATTATGAAACTGGGTTTTCTAATCTATTTAAAGCAGTTAGATATCATCTTACAAAATTTGCTAAAATCTCATTAGATCTGAAACTCTACAATATAATATCCAAAAATATAAGAAAGCTTGACAATAATAGATTTACAAAAACAAAAATTAAAAACCACATATTGAAAAACAGTTTTTACTCAGTAGATGAGTACATGAGTATTAGTATTCCCATGGAAAATTAGGATACTCTCATGTATATTTTCAGTGTTATGAAATATGCTAACAATTACTCTGATATTCTGTAGTGTAATTCTTTTTTCTTTTACTTTCTTATCTATCTATACTGATAGAGAAGTATTGGCATCGTAAGAAAAATCAATTTCCAGATTATGATGAAAATTGATGTGTTGATAAAATACAAAATTTAACCGAATCGGCATGCCATCTGTGTGTCTGTTTGTGTGTCTGTGTGTCGTTAGTCATTGATTTGCTACCATTTTCTCAAACACATCTCAACGTAAAAATCTGAAATTTTACATATACTATCTGGAGGGTCCAGGGAAGAACTCTATTAAATATCAGTGAAATTGGTGCATCATAGATGGCACGTCTCAAGGGGACCTAAAAAAATTGCGTCAAACCAAAAAATGTTTCAAATAAAAATTATTCAGACATTCCAGAAGAAGTGAAGGAATCACAGAAGCTTGCAGCTTCCTCTTGAAAAGTTCAGACGTCTGTATGAAAAAGAGTACGAAACCTTTGCTAGTTAACGCCAGCAAAAGAATTGCACCAGCACTTGTACGAAAATGATTACGAACGTAGGATGGAATATTGCAATTGGATTTTGCAGAATAACGTGCAGCCAAAGAACGATTTTTTGGGAATGATTTTATTTTCGGACGAGTCTAGGTTTACAAATTTAGGATTATTTAAACTACAAAATACAAAATATTGGTCACAAGAAATTCAAAATTTATTACGGAAGGGTAACTTTCAAGTGCGGTTCGGTTTCAATGTTTGGCTTGGAATAATCGGTAGTAGAATCAGTGGTCCAATAATATTTGAAGGACCCCTGATTGGTGCCAGATACGTGGGATTTCTGCAATATGAAATTGAGGACAGTTTAGCTGAATTACTTTTCCATTTACGACAGGGAATGTATTTCCAACAAGATGGCGCACCTTCCCATAATTTAAGGATAGTAATTGATTACCTTCAACGGAGTTTCGGAGAAAACGTAATTTCGACGAATGGTCCTGTGAGGTGGCCATCCCAGGTCAACTGATTTAACACCTCTTGATTTCTTTGTTTGGGGTAATTTAAAAAATGCTGTCTACGCAATCACCGTTACAACCTTTGGAGACCTGGAGCTATGAATAAGACGCGCAATTGATAGCATAACAGCCCAGCAATTGGCGAACGTACTTCGAGAAACAGTTATGCGAGTTCAGAAGTACATTGACGTTAATGGACAGCATTTTGAACAACTGTTGTAATGTTTTGTGTTCATTTTTTATATTCCAAAGCCACCTTATGTATAACAAGCTAATTCGCACAAAATTGTATTTTCTCTTTTTTTTTTAGCTGTAATTTTGTTTGTATTTATCGCACATTTTAATACGACATATGAATAAATTCCTTATTAATAGTACTAATAAATTGTACCACGGTACCAATATGGTTCTATTTGAAAAAATTGAGTTTGGTACCAAAAACCATTTTGATAACCTTTATTTGCTTATAAATCACGTAATTTAGTATTTTTGACGGGATTTAAATTTTTCTAGCAGTACACGGGTCATTTAGAATAAATCGGAACCATCATGGCACACTTAAATGGAAAACTAAAAATTATATTATAAAAGATATTGACGTTTGAAATGTCACTTATTTGGTATTGTTGGATTCAGAAAATTATGCAGAATTCAAAAATGCAATAATATATAGGGTGTTCCACTTAAAAATCGAAAGTTAGTGTCACTTTCGGCGAAACCGTAAGTGAAAAAAATCACTTGTATGCCAAAAAGTGCTGACAGGGCAACAGACAATATTGCCACGGAGGCAACTATAGCTACCTGCATGGTATTCCTTACCCAAGGTTTGAAGTAACAAAGTACAGAAGGTTACTGCGGGATGGGATATAATAGGAAGAATGGATCATGGGTAATGCCCGCAAAAAAGGATGGATCTGCCGTCACGTGTTTCTGAGTCCCTACTCGTTATCAAGACGGCTATAAGTTGTAAGGATAGGCACAACTTGGGTTCAACAGCACAAAGAAAACCACTGACAGGAGCCAGTCGCTGATTTCTAGCTGCAATTGAGAGGCCCCGTGTTTACAGGACAACAGACATATTGCCACGGAGGCAACTATAGTTACCTGCGTGGTATCCCCTACCCAAGGTTTGAAGTAACAAAGTATAGAAGGTTACTGCGGGATGGAATATAATATAAAGAAAGGATCATGGGTAATACCTGCAAAAAAGGATTATCCTTTTAACGATTATATGGAAATTGTTTGAGTTATAAATTAACTTCCAAATTCGAATAGAATAGTTTTACTTAACCCTATTATACTAGCCATTTAGTGCGCCGCTACTGTGCGGGAGAAAAAAGTTGTTTACAAATAGGTTCTATCGTGCGCGCTGAGACCAATTCGGGGGGGGGGGGTGTTTTAGCGGGAGAACGCGAAGACTGGCAGACAAGTAAGTTATAGACACGGCAGAGAATGGATCTGTGTACGTTAAATTTTGTTTACACTGGATAACTTTGGTGAGCTAACAAATTTATGGAGAAGCTATGCTAAGCTTATAGAAGTAGAAAAAGGTCCAGGCCGTACTCTCTGCACAGGAGCAACAAGTAAGATTGTTTCACCAAATTTACGTCTAGACGAAAATATGTAAATTCAAACAAAAAAAGGTTTAACTTCAAACACCTAGGCACTAACCATTAACTTGTGATCAGACTTTGACTGCCCCGCGAGTGAACAATAAATTGTTGACATGAATTTTATTAAGACTTACAAATCCGCACCGTGCCTTTAGACTAAATTCGTTCAATGCACATTACATTTATTTGTGTTAATTATCAGTGACTGTTTAAATAACTACCTATTTTTCCATCTTTTAATGCCTGTTGTTGTAAGGAAGAACATTGTATATTTTACACACAAAAGATGGTGGCGCCCACTAAAAAAATAACTGCTATGGTTTTATATTTTTATACTATTTGAATTGGCGATTGCCGTGGATGACTTTGTTTTTGCTTTGTTTAGTTGTAAGTTTGATTTAATTTATCTGGTTAACCTCTCTGCTTTCTCGACCCGAGATAAGAGTCGAAATTGTTGCTTTTATGAATAAATCTATTTTGTACTAAGTTTTGTTTGATTTGATTTAATTAAACTATTCTTAATGATCTGGTGACAGACGTAATATAACAAAAATTAAAATACCAAAATATTCCAACATAAAGGTGAGGTTAATTTACAAATAGTAATAAATAATAAAAGTAATACCTAAATACAAGTTATTAAAAGTCTTAATCCTCTCACTATATTTAATTGAAAATTAAATAAAATTACCACACACACTTCATGATGATTTATAAAATTTGTATCATACAAAGTGAAGCGATTAAATAATTAATTGCTATTGTCCACTAGTAAAAGATTTCTACAAAATTTTTACCATTAACTTTTTTAGTACTCTACTATTATATAGACTTATGATTCCCTCTTGACGTTTCGTGTACCTATTTCGCACTGGCTAAGACAATAACCAGAAACCGGTTGGCGAATGGTATACGCGATGGCCTTAAGAAGGATTTCCACTTATTTGTGTTCATTTTTTAATATCACGTAGTTTATTAAATCTGTTCGGTAAGCATATTTTGCTGAATTTCTCTGTTACTTGGCACATACAGGTGTTAACTCACTTAGGTGCCAAATAAAAATAAATTACTTTTAAATAGTTATGTGCAATATTGTAATATGTACTGTAATATTACTTCTTTAATAAATTTTATTTTATTATTATATTATTATTTTACTTACGTTCACACATGTTTCCATATTAAGATTTACGAATACAGCATTAATAAATATTTTTCTTTGAGATCTTTGCAATATCATTATCACTCCTGGTTTTACGGACTGTAATGGATGTTCTTGCCACTCACTAAAGTACACACTGTTAGTTACTTCATCAGCCTAAAAACACGAGAAAATTATTTTAAATTTGATGTATGTGTAGTTTTCTTGTGTGTTGTTAATTTTTTTTATGAATTATAATGCATTATTTGTCTCTGTGCAGGAAAATGCCTTCATGCAGAATCATAAGGTGAAAAATGATATGAGTTGCCACAACACCGGCAACCAGGAGGGCCCCGCCGTACCTGGACGGTATTGTTGTCCTCGCTGGATACCATTTTCTGTCAACTTTGTACCTCATGTTATATTGTCTGTTTGTTTTTATATATTTATATATGAAATAAATAAAGTAGGCTTAATTAGAAATGTATATAAAATAAGAAATAAAGCTGATTAAATTGGAATTGGGAATTCACTGATAAATTTACTAACTTTGTCAGCGTTTCTTACCCTTGGGCAAGTCTGACATACATTATTATTAAATTAATATCAAGATTAAAACACAACTAATAAAATTATCAACGATACAACAGAGCGAAATAAATTACACTGTACACACCACGTGGCATAAAAACATACTAAAATCAAATGTTAGTCTTTGCTAAAATAGTAAAAAAGTCTTGCTTACGTATTTGGATATTTCTCTACCTGATACCGCCCATGACTTGCGGACCAACTCTACCAATGACCTGTTTGTTCTAACTCCCGGTTATTTTCTTACTTTCGAATCTCTAACCACTATTCCTGATCCTGACCAAAGATTGCATCAAGATTTCTGGATGAGATAGCATAATGAATATTTACATAACCTCCAGCAGCGCAATAAATGGACAGAACCTGGGAAATCCATCGAGCCAGGTACTTTGGTATTAATAAAAAATGATATATTCCCTCCTTTGCAGTGGCACATTGGTCGCGTTGAAAAAATTCACCCCGGTTCTGATGGCATTTCTAGAGTAGAGACTATTAGAACCTCCCAAGGGTTGCTTCAGCGACCTTTTGTCAAATTATGTCCTTTTCCCCCTCAACAGCGCCGAAAATACAGTGTATTTTGGTGGGCGGTATGTTTAGAAACCGCATTGTTTTTAATTATAAATCTTTTTTTTTTTATTAAGCTTTAATAATAATATATATTTCTTGGTATTTGTTTCTTTGTAGTTTGATATAAATATAAATTTTATTAAACCTTATTTTTTCTTTTGCATTAATTATAATTCACCTCGTATACTCATTATTAGCGTTATTAGGTATGATAGTAAGAAGGCTCTCTCAGCCAATGGTGAAGAACGAGGATATATAGATTTTACAATAGCGAAACTATACATATACGCGTGTGCTCTCTCTGGGATAAAAATAACAAAATTAAAAATTATAATCTAAATATTTAAACAATCACACTCAGTAAATGCGCCAGTGCATTGTGATTCATTTTCCTGAAGTGACTGTATCTTTTGAATGTGAAATGGCTCTAGCACAAATACGAGGATTGTTTTACAATATGTTGAAATTTCCTTCGTAATTTGTTTAACCAACTAGTCCTTTTAATAATGATAATTTTTTGCTTTTTTAATAATTACTACTGTTGTAAAATTAATCAGATTTTTTAAATTTACATACGACCTTTTTTATTACCTCATCACATAGAGCTTGTGCTGGTATACAGTAGCAAATAGCAAATTCGACCAGTCCTGAAATTATATATGCCCACGCCCTAGTTGTGTCCTTTAAAGAGTTCCTAAAATAACAAATAAATAAAACATAGTTAATTATTTAATTGCTTTAGTCTTAGTAGAGAAGGAGCAAACTGGTTTGAATTTTAAAACACATTTTTTATTTCACTGTCCTCAATGGATTTGTATTTATAGAATCATGGTAGGATGTCATTTAAAAATATTGTTACGTGTTTGCTATCCACACAAACACCTCTACTCGTAGATTGGTTGATTGAAAGTCCAGGTAACACTTAATCACTATTTTATTTACTAATTGACAGTTAACAACAATAGATTAATTACTGTCTTAACTATAATAACACTTGAACACTTATAAGTTTCTTTCTTATTTCTTCTTTACTCGTTCACGTTGAACTTAAGACTCATTTTCGGCCAACCGTGCGTCTTATTTATACATCCATTTACGCGATCTAGAACATTCCAGAGTATTTCCGGCCGTTCTCGTACAATTCCAGTCTCATCTAACCAGTCTACACAGTTCAGTGGCGTAACACTGCCTCTCCTTAAGCCTGAACGTCCCGATCAGGCAATTCATTGTTCCCTGCATACTTTGCCGAATTCGGTATACAACGTCGTTTAGTCTGTTGACGACAGTGTATGGCCCTTCCCAGGGCGGGTCAAGCTTCGGGGACCTACCTCTCTTTTGTTGGAGGTTATATAGCTAAACCATATCTCCAGTCTGAAACCCTCCTGAATTCGCCTTAAGATCATAACGAGCCCTCATGCGATCACTGGCTATGGCAATTCCGTCTCGTACCAGCTCATGAATGTTCCTTAGTCGTTCACCACCTTTATCGGAGTAGTCATTTATGGAAAGTCGCTCCTCATCTGATGTGCCAAACACCAAGTCACATGGCAGTCTAATCTGATGTCCAAACATCACGCGAGCAGGAGTCTGTTTTGTTGTTTCATGAATGGAAGCCCTGTTTGCCATAAGGTAAAGAGGTAAGTGACGGTTCCAATCTCTTTGATGTTTGTCGACCATTTTGGATAGGTGCTCCTCCATGGTTTTATTATATTTCTCCACCATTCCTTCTGATTGTGGATGTAGGGCTGTTGTTATTGTCTTATGAATTCCCAGTAAGCGACACATCTTCTGAAACACCCCTGATTCAAAATTTTTTCCTTGGCCCGAATACAATTCTAGGGGCACGCCAAATCGACATACTAAATTATCTACCAGAGCTTGAGCGACAGTGGCTGCTTCTTCGTTTGGTATGGCATAAGCTTCAGGCCACTTACTAAAATAGTTCATGGCAACTAAGAAGTATTTATTCCCATCATCTTTCACGGGGAATGGACCACTTACATCAATCGCATTGGCCGCACTAAGCCTCCACATTTTGACGACTATTTACCCAGTAGAAACGCTATCTTACTTTTGTCAGGGTTTCGTTGATGCCAATATGTCCGCCAAACGTTCCATTATGTACTTGCTGAAGTACATTTGCTACCTGACACCTGGGGATTAACAATTTCAAAGTAACTTTCCTCCCATCTGGACTTTCCCACGCTCTCTTCAGCAGTCCATCCTCTACTATAAGGGAGTCCCATTGTGCCCATAAAGCCTTCAGCCCCACTGATTTATTTGAAATGTCCTTCCAATCAGGTCGGGTTCCTCTTTCTTTCCATTTCAGAATAGGACCAGTTTCGTTATCGTTTAACTACGCTTCCCTTAACGACTCTTTTGTCCAATAATCCGGAACTTTAATCTTAACGGTATTCATTATTTGTACATTTTGCTGTTTTTCCTTACGGTGGCAAGGCTTGTAGTCTTCCTGACACGGTGTTTTGGAAAGGCCATCTGCGATATACTCCGAAGTACCAGCTCGCCAGTTTTCCTGCAGTTTCTTCATTACTGCGACATTTACTCTCTCAGAGCTGCGCTGACGACAGTTACTCTGAATATGGCCCACTCTGCCACACTTATAAGAGCGCATGCCTCCTCCACTCTGTCTCTCACTACTTTGCTGTTGATTTTGTCTCGGCTGAAGATTCGAGTTTATCAGTAGTTGCATGGTCTTTTGTACTTCAGACATTACATCTTGAATGTTGAGCTCATGACGGTTCCTCTTAATAGTGCCCAATTTGCCACACTTATAACATCGGATACCTCCATTCGGGCTATCACTATTTTGTTGTTCTCGTCTCGTTTGGGAATTCATCTTTGTCAATAGTTATGCGATCAACTTTTGTAACTCGGTTAATACGATTTGCATTGTTTTATCTGCCGGGGTCTCTTCCACAGCCATGGCTCGCACTCTCTGGTCTGATTGTGTGGTACCTTCATAGGCAGCCTCAATTTCAAGTGCATGTACTAGGGCCTCACAACTTCGCTTGTGCCAGGCAAATTCGGCCAGGCGGATTCGTCTAACCTCCTGGTCCTTTACTCCATCAATAAACTTTCCAACTGCCAACTGCTGCTGAAACTCAATTGGTGCATCAGGATAGGCTAGATGGACTAATCTCTCTACAGCAGCCTCGAACTCTTGGAGGCTTTCTCCACACCGCTGTTTGCGTGATTTTAGTTGAGCCTGATATACTTGTTGGTCGCCATATCTTAGTTCTAACGGTGCCTCCAGGATGCTAAAGTTTTGTTGCTGGGCGGCAGGAATTGTTTGGAACAGTTCTAATTCTTGGCCCCTTAGTGCTAATACCAATGCTGTTGCTTTTTCCTCATCGTTCCAATTATTTGAACGTGCAGCTGCCTCAAACTGTCTCTTATATGTTAACCATGATCCTTGATCATCAAAGGAACGTGGTTGTAACCTAACACCAGATGACAGTACCAATTGGCCACTCCTCTCTCTTAATTGTTGCTTGAGCCGGGCTACTTCTCCTTCAACTTCAGTGACTTTTCCTTTAACTTCAGGTATTTCTCCCTCAAACTTTCCTCTAACTTCACTGACTTCTCCTTTAACTTCCATAACTTCAGCCCTTACATCTTCCTTCAATTGTTCAGTGACCGAGAGCATGACTTGATGCTGTCCCTCCATAATTTGTCTTAATTCTTCCTGGCGTTCCCTTTTCTGTTCTTCTTTTTCTTCCTGACGTCTTCTCTCTTGTTCTTCTTTTCCTTCCTGGCGTCTTCTCTCTTGTTTTTCATTTTCTTCCTGTCGTCTTCTAAATTAGTAGGGCTGTCAAAAATGTTCCGTGGGACAGTGGCGTACGTGAAATTAACTAATACGAGAAACAATAAACTGTTACAATTTATAACAATGTATGTAAAACTTACCCTCTTAACTAGCTTGATAAACTAACTTGCTTATCACAAACTGGAGAAGATGTGTAGCCCTTTTGCAGCATCAGGTATGTTTTTATGGTTGTCTCCATGAGTGATGTTCGCTTTAGTGAAAATATATTCTTATATTTTGAAAACGACCGTTCGACATCTACTGATGTAATACACGCATACGTAAAGTAGTCTTTAAACGCACTTAACGGATCTGGGACTGCATCATCACATATTTGTCTTAATTTGGTAAAACCGGTGTCTTTATTTAACACATTTGCGAACTTTTCTTTAACGCGCTCATTTGTTGCGTCACCAACAGCGTGTAGCAGTAGATTTACTTCGTCCACTATTTGCAGTGACTCCGCTAACGACAACGCACTGTTTTCTAATTTTTTTAATGCTTTCATGTAATGGTTTATAGTTCTTCGCAATATTTTTTAAAGCTGTTTCAACGGAAATGTCTTCGAATTTTGTCTGGCTTTCCTTAATCGCTGCAGCCTCATCTGAATTGAATTGTAGTATCACAGCTTTTATTTGTTGGAAATATTCAGCATAATAAAAATCTGCCTGCAACCATGTTCCCCAACGTGTAAGAATCGGCTGTGGTGATTCAGGAATAACGGGACACTTGCTATGAAATGCACGTTTAGGAGATTTAAGAAACACTTTTTTTGTACTTGCTATTAATTCATCCACCTCTTGAAAACATTTTCGAATAGTTTCTACCACAAGATGTAATGCATGAACTTTACAAGTAACATATATAAACGTACAACCTTGTTCTTGCAAAGAACGACCTACCGAACGCATTGTCACGGCGCCATCAGTTACAAACATCAACACTTGACTTTTTGACAGTTCAACTTTTTCTAACGTCTCCAGCACCACCCTGGTAATTGTTTGGCTAGTACACTGACTTAGTCTTTTGCTAGCTAGTAACAGTGGATCTGTCAGTTTAATAGTGTCCAGTACTCGTACTACAACATTTAAAATAGAATTTTTTTTACAATCCTTTGTCTCATCAACAGATAACCACAGCCATGTATTTTTTAATTCACATTTCATCTTATTTACTATGTCTACGTGTACAGTTGGTAGATAGTTACATAACGTTGTGCGACTTGGTAACTTCACCTGGGCATTGTGTTTATTCCAGTACTCTCGAAATGTACAGCAGAACATCACAGGCAATCGGCATTAATAGTAAATCAAACATAAACTGTGTTGTCGAAGGCACGCCATTTTTTTAATTTTACGGTATACACTATTTCGTGAAATCCACAATCACGCTTATCCCAGCACATCAAATCTTTCTCGCACACTTTACAAATTATTTTAGCACCATCATAGAATAAATCCGGGAATTCACCTATAAATTTATTCACTTTGTCAGCAAATGGCCGTTTTCTACCCCTGCGTACGTCTGCCATACTTTATTATTAAATTAATATCAACAATACAGTATAACAAATAAAATAAAAACACAAAAACAATATGCAATACGCCCAAGTACCGCTGCTGTACTGAAGGGTGCCAAAGTGACACGCACACACAAAATAAACCTTTTGTTTGTCATGCGTCACAAAGCCAATGTTCGTAAAAAAGTTTCTGACCTTCAAAACTTAAAAAATTGTTGAAAGTAAATTTTTTGGTTAGAATTTTTAAATCTCAAGTTATTGAAATCAACTAAAAACGTTTTGAGGTTTGACACCCTAAAATGTTCCCCATTGTTGGAAACTTGATTTTTCGGCCCATTCCGAATTGTTTTAAAACATTTAAGCAAATCGGCCCTGAGATATTAAATATTCCTTAAGTTTAATCTGTGTAACGTGTAAACTGGTGCCCAGAAACAATCAACTGGTACTAACGACAAAGAGGATGACACTCCTTTTGCTCCTTTTTAAAATGTTCGAATCTCTACTTAAAAAAATTAACATGGGAACTTATAATAAAGCCAGACAAAAAATAATAGTTTTGAAGCTAAGCCAGTGTTAAATAAATCCTCAAATTTTGAAATGCCTGTCTCTTTTAATTTAGAAATTAAAAGGGGGTGCTTCTTGGCTAATTGTATTATTGCAAAATCACAATTGACGTAAAAATAAAGAATAAATTTTCAACGAACACACATTTATTTACAAGGAGCACAAGAGTATAATAGACACAGTAGCGCAGTTGGTTTGAACACGCTATGTGACAAGCCTGAGTAACTAAACTAATCAGTAATCACGGTCTATCTATTCCTTAGTTCGAATCTCAGTTATGGCAGATGACACTGTCGGAGGCATTGGTTGTGGTTCACGTCTTTTTCAATGTGTAACTCCCTGCTGCGCAGCTTCTGTATTAGGATTATGTGGTGTTTTTTTTATAGAGAATACGGTATTACTATAATTAAATTTTCAAAAAATTTTACAAATGTGTTGTTCAAAATATTCACTATTAGCCTCAATACAGATATATACACAACACAAAAAATAAGAATACAACAATGTAATTTCCATTAACACTGATGTAGTTCTCCACAAAACACCAAAACACTGTATACTACACTCGACGCGCGTTTCACCAACCAAGTTGGCGAACTGTAGTAGTGCAGTATATAGTGGTTTGGTGTTTCGTGGAAAACTACGTCAGTGTTATCTTCATATCAAAAGTTCTAACCTACTCCAGGATTCCATTGACTTATGTAATTTTTCTTCTTCTGATCAGTAGCGTTTCAAAATTGATTCAGTGTGGCTTAACCATTCAGTTCAGATATTTTCATAAAAGATTACCAAACTATTACCAAATAAAGAACTGAGTACTTACCCAGTTGTTACGATGTACATTTCCACGCAAACGGATAAAATAATGGCTCCAAGATATGCTAGCAATGCTTCAGAAAATGTGTTATTTATTTCATCTACAAAACTACAATTTTTTTGTGTTAAACGTGATTAACCAACTTAGTAAAGGGTACATTACTACTTAAAAGTTAGAGTTAAAAACGTTGCCAATTCAAGCATCAAAATTTCCTCACTGTGTGGCAAAAACAGACGAGGTAATAATAAAATTGAATCAAATTTTCAAATTCAAATTAATTTTATTAATTTCAATATATTCTACATTATTTCATAATTTCATTATTTTGATCATAAGGCCACTAAACATAAGTTCGTGCTGGCCTTTACAATCATACAATATTAATTTTTATTTAAGTTATATATCAATTAATATACATTTTATATTTCACATGTAATATGTAGAAATAATTATTAGGAAAAATATAATTTGTTTAATTCTTATGTTATGTATTACTAACTCTTTTTTTTTGTTTCCTTCCTTTTTTCCCTCTCTTTCTGTAAGAGGAAAGATAAAGAATTACCACATACTTGAAGCTTAATTTACATGAAAATGCATGGTTTAAATAAATTGTAATTGATTGGAATGAAATCTTCAGTTATATTATTAAATTTATTTTTATTTTGGATATTACATATATGAGTTGGGAGTTTATTGTATAACAGAATATAATTTTATTGCGTAACAGTAACAGTTTTACAATTTATGTTTGTAACATATCCAGTACAAAAAACAAAATACTGATTTATAATGGTTACTTGCATGTTCTCTTATTCACTGTCTCTAACGTGTAGATATCTGCGCGTATTAAGAGTTTTCTAATACTGATTTTGAAAATATTTATAGATTTCTTCTTTTCCAATTGAGTAGGCAGAATATTATAAAAATGCAAACATTTATAAAAACAACCTTTTTCTAAAACTGTGGTGTTATGTATTTAGTAGGAGAGAGTATCCTTATATCTTGTTTTATTACTATGATCACCACTATTATCTTTAAATTCATTCATATGCCTGAAAATAAAACACAGACATTCGTAAACAAAAAAAGGGCTGAAGCGTTTAATAAACTTAATGTTTAAAATGTTGACGACATGATTCATCTACTATATTGGACAATATTCGCAATATTCTCTTTCGAACTAGGAATACTTCCTGATTGTGTGATCCACTCTAGAATATTATTCCGTATGACATTAAACTATAAAATTATCCATAATAAGCTGTAAGAAGACTATTGCGATTCACTACTTTCTGTACATAGTCCCCCTTATTCATATGTGCATCAATAATCACACCTAAAATGTGCCGTATTCATTGGTAGATAATATTTACATTGTTAATAGCTATATCTTTGGGATATTTTGTTTTATTTCTATAATGTTTGAATAAGATACAATTTGTTTTTTTCAGTATTTAATATTAACGAATTTTAATGAAACAAAACCGATATTTTTTGCATTGTATTAGTTGCTTTAGTCTTGATGCTCTCATAGATTTTGTCAACAATTAGACTGTTGGTGTCGTCTGCAAAACTGGGAATAAAAATGGAGTCATCGTTTAGATATTGCTGCAAATCCTTAATGTACAGTAAGAAAATGATCGGACCAAGCACACTGCCCTGCATCACACCAGAGAAACCCGTTGGGTACTTGAATAATATTCCAATGAATTTGATGTAATAATGATACCAAAAGGTCTGTACCCTTATGATAGGAATTGAACCGTTCATAAGCAAGACCTCGTATAACTATGTTGTCCAAATTATTAAAAATTGTACCATGATTTACACAGTCAAAAGTCAATATCAAGAAATATTCCAAAAGCAATATCTCTGTTATCTAAATGTTCTAGTATCTTTCTAATAAAATCAAAGGTAGCTGTCGTTGTAGATTTATTTATTTGGTAACCATGTTGACTCTCAGTAATGACCTTATGTAATTATAAAAAATAGTTAATCTTCTACACATAGCAATTTCAAGTAGTTTTGCAAACGAAGATAACATACTTATGGGTCTGTGGTTTCCTATTACAGAAGGATAGCCTTTTTTGTACAAAGGTTTTACCACTGCTATCTTTAATCTTGACGTAATTATCCAGAATTCTCATGATATCAGAGTGTGTACAAAATTTCAATTTGAAGATTTATTTAAAGACTTGTCCAAAATATTTTATTGGCTTTATATATTGCATCTGATTTACAATAGTTTTTTAACTTTATTTTGTAAAATTAAAAAAAAAGATGGATCCCGCGAACCCCTTCAGGCGCATATTTTGCCCTTCAACGAACTTATCCTTTCCCTTAGCCTCTATAACGTGTGTACCAAGTTTGAAAACGTTGTCTCAAAAATTGTGTGTACTATCACGATATACAGAGTAGGCCACCGAAAATGAAACAGGCGTATTTTTTGTATTAAACCCATTTTTCCAAAAAACGCCCAAACTCGTTGATTTTATTTTCAATCGGAATACTTTCATTGGGTATTTTCGATTGCAACACGATGGATCAACTCCTAAAATTTTAATTCGCAAGCGGGTCAAGTAGAACATCGTTTTAAGGTTCGTTAAATTCTTCTTTCAGTCCTATTTTATTTTTTAAATTTCGGCTAATAGAGTTTGCAAGAAATTGCGTTCTAATACTAATGAATTAATTTATTGTCTTGCTTTAACAATATCAGCTAACTGTTTTGCCGTTTTGCCTTTAGTCTGAACAAAAGGAAACAAAGCAAAAACATTAAAACGTTAAGACGTATTTACTTTAGTATTAGATTTAAAAATTTAAAAAATGGTTAGTTGTAAAGAAAATATAACGAGCCATGTGCTACTTTAACCCCTTTGCTGTTTAACATTTTAAGGGTGAATTTCACCATCGCTTCAAGGGTTGAAGGGGCACGATTGAAAATTCCCATTAAAGTGTCCCTTTGAAAATAAAAAATCGAAGAGTGCGAGCGGTTTTTCAAAAAAAAAATTATAACAAATGCAAAAAAACACCGGTTTCGTTTTGTAACTACCCAGTGAGAATATGGTAACTTTTTTACAACGTTTAGTAATTACTTGAATACTAATTAAATAAAAACACATATCAAGATATTTCTCAATGTTAAGACAATGACAATGGTTACTTTGGATCGCAATTCAACGTTATAAGGTAACGATTCTGAAACGTAACTGTAACGTTTACTAATTAACGAAGATTTACGTATTTTACACCGCTAATAAACGTTTTATAAGAAGTTTATAAAGACGTTTTTTTTAAAGATATTTTCAATGTTGCAGAACGGTGGTATTCGAAAGTATATTAATCGTTATAAGGTCACGTTTTTACAACATTTTTTAGTAACGAAAATGTCCCTATCTTTCACCACTAATACACTTGACTTCAACACCTATAATTTGCTTTTTTCCACTGGCAAAACTAAGTTTCTTATATGTTTGCAAAAACGTCTCCACAACGTTTTGTGAGTGTTAAAAATTCTCTAACAGTTTTGCTTTTCTTCTATAGGCTCATCGCAAATACGTTTTCTGATTAATGCAAACTAACTTACAATCCACTCATTAATCCACTTATATAAAATGTTATTCCAACTTTTTTGTTTGAGACCTGGATGTAAATAATTACTTTTCATTGTTATTATCTAGTCACCTGCTCGATATATGCACTATGGCCTACCGATTACCCCTGCAATAGCAAAAGGATTATTTTCTAAACTGAAAATTATAAAAAAAATACCACGATCATTTGGTCGATTTGTTGATAACTAATATCAAAATAGCACGTACAATCTCAATAAATATACACAAAATTGTGAATGATTTTTCGGCAGTTTTTTTATCATTTAATTTTAATTTAATTTTAAAGATGATTTTGTTATTGTTCCTAATACATATTTTTTTGGTTTATTTTAAAATGTTTTTGTCAATTTTAAAATGTATTTTTGTTTTTGTTATTTACCAATTCTATAATAATTTTTTATGTTCAGAATATTTTTTATAAAAAAATACTCATGTATTGTGGCTTAATTCAAAACAAATATTCTCTGCAATTTTAAGGGGCATCCCCACCCGAAAACGTGATATCTGTTACTGTATATATGCTTATTTTAGTTTAGTGTAATGATATTTTACAATGCGTGATTAACAATCATAAAAATAATAATTAAATAGATTAAAAATGTTCTATGAGTGAAAAAGAAAACTTACCCCAGTAAAAAACTGTGATGGTTAATACATCTTTTAAGTCGTTTGTCAAATATCTTCATATCTTCATTTCCTGCGTTTATGTTGAAATTGTAAATTTTCTTTATCTCTTGATTTAACAGTTTAAATTGTCTTTTCGTCAACATTAAAATAGACATTATGAACAAATCCATACTAACTATTGGCATAAAAATTGCAAATGTAAATATTATACATTCACACAATAATATTAAGAAAAAAGTCCATTCTGGGTAATGTATTTCAAACGGTAAATAACTTCCATCGACTAGAATTTTAAGGGTAAAACCTATTGAACCAGCTACAGTATTAAAGAGATAAAAGTGAAAAATATCTTTCATAAATTTCGAATCGCTTAAATAGTCCTTTTTCTGTTCCTCATCTTCAATATCATCAATTTCCCAAAACTTATGTTTCATCCGTTGGAGTAAATCATTCACGCTAGATTTTTTATAAAATAAAACTAATGATTTTAAAAACACCTAAAAAAAAAATATGAGAAATATATCTATTTCAATTAGGGAAGTGGTACCCGTGTGGGTCCATAATACAAAGATTATTGGTGTGTAAATAACAGGTCCTTTTTTTCACAAATTCTTTATTAAAGCTACCGGTTTCGTGGAATTTACATTAAACGTATTACCACATTTTCAGGCAACAAGACTAAAAATTGTTTGAAAACGTTAGAAGAAAATAAATATAAGTGAAAATTGGCGAATATAAGGTTAAAATTGTAAAGATAAAACTTACGTTAAAATACAAATATACAAAGATTTGTCCACATTTAAAAGCAATAAACAGCCAAACAACAAAATACATCACTTTAAAAAAACTTGTGTTAGACTGTAAAGTCGAAAAGTTAAAACAAAATAATCACTCTACAATATATCAATAGTTCATAGATTAACGACAGGTGAATGTGAGGACCTCTGTCTTGAAATATAACGTGATCTTTCAGTTGTATGTCACGATGTGAGGTTTCTTACTACTAAGTTTAATAAGATTAATTGAAAGTATATCTAGAATTCTAAAACTAGTTAAAAAAAACACAACAATCAACACACAAACCCCAAAACTCTTCCTTTAGCAAAAATAAGTCCCGGAGTCCGTTCGCCGGCCGCTGTAAGCTAGTTTTTTTGCAAATACAACTAGCGATGACACAAGACAAAACTAAAAATTGATAAAAATGATTGGCTGACAGCTAAAAAGGTGATCACTCTACCACTTCCAATCATTCAAATCACCAGGAGAGGATGGAGTTTTTCCAGCTCTACTACAAAATGGACTGAAAATATTGCTCCCATCCCTAATTAAATTATTCAGAGCTAGTCTGGTATGGAACTATATCACATCCAGTTGGTTGGCGGTTAAGGTAGTATATATACCAAAAATGGGTAGGAAAACGCCGAGCCCTAAATCGCTTAGACCAATTAGCCTGACATATTTTCTGTTGAAAAGCCTGGAGAAGGTGCTAGACGGATATATCAGGGGGGAACATCATTAATCATCACCTTCTCAATACCCATCAATGCCTATCAGACAGGAAAATGAATAGAACTAGCACTCAACAATCTAGTCGAGAAGATCACCCAATCCTTTCAAATGAAGGAAATTGCGGTAGGAGCCTTTCTCGACATTGAAGGAGCATTTAATAATGCACTGTTCGACTCCTTATACACAGCAGTGGCTGCCAGAGGAATTGAGCTTACTCTAGGCGACTGGATTCATGCTATGCTATCAAACAGCGCCATAACAACGTCTTTACAGTGAGAAACAGTTAGGTTTAGAGCCACAAGAGGATACCCGCAGGGTGGGGTTCTCTCCCCCCTTTTGTCGTCACTTCTTGTGGACGACCTACTGGCTATTCTGACACTGTGGGAGGTTGAGGTTCTAGCATATGCAGATAATGTAGTCATACTAGACAGAGAAAACTCTGAAGGAGTAAGATCGAATGTCCTTCAAGAGACACTGGATGCAGTGAGTAGCTGGTGTGACAAGGAACAGATGTCTGTAAACACTCAAAAACAATAATAGTACCATTCACCTGAAAGAGGAAACTGTAGAACTTAACACCTCCCTTCTTAATGGGTGAAACTATTCCATTTGCGGAGGAGGTGAAATATCTAGGAACCACTCTAGATAGATCACTTAATTGGAACTCCCATCTGGAAAAGGTAATCTACAAAGCAAAGCTATTCTTATGAACATGCCGTCGTATTTGTGGCAAATCCTGGGGCATGGGTCCTCAACAAATTTACTGGATCTATATCACGGTCATCAGACCAATGATAACATACGGATCCATTGGCTGGTGGCCGAAAGGATCACAACGGATGGCCAAAGCCAAACTCTCTGGACTGCAGAGATTAGCATGCATGACCGTAACGGGAGCAATTAGCACCACACCGTTAGCTGTAATGGAAATCCTCCTGGATTTACCCCCTCTTCATATATATTTGGAGAGAGATGCCAGGTGGGCAACCTACAGACTGCAATAAGCAGCCATTAATATGCTGCAGAATAGCATTATGGAGCGGAATAGGTTGCTGGATGCCATAGAGAATCACAGCATCCTGAGAATGCCCTTGGATACTATGCCTACCATGATCAACTATGAGCTGACCTTCAACATCCTTTCTCCAGAAAGAGATGAGTGGGATTGGAATAAAGCCGAGCTACTGAGAGCAGACATTTGCTGGTTTACAGACGGCTCCAAAACTCCCGAGGGGACAGGAGCCGGAGTACATAGCTACAGATCAAGGGTGAGGATATCCTCAAGCCTAGGTACTCATGCAACTGTTTTTCAGGTTGAGGTTCAAGCAGTTATAAAAGCTCTTGGCTCCTACCAGTGTAACTCCAAAATGGTATGGAACTGTCAGAAGGCTCTAAATCATTTGAGCAAAACAATAAAGTGACTCTGGTCTGGATACCCGGCCACTCGGGTATGGAAGGTAACGAAATAGCCGATTTCTTGGCCAAAGAAGGAGCGTGATTACGAATCATCGGACCAGAACCGATACTTGGCATATCTCCAAGTACTGCTAAGATGGATATCTCAACCTGGGCTGAAAGGAAAACTCTCCAATATTGGCAAGAGTTATCAGGATTAGTTCATTCGAAGGCGTTTATAAAATACCTTTTCAAATCAAGAGCTAGGAGACTTTTAGAGTTAAATAGGGTAAACCTGAAAACTCTAACAGGTTATATACCGTGCACTGCCGACTAAACTTTCATCTGCATAAACTCGGCCTAGTAGAAAACGGTGAGTGCCATCTATGCCTAGATGATGAGAAGGCAGACCACATCCTATGCACCTGTCCTACTGTGGAGAGGATCCGAGTCTCAATATTTGGCAAAGGGCAACTACTGCCAGAGGATCTGGACACATTCTCACCCAATAAAGTTATCAGTTTCGTTAAGAGACTAAATTTATTGGGTGAAATATAACTAGGTGTGAGCCACAATAGGCCTGCTGAAGGCCGCAGTGGGCCTTCATAGGAAACCTAACCTAACCTAACCTACAGAACAAATATCAAAACAAAACCGAAAAAGTCGAAGTAGAATAAGATGTTACCTATGTATTGAGTGATTTAATTGTATTTGACTTTATATACCGAAGAATTTCTAAAGACTCTAAGCTATTAAGTAATCCACCTTTATTAGCCAAGTGTAGTACTTCAAAACCAGTATCTTGATTAAATGCATGGTTTTCGTTAAGTAGGTGTTTGACAAACTGTGAAAAACTTGTTTGCAGTCTGAAGCATTTAAGATGTACTTTTAATCTTGTTTTGGAATTTCTGTATGTTCTACCTACGTAAATGCTTTTTTTTTTTTTGGCTTTGGATACCAAGTCATAGCAATCCTTAATATTAAGTTCAGGTATGTAAAAACCACATGAAACGAAATTTTTAGATTTTGACCCATCTGTATAGACATTTAGACAGCCATTATATTGCCTGATCATATTTTGAAATATTATTGTTGGATGCTCCCTGTATGATGGAAATCTGCATTCTGGTTTCATAGAGAGCTACGTCTCTAACAGCCATTTTTTTTATCTTAGAACTATGTCTCTTAGCCTTCCTCTTGGCTATTATATTAGATATATAAGTCTATAGTATTGATCAAAATCTCTCCTCCGTCGATTCTAAAAATCAAAGTCCTATGCTATTAGCCTCTGAACTCCTCTCTCATCCGAAAATCTAAGTCCTATACCATTAGCTGTCTTTACTCCGATACTAACATCCAGGTCCCAGGTTCTAGGTCCGTCTACGTACACACCCCCGCGGGGCACCCTGTACGTCTCTAGCATCCATCTTTAGCCCCAGATCTATGCCCTCTTGGTATAGTTTAAGACTCTTATCTCATCCCTCTTAGCTAGCATCTTATATATGTCTATAGTATTAGCTAAAATTTCCCCCTGATACTAATAATATGTGTCCTATGCTATTGGCCTCTAAGCTTACCTTTCTTCGATATTTTCTTATGGGACTACGACATGAAGTGTGGATATGACAAACAAAATACATGGGCTCTTATGGGACTACGTCAAAAAGAAAAGTCATTACGTCGATTTTAATTTAGCCCTAGACACAGGGGGAAGGGGTAGGTGCAGGGTGTTAGCCAGGGATGATCCTAAAACCTGAGACATTTGTATCAGTCTTGTATCTGTTTTCAAACAATTTTAAGTCTTGTTGCCTGAAGATGTGGTAATACGTTTGGTGTAAATACCACGAAACCGGTAGCTTTAATAAAGCATTTGTGAGAAAGAGGACCTGTTATTTCATACCAATAATCTTAATATATTTATTTCATCATTATGGATAGACACCTAGACGACTACAAAGTGGGTTGGACCCCCGATAGCCACACTGAAATGGGGTATTATACTCAACAAACGTCTTGCCCACCAAGTTGGTATCATTAGTGCAGTCTGCCTATTTTTGGCCCCATGTTAATTTTTCACTTCGGAGATACAGTCAACAAAAATATGTGAAAAATCGGAAATTTTCCGTAGAATTCAATAAACCAAAATACAAACAACTGGCACCTCGGGGGCCCATAGTAAATTGGGCCCAAAGTTGGCCAAAAACGGTTTTTTTCCATTTTACTCTGTCATGGTGCCATAAAATGAAAAAAAAGTTTTATACAAAAGTTGTAGAACTATTAAATACGGATCGATCTGTGGAAATCCGATGTTAAAAAATTCAGAAATAAATTATTTATTTGAAAAAAACCATTGAAAATCGCGTTTTTTTTGAAACGCTCATATCTTCGTGAAAACAAATCATTTTTTCACGAAACTTGGCAAAAGTGTAACTCCCTACTAACTAAAAAAAGATCGTTTTCAAAAAATTTTAAAATATAAACATTTTGCAAAAATTGATTTTTTTCGAAAAAATCACGTTTTTTTTAAAATCTCGATAGCTCATACACGCTTTCATATTTCTAGTCAATTTTGAGCTTAAAATTTGCTTGAAATGTTGTACTAACATGGTTATTTATTGCGCGCTTTTTGATCGGTAATATGCGAAAAATCGGTTGAAAAATCGGTTTTTTTTTAACAACAAAAAAAATCGATTTTTTTTTTCAAGAAAAGGCAGCAGCGGCTCAACATGCCTACCGCTCCTATTTGCAGTTGCAAACGTGGCTCGGAACTTCGCTAGAGCCAGAACAATGGGGTTGGACTTCCGACGGCACTAATCTGCTTCCCACGTACAGCTTGGATCAGCTGGTTCCAGACGAAATCGTTAAAACGATAGCCTGCAGATGCGGAAGCGGATGTAAAACGAAGATCTGTAGCTGCAGGAGGCATGGTTTGAAGTGTTCAAGCATGT
The DNA here is from genome assembly GCA_029963845.1 of Rhamnusium bicolor. Taxonomy (NCBI): domain Eukaryota; kingdom Metazoa; phylum Arthropoda; class Insecta; order Coleoptera; family Cerambycidae; genus Rhamnusium; species Rhamnusium bicolor. The sequence goes on from JANEYF010000831.1 coordinate 185,825, forward strand.
GCTTGACATGCGATCAAGAAAATTGCACTAATATAGAAATAACTACGATGGAGGCAGATGCTCTTGATGACGACTTGGACGAAGATATATTTAATGAGTCTTGCGTGGTGATGGATGAATCACAGACCAATATCCATGATGATGATGAGATCGAAAGCGAAGCCGACTCTTCCGTACTCGCTGGATACAGCGAAGAACGTACCAGTGACAACGAGAAGGGGGGGAGGGGTCTCCGATAAAAAAACTACGGATCAATTAAGTACTGTACACGTTTATATTCACTGTCAATATTTTGAACTTTCATGTAAAATAAATATTTTATTTTTATACTAAAAATGTTGCTTAACAATTATTATTTACTTATCAACTCATATGTCTTTAAGAATCAACATAACGTTCAAGAGGCATAATCGTATGAACGATCTGTGTGGAGTTGAAACTACGATACGGTACGTATGATAAGAACATACAGTTTTACAGATGTATCCACGTTAACACCGTCCCGCACCCCCACGACACCGCTCCAGCGAACGAACGTATGAGCCGGGGTGTGCTCCGCTTGCCATTAAATTTCCAAAGAATAGAGGGCGAATATGTCATTGTAGTATTTTTTTATGTAAAATACTACAAACTCTGTAAATTTCAGCCCTTAATATTAAAAGATAGCGTCACTCGATTTTTTTTCAAAAAAAAAAAATTATCTCGGCTCCAATGGGTCGTAGATAAATTTTTTTTTGTAAATTTATAAAAAAAATACCAGCTATTCAATGCTGCTAACAAAAAAGAAAAAAACTTTTTTTTCTTGAAAAAAAAATCGATTTTTTTGTTGTTAAAAAAAAAAACCGATTTTTCAACCGATTTTTCGCATATTACCGATCAATTTAAAAAGCGGGCAATAAATAATCATGTTAGTACAACATTTCAAGCAAATTTTAAGCTTAAAATTGACTAGAAATATGAAAGCGTGTATGAGCTATCGAGATTTTAAAAAAACGTGATTTTTTTCGAAAAAATCAATTTTTGCAAAATGTTTATAATATTTTTAAATTTTTTGAAAACGATCTTTTTTAGTTAGTAGGGAGCTACACTTTTACCAAGTTTCGTGAAAAAATGATTTGTTTTCACGAAGATATGAGCGTTTCAAAAAAACGCGATTTTTAACGGTTTTTTTCAAATAAATAATTTATTTTTGAATTTTTTGACATCGGATTTCCACAGATCTATCCGTATTTAATAGTTCTATAACTTTTGTATAAAACTTTTTTTTCATTTTATGGCACCATGACAGAGTAAAATGGAAAAAACCGTTTTTGGCCAACTTTGGGCCCAATTTACTATGGGCCCCCGAGGTGCCAGTTGTTTGTATTTTAGTTTATTGAATTCTACGGAAAATTTCCGATTTTTTGCATATTTTTGTTTACTGTATCTTCACTTAAGGGTCTAAATCCGTAGGCACACCGCGCTACATCTAGAGGTGAGTAAAACTTATGTTACTTATCCTCAGATGATGCCAGCTTGGTTGATGAAACGCATATCGAATGCAGTATTTTAATATTTGTGGAAATTGCTTCATTATTATAGACCGGGAGTTAGCGAACATGCAACTTGATCCATAAGGTACAAAAGGTTTGACTTTTTCCACTAAAAATTATCTGTATAACGATACTTTAACCGCCCAACTGCCGAGACTAAGTGGCAGCGTTATTACGGGGGCGTCGCGGAAAATGGTATAAAAATTAATAAATAAATTGCCTAGATAGAATTTTAAATAACTGTTTACATTTGTAGGCAATTAAGTGAATATTAATAAAGTAAAGCAAAAATTGTTAGTAGTCAACTCCCTAGAGTGCTTGAATTATCGGAAATGTTTATGTTATTAATTCAAGAACGTGGGAGATTCTGGAAGAAAATTTCATACCTAAATAAAATTAACAAGATTCTTATGATATAAATAAAGTGTATTCCTCGAATTTTAGTTGCATGAAATAATCAGAGCTAGATTAAGAATAGTCTGATCCATTTATTTTGTTTGAACTTTGGCTACTAAAATAGATCGAAGATTTATTTTATACAAAAATTTCTAATAGGCCCATTTATTCATGTTCCGTATATTTACTAGATATCTAGCAAAATAAAATATGTTTCTGGCAGTGGCGGCTCGTGATATTGTCCACAGAGGAGGCTTGAAATTTAAAGGGTAACTATATTTTAATATGATTACAATTTGCACATTACGTCACCACCCTTGAGATAGTACAACAGCGCGTTACATTTTCTGTCGTACGTTGATCGCCAGAGTAGCCTTACTATCCCACTCATAATTAAATTATAACTACTAATAAAAATCAAAATAGTTTTGGAAAAAAATTGATAAATAAAAGTGTTTTTCTACAAACAAAAAATTGTATTCATTATCACTGCCAGTGTAAAATTATTACTTTTAATAAAAATTAAAATAGTTTTGAAAAAGAAGTTATATAAATAATATTTTCTAAAAAATAAATATCGTAAATAAAGTTTCTATTATATTTCTTCTAAAATAATAACTAACTATAATTAATCTTTGGTGTAAAGTCTAAATATTTTTATAAATCAGTGGTAACTTACGATTTTCAGAACTAGCAAAATGGTTGATTACTTCTTCATAAAATGAAAATAAATCATTTTTCTTCAACTCTGACAAAAATCGTTTTTCTATTGAAATAAGCGACATATTTGACAGGCGGTCTTGAGCTATTGTGTTTCTAGTAAATGTTTTTATGCGTTTGAGTGCTGAAAACGATCGTTCTACAGAAGCTGAGGTTACCGGAATTGTTGACATTAAAGATAAAAGTTTGTACAGTTCGGAGAGACAGCTTTTTTAAATTATTATTATATATAAAAGTAAGCATTTCGTGATGCGATTTTGAATTTGCTAAAAGTTGCTGGTCAGAATACAACACACATAGTTCATCTCTTATCGAAATGCAGTTAAAACAGAGATACTGATCCATTAATTTGTCTATTAGACTGTTAGGAAATGATTTAGAAAACATTATAAAATTATTAGGATTTACTAAATCAAAACATTGCAAAGTATTTAAATCGGAAAATCTAATTTCAATTTGAACTATAATGGTGTCCAAAATTTCTGTAAAAATTTGTTTGTAATGTATGTCTGTCAACTGTAGCTCATCATCTAATTCTGCAATATTTTCTAAAAAAACATTATATAAAGTATTAAAATGAATTTTCGTTATTGCGAAATTCTTTTAATTTAGATATAAGTGAATTAAGTCTATTTTTAGACTATGTTACATCAGTTAATTTATTCTGTAAAATTTGAAAAACAACATCAGTTTGCTCAAAAATCACTTTAAAAACCTTTAAAAAAAATGAAGTTTTTATCCAACAATAACGATTTTAATCCGTAAGCTGCTTTTAAAGTCTGATCGTCATTTAAAAAGTCTTCATTTTCCGAAATAAAATTAAAAACGTCAATAAGTTTTTCCTGTATGTGTCAACAATGAAAACAACTCTAGATGAAAAATTCCAATGAGTGGGAGCATTACTCGAAATTCTATGTTCCATAATTCTATTTAAAATATCAGATATTTCAATAGGTTTAAAAAAAATTACGAAAAACCAGCAATATTTCAAAAAAATATTCTAACTTCTTTAATTCTGTTACAGACTTTACTCAAAACCAAATTTAATTTGTGTGCGTAACAGTGAGTGAAGTAAGCTTGAGGAGCAATATCTTTTATTTTAGTTTGGAGTCCATTAAGATGTACTGACATAACCGCAGCGCCGTCATAGGTTTGTGAAACTAATTTATTTTTCAAATCAAATTTACTAAATTCGTCGATTAATAATGTAAATAAACTGTCCGCTGTTCTTCCACTACTCACATCAAAAAAAAAAAACAACAAACCTTTCAACAACTTCACCGCATTACATATCTAAAAATTACGAAAAGTTGAGATTTACAAGTAATGTCCGTCGTTTCATCGATTTGCCACGAGGAGAATTCGCAATTATGTAGTTCTTCATAAATTTTTGCTTTAATAATGAAGCTAACACTCTCAATTAGGTTATTTTGAATTGATTTAGACGTCCCGGAAAAACAGTGACGTTATTCAAAAAGTTCTCTAATTTTGGATCATACATTTTTAAAAATCTATTAGCTGCTTGAAATTTCCTTTATTATACGAACCGTGTTTCTCGTAATGTCTTCGAAAAGAATTTTCTTGAGAAGATAAATATATAACGGCATCAATTAATGTCTTTAATATTTCAATATTTTCATGGACTTTCTCATTAAAATTTTCTATTTCTCTTTTATGAGCAGAATCCAATAAATTTACAACATTTTGTTTACCGAACATTTCAAATTTAATGCAAGATGAAAAATGCTCCTGAGATTTTTCATGCCTTTCTAAACCTCGTGACAAATTTTGCAAATTGTTAAACCCGGCCCTGCCCTAAATTCAGGATTGATCATTAGTAAATATCAAACATTTCCAACAATATAATTTGTTTCTAACTTCTGATACCGTAAACCACCCGATTTTTTTGAAATTGCTATCGCTTAACTCTCTGTTTTGTTTACCACTTGTGAAAACTAATGAAGGCATTGACAGTGTAGGTCTGACCATTTTTTTTAATTCTTACCTTTCGATCATAACTAAGAGAACTAAATCTATTCAACAACAAATAATCCACCACATCTGGACAACAAGACGTTGGGAATATTTTCACATAGAGCACTCATTTTTCAACCACCTGTTAAATATTTTATGAATGTTTATGTTCTCCACGAAACCATAAATTGCCACTGTCCTTGTTCTATAAACTGTTGTGAGAGAGGAAATCAACGCTCAACTGAAGTGTACTTGCGCTAGAAAGAGATGGGATGCTAGAGGCTAGCTGCCTTAACTTTACAGATCCAGAATGTTTGCTGATACGCGCCTTAATTCAAGGTACAATGTATTGAAATGGGGTTGGCACGCCACTAGCCTCAGTTCATCCAAGCAAGCGCGAAAGTGCGATAAAGGACCGGGAAATATGCATACGTGGAGTGGACTATCCGGACTACAATGTTACATGTTTGTGGAAAGGAAATGCAAAAAATTTTTTTACACTGAAAATTAATTAATAAATTATAAACAACATTGAGAATTGAGATATAACTAAGTAGAAATTTCTACTTGTGAAAAATATTAGTTTGGAGATATTCTGCTTCTCCCAAAATTGTAGAGGAGGCTTAGCCTACCCTACCTCCTCTGACCACATTTTTACAGTAGGTATTGATAGGTGCAATTTATCATGAAAAATGTTAAAACTATGAAGAATTATAGAATAATGACTACATACACCTATTTGGTCGAGCGGTAAGTACACTTGCCTCTCGTCCCAGAGTCCCGGGGTTCGATCACCGGTCAAGTAGTTGGGATTTTTTCCAAAGTAGAAATTAATCCCAGCGTACTCGGATATTGTATGTGTGTCCCTTGTCTCTAAATGTGTAGTCGCTTCCCACACAAGGTAACTCAAACTATATTAAGGATACAGGGGGTTGTAATACCTGTAGTGGTAGGATTTAATAATATATACTACTAAAGCAGGAGTTAGCAAACATGCAACTCGATCTACTGAAGTTTGATTTTATCCACCAAGAACTATCTATATAACGATACTCAAACCCCTCGTCTGCTGAGGCTAAGTGGCAGCATTATTGCGGGAGCGTGCGTTGCGGAAAAACAGTCTAAAATATACCTAATCCGAACTACAAGGTACAAAAAAACGAACAACTCCATTTGACAGAGACAACTCCAAACGGCATTGTTTTATAGCGGCAGATGATCTTATCGGCATCTTAACTTAGGCAGACCCAACTAAATTTCACAAGAAAATTCTTTTATTCGAACTATAAGGTACAAGGAAAATCAGTATACTAATCTATTTGTTTATTCATGCATTTTTCAAATTTGCCACGGTAGACGAACAATTCGCCAGAATAAGCACAGCAGATGCTAAAAGAAAAGGTTTGTGAGTGAGACGAATAAAGGCAGAAGATATGCGTGGGAGTGAGACAGACATTTTAAGTTATCGCGAAGTGTTTTCAGTGAAATTTTCACACCTCTCTTTTACAACCAATCAAATGCTTTTATTTCGGTTTGTTGCCATTGGCAACAGGAAAGGTTCCGGAAATTTTTTTCGTCCTGGGTACCCTAGGTATGATTACAATGGAAAATTTTCTGTCAAATTTTGACACAAAATTTAGAAAATTATATTTCATTTTATTATTATTAAATCTTTGCAATCTTTATTTACTTAAAATAATACAATTTTCCAATTCTGAACAATACGTACATTAATGTTTTAAATAAGCAACAAAATTCAAAATGACTTTTATTCAAAGTTTTTGGCTACTGGGATACAGATGGCGTGTCACTTATTTTGGTTTAAGAAATTGTCTAAGGTCACAGCTGATTCTGTGCTAAGGTGCAACTGAGGTTTCAAATGACCTTCTGTCCCACTTACATTTGTTGTTTAACATAAGAATATTTATCAAAGAGACTTTTATCCTCATGCTTCTTCATTTTAATATAGCTTTTATCCAATGCTGGTGAATGAAGATCAAACCGAAGAAAAGATAGCTGAAACTGAATGCGACTGAAACGAAGAGTGTTGTGGAATATACGTATAATGTTTTTATAGACTATTAATGATGACAATAAAACAATGTGTTGAAAATATATGACTTTTTATTTCATCATAATTTTATCATTTTCGTTTCCAAACAACTTGATTTCAAAAAGTTTTTTCAAAACTGCTTTTATTCAAACTAATAGCGTGATAGTCTTAGTTAATTAACGTAATCGATTTCCACAATTATATTAAAAATACCACATATCTTCTAAACGAATACGAATACAAAATTTATCAACTAAAACAAATAACAAAGGAGATACAATTTTTTGCTCTCCTGTAATATTTGTTTATTTATTTATTTATTTAGTTACACCACCCCACAGTAAAAACCAATTACGGGGTGGGAAAATACACATTATTTACATAACATACATAAAATATATATAAAAAATGGAATATATAAAAAAATACATTAAGAACAGTTGAAAACTACATTAAAATGACTAAGTGAATATACATTTTATTTCTGCAATACTGCAATAAAATATATCAAGCTGATCCTCAATGGACATATAAGTCTCGCACATAAAGTACAAAGGCGAGAACTTAAGTACGTTTGTTCGTGGGGTAGGTAGATAAAATGTTCTCTGATGACGTGTTTCAAATGCAGGGGCATGGAAATTCAACATATTTAAAATATTTGGGCAGTCAACTAGATTGTGAATTAGTTTGTGTAAAAACAGAAGAGAACAGAGTTTCCTGCGGTCGAGTAAGCTAAGAAAGGAGAATCTATTTAACAACTGACCATGTTCAATGCCAATAACAGGATATACATTATCAATTTTAAATGACACGAATTTTAGATAACGACGTTGAATATTCTCAATACTATTACAATATTTGTTATAGCCGGGATTCCAAATAAGTGAGGCGTATTCAAGTTTGGATTTAACAAATGCTGTATACAGAAGGTTTAACAGCTGAATGTCATCAAAACCACTTGAATTTCTAATTATGAAACCCAAACTTTTATAAGCAGACAGAACAATATTTTCTATGTGTTTACTGAAATTCATTTTCGAATCAAAAATAACTCCTAGGTCAGTAAACTCATCTGATCTGTTTAAGACAGTACCGTTCAATTGATAATTGAATATTAATGGTTGGTTCTTTTTACTGAAGGATAAGACATTGCACTTGGTAATATTTAAAGGCAAGTTATTTAGAAGGCATCAATCATTAACATTATTTAGATTTCTTTGGAGCAGCTCACAATCCTTGTCGGTATCAGTAGTGCAAAATAATTTCATATCATCAGCATATAGCAAACAGTTAACATTAACACGGTCAACTATATCGTTTATGAACAATATAAATAATAAAGGTCCCAATATTGAACCTTGGGGCACTCCAGATGTAACTAAGAATTGATCAGACTTAAAACCACGATATTCTACATATTGATTCCTGTCAGTTAGATATGAGGATAATAGAGACGTCAACAAGTCCGAAAAGCCGAATGCATTTAACTTATGAAGAAGAATACCATGGTCAAGTCTGTCAAAGGCTTTAGAAAAATCTGTGTATATAACGTCAACTTGATTGCCTGAATCAATTGCCTCGGATATATATTGAGTGACAGAAAATAAATTTGTAATTGTTGAGCGACTCTTTACAAAGCCATGCTGAAAACTACTGATCTACCCTCGTATATTGTCATAGATTCCGTCATATAATGTGATTTCGAAAACTTTAGCGAAATTGCAAATTATTGTAATAGGGCGATAATTCTCAACGTTAATCTTATCTCCTTTTGTGAAAATTGGAAACACTCTAGATAATTTCCAACGATCTGGAAATACCCCAGATTTTAATGATAAATTAAAAATGATCATCAGAGGGTAGACAAATGCGTAGGCACAATCTCTAATAATGAACGCTGGTATATCATCAGGACCCTTAGTGAATTTAGGCTTCAGCCTTAATAAAGCGTCCAACACATTTTTTCACTGAACACATTTATATGCAGGCAATTTGTTGAACTAAGTGCATTATGTAAGTTCACGTTAGAATTATTCGAGGTATACGCAGTTTTAAAAAATGAAGCAAAAGCGTTCACAATATCTGAAGGATTACTATATTCAAGGTTATATGTTACGTAATCTGGTATAGAACCACTATTTCTTTTGGAGTTTACATAGTTCCAGAATTGTTTAGTATTCGATTTAATTTTATTTTGTAACCCATTAAGATAATTTCAATAAGAAGTATTAACATCATTTTTTATTTTTGCTCTTAGCTGTTTAAAATCATGATAAGAATTGGCATTATTATGTTTTTTATAATCTCTCCAGAGGATTGCTTTTTTCTTTATATCCAAGATAATATTTTTTGTATACCAGGGTGGATACTTTTATATATATATATATATATATATATATATATATATATATATATATATATATATATATATATATATATATATATATATTATGTCAAATGGATAAAAGTCCTTCCGAAATTTTGTTCCACAGTTGTTCTATAATAGTGAAAATGCAAAAGAAGTTAATTGTATTTTACTATCACCAAAAGTGCAAATGATATTTAACAATAAATAAAAATAAAACAATTAAGATCTCTGGAGGATTGATATTTAATTTTGTAATAAATGATAAACAAAACATTTATCTACAAATCAAGTCAAATTTTTAACTTACATGAAATAATACTAATTCTGATTCTACAAGATGTGTGATATCTTGCCTAGTTGAAGATTCTCCTTTAGTAACCACCAATTGTGCAGACAAATACATGCCAGTGACCATAGCAAAACTGCATGCTAAATACAATAGCAATTGTGCTTTGCTTCCTCGTTTTTCAGGATGTAATCCTGAAACTCCAAACATTCGCACACAATTGTGTATATTGTAAAAATGCATTTTTCTTCAAAGTTATTCATGCATTAATGCTGTCAGAATTGTAATGACGACTTTTAACTTTGACTATTTATATAAACTATCTGCAATATATTCACAAAGTTTTAATAGGTTGATAAGTAATATTTATCCTTTAAAATTGAAATGAAAAGTTAAAGTATATATGTATAATTATCTTCATAATGCTCAGTAATATGTAGGAAACATATCTGTTCAGCATATTCAATTAAGTTTATCTAGGTCGAGTTTGAAACATATGTTTTAAATAAATTAATTCAAATTAAATATTCCTCAGTAAAAGTTCTATTCAAAAGAAAAGAATAAAATGAAAACATGCTTTTGTATTTTGAACCCTTATTTAATTCCTTAATAAACATAATTATTTACCGAAACATCGGCAAGTTGAGGAAGTAGTTTTTTCTCAAAATAAGTACCCTTACCCAAGAAAACTTTTTCCAACTATTAATAAGTCGATCTAAACTTTTCTGTTAATAAGCAATGGTATACCTATATAGGACAATTGTGGACTAAACGCAACAAAAAAAGACAAAGAAAAAATAGTCACCAGAATATGCATTCGAAATGTAAAGTAAAACAACTAGAATAACACAAAAACTAAAAATTTAAGTTCAACTCAAAGTAAACTAGTACTATAACCTACAATTATTTTATTACACTCAAATTGCAAATAAGTATATCAAGATCATTCATAAAAGAATTATGAGACGTTACATATGACATAGGGAAAACAAACAAATATTTGTACTAGAGACACGTAAGTATAATAAGGATGAAATATGACGTGCTGGCAAGCTAGATACATGGAAACTTATAGCGGGTTTACACGTGCAATGATGTGCTGGCGCCAGTGTTAACGCCAGTTGAACTTTCACGCCAGTAAAGGTTTACACGTTAAATTAAATTTTATCTCGCCAGTCTCATTTGTTGATTGCACGCTGTTAATGACTGCCAGTTTCTTATAGAACGTATTTTCGTTTTTACATCGGAAGAATTAAAACCATCAATATTTAGTTTTCTTGAGATCTTTTCATACGCATCTTCTTTTAAATCCCTATTTTTATATGCATTAGAATGTACGTGTCACAAACACGGGTATTGTTCATAATATTCTAAAAATTCAATAATTTTTTCGGAACTGCACTTTTTGCTCATTACTGTAAATAAATTGAACAAACTTAAAATAAACACAAAGCATGGTCTACTAAACTAGTAAAGTAATATGTACTGGCGTGCTTAAACAGGTTTACACTTGCAAATTTTATTTGTAGTGGCGCATGAGTCATTACTGGCGCATGGAAAAGTTAGAACGCTCTAACTTTTTTCATCCGTGCATGCACTGATAAATATTGCATGCCAGTAAAGGTTTACATATGACATTTTATTTTACTGGCGCGCCAATAGCCATGGCGCCACTAAATCTATGCATGTGTAAACCCGCTATTAATTACTAAGAAGTATTAGACAGTCCATTAAATAATTTATAATTTTGAATAAAAACGAAACCAGCTCTACCTCTATGTCACATGATCAATTTCTGTTTTAGACTTGGCATCTTTCAAGATTGTTTAAAACTGTCTAAAATTGTTTATCTATTAAAAAACATCAACAGGAAACTCGTATTCATTTCTATCCTTTCTGTCTTTTCAAAAATATTTACAAAATTATTACCAAATAAAATATAAATTACAAATCGCATAGTAGAGTTCTTAGAATCTATCAATTCATTATCGCTGCAACGACATGGTTTTCCGAAAAATAAATCGACTATTTCATCATTTTAACATATATATTAAACATCATGTACACCAATGGTAATAAAATTGTCGCAATCTTCATAGACTTATCGAAGACTTCCGATTGCATTGCCCACGACACACTCTTAAAAAAATAGACTGTTAGGGTGTATGAGGTCATTTCTGCTAGAAAGCAGTTTGTAGAATACTTTAATACAATGTCGGAACAACTACCAGTTGACATTGGAGTGCCACGAGTTAGCGTTTTAGAACCTTTACTATTTCTCATATACTTAAGTGACCTGGATAGTAATAAACTTTCGTTTTATAACGCATTTTCTAATGATATTTCCTTGCTTGTAAATGAGAAAATATTAACAAAGTAATCGAGAGTTCACACTTTAATTTGAACAAAATCAGTGACTATTTTAAAAACAAAATATCTGATGTGGTCAACACATAACTTCATTATAACGGTAAAAAAAAATTATTCTAATTTAATTCTTGACTTACCTCAATTAAATTTTAAAAACGTACATTAAACTGCTTCATTAAAATTTTTACATAATTAATTATCAGCGTCTTTCGATACTGTCTATAATAATGCATGTCATATATTTTAATAATTTCTTCTTATTGACATATTGACATTTTTGTAACTAAATTAGACAGTTCAAATGTTTAAGTATTTGTAAAATATGTTTTATTGGCATGATGTAACAGACCTGATTTAAAATCTTTCATCAAGAATATATTTTTTGTAGTCAAATACAAAAAAGCTTCAGCAGGCCAATTTGGTTCATCACCGAATTTATCATTGACTTTGGCCTTTAGAATATGTGTACCAAATGTGAAAGCTTTACCTCAAAAACTGTGGCTGCTATCGCAATACTACAGACATGCAGACAATTTCTTTCCCTATAGTTATGTCTTTTCATCATTGTTCGTCGAAATTCATCCAGAAATGCAATAAAAAAATTTTAAATTTTTTCCAGAAATTGTACCTTTTTTCTTCTGTCATTCATTATGTCTCTTCTGGTGTTGCCACATTCACCAAATTTGATGTGTCATCTAAGATGTTGAATATCTTAATTGTCAAATTTGAGAAGTCTCCCATTAATAGTTTTTAACTTACCGCAGATACACACACACACACACACACACACACACACAGGTAACACGCACACGCACACGCACACGCACACGCACGCACACGCACCCACGCACGCACACGCACCCATGCACGCACACGCACCCACGCACTCACATGCACGCGCTCGCTCATGCGCACACACGCACGCCCACGCAGCCCCCCCCACACACACACTCCCCCACACACACACGCGCACGCGCGTGAGCGTGCCAGTATGCGTGTGTGTGTGTGTGCGTCCGTGCGTCCGTGCGTCCGTGTGTGTGTGTGTGTGTATGTGTGTATCCGCGATAACTCAAAAGATACTAATGGGAGACTTCCCAAATTTGGCAGTTAAGATTGTCAACGACAATTTAAATGGCACATTAAATTTGGTGAATGTGGTATCACCAGAAGAGACATAATGAATGAAAGAAAAAAAGGTACAATTTCGGGGGAAAAAAACAAAAAATTTTATTGCATTTCTGGTCGAATCTCGACGAAAATGAAAAAACATAACTTTATGGAAAAAATCTGTCGGCATGTCTGTAGTATCGCGATAGCAGCCATAGTTTTTGAGATAAAGCTTTCAAATTTGGTACACATATTCTAAAGGCCAAAGATAATGATAAATTCTATGATTAGCAAAATTTGCTAGCTGAAAGGAGGTCGACGGGAACCAAACTTTTTTCTATTTTCCTTTACAAAAAAATATATTCTTGAGGATAGATTATAAATCATGTCTATCATATTAAGCTAATAAAATATATTTTCCAAGTATTTAAATAACGCTGATATAAACACATTTAACCTCATAAAATGGGGTTAGGATAAATTTAACAGTTTGACATTTGAAATGTCCAATTTAGTTACAAAAATGTCAATGTCAATAAGAAGAAATTATTAAAATATATGACATGAATTATTATTGACAGTATCAAATGATGCTGAAAATTAATTATTTAAAAATTTGAATGAAACATTTCAAGGTACGATATTAAAATTTAATTGAGGTGTGTATAATTAAGTAGAATGAATTTTTACATCAACAGATATTATTTGTAGGAAATGTACTTCCATATGTTTTGCTTTAAAAAGATTGCTCCAGGCGGCTAATAATTATACTTGTAGAATTTATTCTGACATTAGATACACAGGATCGTACTTATATAAATAAACAAAAAATTTAGAATTATCGTGATGGATGGGACCTCCGATGACAGAATTACTAGATATTAATTGTATTGTTTCAATGCATCATTTGTTGACTTCCAACATAGTAACATTCAAACGTTGATAGAAATGGACGTAACATCTCATACATATTATACAACATCCCATTGGTAACAGTGGCGGGTATGTGTAGAAGAGTAATATTTAATTAAAATTATTAAAATTTATGTTGCCTATTATTTTCATTTAACAATACTGTATCGTGTCAGCGTGAAATATATTATATTAGAACAGTGCTGGCTGGATATATTTTAAATTTAACTAGAGTAAACTTTGTGTAAAACACCATCCTTTGCCAGTATTTTTTGTCATATGCACTTGATAAAATTAAATTATAGGATTAAAAATTAAAACATTTATAATTGATTATTTATTGACCTGTAGGAACACAGTAACAATAATAGGGTAATACCTCAACATATAGTTTAAACCATTCTACAAACACGGACAAGTTTACTTTACAAGTTTATTTTTATTTATGTATGAAAGGATCGATTTACTCCGTTTCGAAATTGTTTTTTGCAAACAGCACAACGCTTCATCATTTAAAAGTGCATGTATTTGTCAATAAAACATAAAATAACACTTTTACAGCACCAAATCACTATGAAACACTAAATACCTATTCGCAGTAATGGTGGACATAAGAAATAATGAATGTTTTTACACTGCTTTTACATTAAATATTGAAGTAACGATGTCTTGACTTATTAGTCTTAGCCTCGGAAGATTCCAATGCGGAAGTAATATTAATATATATATATATATATATATATATATATATATATATATATATATATATATATATATATATATATATATATATATATATATATATATATATATATATATATATATATATATATATATATATATATATACAGGGTGAGTCAGTTTTTTGTAGACAAACTTTAACAGGAGATAGAACACATGTTTTTTAAAAGAAAAAGTTCCTATAAACATATGTCGTAGAACGCTTCGTTTCCGAGATATAGGGTGTTGAATATAATTTTTTTTTCTCGAATTTTCATTATAACTTATAAACGAATGCTTAGATTTTTTCCATGTTTGGGGGATAATGCCTATTAATTAAGGGTCATAAAACAAACGATAAGAATGTTCAAAAACTTGCACAGTGGCGGAGTGGAGGGGGGTGCTCAACCCCTTTTTTAAACAGAACTTCTACACCATTGACTATTTTTTAAAAAAAACTGTTATTTTCATTATCTACATACAGTTTAACAAAAATAATGTCTCTTCTTCTGTTTCGAAATTCCTGTGCGTTTCCGAGTTATTTTGATTTTTAGTGTATGATGTGGTACTAAATTAAGTAATTTATTTATTTTCAATTATCGGCTAAATATTTAATTCTTTCAACGAAATCTACCTAAATATGGTTTGTTAAGGATTCTAAAAAAGCCGAAATCTCTTATTCTTTATCTCTTTCCAATGTAGTCAAAATAAATATTTGTTATATCAAGCCATACTCAAATACAATACATACAAATACATACTTAAAAAATTCGAGAAAAAAAAATTATATTCAACACCCTGTATCTCGGAAACGAAGCGTTCTACAACATATGTTTATAGGAACTTTTCTTGTGTTCTATCTCCTGTTAAAGTTTGTCTACAAAAAACTGACTCACCCTGAATAAATTACTGCCGCCACTGTGCAAGTTTTTGAACATTCTCATCGCTTGTTTTATGCCCCTTAATTAATAGGCATTATCCCCCAAACATGGAAAAAATCTAAGCATTCGTTTATAAGTTATAAAAATTCGAGAAAAAAAAATTATATTCAACACCCTGTATCTCAGAAACGAAGCGTTCTACGACATATGTTTATAGGAACTTTTCTTTTTAAAAACATGTGTTCTATCTCCTGTTAAAGTTTGTCTACAAAAAACTGACTCACCCTGTATATATATATATATATATATATATATATATATATATATATATATATATATATATATATATATATATATATATATATATATATATATATATATATATATATATATATATATATATATATATATATATATATATATATATATATATATATATATATATATATATATATATATATATATATATATATATATATATATATATAGATATATATATATATATATATATATATATATATATATATATATATATATATATATATATATATATATATATATATATATATATATATATATATATATATATATATATATATATATATATATATATATATATATATATATATATATATATATATATATATATATATATATATATATATATATATATATATATATATATATATATATATATATATATATATATTAATGCATCTACCTCTGGAAAACATTTTCGAATCGTTTCTGCTACAAGATGGAACGCATGCTCTTTACACATAACATGTAAAAACCTACAATCGTTTCTTTGAAGAAAACGGCCCACCAAACGCATTGTCACAGCACTGTCGGTCACAAACATCAACACTTGACTTGTTGGCAGTTCAAATTTTTCGAAAGTCTCCAACACCACCAGCGTAATTGTTTCGCCAGTACACGCAGTTAGTCTTTTGCTAGCTAGTAAAAGTGGAAATGTTGGTTTAACAGGGTCGAGTACACGTACTATAACATTTAAAATAGAATTTTTTTACAATCTGTCGTCTTGTCAACACATAACCACAGCCGTGTATTTTTTAATGCATATTTAATCCTATTTACAATGTCTTCACGAACACTTAATACATATCTACGTACCGATGAACGACTTGGTAAAATCACCTGGGGATTGTATTTATTCCAGAACTCCCGAAATGCTGGTTTATCCAATATGCGCAGGGAAACATCACAGGCAATCAGCATTGACAGTAAATCAAACGTAAACTGAGGTTCCAAAGAAGACACGTCATTTTTTTATTTTTGTGCCGGTTACTATTGACATGAATTTTGCAGCCGTATTTATTCCAGCACATTAAGTCTTGATCACAAACTTTATAAATTATTTTACATCCATCATAGAATAAATCCGGAAATTCACCGATAAATTTATTCACTTTATCAGCGTACGGTCGTTTTCTACTCTTTACGCTCAACTTTATTTATTATTTATTAGTACTCTATGCATCGACCGACAGATAACAACTGAAGTGTGTCGTGTCATCGTCATCGTAAACAAGCCCGCGATGGCATTGGTATTGCGCCCGACCCTGAATCTACCATCGCTTGGCGAGGCTTAGTTACTAGAATAGTTCTTGTCAAAGCTTGGATTTTGTTTACAAATAAAGTTACGTAATTGTTTTTATTTAGTGAATGAACCGTGTTACTGATTTGAACTAGTTTCTCCATCTTAATTCATAGGAATATGCTTGATGATGTGTGCTATAAGAATCTCCTGCCGTCTGTGAAATGTGTAATTTGGATCATGAATTGGTTGGTAATATAATGTGCGTAAAAGATAGGTCAATGTAACTCGCCCATTGACCTATCAAGTCAATGAACCAGTCAAACATATGATTGTTAGAAAATGATTTATGTATTAATAAATTACAAGATTACCTCAAATTATTATAATCGCATGGTAACTAACTACTACTTATTAAAAAATAATAATTCTTTTATCAACTTTGAAAAAACGAAATCAAACTTGTCAGTAGCATTTTATAAGTTTACTGTTCATCGGAAAATTTGGTTTTAGTTGTATGTTCCATACGAAACACTTGAAAGAAAGGTTAATTGATGTAAGAAAAAGGCAAACTACATTTCTTACATTAAAAGGTATTTTAAAATGTTTAAAAATTATTTCAAATGGAGCAATTAATCGCATAAGTAGGTAATTATTTCATTCAAAATTATTATGTTCGGGAACGAACTTACTGGCTAGGTGATAAATTGCATTTGAAATGCGGCAACACTGTTTGAAGTCAATGCAATATTTCAGATAAAATGACGAATGTTTCTAGTCGATAACTCAATTATTTTACGTGGAATTAAGACAAAAAAAAGTGTCAGTGGGTTTCTACAGATGTCAAGAACCGGTGGTTAAGATTAAGCCCTGCTTAAGGTCTACCATGGTGCATGAGATCTAAAATGGTCTAAGTTTGTTGAATATTAATATAGATATTAAAATAGTTCCTGAAGAGGTCTTAGACATGATTTAAAAGACAGATGCGCGTAAACTTCAGTTGGAAATTATATAAAAGAACTGGTTTGTTGCACTTTTGTTTTTTCTTATTAAACATTTGTTTTTTTTTTATTGAATAAATAATAAATAACAATGTTAACCATTACTGTATTATACACATATTTTAAAAAAAATCAGGGGGACCCTGCCGGACTTGGAGGAGCTGACTTCTGCATTTGCCTCCACATCCTATATGATGTGATTTTATTATGTGCCCTCCCTGTTATTTTTTTCTGATAATATGGTTCGGAATTGAGGTAGACTATGTATGTAAATAAAATAAAATGCCACAAAGTAAATACATTTTCATGACACATTAATATGTCCTACTTTTTTATGCATATAATATAATTTTATAATATTGATAAAAATTATAATAGATTTACAAATTATGTTTAACAATAAAAATTGTATCTCTTTATACTGTGAAAGTCCATTATATATTTTTATGATGTGCTGCTTATTCTATAAATACCAAATAGTGATTTTAAAATTTTTGCTATAGTGAAATAATTTTTTTGGAATTTCTAGTATTTCTGCAGTTTTTCGGTAACCTGACATCAAAACAATTTATTTATATTTTCTACTTAGTTCTTCGTATGGAATTTTGGTATAAGACTGATGGGATGTAGATTGTGAAAAGGAGTTTATTTTTCTGTATTACCCATGGTCCGTAAAAACATACTGTAAGATACCATTGTTTTAAGTGTCTAAAAAATATTAATATTAATTTTGTTATTTAATTGTGATGTGATGAGAAAACGTTTTAAAAAAGATGGATTTTCATATACACATTTTTTTACAATTATTTTACTTACTTTCAAACATGTTTCCAAATCAATTTTTATGAACCCACCAGCGGTAATGAGTACCTTTTTCTGAGATCTTCCTAATATCATTAATGTTGCTGTTTTCACTGACTGTGTGGTGTGTTCATTCCATTTAGAAAAATAGGTTCTATTAGTTATTTCATCAGCCTAAAAAGACGAGAGAAAATACATTCAAATTCAATAATATTCTGCTGTTTTTCAACATTGAATGTACATGTTGCACAAATATAGTAGAGTTCACCAATCCTCAAATTGTGATTTCTGTTTGCACTTCGATGTTAAAAGCTACAACCTATTTTAAGTTATTTTTTACCCTTTGGGGCCTCAAAATGTCGTCTTTGTCAATTTCGTGGCTGTAGGGAGTGAAACGTAAAAATTACCCTTAAAAATAAAATTTCGTTTTTTAATCTACATCTAATGGTCCATTTTTAGAAACAATTAATTTGAAGCATATTCTTTGTAGATTAAATAAAATGGTTTGAATATACCTTAAAATTCCAGATTTGATTAAAATAATCTTGTTAAACGTTGTCATACTGCCCTGTAGCGTGGTGCTACTTAATCCCTGGTGTATTTAAAGCTGCTCCGTAAGTGCGCGGGAGGGGAACGAACGATGTTTTTGCGATCGCTTTAGCGTGCGAAACGGCAGACACTGGGTAGCCACGGCGAAGTGTGGACCTGATTGTTGGCTGCTGTTGTGATTTTTATGTTACCTCTACCTTTACATTACATTGAGACAATGCGATCAAGACAAGGTGTGAGTTTTAAGTATGTTGTAGTGTCCCTTTGGAGATATGAGATTGTGCACTTTCTGTGTTTAAGATGACCTGTTGCCGTGCAGTTTCCTAAAGTCTAGAGAGAGTAAGAAATTAAAATATGTGCTCGCTGTGCTCCACCCGCTGGTAAGGTCTCCTGCATTAAATTATACAAGCTCTAGCAGGACCCGCTTTAGAGGCGGACAACCCGGAACCCTGTCCGGGGCGGCAAACCTGAGGACGGCATTTTCGTCCCCCCTGAATGTGAACAAAATATTGATAAATTAATTATTCTCAATTAATATAAATTTTACACTACTTGTTGATTTCTTTTCCTAACTAAAACTAAGTACTATGCAATTTACATTGGATCTTTATGGTTTGTTATGTTTTAAAGCTAGAAAAAATATTAGAACACTTCTTTAAAAAAAGCACATTTATTTTTGAAATAAAACGAGACGTATAGTTAAAAGACGCGCATGACCCTGCATGAACTTGTGCAAGACATAACATGCATGGACATGTTTTCGCGCCTTACTATGTAAAGAATCATCTAAGCGTAACTGTGTTATTATTGCAAATTCGTCGGTGCTGGTGATAACATATCCTTGAAGTAAGTTTATAAATATTAAACATATTTAACAGTTTAATTCGGGATGGTAACTTTTTTGTGTTTTGTCAATTTCTAAAGGTAAGTACTTCTGCAAATTAACTGGTAAAGAATTATTTTCAAAAATATTTTCCACAATAGTACTTATACATTTTTAAATAGTTTCTGTATGTTTGTTGTGACGGATTTTTATTGATTTATTTGGGATTTTCGCCGCGAAAAAAAGATAAACAAAAAAATCCATCTTAAAAATGCAAACATTTCAGATAGATAAATATTTAGTTTTTATATGTCGTGCTGGTTCGCAATTTGTCCATTTTGTTGGGATCCACCACACCTAAAAAAATCTTTTAAGCCAATGCGTCGAATAAGAAGATAAAAGAAGAAAAATCTTCAAATACGATTAGTCGGTGACGCTGATTTAGTCTGTCCCACAGTTTAAAAAATGGAATGCCTAGTTTTAATTACTAAAAGTATTAACTATTTTTTTTCAAAAGGGGGGTTGAAAATTAGCCCGAAACGTTAAGAAATTCGTTTTTATTTTTAAAAATAATTTAAGTATGTAATTAAAACTAGGCATTTTATTTTTCAAAACTGTGAGACAGACTAAGTCACTGACTAATTGGATTTGAAAATTTTTCCAATTTTTATTTTTAGCAACGCCGCCGTGGCTTATTTTAACTAGCGTATTTTGCATTGTTTAATTTATTGTTTTAGAACGTCTGACGTGCAAAAAAAATTTTCCGGCCATCAGTACAAAAAGCGAAGGCTAGAGAAGGAAATCCAAAAGCAAAAGTAAGCTGGTGCCCTGCAAAGTTATTTACAGGGTAGGTCGGGTGGTACTAAAACAAATATCTCCAAAAATTCAGATAAAAAGGAAAACACGGAATCATCAGAGAGTGATGGTGACCAAGACCAATCAATACACGATATTTCTAAACCAACTTTGTCACCAAATGAAAGTAGCCTACCAACTGACACCGCTTTAGCACTTACAGAAGGCACCCTGGCTAGCACTAGTAGCACTCTACCTCTACAAACTGACCTCACCCTATCACCCACGGAATGCACTGTACAAACTTTAGGTACAGATCCAGCATTGTGGACCAGAATTTTAGGAGATGCTGAAAGAAGTTTTTAGTACAAGAAGGTCCACCTAAAGCAAGTTTAATTACAAATTTCCTTATGATGGCACTGATCGAAAATTTTAACGCAAATTACTATTCTCGAATTTTAAGAAATGGAGAGCAAGTTAAAAGAGACTGGCTAGTATGCTCCACTTCAGAAAACTTCATATATTGTTATTGCAGCAACATTTATGGCCGTGTGTCAAGTTCCCTTTCAGAAGAAGGTTTTAAAAGCTGGAAGCATGGAAGCAGCCAATTTATTTAATATGGTCCAAAAAATATATTTATTTTTTTCTTCTACTTTTCGATGGGCAATATTTTTTAAAACATATCCAAGGATTAACATTAAAACCTTTGCGTGACACTCGATGGGAAAGCAAGATAGAAGTTTTAACGCCCTTAAGATTTCAACTTGGTGAAATATACGACGCTTTGCTAAGCATTTATGAAAATCAAGACATCGATATCTCAATAAGAGACGAAGCTTCTGGTTTGCTAAGTTGCATTCAACAATTTAAATTTTTATGTTCAATAGTCATATGGTATAAAATTTTAAACTGTATTAATCCCATAAATCCTAACAGTTCCATAAAGGATAAAGCAATTTGCTCAATATGTGGAACAATTAAATTTTTTATCAAAGTGAACATCCAAATCTTTAGTAATATCGGTGCGGACTAGAGCCTACAAATCTATTTGATAGTCATACGTAATTGGGTTAATTTTACGCGAATATGTAATGCCTTTGCATTTGGAGATGTTCAAATTAAGACGATTTAAGTTGCACCAATGGAGCACTTCGTTCAAATCGGTTTGCAAGTTGTAGCTGTCATCAACAGAACTGATTGAATTATAGATTTTTAAATCATCTGCAAAGAACAGTTTATGGCATCCGATAAGGCCGCGGTTGTTCAGATCATTTATAAATAGAGAAAAACAGTAGTGGACCCAGGTTTGATGCTTGGTGAACCCCTGATAGCGAGATTTAAAACAATTATATGTAACATACTGGAAACGGTCGGTTAAGAACGAAACAGCTAGGAGAATCCGTATTGTTCCAACTTAGCTCATAGTATACTATGGTCTATGCGATCAAAGATTTTTGAGAAGTCCCTGTATATCACATCCACCTGTCCCGGCTCGTCAATAACTTCGTGCCCCAAATCCTCGAAGCCCCTGTGCGCCGCACCGAACTGCTCTATGATAACTAGGCCACTGACTTTGGTCCAGTTCCCTCTCTCTGCTCATTATTTAAAACAATCAAAATTTTACATGGCACAGCTCTATAAAGTTAGCTTAGGAGGTGAGCTACGTAAATGTGACCAGATTGCGAGAAAGACATACTGATAGAAAGGCAAAGATATTGTACTTGCAAATGGTAACTATGCGAATAGTTGCATAAAACTAACGATTTTTAAGCAATTACCTACAAAGCTATATTTATTGAACTGTAAATATACTTGTTAGTTAACACCTATGTATAACGAGCGTCATCTAATTTGGTGAGGGAATTGAATGCAGGAGGTTTATGTATTATTTTATGTTCAAGGTGTTCTCACAAATGTTAAATATCCTCCTTTTAACGCTCTACAGCTAAGTGATCCTTCAAATATCACAAGGGTGTCAGGCGTAGGCCTGGCGAGCGCAAACTAAATAACCTCACCGCTTGCTAAGTTATGTTCTGTCTGTGCGTATGTATTAAAAAGTAATGTTTGTAATCCGAAAGACCTTATATTTTTTGCCCCCCCCTCCCCCCCGAAGTACAAGGGTTTTTAGTTACTCTCTAAGTTGGCTTTAACACATTTTTCGACATTACCTCATCACTAAGAGCTTGCGCTGGACTGCAGTAGCAGATGATATACTGAAACATTCCGGCACTAATATATGATATAGCCTTAATTGATGCTCTAAGAGAGTTCCTGAAATAAGCCATCATTAGAACAAAATTAATATTGGTTTAGCTTAGATTAATAAAAATAATAATAATAGAGTGAATAGGAGATAATCTTAAGATCTTATATATTTTTATTTGATACACGTTTCGAATGACAAAATTAATAACCAAAAATGTTCTGATTGCAAATTCGCGTAATTGTTTGAAATTTTTTAAGCATTGCAGAGTACACTCAAAGTCATTTAGGATAAATATTTATAAAATTGAAAAGACACCTAAAAACGTCAAATACACACTTTTTTTGTATATTACTCGAAAATTGCGAAATATGGCAAATCTTAACATTTTCCTGTAGGTAAAAATCTTAAAAGGAATAGATTGATTTTGACAGAGAAAAAATAAATAATCCTGCAGATACACTAAATAAAGTAGTATTATATTATATAGAATGTGTTATTCATATTGGAAATTAATTCAAAACAGAAATATTCTTTGAAGTTTCAAGTTAATAACTGAGGTAGTTTTTCATTTTTCGCCGCCTAACAGGGACGGTCCAGATTTTATTAACTGATAATTTGTTTAGAATCATAAAAAACCCTTTCTAACGTAGTTAACAGTTAACAGAGAAAAATTTCATCTTTATTATACATGGTGACAGTTACATATTCTAACCACTTTGTGTTTTAAATGAAACAATCGACTTAGACCAACTGAAGAAAATACCATATAATCAACTATTTGCGTTTATTACACAAAATAACACATACTGTCAAGTTAGTCAGGTTTTAGAAAACCACATAATTGTCATTATGGATAGAGACAAACTTAATCGAAAGCAAGTAATAGAAATAAATGAACCCGTTTCAGCAGAATCAATTGGCGTTCCACAAGGAAGTATGTTGGGTCCTTTACTATTTCTTAGGTAAATGGCAAATATATTTCTGTTTGTTAAAGTTGAAACTCACTTATTAGAGCTTCAATTAACGCCATCGAACCCGCTTCCAGCTGCGGTTAAGTTGATGCCGAATTGTGGATTGTCTTGGGTCAACAAACAGAAGTCGAGGAAGTGCTTTTAAAGAATCGTCCAGTTACGGAATACAAATCGCCTTCTGAAGAATGTTTTCTATTTGCAGTAAGCTTAATTCGAAATATTACCTTATTTACTAAAATTGGTAAAGAAATTGTAGGAATACTTACTGGGTTGTTATGATGTACAATTCTACACACATGGATAAAATGATGATAGCAAGATACACCAATAATACTTCACAGAATGTATCATTTATTCTGTTTACATAACTGAAAAAAAAAATGAAATCTTGAAAATAATTAACCTAATAAAATAATATGTTGATATTAATTATTTATATGTATATCGAAGCAAGACTGGCTGGCTACAATCGATTCCTGGATATTCCGCCGTGTCGGATTATACACAACAAATCTTAATTACATTTCTTGCAGTGAGGGTATTTCTCTGCAATAAGTAATGCGGAAAGTTAAAATGAAAGTAAGACTGTTGTGTCCCAACCAAAAGTAGGCACCCTGAATAACTTTGGAGATAAAAATTTTTTGAAAAATTGGTGAAACACATCGACCTTGCTTCCAAGGGGGACATATTTTAATGTAATACCTGTATACCTATCATCATCCCTCTACCCTACACGGCCACCCCCTCAAAAAATGCAAATGGTAAAGGGGGTATAGTGATACATCTTTTGAAAGGTCTTTCAATTCTCTACATAACTGTGTATTTTTTTAAACTTTTTATCGATTCGTTCCTGAGAAATTATTGTTTTATTATTTTAGGTTCTGGAAATAAAAATGAAAGAAGCAGTTTAAATTATCGATCAATTCCTTCACGTAACTCTTCCAGAGATGCGGGTTTTGTTGCAAATACCTTTGATTTCAAATGTCCCCACAGAAAGAAACCCAAGGGAGTTAAATCGGGTGACCTAGTGGGCCACTCCACAGAACCTCTTCTTTCAATCCATCGCTCAGGAAACCGATTATCCAAAAATTGACGGACTGCTATAGCAAAATATGGGGGTGCCCCATCCTGTTGAAAAAATAGTTCACCCTCTAAAAGATTATCGTTTTCTTCGAGGATTTGGGTAATCATTGGGTCGATGTTATTTTCTAACAGATCGAGGTACCTTTCGCCATTTAAATTGTCAGGAATAAGAAACGACCCGACAATGTGATCCCCTAAGATACCAGCCCAAACATTTAACTTCTGTGGCCTTTGGGTATGAGTTTCCATGAACAAATGTGGATTGGTTTCACTCCAATACCTACAATTGTGCCTGTTTACCTCCCCATTTAACTGAAATGTCGATTCATCAGAAAAACACGTATTGTACAGTAGATTGGCATTACCGTTTAATTGTTCACTAAAAATATCACAGAATTCAGGCCAACCATCGGGATCATCCAATTGAAATTTATATGAATAAAATTTGTGGGCCTTTACAATTCGATGAACACTGCTTCGTGATACACCGGAAGCCTCAGCTACTTTCCTGATCGATTGAGTATTATCCATCTGCAAATGACCCAGAACTGCCACTTCGACTGCTTCATTCCTAATCGGTCGCTGAGGTTCATGCTTTTTTGTTTCCTACAGAACCTGTTTCCATAAATTTTGTCAATAATTGTAAAACACACTGAGAACCAAGCCTTCTATCTGGGTGATTTCTATTGAATATGCGCTCCGTAGCACAATTATCGTTTTTAAAATAAATGCTGATAATTTCTGTTCTCTCCTGAAGGGTATAAACCATTTTGAGAACTCACTCTGGTAAAATGTATCTCGATTTAAAATTGGTTGTGAACAAATTAATGTTCAAGGACTAAATATTTATGAGTCTTTCGTTATTCTAAAACTAAACGGACAAGGAAAGTGTTTTTTTGTCGAAAAAATTCGTGTTGATTTGAGAGCACTAAAAAATGTAGTTTTTTTATAAATTCCAGTACCTAGTGCCGTGTATTTTAGATTTTTTAAACGATTTCGATTGTGTGTAATCATCAAAAATAACATTATTTTTCTTAAGAACGAATCGATAAAAGTTAAAAAAAAATACACAGTTATGTAGGGAATTGAAAGACTTCTCAAAAGATGTATTACTCGACCCCCCTTGCCATTTGAATTTTTTGAGGGGGTGGCCGTGTAGGGTAGAGGGATGATGATAGGTATACAAGTATTACATTAAAATATGTCCCACTTGGAAACAGGGTCGATGTGTTTCACCAATTTTTCAAAAAAATTTTATTTCTAAAGTTATTCAGGGTGCCTAATTTTGTTTGGGACACCGTGTATTGTGTCTGGTTTTTGGTTATGATGTTTCGTTGTTATTCTCGGTTTCATTTTCTATTTTTCTGTTCTTATGTAAAACGTCTTCCTCCGTCACATACTAATTCTAGTTATGTTGAACTTGTTCAAACGTTGCGAGACATTTATTTAAAAACTGAGTTTATTCATCACGCATATGAAGTTTATTATTTCTAAATTCTTCCAATTTTACATTTTAATCGGTTGTAATATTTTAACCGTGTTTTTAATGAACATTGTATTGTATACAATGAAATGTTACGTAAATATAACAATCAAACCAGATAATTCAGGTCTTTTCTAATGGCGGTTAAGATGTTTACGAAAATATAACTTACTCGAGTAAAAAGTTGTGTTGATCAACATATTTTCTAATTCTTTTATTAACGATCTCCATGTCCTCTTCCATTTTTGTTTGGGCATTAAAAATTTTCTTAATTTCGTGATTTAATAGTTTAAACTGTGCTTGCGTCAACGTTAAAAGGCTCATCATAAACATATCCGTACCAAGTACGGGAAAATAAATACCAACTACGAATACCAAACTTTCATACAATAATAATAAATAAAATGAAATCCATTCTGGACGATAACTATCAAAGGCTAAAAAATCTCCATCAAGTATGAAGGTCCTACAGGTAAAACTAAACGTAGTAATTATGCAAAGAATATTAAATAAGTGAAATCTGTCTTTAAGGGATTTCAACGTATGCATATGACTACTTTTCAGTTCTTCATCCTCAATATCTTCAATTTTCCAAAATTGATTTTTCATTCTTGTGAGCAAATCGTGTATATTAGATCTTTTATAAAATAGGGCTGATAATTTTATAACTCCCTAAAATAAAACATGCATATTGAGTGATAAATTTTCGATTATGAGAAATATAGTTAAAGATAAAAACCAACGTAACAACGAGATACCCGATAAGTTATGTTCCTTGGACATGTGATAAAAAAGGCTCGATTGAAGTTAAATTCAACTCCTGTCAAAAATTTGGAGCCTTATAACAATTTTATTATTAATAAAGGCATAATAACAACTAAAATACCAAAGTATTTAACAGAGGGTAAAATAAAATTTCAAATAAATACTAAAAAACACTAAAAGTTACAGGGTTATTCATTATAAATTATCATCGTTATTATTGCCTATAGAAAATAAAGTTTTAAATAAAAGTTGTGTGGTTATGACCGAATTTTGTTAAAATGCTTACAAAAGTACAGTAACGTGCATATTTCAGGGGATACAAAAAATAATATTTTTTTTAAATGGGATAACCTGTATATTAAATTTTTGAAATGATCCTTTGTACCTGATTTCAAAAATATACCATATGTTACCCCTACCATATACCGTTATTGAGTTATTAAACGTCGAATATCTTAGTTAAACTAGTTACTGTAAATATGGAAAAGTTAACATTATTAAAGTGAGCCATGAAAATGACAACTATTATGTTTGATAAGTGACATTTCATTAATGAAATAATCAAAATAGTTTATAGTAAGGAAGAAAAAGTCCAAATATTTACTTATTATATAAAAAATAACAAAAATAAACGTCCAAATCATCCAACACTACCAGAAAATACGTTCAAAAATATTTACCGAAAGGTGTATAATACCTCCAGTTTTAGTAGAAAAAAAGCGTGTAGTTCAAGCAAACCAAGAAGAACAGCTAGATACACTGCTTCATTTCGAAGGTAAGACCGTCCATATTTATTCGCGAATAGACGTTTTTTAAACATTATATTCATTTTAAAAAAAATTCTGGATTTTAAATTTTTTCAGTTAATTCAGATATCGCTAAAAAATTTTAAAATTTCTTAACTGATGTTGAAAGAGAACGTAATTAAATAACTTTTGTCTAGTTTAACATATTTCTGTTGAGTGGAATGAAAAATAATATTAACTGAAAATTTTTTGTTAATTATTATTTACTAACTTTTACAAATCTTATCACAGATAAGTATAACATATATCTTTTTAAACAATTATTTTCCCGGCTATTTGCCAAAACTCTGAAACTTGGATTACAAAAAAGATAATATGCACATTATGTTCAGTACTACTGACTCAATAATGTTATTTTTAATTTCAACTATTCTGTCTAGTAAAACCAAAAACAAATAAAACACAAGGTACTCACCAGTTGACACTCACTTTAAAAAACTTTAAAATATCTACCGACACGTGTTTCTGCTTGCCATAGCGTCATCAGGGTAGCCAGCACATTTAAAGAATCCAAAGTAAGGAAACTTGTAAACCTTAATGTAATAAACATTAATGGCTTCAGAGAACAGAATAATTGAAATTATATAGTGGAAATACCCGTTAGGGTCAATGAAATAATTTAAAAACAAATTAAGTTACTCTTCTTCCTCCTCCTCCTCCTTTTATTTGTTTTTAGTTTTACTAGACAGAATAGTTGAAATTAAAAATAACATTATTGAGTCAGTAGTACTGAACATAATGTGCATATTATCTTTTTTGTTATCCAAGTTTCAGCGTTTTGGCAAATAGCCGGGAAAATAATTGTTTAAAAAGATATATGTTATACTTATCTGTGATAAGACTTGTAAAAGTTAGTAAATAATAATTAACAACAAATTTGCAGTTAATATTATTTTTCATTCCAATATATATTTTAACTTTTATCAAGAAGAGGAACTTAATTTGTTTTTAAATTATTTCATTGACCCTAAGGGGTATTTCCACTATATAATTTCAATTATTCTGTTCTCTGAAGCCATTAATGTTTATTACATTAAGGTTTACAAGTTTCCTTACTTTGGATTCTTTAAATGTGCTGGCTACCCTGATGACGCTATGGCAAGCAGAAACACGTGTCGATAGATATTTTAAAGTTTTTTAAAGTGAGTGTCAACTGGTGAGTTCCTTGTGTTTTATTTGTTTTTGGTTTTACTAGATAGAATAGTTGAAATTAAAAATAACATTATTGAGTCAGTAGTACTGAACATAATGTGCATATTATCTTTTTTTGTAATCCAAGTTTCAGCGTTTTGGCAAATAGCCGAGCAAATAATTGTTTAAAGAGATATATGTTATACTTATCTGTGATAAGATTTGTAAAAGTTAGTAAATAATAATTAACAAAAAATTTTCAGTTAATTTTATTTTTCATTCCACTCTATATTTTAACTTTTATCAAGAAGAGGAACTTAATTTGTTTTTAAAATATTTCTGTTGGTTTTAGAGATGAAAAATAATAAATATTTGTAACCCTGTATTCTTGAAGTTGACAAAAGTTACAAATATTTTTTACCAAACTCACATGAGTTAATATTGCACCTGATTCTAAAGCATTTGTGACGTCTAGCATAGTTATTTGCCCTCCTCTAAAAACTGGTAATAATATAACTAGAGAAATTACATTAATCGTGATTGACATAGTAATTAGATACAGTAACACCTGCATTTTTCCTCGTTTTTCTGGATGTACACCAACAGCTCCAAACATTCTCAGACACTGCTTTATACTGTAAAAATACATGTTATTCCTGAGTTCGTACAACTTGGGCCACTATATCAAGTGTCAATCAGGCATTAACCTTCTGCAGTGCTACTGAAATATTAATAGAATTTTAATAGAGGTAAATAGAAAGAGAAAAGCAAAACTTTCTACTAAATAACTCCACAAAGTTCATGAAAGTAAAGAACTAACCTTAATGCATGATTTATTATTATTATTTAAACTTTTTCAATTAAGTTAACGTGTAGTGTTAGCCCAGAAAAAAGGTGTACTTGGGAGACTAATTGGGGATTTTGTAAATACGGTATCCTTATGGTCTGAATGTTACTGATGGTGTTCTTTTAATTATTATTTTTCCTTCTGGGGTCTTTACTACCACATGAAGAATTCTTGAGAGTGAATATCTAAAAAATATAGTTACCCAGTATTATATTGGAGGTCATATAAAGTACTCGATTTGAAGTGACCACCATTTTGTCGTCGCGCATTTCGTATCAGTTTTGTTTTGACAGCTGTGTAGTGCACATGTTGAAGTTTCGTGATAAATTGATACACACCACAAGAACATGTAGAAATTGTGATGTTAAAACAATGAGTTATTTCGACGCAGCGAAATTTTCGCCAAAATCATCCTCGTCGCCCGGCTCCAACTAGAAAAACAATATGACCGCGAACAAGTTGGTCAAATGAAAATATCGAATATGTGAGAGAAAGTATCACAAAAGAACCAAGAACATCAATAAAACACGAGCCACGTAATTAGACATTCTCGGAAGTCTTTGAGGTCAATTTTGAAGTTAGATTTGCATGCGTTCCCACACAAGATTCAGATGACTACAGCCCAGAGACTACCAACAATGTCTGCAATATTGTCGCGCCTTCCTGAACTTGAACAACAAGATTGACGAAATTCCACACAAAATGGTTATGACGAAACCATTTGCACTTAAGTGGTTTTGTGAATAAGCAGAACTACCTCTTCTGGGGAACAGAAAATTCTCGTATTCTTCAGGAAAGACTATTACATCGACAACGTATCACTATATGGTGCGGCATTTTTATAATTTCTTTGAGGATGATGAAGGCATTTCTGTTAAAAGTTAATGCTATAGAGCGATGCTGAAAAACTTCTTGTCAACCCATATGGAAGACTGGAGGATATGTGGTTCCAACAGAATGGTGCGACTGCGCACATATCTAAACAGACAATTGCCATTTTAGGGAACATTTTAAATTACAACAGGTAATACAATCCCCTATATCCCTGAAGTTACTGAAGGTACCTTGTGTGGGGAGGACTACACATTTAGAGACAATGGACACACACCCAATGCACACTTATCTCATGATTTGACGATATAACAGGGCCTGCTATATCACCGAATCAGATCTAACAGGCTGTGAAGAAAAAAAATATTTTATTATTTTGTTGTTTTATACTCGTTGACAAAAATATTCTCTGACCTTCCATTGATTTAAACTCAAAGGCGCGGAGCTTATTCTTCCAGTATCGTACTGAATAACTGTATTTTTTAGATGTAGTAGAAGATTTATTTTTGTTATAACGAAGTGATTTTTCCCGTTAATAGTTTTCTATTGTAATCAGACCTAAGTGGGTTTTTCATTCACTTTAGTACACCCTGTATACGATAACTTGTGTTAATATTTCTTTTAAAATCGTTTGAACCAAAGGTAAATTTATTTTGCAAGTCCAGTATTTGGAATAACAATTATTTCCTCAAATATAATTGTTTCAAATCTGTTTCTTTTCAGGATAATCTTAGGTTATTTTATTATCCTAATGATAAATCGATTATTGTGTTTGTACTTAATCAAGTAAGCGGAAAGTAGTTTAATTTAAGTTAGTTTAATTTCAAGTCAAGTTGCAATCATTTATTCATAAAGAAATATATTTTTACTTGTTTTAATAATTTACTAGATAAGTTATTAGTTGATTTTTTTCCAGAATTTGTGTATAAATTAAAATGCGCTGATTAAAAGAAAGAGTTCTCCTATCAGTGCTCAAAGTAACACGTAGCTCCAGATATCCAGTGTGCTCCACCGTAATCAGATAATGGTAAGAGCTACTTTGACTGTTATACCGATTTCATTTTTATTTCCGTCATTCACCGTTTTTGTCCAAATTTCTTATTTTGTCCATCAATTGCCTACGAATACCTAAGATTCTGATCGGCCAGAGATATCTAGGAAACCTCGCATCTCACTAGTAAATTCGGGATATCTATTAAACGACGAGTATCGGGAATATTGTTATTGTCATTAGTTATTGCAGATGTAAGGATAGGATTCTTCATGTTCTTAGGTTGGAATCCCAACTCAGTCATAGTTTACTTAAATATCAGTAAGTTCGTAAGTCCATGATCTTAGGCTATGACTTTACCCGGTACACGTGACACGCCATGAGTGAGGTTTTAAGTCCATGATCTTAGGTTGAAATTTCATAGGCCCGCTTTTTACAATCGTGAGTTAACTGTAAGTGGGAGGTTAACTAACACTATATTTTCATAAAAATCGATGAGATTCTAATACAAACCACTCCAACTAAAAGTTTACTTATGCATTAAATATTTGTTGCTATAACTACTTCGAAAACAAATGTAAAATTGAAAAAAATCCGAATTCAAGAAGTGCGAGTTTAGCTAACCCACGATTGAAATACCGGGCAATAAAGTGCCCGGGCTGTAATGTATTATCCGATGTATTAGACACCCATACTCACTCACTATAAGTTGTAAAACAGAGAGGCTCGAAGTCTATGTGATACCCTATCACTTTCAGTTAAATTAACTTCGTACATTTCAACCTACTCACGCATATCTCTGATCTAGTCAATTCAAGGGATAGTTTACCCCAAGAAACGGGTTAGTTAACTAAAATCTCAGTACTATATAATTAAATTAGCATCGGGAATATTCGATTGTCATTATTTATTGTAGACGTAAGGATAGGATTTTAAGTCCATGATCTTAGGTTGAAATCCTATCTCAGTCATAGTTTAAAGTACCAGTAAGTTCTTAAGTCCGATGATCTTAGGTTGGGGCTTTACCAGGTACACGCGTCGTGACACAAGTTTAAGTCCAGCAATGTATTAACCACTTCGCCCGACCCACGTAGTCACTCAACCTTAATAAGGGACAGCAGTAGTTAATCTAAAGATATAGCACGCTCGTGATAAGACAGCCATATACGCCTGTCTCTGGACTGATCTCCTGCACTTGTGTCTTGCTTGTACTCCGTAACCGCTTACCACAGATATACCTGCCACACCGACCGCCTGCCGTAATACTGCCGTAAGCATTAACCGCTTGCTGTAAATACCAGTGGTAGTAGCCGCCTTAACTGTGCTTTATTTTAAATCACCACTTACTGGCTTTTGTAGATTCTTGTAGTAAACATTTGAATATTGCTTGCTGATAGGAATACCGTAGTAATAGCTTTCATAACTTAGCTGTGCTTGATATAACTGATCACCACTTTTGCATTATCCTAACCTCTTGCTTGGTACCTTGGTTGCTTACTTGTAATATAGCTTAGTATTTACGTTGCATTAAAGCACAACTGTTGTATTTATTTATTATTGTTTTTATTCTTCTGTGAAGCAGTCCTAAATAAAATAAAGTAAGTAAAGTTGAAGTACTGCCTTTTATTTAAAGCAAAGATATAAGTAATAAATCTGTTTATACACCAAGAATCACATTTTTCGGTAGGTAAATGTGAGGTTGTTCATTGTAGACTAAGAGCTGGCGGCCGCGGAGGTACTACGACATTACCTCCGGCTGGAATTTTGTGAAGTGGTTGGGGGGGACCATGAGGAAGTGCCATCTGCAAGGATTTTGCTCAAAACCCCTGCAAAGGACACGTCAGACGACTCAAAAATGAAAAAAATCCGTGCTCAAAAAATGATCATACCCCCCGGCTGAAAATTTGCACATTACCTGTTTAAAAGTCACAGGTAACGTATGTAAATCGTCAGACGTCTCGGTTGCTGCCAAAGGGGTGTCAGACGCCTTCAAAGTTGTCATTTTTTTTTTTTTAATTTTTCTTACCTCCGTCTGACGTTTTAACATATTGCAACAAAGACTATTTTAAGCACATGTTAAAATCGTCAAACGAAAATACTGCTGCGAAGTCCCCCTACAATGTTCACAAAGTTCCGACCCACATGGAACGTATATTTTTTTTTCGAAAAATTATTTTCATTACCTCCGTCTGACGTTTTTACATATTATCGTAGAGACAATTTTAAGCATATATATAAATTGTCAGACGAAAATACAACTGTGGAATTCCTCTGCAATGCCGCGAAATCCAGCCTACATTACTACATATTGGGGTATTTCAAAATAAAGTAATTTACTATTTTCTGACTTGGCATCCCGTAAAAAGTTTACTGACGATGAGCTAGAGATTTTGATCAAAGATGAGCGCTCTAGAAAATTTTTCAGACGAGATGGTATGTTTTAAGTTTTTTGAGTCATTTTGAAACGAAAAACTTTCTTGACATTATTTAATAAAATCAACCGTTTAGCCAGAAAAAAATTCAAACAAATTGGAAAAGTGAGTAGTCTCCAAACTTTAACTATTTTTTTTGTGGAGGAACACGAATTATTTTGTAATAGCCGTAATTTGTTGTAAAATAAAAAGTGAAAATTGTTATAAATTGGCCCATTCGGAAAAGAAAAGATCTCTCCCCATTTTTCGAAAAAAATCAACTGTTTCACCATGAAAAATTAATTGAAGTTTGGAGAATACCCACTTTTTTCAATTTGTTTGAATTTTTTCTGGCTAAACGGTTGATTTTATTAAATAATGTCAAGAAAGTTTTTCGTTTCGAAATGACTCAAAAAACTTAAAACATACCATCTCGTCTGAAAAATTTTCTTTTTGACCTACTTGTCATAAAAATTCTACATAATTTTGTGATTTTTCATCAAAAAACAATTGCGGACGATGCTCCAGATCACCTAGAGCGCTCATCTTTGATCAGAATCTCTAGTTCATCGGTCAATAAACTTTTTATGGGATGCCAAGTCAGAAAATAGCAAATTACTTTATTTTGAAATACCCCAATATGTAGTAATGTAGGCTGGATTTTCGCGGCATTGCAGAGGAATTCCACAGTTGTATTTTCGTCTGACGATTTATATATATGCTTAAAATTGTCTCTACGATAATATGTAAAAACATCAGACGGAGGTAATGAAAATAATTTTTCGAAAAAAAAAATATACGTTCCATGTGGGTCGGAACTTTGTGAACATTGTAGGGGGACTTCGCAGCGGTATTTTCGTCTGACGATTTTAAAATGTGCTTAAAATGGTCTCTGTTGCAATATGGTAAAACGTCAGACGGAGGTAAGAAAAAAAATTTTTTGAAAAAAAAAATGACAACTTTGAGGGCGTCTGACACCCCTTTGACAGCAACCGAGACGTCTGACGATTTACATACGTTATCTGTGACTTTTAAACAGATAATGTGCAAATTTTCAGCCGGAGATATGATCATTTTTTGAGCAAGGATTTTTTTCATTTTTGAGTCGTCTGACGTGTCCTTTGCAGGGGTTTTGAGCAAACTCCTTGCAGATGGCACTTCCTCATGGTCCCCCCAACCACTTCACAAAATTCCAGCCGAAGGTAATGTCGTAGTACTTCCGCGGCCGCCAGCT
Source organism: Rhamnusium bicolor (assembly GCA_029963845.1). NCBI lineage: Eukaryota > Metazoa > Arthropoda > Insecta > Coleoptera > Cerambycidae > Rhamnusium > Rhamnusium bicolor. The sequence continues at coordinate 221,430 of JANEYF010000831.1, forward strand.
CTCCGTCTATTGCTATGCAACCGACAATCATACTCACAGACCCCATGGACATACCGTTTTTTCACTGAGTTATTCTAGCTTCTATCATACCGCTGATAGAATAAAGTGGTGTTCCTACACCTTAAAACAGGAATTGACGCTCGAGACCGTACCGCAAAAAAAGTTCAAAGTGACGAATGCCATTTTGCATGTTGTTGTTCCATACGTCACATTGTGGTAGTAAGACCTGAGAAGGAAAAATCAGAATCTTGAAAGAACATTCATTTTATGATCTGTGAATTAGTTTAAATTAATTGTCTCTGCCCTGCGAACCTCATCCCCGTCCAACCCATCAAATGCCACAGCGCACTATCATGTGGATGTTGGATTGGCTCCAGGTGCTGGTGATACGGAAGTAACTGTTTTATTTAAAAGAATTAAATAAATAGTTTTCAATTTAATTTTGATAAAAACGGCGTTATAATTCTGTTAAAAAAAATTAGGACAATTAAATGAGCATTATTTAAAATTAAATAAACATTTATTTCTAGCATTATATAAAATGTTTGTACATTTACCAAACAATCTTGACATTAAAAAAAATAATTAACAGCAAATAAAATTATCTAGAAATATTTTAAATATTTCAAATGCATATATTTATTTATTACGCAATATGTAAATTTTTAATGCGCACATTAATTGTGGACCTGAGTATTAAAACGGTCAATCTCCATTTTTTCCGCTTTTGAGATATGACCATCAGTAAAATGCCCCAGTTAAATACTACCGATACAAAAAAAGGCCAATGTCCTAATGTTAATGCTTTCTGATATATCATTGCACTGGTAGGACTTAATCTTCAAAGTAGTTTAGAATTAAAATGGCCAAAGTAAACACAGAATTCACCCATAATATCAAAATCTTCTGACGAATAACAACTTAAATAAAAATTATACTATTTTGAAATATTATCCTGACTTTCATTAAAATAAATAAATACTTACAATTTTAAAACGTAGTTATTACTTGCTATAAACTGTTACGCATTAATATCTCAAAACAATGAAAATGGATATTGGCCCTTTTAATACTCAAGTCCAGAATTAGTCTAAGGCTCAAAGTACTTAAAACTACTTCCCATAAGATTTAAAATATTGCTGTTTTTTATTTTGTATTTAAAACATATATTTATTTATTGCATAATATGGAAAATTTTAATGCGCAAGTCAATCTATCTAATGCTCAAAATATTTATAATAATACTCGTTTAAATTCTACCCTTCATAAATGAGATCCTCATGTTGATTACGTGCGCCCTGTCTATTATGGTTCCATGAAAAAGATATGGTGTAATTAAGTGTTTTATTAGTAGCGAGTTACCGTGAAATTGACGAACAAATACTGTAAAGCTCTAACTTTTGGGCATGGGCATAATTTAGCCAAAAATGTTACAATATTTCAAGTTCAGCGTTTGGCGTAAATTTTGCGATAACTACTTATTTACCTTATTCACGAATTGACATATATGTATTTACGAGATCACTTGAGACAAAAGAAAAGTTGTTACACAGCTTCTAGTCTGTTTTGAATACTTATATCAAAAAATTTACTGGTTGAAGTGCTGAAATAATTTTCTTAAATGAATTTACTAAAAAGTCATGTTTGTGAACATGGACTATTTCAATTAAAATATGAGAAAGCGCAGAGACAATACCCTCTAATTAATGGTGAACATCTGGTTCTGTTCTCCTAACTCTTGTTTATTATTAATAAAAACTTAAAGGAAAATACTATTCTTACAGTAAAAGTCTAAATGAACATAGTTTTTTAATGGCTTACATAAAAAAAATGATTAAATGTTTCGACAAAAGAATTAAATAAATTTGAATCTAGACAAATTTGGAAGAAAATTTCATTGTCAGATTTATGTATATGGTGTCCTAATTTAAAGTAGCAGAACTTCGCCAATCGATAGAGAACATTTTTAAGGTAAAAAGTTCGATTTAACATGTCGAAAAAATCTTCGCTGTTTTCAAAAAAAAAAGTAAAGTTTTTCTTTTTCGACAGGGAGGGTAAAAAGAGCTCCTCAGCAGTCTACTTGCCAGGCGTCAGCCTCACATACCATTACCGTTACGAAGAAATTACACAAGCTTTCGATTTGAAATTTAGCATTTATTTTTTGCTTCAATAGCGGTATTTCTTTGTCAATACGACATAAAGTGGGGTTATATCGGTGGAATGAGTAGGCTAGGCAATAGTCCAACCACGACCAATCCTTCTTCCAGAAACTTAGTATCTAATCAGTTACAAACCTTCCGTCCATAATGGGCTGGACCGCTGTCTAACTGAAATCAAACAATCTTGAATCCAGAGGAACATCGTCCCACATATTGGCATGCTTACGTTCAAAACTGTTAGAAATAAATCGGAATTCAAACGATGAGGTAAAATGTAAGGCCCTATGACAGAATTACTGCGAATACTTAGTCAGATGACAGTAGGCTATATCGCAGAATAGAAAATGTAAATGACTGTTTTCTGTTGCAGGAAGACATTTATAATGTTTCTGTATGGTGCAATGACTTCAAGGTGGAGCTGATTATTAAAAAGTGTGTAGCTATGACATTCTTAAATAAAAATCAAACAATAAATTTTCTATATACTGTTAATAATACTGTGCTTTGCCGTGTTAAATAATACAAAGATCTTGCTATTCTTGTTGACCAAACGTTATATTTTAATACTCATATAAAGCAAATTAGTAATGTCAATTTAAAAAAAAAATAGATTTCTTATTAGGAACACACAAGATTTCATTAATATAAAGTGTCTAAAAATAGTATGTAATATCTTTGTTAGGTCGAACCTTGATTGTTGTCAAATTATTTGGTCACCTCTGTATCGTAACTTAAAAAAAAGTTGCCTTATCTACCTCATAGAAACGACACAAAAAAAAATTCTCAAATTCCTGTTATTCAAGAAAACACTTATATACGATCATTTAGCCCACTATAATGTATTGCTACTTAAGTATGAGTATGAAGCACTTGAGCTTAGGCGTGCTCATGCTTCTATGATTTATGTATATAAAACCTTAAATTATCTTTGAGACAACTCCTTGTTCTTATTTAAGTTACCAATTAATGTACCTAGCCGAATAAGTAGATATTACTCTGTACCGCCGTTCAGAACTAATCTGTATTTGGCTAGCCCTTTGATGAGACTATGTACGCGTATGTTGGGGAATCTTGCACACTTGAGAGTTGACTTATTTACTCCCAACTTTTCCGAATTCGTTAAAAATATTAAAGCTATCTCCCTAAATGAAATTTAAATTCCGTAGTTTTTATGGAAATTTATTACTCGTACGTACTTTGTGTCGATATTTTTTTTGTGATATTTTTGTCTTGTTTTTTGAGTATTTTATATTTTACGTTATATATATGTTTATACTAGTTGTTTATATTTCACTATTTTACTATGGTAACGTGTTAGATTATTTTTTCCTTGTTCGTACTTGTAAGGTAGCAACTTTGTAAATGAGCTCTGCCTGTAAAGTTGTCGTAAATAAATAAATAAATAAATACATAAATAAATAAATAAATAAATAAATAAATAAATGAATATTCACACTAAACTTCTGCTGAAATTTTCTTTATCTAATCGCGTGTGTATTTCCATGTGTCCAAACATGCTGGTTATGAAAATTCATCACGCCTCTTCGGGTAAAGCAAGCCTATCTGACCACAATATTTTTCTCAAAAAAGTGGATCTTCAATGGAATTCAGAAACCATTGACACAAGTTAGCACAACATTCACTGACCTGTGGAAGTAAAACATGCACAGGTTGTAGATGGTAGGGATATCTATGGTCCCGTTTCAATGCCCATATCGTGCTTCTTCGAAGTCAAAGTTCTAGAAACTCTTCTTTCTATCAAATTCACGCAAGATTCTTCTTCCTCTCACATTATTATTATTATTTCGGTTTCTATCTCTGTTTATTACTATTTTTTAATCATTTATTTAACGTCGGCCTATTTCCGCTGCCAGGGTCATTCACCGACGCCAGGAGACGAGCTACCCTCAACCTAGAAATTTTATCGAACCTCTTCTATATCAAAGAGTAGGAATTTTTTACTTTCCCATCATCTAATAGACAAGGGATCAACCGCTTTACATCCCTTCTGAAGTATGGTATATCACCTATGCAATCCTCGCCTAATATCTATAGTTTCTGCGTATACGCTGATATATAAACCGCTTCTTCTGAGTCCGTTATCAGCAAAACGTTGATGAAATTTAACAAAAAGACTCGGATGTGGTTGCCTCCTGTTTGGACATCGTCTTTGATATTTCCGTGCTTTAGCTGCCGAATTTCCATTTGCAAAACCCATACAAAAATGTATGGGTTTTTACATTCTCGATTTGTAAATGTAAATGGTATTTTCAAATTTGACAGCAATAAATACGATGCAGATAGTTAATATCACAATATAAACAATAGTCGTTCAATTTAAATCAAATTAATAGATGTTTTTGATATTTCAGATGAAATATTGTTTCATAACAACCTCAGTTTCGCAGTATCTTAATTATGAATGAAATACACTTGTCAATGTTGATGACGTTTTACTCGAAAACCGTGTGTGGCACGGAAAAAATAAAAGACTACTTTTTCTTCTAATTTGTACAGGTGATTAAGACAATAATTAATTTTTTGAAAAAAAAACATTAGCGTACAAATTTTAGACAGAAGAGTGGTTTCAGACCACAGTTTCTACACCACTGGTTAGTGAAGCAAATATGTCATATTGACTAAACAATAGCACTATTGAAGCAAAAAACACGTGCCAATTTTTAAATCGAAAGGTTATGTAGTTTTTTTAGTTATGGCCGAAAAACTTTTTAAATCCAGTAACTCGAAAACGAAGAACTTTTCGACACATGTCAAATCGAACTGTTTACCTTAAAAATAAGGTCCTATGTCGATTGGTAATGTAGTACTACTATGACTGAGACACTCTGTATATGTGTATCCTAGATTAAATTTGTCATCCCTGTAACTCTCTAAATATTACTTATTTGGAAATATGCGAAAAGTTTTTTATTTGAGGAGGGCTACCTACAAACCCCTACCGTTGATCAACCCTCAATAATTTCAAATCCTTCATACAAGTGTGCAGAAATGTTTGAACTCTATCCATAGTTTTGACTTTTTTTTTCGAGAAAATTGTTGTAACTACTGATTGAATAAATGTTGGTAGTTGCCATATTAATATTTTCAAACTGTTTATTTGATTGGGTTTAATAGCTTAGACTTGACTACAAAATAAAAGTTCAGTATTAATTTTACACAGATCTAAGCGTCTATGTTGTACACATTTGATTTTTCCATTTATCATGTGTTATGGTCCCCATACTGTATGGCAACTTGAAAACTGTTGCATGCACCAGTATGTTAAAGTCAATAAGTGCTACACATAGCTACAATACACACAAACAGATAACAGAATAGGAAATAGTATTCTCACATATAACTTTTTATTTCTATAAATAATAAAATATAAAAGTGTGAATTTATAAAAACAAAATGTTTTCATAATTCATAATTTGTGATAATATAAATTTGTGTTATTTATTTCTCTTTGGCAGCTCAGCATCCGAGGCGGCTCTTGGGAAAACCTGTACAGCCGCTGTTGTCCGATAATGATGCACATGTATAGAATCCGTTCTTTTTTTATGTGCTGTTTCCATATTAAATAATCACCAGAAATTAAGTGAAAAACGATTTTTGTTCTATTTGAATTCTTTAATTATTTTATAAACAATGTAACAATTATGTTATGGCTTATGACAAATTAAATACATTTCAAATCATATCTATTGATATCTTTCCAACAGGAACACTCTGTGTATGAATATACGGTCAGTTGTCCATCTAATCGATTATGAATGAATAAAGCAAACAAAAAATTAATACACTGTTATTAACCAGTTGTGCTGTCGTTTCGTGACGCTGATATCAATTATAAAGTGATGCTCATCGGACTTCACATATACGTTGGAAATAATTGCGGAGGATTGGCCTGTGTCCTATTTTTTTTCACTGTTAACATGATTCGATCTGCTGTATGAATTATTAATAAACACGAAGAAAAAATTGTCTACCTACGAGGTTTTGTTTAAGTTGATGTGCTTATTTGCGGTCGCAGTCATAGGCGCAGATAGGGTTACCTAGATCCAAAAATGGAAGCTCCTGACAAACTCAATTACAATGGGCATTTCCCACATTTTTTAATTTGCTTATTCGATAGTATTTATAAATATGAGCTCACAGAATTTTTTCCGGATTTTTTTGGAGCCCCGAAAAGGGGTTAGAAAAATAATAAAGTTTTGAATTTTGGTCTTATGACGTCATCCGATTAGATTTGGCGCCAAACACAAGCAGCCAGTGAACGCGGTACCGCAGTATTGTCAGTTTTACGTATTGAAAACGTGATTGGTGATTACTTATACAATTATAAATACAACTATAAATTCATTCACATAGAGTTTTTTTTACCTTAGTACAAGGACAAAATTTTATTTGTACCTGTTTTAAAACTACGATATTTAAATATTAAAAAAAAAATCAGCAGAAATCGAATAAGTTAGGTTATGTTATAGATTTATTCTACTTTGCTATTACGAAATTGACGATTGGAAACAAATATTATTTAATAATTATGATCATTGTTATTTATTTTAACGTTCACCTGATTATGAAGATTTTATTTGAATAGTATTGGGGTGTGCATTTTATTAAAAAATCGTAAAATTTTTATCGTTTTAAAAATAATTTAAATCATAAATAATGAATAGCAATAGTAAATCAATAACAGAATCATTCTCTTCGCAATTCATTAAGTGGAATATAAATCTTAATAAAACCGACCAAAAAAATGCACAATTATTGAAATTACCCATTAAGTTCAAAAATACGTAAATACTTACTTTTATTTTGTATCCAAAATAAAATAGTATTGAAAATGTTTGATATAACACAAAAATTAATGTACAAATTCATGAAATCGTTCAAAATCACAAATACTCTCAAATAGTTGGCAGCTACCAAAACAATACTTAAATAAAGAAAATATGGCAACACAGGTTCGGCTATATCACAGGGCGCATTATTTCATTGGTTGATTAAATAGCGGCTATTTTAAATTAATGCAAACTTTTATAAATTGTTTGTAGTTAATTTTTTTTTAATCCAACCAATTATAGATACTGATTACATAAATAGTGTAGAATCAAATACAATAAAAAGAAATCCAACTTTTGATATAGTGAGACATCCCCATTCCTGACATTTAAGGGAAAGTTCAGATAACTCAATTGATACAAAAACTTCTTATCGAAAAACTAGCATGAATAACACATTAAACAAATGTAGAAAACAGAAAACCACTGTCATAAGTAAAAAAAATATCAAATTAAACTTGCAAGTAAAAAAAGAAACAGAAAATTTCAAATATTCTTTGATAGGTCCATAATAAACTGCAACAAAAATAAAGTCTCACAAACTGACAAATAGGAAAAAAAACAGAAAACAAACTAATATTCTTCAGTTACATATTTTGGCAACTGGCAATTTCACATAAAATATATTAACTTGGTTTAAGTTGATGATTTTTTTTTAAAATCCGGACAATTTATAATTCCCGGCGGAATCCGACAACGATATGCGAATTCCGATTTTTCCGGACGTCTGATAACCCTATACGCATAGAACTGACAAGTTATTTACGTTATGTATCTTAGATATTAGATATTGATGATCGTTCACTGATCACTAGAGCTGTCCGAGGTCACCTGGCCGCCAGAGCCGTCATATGACTCATATGTTTACATCATATCATAATACTTGAATAAGTATATTAAATGGAAATAAATTTTAACAATAATGTTACATTTTATAAAACTTTGTATAAAACTCACCCTTTTAAACAGATTTATGAAGTAGTTTGGTTGTCGTCATCACAAAGTGGGGAAGATCTATAGTATAATAGCATCAGGTATGTTTCTACAGCTGTCTCTGTCAGCGATGTTCACTTTGGTGAAAAAAATATGTTTGTATTTTGAAAATGACCGTTCGACATCTACGGATGTAATACAGGCATAAGTAAAACAATCTGTGAACTCACTTAACGAAGTTGTAGATGCACCATCACAAATTTGTCTTAATTTGCTAAAATCAGGATCTTTCTGTAATACACTCTCGAATTTTTCACTAACGCGATTATTTTTTGCGTCATTTATAGCCTGTAGCTGTGTTTTTACGTCGTCCACTATTTGCAGCGATTCCACTAACGACAACGAACTATTTTGCAATTTTTCTATTGCGTCGTGTAGTCCCCTATAATTGTTATTAATACTTTTTAAATCTGTTTCAAGGGAAACGCCTTGAAAGCTTGTCTGGCTTTCCCTAATAGCTGCAGCCTCGTTAGAGTTGAACTGTAGTATCACAGCTTTTATTTGAAAATATTCAGCATAATAAAAAGCCGTGGAAATGTTGGTTTAAGAGGGTCCAGTACATTTTTTTTATTTTGATGTTGCACGGTATTGATATGACGACGACAATCGGTTTTGTGCACATTAAGTCTTGATTGAAAACTTTACAAATTATTTTGCATCCGTCATAGAATAAATCCGGAAATTCACATATAAATATATTCACTGTGTCCGCGTACGGTCGTTTTTTACCCTTTGGCGCGTTTGACATTATGTATAATTTATAGGTACAACCTCACGCATTAACCTTTCGAATAAGACTGCAGCGTAAATCACTTCTAAATCGGCACGTGTGACGCCAGCGCAAGACCGTGGCTGTACTCCAGTCACCTCGGCCAGCTTTAGTTATAATACGGTATTTGTCTTTTACTGGACCCCTGGAAATTAACACTTCACTGAAGTTTCCAATCGATAAGAACGCATCAAATCGAAGCAATACAATACAATACAATCGAAGCAATGTGGTACAACGATTAAAATTTAATATATCAAAAAGTGGGGAGCTAGGAACTTTTTCCTTTTATCGGTTTTTTATGTCGAAAACAGCGCTAATTAGGAAAAATATTTCTAACGGTACAGTGTTCAGTACACCTAGTACAATGTGGTATAATGATAAAAACTTATTGTTTTAAAAACTGGGGGCTACGAATTTTTTTTCCTTTTTCGTTTTTTTTTTTTTGGAAAACTGCACTAGTTAGAAAATTATTTCCAACGGTACAGTGTTCAGTACAACTAGTACAATGTAATACAATGAAAAAAAACCTCAATATTTCAAAAAAGGGGTAAAGGAATTTTTCCCTCTTTTCGTTTGTTTAAAAAACTGCTCTAATTAGAAAATTATTTCCCGCTGTATAGTGTTCAGTATAACAAGTACAACGTGTTACATCGACTAAAGGTTAATATTTCAAAAAGTGGATGGCTACGAATTTTTCATTTTACGTTTTTTTCGAAAACTGCGCTAGTCAGGAAATAATTTCCAACGGCACATTGTTCAGCACAACTAGTCGAAGTGATTTTTTCGCTACTAATTTTCTATTGTAATCAAACCTAAATGTTGTTTTCGTTTACTTGTGTCAATATTTCTTTTAAAACCGTTTTGAATCAAAGTTAAATTTATTTTTGCAAGTTCAGTATTTGAAATAACTATTATTTCTCTAATACAATTATTTCAAACTGGTTTCTTTTCAGGTTAATCTTAGTTTGTTTATTATTCTAATGATAAATCTATTATTGTGATGGTACTCAATTAAGTGAAAGGAAAGTAGTTTAATTTAATTTTGAAATCATTTATTCATGGTAAAGAAATATATTTCTATTTGTTTAATAATTTGCCGAATAAATTATTAATTGATTTATTTTTAAATATTAATATTTGGCAGTTTTAAATTATTTCTTTTCGGAAATATAGTTTAAAAATTATAAGAAAGTGATTCCTAGCCGTGAAATATTTTATTAAACATTTGTTTATATGAATTAACGCAGGGAATTTATTTAAATATGATGCGCCGTTATAAGCTGACATAACGTTTGTCACGGACAGCGGTTGACCCGCTTGGGCGTCGTACAGATCCCTGCCATTCTATGACAGGCGTTTGTGTATAAATTGGACAACGCACTTATCTTCGACTTGTCTGCGAGTTCTTCGACTTGTCTTCTTCCAACAGTGACCGTTTCAGTAAGCAGCACTCAGTTATCGATCTCCAATGTACTCCGCAATCCGATAGTGGTAGGATTTACTTTGACTGTTTCTGTTTTTATTTTGCATTTCTATCATTTACAGTTTGTGTCCGAATTTACCGTTTGTATCCGTAAAGTAGAATTATCTATTTAACCGCTAGCATCGAGAATCCATGGTTATCATTATTTGTTGTAGCTGACGTAAAGACAGAACGCTAATGCCTCGTGTATGGATAGTGTTCCGTCTCAGTTATAGTTTCACTACCAGTAAGGTTTTAATACCTCGAGTGTAGATAAGACTTTACTAGGTAAACTCGGAGTGGCATGACTGAGAATTTAATACCTCGTGTGTGGATAGAATCCCACGCTGTGCCCCGGAAGTCAGGTAGGTACTAACCGATCCGTCCGTCTGCCGTGCTCACTGAATTTAAATTTTAAAGAAGATAAGCTTGAAATTGATGTGATAACCTATCGCACTAAATTATTAGTAATTACCGAACTTTAACGTTCATGCATCCACGCATATCTCTGGTCTAGTTAGTTTAAGGGACAATTTATACTAAAATACGAGTCAGTGAACTGAACTACAGTGCTATAGAGTCGTTAGAAGAGCAACGGGAATATTCGGTTGTCATTATCTGTGGTAGCCGACGTATAGATAGAACTCGAATGCCTCGTGTGTGGATAGAGTTCAGTCTCAGTCATAGTTTCACTACCAGTAAGGTTCTAATAATTCACGTGTGAATAACACCTTACTAGGTAAACGCGAAGCGGCATAGCAGTTCCGTTCGACACACGTAGTCAATAAATCTTAAATCAGGGATATGAGGCGCTAATCTTAAACTATAGCACGCTCGCGATTATACCGCTTCATTAACCGCTTGCTGTAGCTACCAGTAGTAGTTATTTTAAATCACCGCTTGCTTGCTTGTGTAGATGCTTGTAGTAAACAATGGATAGTAATACCGTAGTAGTAGCTTCCATAACTTAGTTGTATTTGATATAACATAACCGATCATCGCTTTTTGCATATTTATAACCACTTTTTTTGTTCCTTGGTTGCTTACTTGTAATATAGGTTAATATTTACATTGTATTACAACATAACTGTTATGTATATATTTATTGTTTTATGTGTGAAGCAGTCCTAAATAAATAGTAAAACAAAGATATAAGGAATAAATTTGTTGGCAGGTAAGGTGAAGTTGTCCATTGCTACGCAAACGACAACCACACACACAGACCGCCTGACATTTAGTTTTTTCAGTTACCCTAGCTTCTATCATACCGCTGATAGAATAAAGTGGGGTTCCTACACTTTAATACAGGAACTGACGCTCGAGAGGGGCTACGTCAAATAACTGTCCTTTGGATTTTTTCCTTAAATGCATTGGTATTTTGAAAAAGTTTCTACCGTACAGTGCTAGTACAACTTCGATTTATTATTTTCTGTTAAAATGAGGGGGCTAACTTCACACACATAGTAAGTATATTTTAATACACTTACCATTCTGCGACTTACCCGAAGTACTCCTCGCAGGGGTAGGCATCGCTCAAATAAATAAACACGCAGGTTTTTCAATATACATTTTTTATTTAGAATAGATAAATATAGTATTTTAAATATCACTAAAAATAATTTATAATTAAGATATAAAAATTAAAACTATAATAATAGCTTGTTATGACGTGCACAAAAGTTTTACCAATCCAAGAGTATAAATAGGTAACAAATATAAATTAATGGAAATGGAATGATCTGATTTCTCTAAATGCATTTTTACATTTTTCGTTTAAATTATATACATATAATAGGCACCATGGTATCAGCTTATTATTGTCATTATACATCTAAACAACCATTAAAAACAATGGTTTAATTTAATTTTCTTCTATAATTTTTTTTATTCAGTTAATTAAATATAAAATCTAGTTTTTCGCGATTTGATTAACTCCATACATCAGCAGACAAGCGCTTTTGTGTTTCCATCTTTTTCAAATAGGCTTGAGCTTGTTGTTCAGTCATTTGTCCCTTTTCTTGAATTATCTTTAAAATTATGTTACGGACATCAGCTGCCATAGACTTTGCATCACTGTAAAATAAAATGGTGCCTGTAGTATTTGTTAGACGGGATCCTTATGGAAATAAATGTTCGGGCATATACATCAAAAGAAATATACACGTGTTTCAGCCGAAATTGATAGGCAAACGGCATCAGATAACACTAATGCTTAAAACGGCACTAAAACTAATGAAAAATATTCAATTGTGATAACGTTATGCCAAACACCCGTTAAATTTTGTTGAATGAAGGTAAATGCTTCAGAGGTTATTCTGAAATATTTATAAAAACAACCTGTAAATCGAAAAGTGTATGAAAGTGTCCTTTTGCACTAAACAGACGATGCAATCAATACTTTTATCCAGCTATGTTATAATAATACGCAATTTGTTTAAATTCTTATTTTCATAGATCACCAGAACTAGTTTTTCAAAAATTAACGAGTTAAATGAATAATTCGTAGTTCGGCTATTGTTATTATTATTAGTTCGTTTATGGGACGTGACAAAACAAATGAAGGAGTGAAACTTTATGGCGTCAAAGAATACATCCAACATACAAAGAAAAATATTATGCAGCATACTCCAAAATGAAAACAACAAACGCACAGTGAGCCAGATTTAAACAAACAGGATCGAAATTCATACCTTCTTGGTTAATAATTTCTTATTAGTGAAGTTGTGTTGCTACAGGTTTTTTAGACCGCTGAATCTAATTTTGAAGTGATTTTAATGCCCCGAATTAAAAAGTACCCCCTAGGAAGAGGGTGCAATTAAAAAAATTAAAGAAAAGATATTACCTATTAATTTTTGTAATAGGTAACGGTGTTAAAAAAATATTTAATGCAAAATTGTCAGAATTACAGTTTAAACTACTTCACCTTAGGGGGTAACATTTGTATAAAAAATAGAAAACATTAAAATGCAACACAGTATTCGTTTATAATATTATTGGGGTTTCTGAATTATATTTTAAGAACGCTCCGGCGTCACCAGGCAATCCACCATATACCTAACCCAATTTTTGCCCATAAATCTTGTAAATATAAATTTATGCAAAAACGACAGAACTTCCTACATTTTACAACTTCATTGTCATGTGGACAGATTATTTTAAAATCAAAATTACATTTCACAAGAACGTAATTCTGTATTTGGCTGGAAATGAGGATATTGGAAATTACGATCTTATGAAATATAATTTTGAATTTAAAATAATCTGTCCACGTGGCAATGAACTTGTAAAATGTAGGAAGTTCTGTCGATTTTCCATGAATTTATATTCACAAGATTTATGGGCAAAAGTTTGATTAGATGTATGGCGGGTTGCCTGGTGACTCTGGAGCGCTCATAAGGTTATTTCTGTGATAAGACTGATAAGTAAAGTTAACGGCAGTAGTAGCTTTTACCTTGAAAACGTATTTATGAATGAGCAAATCCGTACACTATTCAGTGTAGCCGCAGTCAGTTTGTATTGTAATATCAGTGTTTTCTTCACTGTTTACTAGTGAGCCGCAGGCCCGACATATTAAAATTGTGGTCGGGTATTAAACGGCGGCCATTCGCCAGTTCTGATTGGCAGGCAGATTGTAAACAGACCAGCTTACGGGTTGCCGTGATCTAACTTGTTCTGCTAGAGCCGTCGCATATAGGAAACAGGTGAATAAATAAGAGAAAGGCGAATCAATTACAATATAAACATATGTATCATATCAAAGTAAGCATTGATTAAAATAATTATTACCTCATGAAAATATATAAAATAACTAAAAATTGCCATATATTGAAAAAAAATAATTAAACTAAAACAGTCAAGAATATAAAAAAAAATTAGGTATAACAATAATTATTACTACACAAAACAGAACAATAACTGAATATTAAAAAAATCTATATCACAACAGGAAATGAAAACAGAAAACATAAAAATAAATAGTGAAGCTCGTAAAAAAATATAACATTAGAACAAAAAAATATACATATACAGTGTGTTCCCGGATTGAGTTCGCAATAGGTGATATGGACCCTTTAATTTTAGATTTCATTTGCAATTTGAGGGTTCATCCCTGGTTATCTGTTTGGCGTACTTTTGTTTTATTTTCTATAAAGACAACAAAATGTCAGTAAGGAAAGATAATCATATTAATAAGTTATACTTGTATGCAACATTTTAAGAAGATCCGCCTACTTTCACGATTTTGACCTTTTTCTACTATAACCGCATTTTACGTTTAAATAATTTACCTAAATAACTAAATAAGATTTTTTTCGAAAACAGCATACTTTGTGATGTAAAATGACGGTCATTATACAGAAATAAAACATAACAAAATATTATTATATTACTAACTACAAATTGTGTAAAAACTATTATAAATAAAACAATATCAATGTTTTGATGTCTTTAAAATTGAAATTAAAATAAATAATTTTTGAAGTATAAATTTTAAGGAGTTATTACTCCTAAGAGCACGACATGGTTCATCTTAAATACCATATGGATTTAATATATAAAATTACAGGCAATACTGATGCCTATTTTCTTTATTAATACGAACATTCTATTAGGTGTCATTTTATGAAATTAAATAATCGTATTTCCTACTAATGAAAAAAATACGCATCAGTAATGATTGCCTATATGATTATATGTATAATAAATCTGTATGGTATTTAGGATGAATCATATGTCTTTGTTTTTCGATATTACTGACAGAAAAAGTGATTTATAGATTTAAGTTGGATATCTGGTGAAAACGTAGCTGTAAAATACAGCTGAGAGGATGTTTGTATATGGCACTGCTCTTAATAAATAATCCCTGTATGAGCTACATAATTAAATAAACAAAGCATTTAAAATTTTCAATTAAAAAAAATCAGCAATTGGGAACACGTAACCATTTTAACTCAGTAATCTGCTTCTTCCACTTACATTTTCGACAAAAGCAGAAATCGGCTTGGTTTAACCGTTATAATGAAAATGACGTCATATTAATATTTGACACGTGATAATTTTGGTATTCTGTCATCACAGTGCAAAATAACTTGATAGTCATTTTCATTATGACCGTGTCGTATATCCAAGCTATTTTATTGATTATTTTTGAATACCTATAATATACGCGAATAGACGCCGCCCATGGCCTGGAATTCTTTCAAGGTTAGAGCTATTACTGCCGGTATCACTAATGATAAGCATCTCATATGATCGTATTCATAGTAATAATTTGTATTAAGGTGCTTCCAAATCAAGCATACTGAGCTGCGCATTCGTAAACGTTGCAGCAACACTTAGTTTGGAGGGACAGCACTGCACAAATATCTCACCGCGCTTGCTTTACAAAGTAGCAGAAAGTAGCAGCTAATTTTTGCATTTATACCTTTTCTATACGCTACTTAATCAGCTGGTAATGCCTTCAATTTGCAGATCAGGTAATATTCTAGAAAATACTAACGGGGCTATTCTATTGAGATCATTTCTAAGAACTTTATATATAAAATAGGGAATATAAAATATGCCTATCCAGATACCTCAAACGATTTTAGTCGTTACCCAGCTGTAAAAACACAAAGGAAAAGTAAACGCACATTTTTAAAAATTTCATGTTCACAAATTTCCTGGTTTTTCTTCTACTTTGAAGTGCTCCAAAATCTTCACACGTAATGGAGGGTCAAAAATTAATAGCTCCTACATGTGATTTATTACAACAGTGACAAATTTTTAAGTTCATTAAAACGCATTTTTTTAAAATCTAGCCCACTGTGCAACGCAGCCATGGACACCGGTGTTTGGGACGTATTGTTCCTCATTAGCGCAGCGTAGCTAAATAAATGTGATCTGGAATAGAATAGATCTGGACCAAAAATTGCTAAATAGATGGAAAGTACAGTGCATAGTACTCCGTTTGCACCATCGTGTCTAATGTGCCACATTTAGGGCCTCAATCAAAGCAGTCGGTACATAAACCGGTGTCCGTGGCTGCGTTCGATTTTGAGGTATACAAAATATTCTTCTTTGGACAAAACAGTCTAGTCAAAGTTTAGTAGCCCAGTTACTGGTAAATATTTATCCTTTGAACAAATGTTTGGACACGTGTACTGAAGTCAAATTTTTAAATAATATTTTGTAATATTAATTTATCAGCATTTACTACTAGCTTTTTTTAATGTCATGTTAAATACATTACATTACAGAATATCGATTACACTGTACGTGTATATGTGTCTATATTTGTTTAAAGGTGAGCTTATCAACATATACCTTTTATTGTTATTATTATTTTTTGTTAAATTAATTCAAATAATTTGATACTTTTCCTAGGTTGCTGTTTCATCAAATGAGGTATATTATTTCAAATGAGAATATAAACAAAGAGCTAAAACGTTGTGTTCTCGTAATGTAAAATAAAATCACAATCTTTAAATCGGGTCAAGACATTAACGAATAGTATTGCTCGTATTATTAGATTATATGTGTTTATTACACTTAAGATGGATTCACACATAGGACTGTATGCCGACCATCACGTGTTGTGAGCTTTCACACATACCAGTCCGTTCACATGCTGTGTTGTGTTTATTTCAGTATAAAATTCGATTATGCAGATATCAATATAATTTTATAAAATAAAATGGATCAGATATATAAAGACACTGTAATTGCTTGCGGATTATATCTGCTTCATGAAAAATAAACCAGGCAAAAAAAAACAAAGAAAATTGGAATATTATAATAGAATAATGGATACACAACGTTTTTAGAACAAGAGCGACGCGGTCCATGACGGCGCGGTTGCAACACAATTGGTGCACAATTCCTTATGTGTGGATTAAAAATCATGTCTTCATATAATTCAAATGGAAACAACCTCTCCGCGGTGTTCAGCAACAAGAGCGGCCTGCGCACAGCTGGCACACAGTCCTGTATGTATGAATTCATCTTTAATGTGTTGTGTGTGTCTTTCCGACCTAAGAGGTCGAAAGGTTGTATTACATGATAAAACTCTTGAAAGTTTAAACAGTTGGAATAATTTAAAAATATTAATAAACGCGTCGACAGACGATTTTATCATATCAATGTCAATCATCCTATTGAATAAAGTGTTACTGTAGATTGCATTCAAACAAAAATGACTGAAGAAATTACCATCGTACAAATAAAAAAAGACGGTTAAAATATTGTTAACTAAATAAGCAACGGTGGAATTAGGTTGTACAACTTACGACGGTTGCGTGTACACTTCCAAAAATATTAATTAACACTTACTTACCCACAAATATACAGATGTCCGTTATTTTCCCCAATAACTTTCCATACTTCATCAGCCTCTTTCTCTAATAAATGTGACACATAAACTTTGTGAGGCTGGTCCCTCGAAAAGGCTAAGTGCATTGTAAGTAGTTCTTTATTTTCATAATCCACCAATTCCTCTTCGTAAATGAAATCTTCTGACTTCTTCCTACAACCGAAGTAGAGAATGGTTTCCCCGACAATTTTACCTTCGTCTTTTGAGTGCTGTCTTTCTTGAATGAAGCCTCTAAAGGGCGCCAATCCGGTTCCTGGACCTATCATAATAATAGGAGTTTGTGGTTTAGATGGTAGTCTGAACTGCGATTTTCGAATAAAGATTGGAGCTGTCGGTAAATCCTCGTCGGATTTGGGAAGCTTCTTAGCAAGCCAAGTAGTTGCTACGCCCTTGTTTAATCGGTTAGTGGGTGTGGTGTATTCTACAACAACAGCAGTAATATGCACAGTGTTTGGATACAGTTTTGGAGATGAGGAAATGGAGTAGTAACGTGGTTGGAGGCGAGGTAGTAGTTCACAAAGATGATCCAGAGCCGGTTGACACGAGGGCATATCTTCCAAAATATGTACAATATTTCTGTTATCTTCTATAATCCATTTTTGGTACAAAGCTTTACCTTCGGGCGTGGTACTTGACATTAACTTCAGTTTCTCTTTTTCAGCAGGATCAGAACAATATTCCGACAACTCCTTTAACACGTGAGTTCTAGGGTTTTGTGTAATATCCAAATAATGAGTAAGTGCAGTTCGGTATGTACAAGGACAAGGGAATGGATGTTTTTTGCTGGATTCCTCGTCTGTGTTAATTAAGGTAAACACGGTGTTCAAATCTTTGCCACAGTGCTTGCCAAGTTTTTCTACGAGTTCAGAATTATTAATCGGGTAGACTGCCAAATGGTCTCCTGCATCGTAACGCATTTTAGATCCTTCAATGTCAAATTCAATGTGCATACAGGAGCGTTCGCCGGTCTTATGTAATTCACGGTTAACTTTAATTTTGGAGAGGTACGGGTTTTTGGCGTCGTATGGTCTGAAATTAAAAAATGTTTCTGAGGATCATTAAAATCAAAACAAAAATTATAATATAAATTATTATTTTCAATGCGAAAATTGAACTGATCCAAAAATAAAGCAAAAATATTTTAATCATAAACAATAAACACTACCACAGAAGTCTCTATTCTGTGACACTACCAATTACAAATCATAAAAATCAAAATTTACGAAATTTCAAAAGTATAAAATACTTGTCTTGCTTGTAAAAATTTTCTGCGAGTAATGATATATTTATGTAAGTATATTTACAAATATAAGCGCTATGATATAATTCAGCATTTCACAAAAGTGTGAACACTTGTTTTAATAGTTAGATGATTAATGATAGAACGGAATTTTCTTTTTTACTTTTAAAAAACCCACAGTCATATTTTTAAAAGGACAATTTATTTCACATTTTAAGAACCAATAAACGCGTCTTTGCATAGCAACTATCTTGTTACTCATCACACGCAATAACCGGATTTGAGCCAAAAAAAGGACCCAAACACAATTCTCTAACAATATTTAGTAACGCTAAAAATCGCATCCTTTAATTTTACATAGTTACAATGCTATAAATTTATTAAAAACATTTTGACTTTTAATTATTGAAGATGTCATTTAATTATAATAATTATGAAACAAGCTATCACCAAAATGATTTGGTAATAAATTCAGAGTACTATTTTTTCCCCAGTTTATTTAAAAAACACTTTTGATAATTGTTTATGTGATTATTTAATAAACATAATTAAAGCTACTTTTACAGTCTTTATTTTTTTGTCCAATAAAATATACGAAGAAAATCTACAGAAAAGATGAGGGCCACAATTGGGTCTAAACTGGATTTTAATTTTGCTGCTAGTGATTCCCACAAGGCGTTTAAAATTTTTTACAAAAAACATAGCTTTATCGTTACGCCCTCTATTTAAAGAAAATACAATGTTCACTTAAAATCAGCACAGCTTTACATTCCATAAGTGTTAACCCACAAAACAAAACAAAAAAAAAATCATTAAAATCGGACGAATGGTTTAGAAAAAAATCAATTACAAAATCATGGTGAATTTTGGTTGGTGCGCTAATTCTGGTCGTCAATGTATAAAAAACTGTCCCGAAGAAATACAACATTAAGAAAATTTATTGCAGAAATATTTGGTACTATTAGGGATCCCTATTAATACAATGTATTTCAATTTACAAAAAAAATCTCATATTTTCAGAATTCCATTTTTTATGAAATATTTTTTTAAAAACATGTACTCACGGCCTTTGACTTCTGAGTGAATGTAATCTTGCCATTTCTCCAGTATAAACCCTATCTGGAATTTCTTCGAATTCCTGAAGCCTGTACTGACGCATGTTAATATCTTCGCCTGTAGATTCGATACCGAAATGTTCGCAAACAGCTGGCCAAAATTTGTCTTTCCACGTGATAAAGTCATCTTCAATGCTGAAATAAACAAACAAAATAATAATAATAATAATATACTTATTAGAGAATTTATAATTAGACAAAATAATTGTGACGGAAATTAATTACCTACATATATATACATTTATATATTTGTGAACTACAAATTTTAGAAAGTTTTTACCCGATTTCCATCTTTTTCTTGAAAATTGAAAATTCATCTAACAAATTCTGAAAATTCTAGAAATTTCCTTCTAGTCGGCAACAGTGGCATCTATCTGATTCCAAATACAAATAATATTTAGAGCATACATTTTTGTTAAGTTCATCAGTTTTGAAACAATGTTTTATTTTTGCTAGACAGATAATATTTACACGTCTTCCGGTTTTTTAAATGAATATACGGGGTGTTAAAAAAAATACACAAATTCAGAAAATTTCTACAGAAACATATTTTTTTAGAGTTGTTTTAGCACCCAGTATCTTGAAACCGAAGCATTTTCGATCCCATTTCCATCGCAACATTTTGATGAATAGTAAATTCCTTAGTTTGCACCGTATTTTCCGAACATCCAGTATAAATAAATAAATAATTATTCCCCATCATACTACCATTTTTTAAACGATCAAAATTATATTTTAATTAACCTGTAGCGTGGCCGGCCACTACTATATAATTTTTTTAGATCCGCTACTGTAAATTTCACATTTAATATCCACATTATCCATAATAATATGTCGGTAAGTACTTACTTTGCATCATCATCTCCAAGTCCAAGGTCGAACACACGTGTTGCCCCTAATTCTTCCAACCGTTTATCAACATAAATAGCAACCTCGTTATAATGTTCATACGTTTTATTTCCCAAACCAAATACCTGAAACAATATAATAAATGATGATAACAACATACGTAGGACAATAATTTTCACATTTAATTCTTAGGGTGTTATAAAGAATGAATTTTAGGGTATATAGGTAAATATGAAGATTTAATCAAACATGCTTAAGTAAAATGTGCCTTGTTAATGACAGGGTATTGAAATAATGTTGATAAATGATTTTTTGGGTGCAACTCAAAAACTGCTTTACGAATCAAATTCATAATCGGTACAGGTAGGTTTCTTGTGGTGTGTATCATAATTTCATATTGGTTTTGACCTAAGTTATACAGGGCGTCCAATACAATACATTAAATAATGAAAATGCGACATATTTTTCTTTCACAACATTTGTACGGACATTTTTGTATATACTAATTTAAAGTAAAAAAGGTATACTTGTCTGAAATCGCTAAAATCAACCGTTTTCGAGATATTTAAGGATTAAGAGATATTCAATCCTACACACAACACAGTATTTTCATTATTTACACCAAGTAGACTTATGTCACTTTTTTAAATTACAAATTTTAATAGAAACGACATATTATTTTAATAAACTACAAATAACAAAAGAAAAAAGTTTTAATATCCGTTAAAACAAGTAAGGAAATGTAATGTGACAAAAACCTTTAACTGTAATCGCTTTTTACTAAAATGCTCATTAATTAAGCACATTTTACTTAAGCATGTTTGGTTAAATCTTCATATTTTAAGCCAAAGAGTCTCTAGTTACTCTATGGCCCATTTTTTTATAACTCACCCTGTATATAAATGTACAAGATATACTCGGCAATTAAATTTTCATTTATTTTTAAAATATATTTTATTTACAGAAGTATTCTATAGAATCATCGATTGGTATAGACATAGACATAAAAGAGACAAGAAAAAATCAGTAGAAACAAAATATTGAGGTAGAATTAAAGTTTGGTAATAAGAAAAATCAAATCCTGACAATTCATAGATTTCTCCTGGCAATTTTATGTATTTTTGTAAATTGTATATTGTTTTAAATAAACTACTAATTATACGAGATAAGTCTATGATTGATTATATTTAAAGATTTTAAAAAAATTATTATTTAACACCGGCCTATTTTCGCTACCAAGGCCAATCACTGACGCTAGGAAATAAGCTCATCAGTGTTTGTGTAAGCGCTGGCACCCTTAACCTGGAAATTTTGCCGAACCACTACATTGTCGTGAGGTGAGAATCTTTTACGTGCTCAAATCGCAGATACACGGAATCCACAGTTTTACATCCCTTTGGAAAGATAGTGACGCGAGCAGGTTCGTTCATCCATTATATCTTATCGATGTGGTCCTACCGGTTTTAAACCGGGTCAGTTTGGATGGAAGCATGCGCCACTATCCTTCACACCACTACTGAGCCGATAAGATTTAAGTATCGACTTCAAACAAATCCCCTCAGAAAAGTATCGTTTGTATGATCTAAACACATTATCTGGAATAGATTATATACGTTGTAACTTTATGACAGTAACTGCGATTGTTCTTGTGAAAGGCAAAGATATGTGGGACCATACTACACAAGTGCATAAGGGTCAATAGAAAATGCATATTTTGTTCGCAATAATACTATGTCGATCTAAAAAAGTTCAATTTTATTGGTAACCATAAAATTTGAATAAATATATTAAAACCGTTAATATAAATAAATTATGTTATTATCAGATGAAATATTTCCTGAGATTATCATCAAAATTGAATGAAAACGTGATGGTTTTAGAAGGAATATAAGTAAGTGGTTGATGTATCGATCTAATAGAAAACAGTCAATAGGAATTAATGGAGTCATGTCTAATATAGGTGGAGCATTAGGACATACCACTAGATACACTCTACTGGTGTGTCCTAAGGCTCCACCTTGGACACTCTAATTTTTACACTTTTTGTGAATGACTCCGAGCATTGCTAATGGATGCAACTTAATAATGTTCGCTGATAATAATTCTTGCTTAGATATTAACGAAAATGAGGATTCAAGAGACGACACCCGGCAAAAAAAATTAAGTTTTACCTCAAAATTTTGTAATAGATTACTAATAAATGACAATAATACGGTCTCCATTCCTTTGACACCTAAAATTCTAAGTTATATTGAAAATTACCTACTTAAAATCAAAATTTCGTCCGCTGATTAGTTGTTTCCTGCAAATCTTATTCAGTATATAGTTTAGCCCAATGACTTCAGAAATAGGATAGACAAAGTATCCTCTTGATTTGTTGTAGTTTGATGTAAATAACTCAGTACTCAGTTGTTAGGGACATGCGCTTGTGCGCGCGCAGTCCCTGTTCGATGTTTACGTTTTTTTGGTCGCCATTAGTTGCTTGTGTGTATCTTAAGTTTAACGCTGTGTTTACTGTGATTGTTAGTTTTTTCAAGACGCATTTTCTGTTTTTGTGAATAAACAATGTGAAAATATTGTGTTATATGCAAATCTCCCTTTAAAATAGGAGTTAATCGATCTTTCCACGGGTAAGTGACATTACCATAGGCGTAACGGGAAAATGGTAAATAAAAGCATAATCTAAAATTAAAAATGTCCAGTGCAGTAATATTGTAAACATAAAAATATATAATAGATATTTTTTATTTCAAAAATAGTAGTAATAAATATAATGTATTTTTTGTTTTTAGGATTCCTTCGAATATTGAACGTAGATCTATATGGATCTCTCGAATTTTGAAATATCTGAGAAAGGAAAATATTCCTAAAGATAGTGTTGTGTGCTCAGATCACTTCACATCATATGACTTCTTAAGAAAACCCAGTGGCATAGTTTATCTTAAGGACTCGGCGGTTCCAGAATTACCAAGTTGTTCTAAGGACAATACACAAGTTTGGTAAGATATCATTTTGTTATAAGAAAAATAATACCTACTCAATTAACAGGTGTACGATTGTAAATACTTCTGATCACAGTTTTTTTTCTTATTTTATGAAACAATAATTCTTCCTGAGAATGTTAACATATTTAGCCAAAAGTTGTTGTTTTTATTTTACTTTTCATTTTTCTTTTATCAATTTACAATAATTGTTGGTTCATTTTAGCACCATAACGAATCCATTGAAGTCTCAGAATATCAGAAAACATATTCTTGATGATGTTCACAAAGAGTTAGAATCGCCAATAAAAAAGTAAGTATCTAGAGATATTCTTTCACATTTTTGTAACTATGAAAGTTATTTCTGTTAGTAGTTAACATGATTACAACAAAATTAAGTTTATATAAGTTCTATTGATTGATAATACGAATGAGAGCATCTTGAAATAATTAGTTAAATTGATAAATAATTATATTCTTATTTGCATAGACATGAATTATATAAAAAAATTATTTACTTTTTTTAATCAAAATATTATAGCACTTAATATTAAAAAGTGAAATAAAGTACCACATTTTGAAATACCTACCAAATATTCATCATGAAGTAACTGAAATTTATACAATAGATTTTCTAAGGTATTTATTTATTTTAGAAAATATTACAATGTTGTTTATATGGAAAACTTACAGAATAATCCATATGCATTTAAACAGTAGTGTAGTTGTCTTTTCTTTCATTTGTTTAATTTTCATGTGAAGATCTTTTTATTCAGGCAAATCTGTTTGATTAATGATCTATTTATTTTAAATTACACTATCAACACATTTTAAACACATAATATAATTTAAATAAATTGTCTTGGACTGTTGAAACTTTGTCTCAAAACTGCTCAATTTACCGCTGCTGTATAAAAATCTGTGTACTAAAAGTCCACATAAAAATATGGAAAATTAATTAATGCTTCCTCCTTCGTTGTGGGCATTTGTAAAACTGGTGAGAAGTCTTTAAAATATTACTTAGCGACACAAGAACTTCTAACAAAAAATAATATAATGGATATTTTGAAAAGAGATTCCATAAGAAATTTGCCAATATCAGTTTATGATGATTCTGGTAGTCATATTTTAGACAATAACCATTTAATGCAACTAATAAAATTAATATTGGAAAAATATTTTAATATTCGAATTCACCATGAAACGTCAAAATTGAAAGATGCAGCTGCCAAACAGAGAGTTAGAAGCATATTGACAAAAACTATATTATTTAAAAATCAATAAAGAATTTTAATTCAATGTTTTATTTTATTTTGTAGTCTAATTCCCTTGTTTTTTTTTATAAATGCATATTGTACATACCCCCTACCATATATTATGCTATAAATGTAGTAAAAAAAGTTGTAATGTAGGTACTTTATTAATTAATATTATTTTATATATTCACGCATGTTATTACTGAGAAAATAAAGATTATTGTAACTATTTCTTGTTTTTTTTTGTTTTTGTGTATAAATGTATGCAGTAGAAAACACAGCAGTGACTGGTAAAATTTTGGGTTGGTTATATCTTTTGTAAAAGAAAATCAATCAAAATTTGTGAAACATTTTTGCATGTAAATACATCACCTACCATAGTTTTTATGAAACTATTTCTAAAGTATTTGTAAAATTATTTTTTTTTTTTAGAATTTGTAAGAGAATTTAAAATTCATTAAGAAATTTTGATTACTACAACCTTTTGAAATATTGTTTTTAGACTGATTTTTAATTTATCACATTATGTAGGTATATATCAATGACTTATTCTGTAGTCGTTGGTATATATCATATAGCCATCCAAAATTTCACCAGCCACTGCTGGTAGAGCATTTTTTATTCATATCAAAAAACAATTTTATTTTAAAGCCAAATCAGGAGATGAATCAATGTGCATGTATATTGGACAAAAATTTAAATTTTGCACCCTCTCTAACACGCCACTGCCACCGAGTACGGTAATAAATAATGAACTATCTTCATCCTTTTAAAATAATAGGATGTCTCAAGATGATGCATAACACAACAGTTCCTGTGTATTAAGATAGGGAATTACTTGTCTATCCTATTTCTGAAGTCATTGGTTTAGCCCATCAGGGTTAGAGGTTGAAGCTCTTGTTATCTGCTTCGCAGGTCGTTATCAGTCACTAAGACATCAGTGACGTCTGACGGGTAGTAGCACTGACTACCAGAGGGATACACTTATCACTCGTTATATCTGTTTTGCTTGGTCTGCTTTAGGCTAGCCTCGTTTGCTATTACTATTTGTCTTTTCCATTACTTATGGCATAAAAAGTTCGAAACCGGTCTATTTCTAGTGAGGAATTGACAAATGATCTTAGTAGCTACCAAACAAGATTTGCAGGTTTAATTCAATGCAGGTCGGGGCTTTTGTCCGCTGAGTAGTTGTTTCCTGCAAATTATTCAGTCAAAATCAATGATAAATCTCTCGCTCAAGTAAATTTTACAACATTCTTAGGCTTCCGTATTGATAATGCCTTAAAATGGTTCATTTCTACGGTGTAAAAAAACTTCCATCTATATGTTCTGCATTGTATAATTAAACAGTTGCTGTATTTTCACGATATACCGAGTGAGTAGCAATATGTACAGGTATTCTTCTCTATCGTATTGTACAATAACAAAGTCAAGTTACATGTTGCTACCTTAACCTATGTGAAACGTATTCAATTTAAAGTATATTAAACTTTAATCATTTACTGTTTTACCCCATACGTAACGAATTTTCCATAATAATATGTAACAAATCACACGTTACCATTTACCACCTAAAAAGAAAATAGTCAGTAACTCAGTCGATAACAATTATAATTTTATTTATATATCACAAAAATTTAAATATTCCACAAAAACAATAAATACATAATATGGAAAAATATTCAAAATTAATTTTAATGAACGAAATGAAATTTCAAATTCAGTATATAGTTCAGTAACTTTAAATTATAATGCCTAGTATCGTACATAAAGTTACTAACAATCTGAGAAGTGCTAATACCACATAAACATTAATGCAAGTTATTGTATATAGGATGTACCAAAGTGAAAGAAGAACCCAATTAGGTCTTATTACAATAGAAAACCATTAACGGGAAAATCACTTCGTTACAGTTGCGCAAATGGACGCGTGATTGCATAAATGGACGAGCCGCCGCGAGGGACTTCATCTTGTTGGAAATAGCCAAGCCATCGATCTAGGCCATGCAGTTGCATAGACAACTTGAACGTCGTTTTTTTTTTCTTTTAAATATGTTGCATAATACTGATCATGATCAAATTCTCGTAAAGTGACAATAGTTAATAATACTGTAAAATCATTTAAAATTTTACTGTTGCAATTTTTCACAAAATATACACACAGGAAGTATATAAAATTTAAATTTTAAACTATTGGCCACTGGACTGTGTAGACTGGTTAGATGTGACTTTAATTGTACGAGAATGGCCGGGAATATTCTGGAATGTTCTAGACCGTGTGAATGGATGTATAAATAAGACGCACGGTGGGCCGAGACTCAGTATTAAGTTGAACGTGAACGAGTAAAGAAGAAATAAAAAAAGAGACTTATAACTGTTCAAGTGTGATTATAGTTAAGACAGTAATTAATCTAGTCTTGTTAATTGTTAATTAGAAAATAAAGTAGTGAGTAAGTGTTACCTGGACTTTCAATCAACGAATCTACGAGTATAGGTGCTTGTATGGATTGCAAACACTTAACAATTTGGTGTCTGAAGTGGATTGGAAGAGAAATTTCTGGAATATTCGAAAAGTTTCTACAGTGTTCTTCTCAGAAACTAGTGGCAACATGGAGAATTAAGCTACTGGACAGTGTTTGGAGGACTATTTCTGGACTGAATAGTGTCTTTAAAGTGGATTTTTGAAAAGTTTCTAGAACATTCGATTTAAAAACCGCCGCAGATACGCAAGTGCCGCTAACAATAACGTGTTATAGACTTAAAAATACTCTAAGTGACTTTTCGTGAAAATTTTAGAACAATCGATTTGGAAACCACACACGATACGTGAACTGTGTTAACGGGAACGTAGACTCAAAATATGACTCAATATTGACATTTAGTGCAAGTTCTAGAATATTTCATTGCACAATTAGTGGAGATAAGTGAATTTTGTCAGCACAAAAGAAGTATAGACTCTGAATAAGGCTTTCTAGTGTTGTTTCGAGATTTTTCTGGAACATTCCATTATGAAAATAGACGTGATATCAACCTTTTACGGACTTTATAGTGTAATAAACTCTATTCTAAAATTGATTTACGTGTCGTTATTTAATGCCAGCAACAAGAAGTATGGCAGAGAAGCAAACACAGGACATGCTTGCAGCATTGTTACAAAGAATGAACGAACAAGAGAGATGACGAAGAAAGAAAATTAAGAACAAGAAAGAAGACGACAGGAAGAAAAAGAAGAACAAGAGATAATACAACAGGAAGAGAGAGGCGAACAAAGACAAATGGAAGATCAAGAAAAAAAACGGCAGGAAGAATTAAGAAAAATATTTGAGGATCAAGAAAAGTGGCGACTCGAGGAAAGAGACAACTTCAAAAGACGCCTAGATGAACAGCAGACGTCGGCAGGGAAAGTCTATGAAGTCAAAGGACAAGTTAATGAAGTTATTGGTAAAGTCAGCCAAGTTGAAGGGGAAATAACCGAAGTCAGAGAAGTAGCCCGACTCAAACAACAATTAAGAGAGAAGGGTGGCCAATTGGTACTGTCGTCTGCTACTAGGTTATAACCACCATCCTTTGACGGTCAAGGTTCATGGTCAACTTAAAAGAGACAGTTTGAGGTAGCTGCACGTTCAAATAACTGGAACGATGAGGAAAAAGCAACAGCATTGGTATTAGCACTAAGGGGCCAAGCATTAGACCTGAACAAAACTTTAGCATTCTAGAGGCAGCATTAGAACTAAGATATGGCGACCAATATCTCGCCCAAGTATATCAGGCTCAGCTAAAATCACGCAAACAACGGAGTGGAGAAAGCCTTCAGGAGTTCGAGGCTGCTGTAGAGAGATTAGGCCTTCTAGCCTATCCTGATGCACCTAGAGTTTCAACAACAATTAGCAATTGGTGCATTTATTGATGGAGTAAGATATCATGAGGTTAAGTCCTTAAGTTAGCCAGGTACAAACGAAGTAATGAGGCCCTAGTACATGCACTTGAGATTGAGGCTGCCTATGAGGATATCACACAATTAAACCAGAGAGTGCGAGCCATGGCTGTGGAAGAGACCCCGGCAGATAAAACCATGCAAGTCGTATTAACCGAGCTACAAAAATTGATCGAACAACTATTGACAAAGATCAATTCCCAAACGAGATGAAAACAACAAAATAGCGATAGCCCGAATGGAGGTATCTGCTGTTATAAGTGTGGCAAATTGGGCCATATTAAAAGGAGCATTCAAAATGTAATGTTCGAAGTACAAAAGATCATATAACCATTGATAAACTAGAATTTCCAGCCAAAATAGGACCAACAGCCAAGTAGTGGTAGACAGAATGGAGGAGGCATGCCCTGTTATAAGTGTGGCAGAGTGAGCCATATTCATAGTAACTGTCGTTGGCGTAGCCCGGAAAGGGTAAATGTCGCAATAATGGAGAAGCCGCAGGAAAACTGGCGAGCTGGTACCTCAGAGATTATGTTGGTTGATAAAAAAGCAGATGGCCTTTTCAAAAGACTATGTTAGAAAGACTGCAAGCCTTGTCACTATGAGGAAAAACAGAAAGATGTACAAATAGTGAATACTGACTATCCAGATGATTGGACAAAAGAGTCGTTAAGGTAAGCGCAGTTAAACGATAAGGAAACTGGTCTTATTCTAAAATGGAAAGAAAGAGAAACCCGACCCGACTGGAAGGACATTTCAAATAAATCAGTGAGGCTGAAGGCTTTATGGGCACAATGGGACTCCCTTAGAGTAGAGAATGGACCTCTGAAGAGAGCGTGGGAAAGTCCAGATGGGAGGAAAGTTACTTTGGAATTGGTAATCCTCATGTGTCACGTAGCAAATGTACTTCCGGAAGTGAATAATGAAACGTCTGGCGGACATTTTGGCATCAACAAAACCCTGACAAAAGGAAGAGAATGTTTCTACGTGAACAGTCGTCAAGATGTGGAGGCTTGGTGCCGCCAATGTGAAGTTTGCACGGCAAGAATGGTGCCACAAATAAGAAATAAGCAATATAACGTCAGGGCTCCTTTTGAGCGAATTGCAATAACAAGTGACCGTATGAAGGCTCGTTATGATCTTAAGGCTAATTCAGGAGGGTACCAAGTAGGAGAGTTGGTTTGGCTATATAACCCAGAACAAAAGAGAAGCAGGTCTCCGAAGCTTCACCCGCCCTGGGAAGGGCCATACACTGTCTTCATCAGACTAAACGACGTTGTATACCGATTTCAGCAAAGTCCAAAATCGAAGATGAAGGTGGTGCATATAGAGAGACTAGCCAAGTATGCAGGGAACAATGAATTGCCTGATTGGGACGTTCAGGCTTAAGGAGGGGGCAGTGTTACGCCACTGGACTGTGTAGACTGGTTAGATGTGACTGGAATTGTACGAGAATTGCCGGGAATATTCTGGAATGTTCTAGACCGTGTGAATGGATGTATCAATAAGACGCACGGTGGGCCGAGACCCTTAAGTTGAACGTGAACGAGTAAAGAAGAATTAAAACAAGAGACTTATAAGTATTCAAGTGTGATTATAGTTATGACAGTAATTAATCTATTTTTGTTAATTGATAATTAGTAAATAAAGTAGCAAGTAAGTGTTACCTAGACTTTCAATCAACGAATTTACAAGTATAGATGTTTGTGTGGATAGCAAACACGTAACAATATTAACATTAATATTCTTACAGAGTATACCACTACTAAAAATGAATCAATATTCGTGATACTAGTCCATATTGCTTGTTCTATATTTGTTAAAATCGAACGTAAACATTTTTTCTAACACTAAAATTTTCAATAAAATTATGATGTTATCCAATGATGTAACGAGGATATTTGGGTCCCGGAGATAATGAAACATAATTGGTCCGTGACAGACAGACAGGCGTTTTTCTAGCGGTTTGTGTTTTGCATTGAAGCCAAATCTGCACGTTATTAAAAATATTGTACCTACTGCTATTATTTGTCTGCCATTCTGTCGGTATGGATTCCTATATCGATATTGAATTATTAATAAATGCAATTCAAGAACGACTTGGGATATGAAAAAAAAATGACTACGCTGACAGAAATAAAAGAAAACGCAGTTGGAAAGAAATTGTTACTTTATTTGCTGAAGAAAATGCTACAGAAGAGGAGAGAAAATCTTGGTAAGTTATTTTAAAGGTGTAATACAAAACCTATATGTCATAGGGTGTGTCATGATAAACTATCTGTATTTCCGTTGGAATACAGCAATGATTTTCTTAATATATTTTTAAAATCTATCATAAAATCTAAAAATGTAAAAATGTTCTATTTAAAGTAATAAAGTAGGTTGCCTCTTCCAGTATAACCAAAACTAACAGAAAAATGAGAATGTTGTAGAATAGAGCACCATATAAAAGTCATAGCTATACTTTCAATAGTTACTGAAATACAGATACTGTAGTCGTTATGATTCACTCTGTATAGGTTATGCGAATTGTAAATAAATGTGTTTATATATATTTATCTTGCCAAGGCAAGGGGGAAATATTAACGAAGAATTTTTCTCTGGCACTAAGAGCTTGTGGATTTTCTCTGCTTGTTGTATCTCTTCCTGCATTATCTATAATGCAAGTTGATGTAAGATCTTCATCGAAAATTCCATTTCTCTTGTGTTACGAAGTATGAAGTACACAAACTGCTTTTATATTTTTTTCTGCTAAATCAATACCGACATCAATGGTCTGCGAGGTATTCGTCATTTGACCATCTGTAGTTAAATTTTTTTTCATATGATAAATTTTTACCACCAAATGGTCTTAGTAAGTTTTCTGAAAGCCCGAAGGCTTCATCCCCAACTATGACGTACGGATATTTTGTCGCTGTAACTCCTATTGATGTCGGTGACGGAATATTTAGTGAATTATTAATCAACTTTTCATATAGTTTTGAATTTTCAAAAATTCCAAAATCACTTGATTTTCCATACGATCCAAAGTCAACAAATGTAAACAAATAGTTGCTGTCACACATAGCAAATAACACCGTTGAAAAGTAGATTTTGTAGTTAAAATACATTGAACCGCTATTGGGAGGCCGAATAATTTTTATATGTTTGCCGTCAACTGCACCTATGCAATGTGGATATTCGCCATTTTTTTCAAATTTTTCAGCAATTTATATCCACCTTTCACCAGAAAATTTATGTATTATAAGATGTGCCACACGATTCCAAATTGCTGTATAAACTTCCTCAATAATTCCGCTAGCAGTTGATTTATCTATGCGGAATATGTAATGCAAGTCGGCGAAGGAGCACCCAGTAGCTAGACATCTGAAAGAAAAATATTTAATTGCAGTGGCGACGCTTGATTGTAAAATGTGTTTAACTGGTTTCTTTTTACAGGAACTTTACTCAAAAAAAAAAAAAAATGGAAAAATGTGAGGGATCTGTATACAAGTGAGATACAGAAAGCAATTCATTAGGAAACAAGGAAACAGAAGAATCGTAAGATTCAGAAGATCCTCAGAGTAACCTTTCTATTATACCATCGTCATCACGTGTAAACCTATCAGCTGAAACACCAACTCAAAATATAGGGAAAAAAAAGAAGATCAAATCTAGTAGAAACAAAATTAATCCAGGCCTTAGAAAATAGGGCTGCGCAACGTGAGAAAACAGAAAAATTACAGGATGATGATAAGCTTTTCTTGTTATCCCTACTGCCACTATTACAATCAGTTCCTCCTCATCTCAAATTAAGCGTTAGAATGGACATAATGCAATGTATTAATAAATATTTACTTAATTTTACAAGTGCAATACCTTCCTCAAATAGACCAAATCGTCAATTTGCTCTATCTACAAGTTATCAACCAACCATCAGCTTTCAGTCTCAGATACGTATACAGCAACAGATGCAACCCCAATCACATACCACATATGATAGATTGACACCTCTTCTGACTCCGGAATCCAGAAGTTATCAAGTGAACCTTGATTCGCAGCCTCAGCCACGTATACTTCAAATGCAATCTCATTTGTTTATGGACTATGAACGCCAACATGAACAGCACGAGACTCGACATCAGCATCCACCACAAACCCAACCTCAAAGTGAAAAATCAACTCCTGATTTATCACCAGCATAATCAATAAAGAGCTGTGTGACGAATTATTCTACTGAAGATTCAGAAATGAGCCTATTTTAATTCCTATATAAATATTATTTTCGTTAACTACATTAACAGGAAAGAATGTTTCTCCTTATTTACTTTTGTTTACTTTAAAAAAATACCTACTTTTATGACAAAATAATATGTTTATAATGTTAAAAACAAATATACCTATATTTCTTACCTAAGTGTTATAACAAGTTTTTTTTCCGGTGGAATACTATTCCTCATCCGGATATTCTTTATTAACAAATCATTTTCCAAAATATGTAGTACCTAATTCAAAAAATGATTTTTTCGACATTCTCAAGAAATTGAAAAATTTTGCATCATCATGTTTTACATCCTCAAATATAGTGTTTAATAAACTTTTTCTTTGGCGTTCCTTAACAATTGGATGTTGCCACATTCGCCTATTTTTTTTTTTTTTTTTTTTTATTGACAGAATTAATTCTTCGTCTGAGTCTGACGAATCCATATTTTTCACTGTGCTATTAAAACAGTACTGACAACGTTGTATTTTGACTCTATTTGCGCCGATTGTAAAACCGCTTCAGTGTCTGTTGTAACAGGCGGCGACCGACTCGGCGAAAACCGCATAGTGTGTTTTAACCCTTATTCGCATTTCTCTCTCTCTCGCAGGAGAGTTCTCTGTCCCTACGTTGCCTCTTGTACTTTTTCCTCTTTTAGTGTAAAATGCAAATGGATAATTTATTGCTGAAAAGCAGTTGTCTTGAAGAACGTAATATGCACAAATCGAACGAGTAAACTGATTGACGTAAATAGATTCACTAACTTTTTTCGATCCTAAGCCATTATAAATAGGATTTCGTGCCTCAATTTTTAACCTATAAAAGTAATATTTTTTTAAAATGATCTGACGAGGTATTCTACAATGTAAAAACATCCGATATAAAATTTTAACCTTGAATGTACAAAATACTGTCGTGTAAAATCACATTGCTATTATGGAAAATTATATAGATGTGGAGAAAATAATTACACCAGATGTAATAAAGTATATAATACAATGATATTAAAATCATTATAATTTATAATGAAGGACAATAAAATAATCAGACAAATGTCTATACACGGTAAGCAAATCTCGATGTTTGTATAGGTTAACTTGGTAACTGTAAGATACAAAAAAAGACATTCTCCATTTCTTTTTTTCGAGACAAATTCACTGGCGAAAACAAAAATTTGCTGTCGTCTTTTACTTTCGAGTTATAAACGAAAGTTCGATTTTTCGATTTTAGACACGTCAATATCTTCAGGTACTTTTTTCTGTATAATGCAGTGGCGTCGAGAAAATTAAAAAAAAGGTGCAATTTCGAGTTATGGCATAAAGTGAAATATACCGTACCAAGGTCATTTCATCTATTTCAAATTTTACCTATTTATTACCAAAATTAATACTTTATTATTTCTAAATTAAGATCATTAAACGTGAATTATTATTTCATTACAAAGAACCAGAATATAAATCGTATTATATTAGAAATCTCAGGGTTAAATAATATTTCATTTTAGGAGCAAAAGTGCACGTTTGAACGCACAATTTTAGTCAGTTATCAATATGTTAATGTAAACATAGAAATTCCAATGCACTACGCATACGTGACTGCAGTTCTGTGCGTGGGAATCTGTTAGAAACGCATCAACATTTCAAGGGAAAATCGACTTTAAAGGTCGTGACGTCAGGGGACACAATTTATATAAAACACGGGTCCCGGCAGGACTCGAGGTGATTGCTAGTCGATCATCCAGCTCGGGATTAATTCCGAGTTAGCCTTTACGGTTTTTATCAGCTCAAGATTAATTTCTCTGAGTTAGCTGGAGGATTTATCCTTACAGTTTGCAACGAGGGAAGGCACGGTGCATTTATTTTTCCGTCCATGAAGTGCAACTATTCCGGTATGCACAACCTGGGGCGACGAAGTGAGGAAATAGGGGGAGATGATGTGGACGAATCACTAGGTAAAGGTTAGGCTACCTAACAGGGTTTTAGTATATTAGTTTATTCCAAATTCTAAATGATTAAAGTAATTTTTCATAAGTTTAAATATCGTAAAATAATATGTTTAGTTGAATCTCTGAAAATTAGAGTTCTATAAGATTAAATACGACTTTATGTTTTGGTTCTCTGGCAAAGGTAAATAAACTACGTATTGTGGTACCAAGAAAATATTTTAGTAGATAGGAAAGTTAATTAGGGTAACTTTGCAGTTTTAATTATTTTATTCATTTTAACTTAACTCGCTGGGATTGTAGGATTGCAATTCACTGGGTCGGGTTTACTAAATAAAATATGTGCAATCGGTTATTCGGTCAATAACCTGTACTTTAAAATAGGTCAGCTGACTATTATCGACACCACATTTTGAGTCCGTCCACGACCACCCTTCGGCGTTGTTTGTTGTGGTCATTTTGTGTCAATGCACACTAGGACCGATGCATGCCACACCGCAGGGAGGCCGGCTGCTTTAATTTACAAGGATTTCGGCCGTCAGTTCATAACTGCGCTGTACTTGTTATTACGTATAATCAATTGATTAAGGTATTACTCTAGATTTGTTGGGGTTGCCTGTTTCTTGACTGTTTAATTACGCCGATTGGTGGAAAGCACTTCGCCTGATTTGGGTGATGTTCTAGAAAAAACTTCTAAACAGTTGGATTACATGTGTGATTTTAAGAATAATCAATTGATTAAGGTATTACTCTAGATTTGTTGGGGTTGCCTGTTTCTTGACTGTTTAATTACGCCGATTGGTGGAGAGCACTTCGCCTGATTTGGGTGATGTTCTAGAAAAAACTTCGAAACAGTTGGGTTACATGTGTGATTCTAAGAAACCTCGAGGCTGCCATGTTCGCGAGTCATGCAGGGAAATTTCCCGTACAGCAGATATGAATTTACGCTGACTTCAGACTCCGACAGTCAAATTAAGACGGACATTTCTGTCACTTAACATTGTTTGTTTTGCACATGTTTTATATTGGCAAGTCTGGCACAGGTATTGATGTAATTACATCACAGCATTGCTTTGTGTCTCTTCAGGACCTAAACAAGTTTTCAGGCTATTTGCCACATCAATTATTATATTCGACGATAAAACAGTGGTTATTTTTCCACTAGCTTTGTATTTTCATTATCAGGCGATTGCTACATCAATTATTATGTTCGACTATAAAACAGTGGTTATTTTCCACTAACTTTGTATTTCATTATCAGGCGCTTGCCACGACAATTGTCATTTAATGCAACATATCAGAGAATTTCTCGCAACAATAAATGTATAAAACATATATTTGTTTTCTTCTTACATATTTTCAAAACGTTGCCTAACATATACAGGGTGAGATTAGCCTCACTCGACTTAACAAACTCAGTGCTCTAAAATAAACAGCAAAACCATAAAATCTATAACAAAAATGGTTTTCTCAACAAGGCAATAGTGGCTTGGTCTCACAAACAATTGTGCATAAAAGATTCCTCCTAAGATGGAATAATTACTAGGAAACTATGAGAGTTTTCTAAAGGTATAAGTATCAAGTGTTTAATTTAATTCACAAGGTAACCAATAGCTAGTATTATCAAACTTTATATAAAAGAACCTGGGTAAACCATAAACGGGGTAGAACATAAATTGGGGAAATAATAATTTGAGGTTACTACACACACAACGTAATTTGGGTCCTAATTTATAGAAAACTAGACGATCACGTAAATGGCCAAAAGTATTGTTTGTCTTTCCCTAAAGAGAAGAAGAAAATACAACAAAAGAAATGCAGGGGGGGATTGGGGTTATTCTAAAGTTGTATTTTTTTTAAATGGGAATCATAGTTGGCTATGGTTTAGTTAAAAAGGAAATTTTGTTTCTCTTTCAAATTATATATCATATGTGGGGTTGCCAAGTATTTAATAGCGAAATTAATCTTTTAGTAGATTACTTTTTTGCATACATTTACATTTATTCCAAATAGGCGTGTGTCATCTATGACAGTGTTTATCCGTTTGTTAGTAAATTGCATATTAATAATTCTGTTTCCGTCAAAATTACACCCCATTTAATCGTAAAAGTGAAGATGTCTTACAAAAATTACGAGAAATATGATATGCTAGAACGCTTTATCAAAGTAATAACAATTGTGATATTGCAACCTGATAAAGCTATTTTTAAGAGGTTAAAAGAAAATCTCATTAATTGTGGCTCCTTCAACAAGCCAATACTGATAAACGGATAAACACTGTCATAGATGACACACGTATACTTGGAGTAAGTATAAAAAAATGCAAAAAGTAATTTACTAAAAGATTATTTTCGCTATTAAATACTTATACATCAAAAACGACCCTACATATGATAGATGGTTTGAAAGAGAAAAAAAAAATTACTTTTTTAACTAAACCATAGCCAACTATGATTTCTATAAAAAAAAATACAACTTTATGCCATAACTCGGAAATTGCACCTTTCTTTAAATTATCTCGACTCCACTGTATTATACAGAAAAAAGTGCATGAAGAATGCAAAAGTAGTTTTTTTCATAACTTTACAAACAACCAAGATATTGACATGTGTCTAAAAGTCGAAAAATCAACAAAAACAAAAGACGACAGCAAATTTTTGTTTTCGCCAGTGAATTTGTCTCAAAAAAAGAAATCGAGAATGTGTTTTCTATTTTTTTGTAACTCTTACAGTTACCGAGTTACCCTATTAAACATGACATTTGCCCACCCTGTACAGTTATGTTTTCTTTAAATGACCGGAGGGCTCTGGCATCCATGTGTTATTTGTGGCGATGAGATACTACGCTCATTATTGAAACACATCTCAGTGGTATGGTTGCTAACCTGTTTAAATACTAAGCGTGATCCGTTAGCGAAGGCAGACATGGATATCAGCGCTCTCCGGTCATTTAAAGTAGACGTGGCTGTACTTATTGACTATTATAAACAACTAAAACCCTAACATATGTTGAGATTAAGGTGACCCCCAAACGTTTAACGATGACAATTTTCATTTCATACAGGAAGTTTTTACATCTTAGGATATCTTGTTAAAACATTTAAAAAACCATCATTTTTCATCAGTAAAACACGAAAACCGATTAATATTATTTTAATACTGTTTTTATTATCGTGTTTATTTACAATCAAAATTTTATACTGTCCTTTGTAATCTCATTTGCCACAAATATAAAACTTTATGTAAAGTGGTGAAATAAAGTAAAAATCTATTTACCTTTCTATATTCAACGTAGGATTGAAAAAAAAGTCACTAAATTTATTGATGTTCTCCTGTCTGCATAAAATTTGTTCTAAACGTTTTACAACTCAAAAGCAGAGACGAGACTACATTTTTCCTAAATTTTAGTTCAAATTTGTTTTGTCTTTTGATTTTATCTGAAAATATTCTTTTATTAGTAAAAATTTAATACTGTTTTTTCAAACTAAAGAAAACCTTACATTTTAACCATAACTTGCTATGATATAGAGAAACGGTTTGATTTCTGGGATAGATATTCTATTCTGTATAGTTTTACTGTTTGAATGAAACAAGAGGGAAGACAGAAGAAACATTTTTTGTATCTCATTTTGTATTTTTAATGAGACCTATAAAACGATTTCTGAGCAATTACAAATTTTCATTTTCGTAATGTTCATATTCTAAATTAGCCCTGTATTTTGATATTTCCTACAAATGTAGTTGGGTAGTTATATACAAAAAGTTTCACTGAGTCTGCAGGCTAATTGTAAAAATACAAAATCTGCATCGATAGACAAAAAAATATTTTTTAATACGGTGACTCGATCAAAACCGATATTATGCCTCTCTCATGAAAAATGGACAAATTTGATAATACACCACTGTTCTTTATCTAATCAAAGGAAAATTAGGAATTAAAAATAATAGTTAAACATAAGAAATGGGCAAGTAGTTTATGCAAACAAAAAAATGGATATCAGCTAATATTATGTTGATTTTCATAAGCAAATGTTGTAGATTTGTAGAAATTTAATTTTTTTTGCTATATTGGAAAGTGACCTTATCTTATTTTCTTTAAATAGCAACCCTTAATTATAAATGACCTATTTTAAGGTTTCTTGGGTAAGTATCGTTAAATTTACTTTTCACAATATTTGTTTACAGTCAAGCAAAAATTACTAAAGTTTTTATTTTTATTGGCTTAAAATAATATTTGTATTAGCGTGTCCTTATTTGTGATTACTGAGCAGTCAGTTAAAATCATATGGAACCACTAATAGCACATATAAACTGTTATTCAAAAAAAATCGAAATGTCTTCTAGATTTCAATTAATAATGTGGTATAAACGCACATTTTATCTATTTTGTTTTCGTTCATTGTAAGAATTACTTCCAACTGATCTTACAACTACCACAACACGAGATACGTAATCTGCAATCTGCATATTATAATTATGCAATTTCTTTGTTAAACTTCATTCATGTTGCTCTGAATAACATTTCAGTCATAAGAATTTATTCACTATGTACATTAGTTTTGAAGGGTATTACTAATATTACAAAGGTGTGACCTAATTTTTTTTGATACAAACGATGTTACGATATTGAACCCATTTTTGTCACCACGGTTATGTTCCATGTCAATTTGAAAGATCCTTTAAAATTACATTTGGTTTTTAATGTGTTTACATGCATATTTGATACATTCATTACCTTTATGTATGCATTATACGAGAGGTTTACGCATATCACTTTATAACTCTATTTTTCTTATCGCCGGAGTCCTCAGGACTCGACCAAACTTTGACCATTTGAAATTTAGTTTTCGTCTTTTTCGCCACTCCCCAACAATTTAGAAAAAGTTATAAATCAGGGTTTCCAAATAGTTTCTAGAAATTATTTCAAACTATATGGGATAACCCTACCCCAATTAAAAAGAGACAAAAACTTTTTTTATGCACAATGAGTCTCTTCACCATTTTACTAGAATATAGCCTGAACGTAGCTGCACACTCATTTTCCAGACATGTGGCTTGATAGAGGAGCCAGATGCACTGGCCAGACCTCAACCCGCTTGATTTTTCAAAATGCGGCTATTTAAAATCAAAAATTTATAATACCGCAATCAATACTCTAAGGAAGTGACAGAGAGGATCGTTGTACTCACAACTCTTCGAAGCAATCAAGAAGTGTTGCAACGAGTGGTTCACTCATTAGAGAGGCGGATGTTATGTATGCACTAACGAAGAAGTAGTTCATATTTGATTTTTGAATTACATATTATTATGCTAAATATTAGTTCAATATATTTTTAAAATATGCATAAATGATTTTTTTTAAATGCCACACAGTAAAAGATACATGTTACTTATCTATTAAATTTCTCCAATTTCTCCAACTTTAAATGTTAATAGAGAGATACTTTCAAATTTCAAAATGGCATATTACTCTTAATTTATAAAAAATGCAAAGTCTTGGAATGAACATACCCGAATATAAAATCAAGTAACTCGAGAACGATTCATTCTACCGTATATCGACAAGGATACCTGTTTTGAGCCTATTAGACTAAAAAATATTTGCCTTGACGATTTGTGTCCCAAAAGTTGAAAATAAAAAAGTCAGAAAAGACGGGACCTCCTCGCAAGAGAGAAACTTAAAAAAGAGAGGACCATTCCAGGAGGCGCACCCAAAAATGGATTCTACTACTCCTTTTCCCGCCTAAAACTGCAATTCGCTATTTCTAGCTGTTTAGAAGTAATCGACAAAAAAAGTGACTTTCATGAGCATAAGGGCTTCTTATCACCCTTACTATGGGTTAGCGGACTATGGTCAAACAAAAAAGCACACTTCATTTTTTGTCTACTCTTGGCCCCTGAAGTTTTGCCTCGTAATTATGAATCACCCTGTATGTAACAATTTAATTATTGCGAGTTAAAGTTGAGCGTTGTCGATTGCAAATAGTTCGAATCTATACAACGCCCTATATACCTATAATTTTGTATATTGTAGCATTTTTATGTACTTGGTAACATTTTGCTAAAAAGATGTTATAAAACATTTTATTTAAATCATGTGTGCTCCAGCTAACAATAACTTTCACAATATACAAAAAGAAACTTTTTTCATTATTCAGGATGTCTAG
The DNA here is from genome assembly GCA_029963845.1 of Rhamnusium bicolor. Classification (NCBI taxonomy): domain Eukaryota; kingdom Metazoa; phylum Arthropoda; class Insecta; order Coleoptera; family Cerambycidae; genus Rhamnusium; species Rhamnusium bicolor. The sequence continues at coordinate 262,737 of JANEYF010000831.1, forward strand.
TTAGAGATTTCTGTGTTTTCTTTCTTTCATTTGAACTTTACAAAATTATAAAATTTTAGATGTATTTTCAATTAAAAATCTGATAATCAGTCAAAGTTTTGTACCAACCAAAAACATCGTAAAATGGCCATTTCGGATAAAAATAACCTATTTAAGAATATATCGCTTTGATCTGCTCTATGCTGATTTTGTTTTTTCCTAGAACGAATTGACATTTGCCGGCAAATTCGCTTTACCATTAACTAAATATTTTTAACATAAATAAAAAAATCGTTAGAATTTTAATAATTTAGAATATTAATGAAATTAAAAAAAAAACTAAATGCAAAATACTTATGGAAAAGTTCTTCCTAATTATGATAAGAAACACATGATAGTTAATGGCATTTTTTTATTCTAACTGTTGCATGTTCACGCATTCTTAAATTTTAATTCTTGCAGTCCTTGAATCAAAGACGAACCGTCTACCACATAAAATGTTTATTAGGTTTCCTACTCCACTGAACTTGACAGTAGCCATGGTGATGAGATCACTGTTTATTTTGAAAGTACAGTAAACCTTTACTTTTTCGCAGGAAAAAACCATCTAGGGTCAAATAGACAATAAAATTTGTAAAATGGTAAATTTTTCAAGGATTGCTTTTAATTTCTTATAAAAGGTTTTTCATTGCCCAAAATATTTATAAATTAAAGTATTCAATCTGTACCTTTTTTATCAATTTACGATCTAAGATTGTTAGGTTTACCTTTGGCGAGCCAATTGGTGTAGTCTATCATTAGCAGTAAGCATGTATGTTTTTATTATCTACATACATTACTTTTAAATGTTCACGTAAATGTAATTAATTTTACTGAGAAACATTGGAAAAATTATATTAATTAACTTACAGCATAATTCAATCCGCTAAGGTCAGCATCGCCATTTTGCAGCCATTCGTAGAACTCCATGGCATTGTCCGTCGGATCTCCTTCACCGTATGTAGCCAGGCAAAATACTGCGAGAGAATTAGGAATTGTTTTCAAATTCACTAATTCTTCCTGAAAGTAAAAAAACACAAATTGTGAAAAAATTGTATTTCCACAATACAAGCTATCAAAAATAATAATTTCAAAAACTGTCACCAGTTAAACAACCCATTTTGATTAGCTCGTTAATTAGGAAAGTAAGTAGTGTTAATTTTCTAAGAGAAAACAAGTCAAGTAATTTCATTGCTTTAAGTATTCTTAATGTAGATCCCTCGTTTATTAGTGTCATCATGTATATGATGCAAAACTTATTACACTAATAAACTAGGCTTCTTACTCAAAATTAAAGAAGGATCCAACAAAATCCCTTAAAAACAAGACTTACAGAACGCTTTTTAAATACAACAACGAGTTTAACAATTTTGACGCAGAGAGCCTACACCTCACATTACAGTAAATCTCCTCATTTTTTTGGCTTACCGATGTGGCCGTTTGTCAGATTAATTAATTCTCCGTGTCATACTTTTGCAAAATTTTTACTGAAAATTATTAATCCGCTCTCTGGTAATACCGAATCGTATATCGTATATTTTTGGAGAAACTTTGGGCAATTAATATTCATGACTGACATCTGTTTTTTGATATAGTTAATCTTTTTACTAATGTCACAGTAGATAAAACGGTGATACTAATTAAAAACAAATGATAACAACTTGGCGAAAAGAACTAAACTCAGTGTAAACAGTGTAATGGAAATATTGACTGGCTGTATTAATTAGATAATGACTTTTATCAGCAGGATTTCGGTATAGATTGGTCTTCATTATCTCCAAAATTAAGTATATGTATAATAATACATTTATGGAGGATTTTGAGAATAATTATTTAACAAATTATGTACACAATTATTTGGTGGAGATACGTCGATATTATTTTTGCAATTTGTCCTCATAATATTGAGTTATTATATATTTTTTTTAGAAAATAATGATCCATTAAATTCACATTCGAACTAGAGTGTAATAATGAATCACTCTTCTTAGATATCTTGGTTAAAAAAAAATTGACAACATGTTTGAGACTAGTGTGTACAGAAAAATAATTCATATTAACAGATATTTAAATTTTAAATCTAACCAGGCAATTAATGTTAAAGGAAGTATTGTAAATGTTTGTATGACAGGTCAAAAATAATTCCATCTAATGATCAAATATTAAATAATAAAGAAAACATTTTTTAAAGCGTTTTTAAGAAATAATGAATTTTCTGAACGAGTAATACTTTGAGATCCATTTTAACAACAACAAAACCAGTAAATTGTGAAAAAAATTTAAATAACTCCGTGTGAGTGTAATAAACCGAAAACTTATGAACATCCTTGGGAAAATGGACATCGAATAAACTGGGATTCGGTAAAAATTTTGACGAAAGAAACGGGTAGCAAAAAAAATTAAAATTTAGGAATCACCAATAATGATATTGAATGAAGAGAATATTTATCCCATTGTTCTGTATCAATAGTTCTATGTAAGTATCTATGGATATTACATAACTAATTAATATATATGTCAACTTTTACGCTTCGCATATTCTACAAAAAGATAAATACTACATAACTTTGAAAAAGGAAACAGATTCGTTTCTGAAACGTTAGGGAAATACATTATTACCTTTTTTGTTTTATATTAGTTGTCAAAAACACCTTTTGATGTAAAGTCACAAGCGCAGAGGCTTATTTTTGCCGTATCATACTGGGTAACAAACTGTGTTTCTTAGATAACCAAGAATTACTCATGTGGTAGTAAGCCCCAAGAAAGAAAAAGAAAAATTTAGAGAATGCCACAAATACCGTCAGACAGAATTACACTATCTCATTAAATATAAAATAATTATTGAACTATGCTGGTTAACCATTGATAACCTTTGAATGTTCTCTTACTACTTTACTTCTATATTTTACTGTATACTTTATTATCACAATTAATAATTAATTTCAGATCAAATTGTCATAGTATTAAACTTTACTTTGAATTTTACTGTGAGATCTAGAATTCTCATATATATACAGGGTGGGCCAATAGTGTGTGGACGGAAGATAGCTCATTTATTAGAGATGATAGAAAAACTGTTCAGTTATCAAAACTCCAAATCTCAAAAATATTTTGAGTTATACAAGGTGTTCTGTTTAAGTTGGGCAGCAACCAACTTTGTTAAGTTAAATGGGTCACCCTATATATTAGTGTATATTTTATTGGAGAACATCAAGAGCTCTCCAATTTATTACCATAACATGTATTTCTTTTCATTAGTTTAAGAGATATTTGAAATTTTGTCAAAATTTTAACAGATGATCACCTTTATGATACACGTTGTATATTTTTAATTTGTAACAATTTTGAACTTTTTACTACGGCAATTGATTAACCTAGGAAAGAGCTCTCAAATCATGTATCCGAATTTGTGCTTTTGTCTACAGGATGTTCATAATTCTATGACGAATTTGAAGATTTAAAAACCTCGATAACTCTGTTATTTTAAATTGAACACCCTGTATATTATTTCCTATTCTGAAAGCCGTTTTGCTACGCTTTCCAATGATACTATATGTGATATAGCTGGAAACAGCAGTTATTCAGTAATTTAAGATCAAACTTAAAAATTGTTTTAAATCACGATTTTGCGCCAGACTTTCATATTAATGATAAGAATTTTAGTTCAAAATCGTATTTTTCCCAAATGGCACATTAGATATTTTTCGGTTAGGGATTTAAAAAAAATCTTTTTTTTTTTAAATGGGATCTTTTAGTACCGTTTGTTATTTTAATTCCTAAGAATCATTTGATATTCCTGTTAAAACAAAGGGTGCCGTGGAAAACAATCACTTATTTTAATTGACAGCTTCTTTCTAAATGGCATAGTTAGTGTACTTTACAAGAAACTAGTTTACAACATGAATTTTTCAAGGGAAGAATTAATTGATATGGTGTATATTTTGTGTGAGTGTCACAAAAATTCTTTGTTAGCCAGTAGGGTGTATAAAGAGCGATATCCAGAAAGGCGATGCCCGAGAGAAGAATCATTCAGAAGCCTTTCTGGAAGATTTGATAATACAGGAAGTGTAGAATATGCAAAACATACGAGACAAAAAACTGCATTAACTGAAGAAAATAAATTTACAGTGATGACCGCGATTGTGGAAAATCCACATTCCACTACGAGGCAATTAAGTACTGAACTTGACATATGCAGGACAACTGTAAGAAGAGTCATTAAAAAAAATAGATATCATCCATACCATGTACAGTTGCATCAAGAGCTAGATCAAGCAGATTTTGAAAAACGTGAGCATTTTTGCCACTGGGTAACAGCAAAGATGAATGAAGAGCAAGATTTTCTTAATAAAGTTATGTTCTCAGATGAAGCAACGTTTCACAACAATGGAAGTGTAAATAGGCACAATTTTCATTATTATTCCGATGAAAATCCACATTTTTTGCGCACTCTAAATAATCAGCATTGATGGTCCATTAACGTTTGGGGAGAAGTAATTGGTGATTTTGTAATTGATCCGAATTTTTTTTGAAGGCACCCTCACTGGTCCAAAATATTTAGATTTTCTACAGAATAATTTTCTCCAACTGTTAGACCATATTCCGGATATAGTACGACAAGATATGTGGTATCAACAAGATGGAGTGCCACCACATTATGCAGTTGCCGTTAGGGAATGGCTGAATCAAACATTCCCAAATAAATGGATTGGACGTGGTGGACCAGTAAGCTGGCCTCCTAGATCACCGGACATTACCCCACCAGACTTTTTTTATGGGGATACGTTAAAGAAAAAGTATATCAAGAACCTCCCACTACTCCTGAAGATATGAAAAGGAGAATAAGGGAAGCATTTGCGTCAATTACACCTCAAATGATGGCTAACGTTAGAGAGTCTTTTTGCCGCAGAGTCCAGATTTGTATTGAGCAACATGGTCAGCACTTTGAACACTTGCTTTAATTTTAATTTTTTTTGTTTGTTTTCTTTAATTGTTTATTTTGCTTTAATTTAAATACATTTTGTGAGTAATTTTTGTCTAGTTTAGCTATTAAAAATACGTAATGCCGGGTCGATGGCAGAGTGGGCTAGCGCATTAAGTGACAATCGTAGCTAGATTATTGTGTTATTTCGACTCCCGGGTTCGAACTCCGGCATCGACACTGGCAATGTCGAAGGGAATGGTTGTGCGTCTTCGTTTTTTTCAATTGTGTAACACCTCCTCCCGTGCAGTTTCGGCTTTGGATGGATTTGGGGATTGTCTAATTTCTGTTATGTTTATTTTATATTTAATGTATTATTTTACAGAAGCATAAACCTAGTAACTATTTTTTTTTTAATAATAAAAAATATCTAAGGTGTACCTTTATAGTTTTGAACTATTTTTTTCAATTAATATGAAATGCTGGTGCAAAATCCGAATATGAAAAAATTTTCAAATTATCTCAAATTACTGAATAACTGCTGTTTCCAGCTATATCAAATATAGTATCATTGGAAAGCGTAGCAAAACGGCTTTCAGAATAGGAAATAATATACAGGGTGTTCCATTTAAAATAACAGAGTTATCGAGGTTTTTAAATCTTCAAGTTCGTCATAGAATTATGAACATCTTGTAGACAAAATCACAAATTCGGATACATGATTTGAGAGCTCTTTCCTAGGTTAATCAATTGCCCTAATAAAAAGTTTAAAATTATTACAAATTAAAAATATACAACGTGTATCATAAAGGTGTTCAGCTGTTAAAATTTCGACAAAATTTCAAATATCTCTTAAACTAATGAAAAGAAATACATATTATGGTAGTTCATTGGAGAGCTCTTAATGTTCTCTAATAAAATATACAATAATATATAGGGTGTCCCATTTAACTTAACAAAGTTGGTTGCTGCCCAACTTAAACAGAACACCTTATATAACTCAAAATATTTTTGATATTTGGAGTTTTGATAACTGAACAGTTTTTTGTATAAAAAGTTTTTTTCTATCACCTCGAATAAACGAGCTTATATATATATATATATATATATATATATATATATATATATATATATATATATATATATATATATATATATATATATATATATATATATAAATAGTAGAGCTTCGGATCGAAACCCTACTATTTACCGAAATGGCACTGGAACCGCGAGTCGCAAATGCGTTTCCTCCTGATGATTCAATCTAGGCTTGTTTTGGTTTCTGCTGTTAGACTGGCTATATAAATTTTGTTTATATGTTGTGCTGTGCGTAGTAAAGGAAAAATATTCATTGATTTTTAGTTCTGTTTTAATATTCTTATATCCATAAATTACATAAACTTACCATATCACACTCTTCAGGATCTGCTACCATTCCCTTCATGCGATACCTAACTCCTTCTTTTGCTAATCTACCAGCGAATTCCTCACCTGTACCCGTTTGACTTCCATAAAATACCACTAAGCTTCTACCTGAAGTTTGCAATTTCTTTATAAAGGAATTATCTGAGGAAGTTTGTAGACTCATGGAAGTAGGCCTGAAAAAGAATTCTAATTTGCATTGATCGTATGGACATTTTTATATAATTAAATTTCTTTCTTAAAAAAATAACACTGTACTGCACTGTAAATATATTTACAAAATATATGTATGTATTTGGAATGTTTTGTTAAATCGTTTCTGAAATAATTAATTTCATTTAAGTTATCAACTACACCAATACTTGTGGAAAACACTGTATTAAAAAACAGTTATAAATTAATGAATTTATTATAACTTACTGCAAATACATGTACAATATTTTGTTTAATTTATTCAAGCCATCTTGAAGACTAAACTAACTTCGTTATCATCATAATCCAAATCCTCATAATTTTTAATATCGTGATATTAAACTTTTGCATGATTATAATAATTTTCGAAGAAATCGGCAATAAAAATACGTTTATAGCAAATTTCGACTAATTGATCGAACAGCTCATCACTTAGATTCAATTGTCAAGTGGAGTTTTTCTGTTAGATAAGATGTTTACCTAAATACCATACTATAAGTGCCATCTTCCCGAAATAAAACCGAGTTATCACTTATTCTTGCCATTAAAATTGTTGCTAATAATCAAACCTTAAAATTTAGTAATCATTATAAAAATCTTAGTGTTTATTTAGATGTGGACTTATGGTTCAATAAACATGCTAGTAATCTCATTCAAATATCATACGGCAAATTAAAGGTGTTATATACGCATAAAGATATCTTAACAACAGATTTAAAACTTAAATTATGTGATACTTTGGTCTTGTTTTCGCTTACATATTAATACGGTTTTTTTTGGCCAGCTTTATTAAAAGAAAGATGAGGAAAGTCTACAAAAGGTTCAAAATTCATGTCTTAGATTTAGTCTTAATATTCGTAAATTTGATCACATATCTCACAGATTTCGTGAAACTAACTGGTTGAATTTAAATGAAAGATATCAGCTGCATTTGGCCAGTTTTCTGTACAATTTAAATAAAAATGGCGAACCACTAGGTTTAGTAAAAAAATAGTGAGGGGTACAGATTTTCACAAAGATCTTTTACTTATAATGCCATAAAAATTTACAATAAATTATCTTGTCGAATAAAATCTCTGCCTAGCTTACATCCTCCAAAAAACATGTTAAATCATTACTTTTAGAAAATCGAGTTTAGTATTTGTATTATTCTAACATTTTTATTATATTTCCTGTGCACATATATTTTTTTATTATTATTTAGTTATTGTTTCCATCATATTTATACTATTTACTGTACATATGTAGAATGTTGCAAACTATATTTGTATGCTATTTTGTTATATCGGGGGGTTACGTGGAAGAGTAACCCAGTTAAACGTGGCCTCCCTTTTACTAATTAAGAATTGTTGGAAAAAATAAAGACATATTATTATTATTATTATTATAATCTAGGCATCTCAGGATGTGAACTACAGATTGCATAGTGCAAGTATCATTGAAACAATTCGAAATTGTACTGCATTCTTCATAATACTGGATCAACGGTCAATAACGCAACGCTCTGAATAATAATAATAATTGTTTATAATATTGTGCAATAATACTGATCTATCTCCTATACAACTTGATGCAATATTTGCACATGATTCAGATGATTTAACTATCTGAATTTTAATGAAAGCCCTTCTAAGCTCTAAACATGCTAAGCAATAACAACTGTTTGTAACAGTAAAAGTAAAAGTGACTTTGCTATTTGCTAATGTAATTATTCTTGGAAATTAAATTTGCTTAATTAATAAGTGGTCAGTCAACTTGGCTCTGGCACATATAGCCTATAGCAAGCACAGTTTGGCACACACTCCCAAAGTAACACATTTACAAGGGTGATCATATAAAGGGTTAACATTTCCTTTTTAGCCCCCCAATCACGCCTTATTTATTTAAAATTTAGGAACACAATTCCCACACCTAGTATAGACTAGCACAAGACTGTTAACATTAAAAAATCGATACTTTAGCAGATAATGGCTAATCATTTCGGGGGGAGAGGTGCAAATTTATGTTAGCTCTCGCCCAGTTCTAATTGAATTTTCGAAACTTTGGCACAAATAGTCTACAGCAAGCTCAGTCTGACACAACCATTTTTACAGCTAGCACATCTACAAGGGTGTTCATATAAAAGGGCTAGCGTCAATCTGAGATTATTTATTAATGAACTGCAAATTCTACCTAGGTAAATTTTTTTAACGTTTACTTTACAATGCGCAAGAGTTTTGATCGTATTTGTATGTATCAATCATTCTGAAACAAAATGAAACTTTTTGGAACTCTTCATTTGAATATCAATATTATTTACAGATGTATTCAATAAGTAAATACTATTATTATTAAAAAAGGTTCACCGTTTATTACCAGGTACCTACATTATATTGCGCCAGTGTTTTAACTTACAATTAGAGACGATATTAGCGTATTGATGGAGGCTTCATATATTTGTTTTGACCTGCACGCTTTCATGAAACATCCCCCGAACCTGAATAAGATTCGACTAAAACGGAGTACACTTCCTGGAAGGGCGCCTTTTTATAACCAAAAACGGACAAAATGTCAAAAGGCACCGGGAATAACAATTTCACGCCACATATTAAAAAACCACCAGCAGGTGGTGCCATATCCACCGACGCAGAACGTGTATCGTGTTCGTGCAAAAATAATTTTAGTTTTGGACACGATTAATTATGTACATATGCAAGAAGCCAAAACTACTGCTGAAACTTGACAGAAATTGAAAACAGCGTTTGATGACACAGGACACAGATACCGCAGTCAAAAAATACGTTAACACTGTTGTTACCAGAGCTCACAAACTTAATGGACTCGGATTTCAGATAGTGGGAGGAATAGGTAGGCACGTTACTATTAGTAGGGCTACCAAAGGAGTATAAGCCTATGATAATGGGGCTCGAAAGTTCTGGCATTTCGAAGATGTCATCAAGAGCAAGGCCACAATGCTGTCCACTGTTTGAAGCTCAAAAGACGAGAGTCAAGTGCCCATCAAGTTGAGATAGAGAACCTAAAGGCATTTTTGACCCTGCATTCATACCAATCCACCAGCCAGGGCGACTGGATATCGACTCTGGAGCCTCAGCACATATGTCGATGAACCGTGAATGTTTCAGTGGGATAGACAAGCTAGTAATCCATCATTGTGGCGCACAGGGAACGTCTCCCAGTCGAAGGAAAAAGAGATGAAATCCTGCAAGCGGTAACAACTAAGATCATATCTCTGCAGAAGATGTACTCTACGTACCAAGTCTGTCTGAAGACTTGCTCTCCGTAAGCAAGATAGTAAAATCAGGAAACAGTCATTTTAAACAGTAATGCTTATAGAATCTTGGGCAAATATAAAAAACTAATTACTTCTGCAACCATGTCAAATGATACTTATAAATTAGATAGACCAGAGCATCAAGCATTCCTTCCGTCTAAAACTATTGATGTCAGAATTTGGCACAGTCGCCTTGGCCACATGAATACAAGGTACATGGCAATTTTTGGGAACCAGTTAGCCACAGGTATTAAACTATAAAATGGATCAACAAGAAGTTTGCACTGCATGTACTAAGGGTAAGTAGAGCAAGTAACCATTCCGACCTGTATGGTCCATTGAAAAATAGATCTATTGAAGACTGTTCACCTTCATCGATGACCAAAAAGGTATTTGTTTTTTTTTTTTGTTGAGTCCAAGACGTTTATTAAGAAACAAATGAATCGACAGATCAAATGTATCAGGATCGACAATGGCACCGAATATATTAATCGTCTAATACAAGAGTTCCTTCGTAAGGAAGGGATACATACGCCACTAGATAACGATCCCGTACACTTCCCAGCAGAACGGTACAGCAGAGAGGGTGAATCGTGCCTTAATAGAAAAGGCAAAGTGCATGTTGGTAGACGCCAACTTAGATAAAAAGTTCTGCTTATAGCGAGTCGTGCCCCGAACAAGCAGATTAATAATCGCACACAGGAGGAATTATGGACAGGATCAAAATCAGACGTAAGCCATTTACAGATATTTGGACGTAAAATGGAATCCGAAAAGCAAAGGATTGCATCTTTCTTGGCTAATGTCAAGATACGAAGGGATATCGACTGTGGCATACCCAAGCACAAAAACTTCCCGATTTACAGGTCAAGCCAGGACCGTCTAACCAATGGTAACAATTAAATAAAGGTTTACCAGAAAAAAATGATGAATTTTCCGAAGAAGAGGATGGCAGCTCCGAGGATTATTAGAGATCCGAAGAAGAGGAAAATGATGGAGCCGTAGAAACACAAACTAAATTGGAGCTGAATCTCCAAGGATCAAGTAAACCATGAAAATCAAGGATACTTGACGACTACGTCACATATTCTGCAACAATAAATGCAACAAATATTTAAATAGTTGTTTGGGTATTATGATGCTGTTTCATGATTATTTTCGTTCAGAGTTGCTTCGCTAGGCAAATTCATTGGCTTTGCAAATCTAAACAAATCTATATAATTTCGCAGTTACTAACGAACGAAATATACTACTTATATATTAAGTATATTAAAAGTCAATATTAACTGATTTTTTTTTACTTACTGTATAGAATATGATCGTCCATTTGCAACCGCAGTAGTTTTCTTATGTTTATTGAGTAAATACCAACTAACTCCTCCAACTAATATAGCCAATAGCATAACATCAATTGTGCTGAAAAGTGAATCTGATACTTCTGGAATATGTTGTGTACCAAGTTTTGCTTCTGTTTCCTCCATTATGGCACCCTGAGAAAAATGCAAAATGGTTAATTATTATTGTCTGTATTTTTATACATATAAACAAAAACAAGATAAATACCAAAGTATCTCTAAGATGGATGTGTAGTATTGAAAATCAGTGTAATAAGCAGCTCACTCAACAAAACCATTTTGGCCTTTTGGAGCAAACTGTCAAAGTGTGCCGTTAATTTAATATAGTAGTTTTAATCTTGCCATTTTGTCATGTACACATATGTTGGCCTTTTCTCTCTACATTAGACGTAAATTCTAGAAGGAAGAATACACTATGTGCGTCAAAAAGAACAAAAGATAATTGTTTAGCAGTTGGTACGAATTTCGACTTTGAATGAAAGTATTAATAAGAGAAATTTTGCCAATGAAAAAGCATTCTTTCTTGAGTGAAGTCCGATTCTGAGGAACAGTCTAATGCAGACAGTGCGATCGCAGAATCACTACATTAAAAGGTTAATTTCATACAACATAATACTCGTAAAAACTAATTAGTGGTCGGTACATGTCTTGTAACATACTGTAGCTTGCCGTATTGTGTGCAAATGGCCGTGATTTATTAAATGGAATCATGAAATTTAGTTTGAAATCATTCAACAAATTCGAACGACCAATACGGTAAAAATGGTATACTACATTAAAAATAATAATAATATTAATTGTAGAATCACTGACATATCGTGAGTATTTGGAACCGACGTTAATTATTTTTTAGGATCCCAGCTCTAAATTTATTGCAAAAAATAATAATGATGGATGATGATAATAATAAAAGAAAACGAATGAAGAGAAAATGTACTGAGTACTCAGAAGCTCGGTTTCGCTTTTACAGTTCGTAAAACATTACGAAACTGTAGGAGTGGGCGCAGGATTGTTCAAGGCAGCAAAGAGAACAGCAGATGAACTCGGTCTCGTATTCGATACCAGATGAGGAAGATGATGAAGTGCTGACGTTGAATCAGTTACTCAGCAATCAGTTACTGAGCTTCAACCAAATCGCCTGAAAGCCCGAATCAGAGCTGCTCAACAGGAAAATCTGTTTCGGTAGCACGTCGATAAACTCCAGCACGATGTCTTCTACAAGAACATGGAAACACTGGGCTTATCGACCAGGTTGACATTCTCCTTTCTAAGTTCGGCCGGGCTTAAATCGGAGACCAAGGGAATCAATGTGGCCTGTTAGGATGGTGTAATCAATACCTTGGTTTACCGTAGCCGCGTGCGGCAGAAGACGGTCATTTTTGGCCCTCTCCGTCTGCTGGGGGCACACGATTCTGATATCTACAGGCACTAACCCAGCGGAATGTGGGGAGTGGCTGTAGTTAAATCACAGACACTACTTTTGCGAGGTGTCGGAGTCCACGGGGGGGACTGTCCACCATCGGTTCTACTGAAAAAAAAAAAGAAGAAAATGAGTAGTATCTCTTTCGTAGAGAATTAAACGAACTTTCGAAATTTAGTATATGAAGTAACATTTTCGGAAATATTCGCGGAAATGCATTTTTTTAATCTGGTATATTATGAGGTCCTACTCAGATTTTAGGGTAATTTTGCCAGCAAAATTGTTTTTTTTTTCGCTGGAAAATAATATTTAACTGGTCAATAGTAATCATATGGTTGTTTTACTAATTAATTAGTAGTTTTACATGAAGAGAAGCACCGATCGAAGTATATTTTTTAACTACTATTTAAATAGTTGCCCATTGGTTTCTGTATCTTGGAAAATGAAGGACCAGGTATCCAGATATCGAGAAGCGGGTAAACTCGGGTTTTAAAACATTTTAAATGATCTACAAATTTAATATCCACGACCATTCTCTGAAGGATTTCAGATACAAATTTTCTTGAAAATATTGTGGGTAAATTGCAACTTTTAAATTTGCACAAATAAATTGACACAACCAATATACGAATATAGTGAGTGTTCAAAGTATAAAGAGTAGGTACCCACTGCAGTGTAAAAAAGCAGAAGTAACAGGCTTATGCAAGTTCACGAAATGTGACCTTAGTAATTTACATACATAAATTATTTTCTACTACAATGAACGAAACTATTACATCAACAAGTTTTAAAACATTATTCTAAAAAAATAGACACAAGCCAGTACGTAATTCGGAGGTCAGTGTCATTGTATGAAGATATTTAAAACATATGATTTTACTTTTTGACCTCTGACGTACGTATATTGAATCTAATTAAAAACCTTTGTGGGAATATTTTTATTTAAGACCAAGATATTAATTTTGACATTTTCTAATGAACTTATTGTATATTTTTAATTTAAACTTTTATTTTCAAGTATCTTTCTTTTAAATCAGTCAATGAATAAGTGTTGTTTTTCATTAGTGGCCGTGGTCGAGCGATAAGAACACTTGCCTCCCACCCCGGAGTATTCGGTTTTATCTCCGGTTGATCGCTTCTGGTAGGGCAATTAATATTAATGTCATTTAATGATTTGCATTTTATGCATAATCCTCAAAAGAGTGCTGATTATAAACTTGTCCATGTCAACTTAGAAATTAATTGCTTCTCTCATGGCTAAATATCTAGCCTTTTCTAAAAAAGCAAATTTAATTGTTCACAAAAGAAAACAAATAAATAAAACCTTGTGCAACAATGTTGTTTAATTAAGAATATGTTTTACGAGGCAAATCACCAAAGGTGTCCATAATATAACAGCTTTTTATTTAAAATAAATAAAAAGAAACACTATGACGCTATAGGGATACGATAAGGGCTGGGCACCTAAATCTGGTAACACACATGAAAGCAGTTAATATTAGTTAGACATATATATGGGGATGACATATTTCATATGCTAGGAAAAACTAGACCAAATACATTAAAACCATAAAATATATATCATAAAATTATGTAATCTTTTGAAACCGGTCCAGGCTGAAAAAATTATATAAAATATTCATAAATTAAGAAATGTGTGATAAATGTTAGAATATGTAGGGCAAGTTGTTTTATTCGCCGATAGATTCAGAAGATAACATCTTAGAAAGAGATATAACATATGTTGAACCCATCTGCGAATAAAACAACTTAGCCCAATACCCAGGGTTTTTGAGCTGGTATGAAATAATCCTTATGTGAAATTTTGCATAGAAGTAGGTCTTTGCTAGTAGAAAAATATACAAAAAAGTTCTCCATGCTATCATGGTTGCAACATGAAACAAAATGGAGTCAATTTCCAACAATTAGTTTTTAGGAAATAACTTTTAAAACACGCAAAATACAAAAGAAAATCGTAGAGGTGAAAAGAGCACAAAATTCTATACAAAAAATTTCTTACATGCAACCGTTTTCGCCTAAAAAAAAGAATCAATCAATGGTCGCGAGCCAACGAGCGTACTCCAAAATTAGCCATTTTCCTTACGTTTCGGTACAAAAACATTAATAACAATTTAAATAAGTACTTACTATTTATTTAATCTTCCACTAAATACGCAACGATGAACAACGAATGGCATGTTTTCAGCAAAATTAGTTAAACATATGCAAAAATGATAAAAACTGGTCTATTATTGGTCAAAATAACCTACGGATTTGAATATGCGACTCAAAATACCTGAAGATCATCAAAATACTGTCAGCAATCTCAACAGATTACTGACTCGTAACTTATGCCCAAGAACTATCCTTTTTTTAATCTTTTTTTTACGCAAAAATGGTTGCATGTACGAACTTTTTTTTAAGGACCATTTGTGTAGAATTTTGTGCTCTTTAATTTTCACTTCTACGATTTTTTTTTTGCATGTTTTAAAAGTTATTTCCAAAAAAACAGTTTTTGGAATTATGACGCCATTTTGTTTTATGTGCAACCATAGTAGCCTTGACAACTTTTTTTATACATTTCTACTACCAAAAACCTACTTCTATGCAAAATTTTCACATACTGATTTTGTCATCTCAGTTCTAGCCGTTATTTTTTCTCTGGGGACTGGGCTAACTTGCCTTTAGTTAAATCATTACATTACTTACATCACTCAATTTTTTAAAATATTTAAAGATTAAAAATGAGGTCTGGGATGGTTGAGATAGTTATCAAATAGTCCTGATCTAACACCACCCGATATATGTTTGTGGGCGTACTAGGAAATAAACGAAAACGAAAATATTCTTGAATTGAGGAGAAAATTATTGGCAAAATAAACAATTTAGATGATAATAATTATTATATAATAACAAACTGTTTAAATAATTTCAAAAAAAAATACCATCTACGTATGTATTTAAAACTATTATATTTATTTATTTATGTGTGTATGTACTACAGTGTGAGGCCGCAAATTGGAACAGAAGTTTTAGAATTTTTGGCACAATTACTAGATAAGATAAGCAGGGAGGAAGCTTATCTTATCTAGTAATTTTGGGTGTACTTTTGTTTTTTTCTTTAATCACGTAGGCCATGGCAGTTAAGCAAAAATCTACTTTCTTGTTAGGTAAAGTGTCTTTCCTGTAGAAAATACAGCAAAATGTCAGTAAGGAAAGTTATTCAGATTAAATAGTTATGCTTTTAGGCAAAATTTCAAGAAAATCCGCAACTTTGATGATTTTGATCTTTTTTCACTGGATCGGTATTTTACGTTAAAAAATCATTAGGTGGTATGTTGATTAAGGTATCACTGATTCAAAATTTCAACCAAAATGGCGTACTTTGATTTTATTACCATTTTATTAAAATTCGATATTTGAGGCTATTTAAGTAGCATACACAATTATTTTTTCTTTGGTTGAAAATTTTCATTCAGTTATTCTTTTTATTTTAGGCTACATTTTCTTATGATATTTTCACGTATCATTGAAAATAAGAGTAGTTTGCATTTGTCAAGTTTTTGAAATTTATCTTTAAATCACCATGTATATGACAGATTTCACTAATTTTGTCACAATTATAATGAGTTCTTAAATGAAGCTCCGATTACAATTAACTACACTGGATTTATTAAAACGCTGTACAAAAATTACAGTTGATCGAATCACTTCAATTTAGAACAACAGTAGTAAGTCTCTAGGAAGATAAAGATGATACTCGTTCGGAATTCTTAATTGGACTGTTATAACGATAGGTTATATTCAAGATGGCGGATGATAAAGATGTGTTAGTCAAAGAGCCATGTAATTACTGTAATAAATTAGTGTCTAAAAAGTTCATTAAGTGTTCTAATTGTGACAAAATATTTCATAATAGTTGCTCTGCAAGAGTGACATGTTGTGAAGTAAAACTTGATAACAAAACGGCCCAAGATAAGAATTTAAGTATTGAAAGTTTAGTAAATGAAGATAATCTATCATCATTATCAATATTAAATGAAGAATTAAAAACCAAAAATTTTGAGCTTATAGCAGAAAACAAAACACTGAAGCAACAGGTAGTTCATTTAGAAGAAAAATTAAAATTGCTCACAAAAGAAAAATTTCAATCAAATAAATCGTGGAATGATCAGAGATCAGACGAAAATCAAAATCATAACAATCAAATACAAGCACTCATAGCATGTGAAGTTGAGAAGAGACTATCTACTGTTGTTGAGGACATACAATTATTAAAACTCTATTTTAAAAATAATTTAAATAACACAAATAAAAAAGAACAAAATCAGGTAATAGAAAAAGAAGCCACAAAAAAAGGAATTTCATATCAGCAAATAAAAACACAAATAAATGTAAATAAACCAGTGACACCAAAACAAATATCAAATCAAAGAAATCTAAATGAACTAGAAATTAAGCAGAGAGAACTGATGAGTGAGGTAATAAACTTAGAACCAAGTTCTTCAAAAAATGTCTCTGTACAACATCTAAAATATAGCAGCCAAATAGCCAGTGACACGAAGAGTGTCAACGGACAAACTACAAGTGAATTACAAATATTAGACATAGACAATGACTGGAAGATTCCAAAAAGAAGAAAGCGAATTGCATTGTCTAAATTATCTAAAGGCAGTGAAAATCCCACAGCAGCAATGAGCAAACTACGCACAATAGATAGAAAAACGTGGATCTTTCTTTCTAATTTCAATCCTAGTGTAACAGAAGAGGATATCCTGGATTGCCTAAATGAATATGCTAAGGAAAGTTATATTTGTAAAAAGTTGTTGCCTAAATATGATAATCCAAAAGTAGTATCATTCAGAATAGGTGTCCCAACCCACCTAGGCGATATATTCAAGTCCTTAACATTCTGGCCTAAAGGTACGTTTGTAGACACATATCATTTTAAGTCAATCCAACCCCAAACAGAGGAATTACATCAATCCAAAGATACAGATTTAAGTGAACAGTCTCAAAATTTTCAAAAACAACTAACAATCACAACTCCTACTTAGTAAAAGGAAGCAAAACACATAAGAACCAAACAAAAAAAAATTCTGCATGTAATGCACCAAAATGTGCAATGTGTAACTAATAAAATACCAGAAATTGAAATGTTATTAGACGATGAAAACCCAGATATATTATGTATTAGTGAACACTGGCTTATAAATGGTAACGCAGGAACAGTACAATTTGAAGGTTACAAAATCTGTAGCTTCTATGGAAGAACCTACAAAATACATGGTGGGGTAATGATTCTAGTCAAGGACGATGTGATATGTGACGATATACCTGATGTGCATCAGTTTAATGTAGAACAGGTCTTTGAGTGTTGTGCAAGTAAATATAAAATAAATGATGAATGTTTTATAATACTTTGTATTTACAGTAGCCCCAACTCGGGTCATACTAGAGAGTTTTTGGATTGTTTGTATAGTTGCTTAGAATATTTACAAAAGCCCGGCAAAAAGCACAACATTGTCTTATGCGGTGATTTCAATATCGACATTTTACAAAAAAATAATAATGTAGACAGTTTTCTGGAAATTCTAAATTATTTCAACATTACACTTACTATAAAAGAACCCACGCGATACACCAGCACTACAGCGACTTGTATTGACAATATTGGCGTTTATCTAACCAAAAACCACGAATATGAGAGTACGGTAATTTTCTCCGCAATCAGTGATCATACAGCACAACAACTGAAAGTATTCTCTGTTGAGGAGAAATATGTTAACAAACAGCACAAACCAATTAGACAGATAAGTAGTGAAAATATAAATAATTTTAGATATTACCTAAGTAAGGAAAAGTGGGATATTTTTAAAGGTGAGGAAATAAATACTAACTTTGAATCATTTATGCAAATCATTAACTATTATTTTGAAATTTGTTTCCCAATTAAAAAAATCTCATTAAAAAATAAAAGTAATAAATGGATCACGAGAGGGTTAGCTACTTCTTCCCGAAATCTAAAAACTCTTTATTATATCAGCTTAACGGGAAATATAGATGATATAAATTTTTATAAAAAATATAAATTTATCTATAAGAAACTTATAAACTATGCAAAAATGCAGTACCACTCGAAACTATTAAATGACTCGACTAATAAAACTAAAACTGCTTGGAACATCATAAAAAAGGATCAAAATAAAGAAAATAAAAATCATATAAAGGAAGTCAATCTAAATGGTGAACTTGTAAATTGTTCAGTAAAAATAAGCAATAGCTTCAATGAATATTTTAATAACGCACCACTTAGTTTACAAAATAAAATTAGGAATACCGAATTACCATCTTCAAATTTTAACAATAATAAAACCTTTTTTATGGCGCCCATATCTGTCTCTGAGGTAATAGAAACAATTAAATCTTTAAAAATATCACACTCAGCAGGTATTGATGAAATCAGCTCAAACTTACTTAAAAAAGGTTGCAGATTTAATAGCAGAACCCTTAGTATATCTCTATAATCAATCATTATCAACTGGCATTTTTCCTAATCAGCTTAAACATTCCAAAATTATACCTGTATTTAAAAAAGGGTCAAAGACATTTTTAGAAAACTACCGGCCCATTTCGCTTCTATCGAGTTTTTCAAAAATACTTGAGAAATTAGTTGCAAAAAGAATAACAGCATTTTTTACTAAACATAAAATTTTCACACCACAACAGTTTGGCTTTCGGCAAGGACTCTCAACTGCTGATGCAGTTACATCCTTTGTAAATCAGTTGTATGATGGCTTGGATTCGGGTGATCAGGCGATTGGTCTGTTCCTTGATCTCAGCAAGGCATTTGATCTCGTGGACCATGAGATCCTATTATATAAAATGGAATGTTATGGTGTGCGAGGTATACCTTATGAGTGGTTTAAAAGTTACCTAAGAGAAAGGAGACATCATGTAGAAGTCAATAATGTAAAATCTACAACACTTAACTGTAATATAGGTGTTCCACAAGGATCGGTCCTAGGACCCTTACTTTTTATTATTTACATAAACGATTTTCCAAATTTTATGAAAACTGCTGAACTTGTGATGTTTGCTGATGACGCCAGTCTCTTAGGTAGATCTCCGAATGAGGAAAACTTACGAATTCAAATATGTGCCGCAATTGACTCGTCCAATACTTGGTTGTCAGGCAACAAACTACTTTTAAACCAGGAAAAAACTGTTTTTATAAAATTCTCTGTAAATCACACAGTATACGATCATAGTAGTTTAATAAAATATAATAGCAAAAGTTTGGAACAAAAATTAACATATAAATTCTTGGGGGTAGAAATTGATGCTACTCTAACCTGGAATCACCACATAGACAATGTTTGCAACAAAATCTCTAAGTTATGTTTTACCCTAAGACACTTAAAGGCTTTTGTCAATATTTTTATACTTAAAACCTTCTATTTTGCGCAGATACACTCAATAATTTCATATTGTCTAATATGCTGGGGCTCAGAAACTACAGCTCATCGTGTTTTTATAATGCAGAAGCGGGCAGTAAGAATTCTTGCCAATGTAAACAGTAGAACAACATGTAAACCTTTATTTAAACAATACAATATACTTCCACTTCCATGCATATATATTTATCAAATATTAATAAATGCACAGAAAAACATTAAAAACTATAAAAGATTGGGTGACAATCATCCATATGATACAAGAAACAGAAATACTCTTGAAATTCCAAGACATAGAACCTCAAAATTTGAAAACTGCCCAAAATATAAAGGCATTATATTTTATAACAAATTACCTGATGAATATAAAAACTTGTCTGCAAGTAAATTTAAGGTAAAAATAAAAAAACTGCTATTAACACATTGCTTTTATAGTGAGGAAGAGTTTTTGCTGCACGATTTTGCATTATAACAAGCATTTTTACACTCATATCTTCATATTTTTAAATTGTAATTTTAATTCGTTGTGAATCTGTTATACATATATAAATGATCTTTTTTACCCTTTTTTTTTTTCTCTTTTATAATGTACTGTGTAATGTAACATAATGTATTGCTGATATTGTCTATTTTCAATTGACTTATCCTATAACTATGTAAGTTCTCTGGATCAATAAATTATTATTATTATTATTATATAATATTTGAAAAATGAATGTATACCTAAGTAAGTGAAAGATATAATAATAATTTGTCCTATGCGCTTTCGAGTTAATTTATTTATATTAATGAGTTTCCTTTGCTCCTGTGTATCATATTTACTTTCCTGTTTGCAAACTAATAAATATAAAAGGAAAACAAAAAGAAATAGTAAGGGACAATCTAAATAATCTAATAGTAGAATTTAATGTGTCGTAAACAATTGATGACTAAGGGTCTGTTTGTTTAAATGCTACAAAACTACATTTTTTAGTGCTCTCAAATCAGCACGAGTTTTTTCGACAAAAAACACTTTCCTTGTCCGTTTAGTTTTAGAATGATAAGACTCATAAGTATTTGATAGTCCTTGAACATTAATTTCTTCACAACCAATTTTAAATCGAGATACATTTTACCACTGTGAGTTCTCAAAATACTCTTCAGGAGAGAATAGAAATTGTCAGCATTTATTTTAAAAACGATAATTGTGCTAGAGCTACGGAGCGCATATTCAATAGAAATCACCCAGATAGAATGGTTGGTTCCCAGTATGTTTTACAATTATTGACAAAATTTATGGAAATAGGTTCTGTAGGAAACAAAAAGCATGAACCTCAGCGACCGATTAGGAATGAAGCAGTCGAAGTGGCAGTTCTGGGTCATGGATAATACTCAATCGATCAGAAAAGTAGCTGAGGCTTCCGGTGTATCACCAAGCAGTGTTCATCGAATTGTAAAGGCCCACAAATTTCATCCATATAAATTTAAATTGGTACACGAATTAAATAAAGATGATCCCGATCGTCGGCTTGAATTCTGTGAGATTTTTAGTGAACAATTAAACGGTAATGCCAATCTACTGTACAATACGTGTTTTTCTGATGAATCGACATTTCAGTTAAATGGAGAAGTAAACAGGCACAATTGTAGGTATTGGAGTGAAACAAATCCACATTTGTTCATGGAAACTCATACCCAAAAGCCTTAGAAGTTAAATGTTTGGGCTGGCATCTTAGGGGATCACATTGTCAGGCCGTTTTGTACTCCTGACAATTTAAATGGCGAAAGGTACCTCGATCTGTTAGAAAATAACATTGTTTATGTGAATATCGAGACGATAGCACAGCTGGTTAGAGCGTTGTTGTGTGGCAGAACATGGCAGTCTATTTCACCCGGTCCCGAGTCTCAGCTGCAGCATCTGTCAAATGTCGGAGGGAATAATTACTGTGTATGTATCAGTTCTGGTTGAATGGCAAAATATTTTGCTTAAAATTGCCTCCTCGACGTTGGTGAAGTACTGGATCATTAAAACGTAAACACCCTGTATATCGATTCTAATTTCTTTAGGTAAGAAAAACTTCTTGTAGAGTAACTTTTCCGAAAAATAAAAAATATCGAAATGGAGACACACTGTATATCTATTAAGTTATGAATAAAATGTTTGTTATTATTGTAGAAAATTCTTTTTTCTATTTATTCAGTATATAGGAACATCAATATAACAAGACGCAACGAAAAAATTAAGCTTCGAACAATTTTTTGCGTATCAAAATAAGCAAAAACTCACCATAAATAAAGAGCATATCCATGATATTCCAGATTTAAGAATCATTTTTTAATAACACTAAAAGTATTTAACGATTAATAATACTAATAATATCACAAATAATCAATATCACTTAAAACACTAAATAACTTGATCCTCTCCAATTACTGGCTTGATAGTGAAGCAAAGGCTAATGTTGCGCGCTTGTTAAATATATTCAGCAACATCATGACGACCGTGACGTAGCATAAATGAACTGATAAACAAATGAACACTTCACACGCATATGATGATTAAATATTTGAAAAATACGAAAATAGTCTTGAATCACAATATTTTATTTAGTGAACAATGAATGTATTTGACATCACCAGCTCGTTTCATTATGCCACAAATTTACGCTTTAGTAATAACTAAAACACAAAAAGTGGCTTGTTTAATGGTTTAGGAAAGTTCGCAAATTTTCCAGCAAAATTAGGAAAGATTCTGGAAAACCTTAAAACCCGGAATGACCACCACTCAAAATTTCACGCTTCTTAACTTACAAGTTCTCCAAATTCCGCTGAGACAAATTATCTGTAACACAACAGCACACGATGCCACAGTGACGGCATCAGAACAAATACCTTTTCTAACTAACAATTATAGGAAATCATAAAAATTGCCAACATGCATCGATTGACCCCCACTACACGTACCTACACACATGATTGAAATCTTTTTTTCAGTACTAATAACAGTGTAGTGTGACTATTAGAACTGAGCAAATGAAATTATTTCACAAAATCTAATGTGTTTTGGAGTCCCATCTGCCAGTATCTATATTACAAATTAGCTACGAAATCTCTATCGTCCGTTGATAAAATTTGCGGGAATAATTAGTAAATCATCGTTGGTTAAGCGTCTTGAATTTCTAAGAGAATTGTGCTCAATTATTAAAATGGTTTACATAGCAGATGGAGATTATCTTCTTTATACTTGTTTCTTGATTTGATAAGACGCGGTGAGGATTATTTATCATCTTTTGTTGATGTTTCTATTGAAAAGACAATAAATCATTCTGAATTCCTGGGAGCTTGCGAATCATGTCAACATCTTGAAACAGGTTACGTAGTAGTTGAGGGATATTTATATGCTTGTTAAGTTAGTCGACAACAATTTGGCCGACAACAATTAAAGCGTTGAACATTATGTATCACATGCATGTAGGTAATTTAGGACAATAATTATCGATGTATACGACAGTTTAATGATGGAGAAAATATGTTGCACAAGTAAGACCTTGATTGCATCTATAAACAAATGCATTATTTCAGCTCTAAAAAGATATCATCCTATGTTTAAGTAACATGATATACAGTAAGGTCCAAAAGTAAGTTGGCCTTCCCCTAATTTTTGAGCGGCTTGAATTTTTTTTAATATTGAGGTCATGCTCAGTTAGATTTGCAATCTTTTGAGTGATGCATGTGATTTTATATTAAAGGCCTACTCTTCAGTACTAACATACCAAAATTTTATGTCAATCCTCGTGTCAATCCAATGACATAATAATCAATCTAGCGGTGGAATTCTAAATCGCATCTACCACCTTATCTGCTTCATTGATTTTATGATGGGAATATGAGAGAAGGAAGACCAATAATGAGGTTTGAGTAACTTATTTGCGAAATGTGTATTTTCGGGGTTTTGCAATTGTTACAAATACCTGCTAGTGATCTGGTACTTAGTTGTGAGTTTTCTGTTATTTCTGTCACCATTCGGTTTATTTGTCAGTAGTTATTGTCTCTGGTCTCCCTGTTTTTTGCCATTATTCACGTTCCGTGTATTTAAAAATTTTTGGACTAATTTTGTCAAGTATTGCCATGGTAGAGGCCTATCGGGAAAACACTCATTAAAAACCCGCACGCGTGATAGCTCCTACCGATTTCATCAACAATTAAAAGCCTGCACCTTTTCCTCCAAATTACGCGGCATTATTTTAAGCACCTAATTTATAACTTGTGATATGTGACAATTTCTTATTTAGTTATATGTCATAAAAAACAGGGAGCGTGAACAATGCAAAAAAAAAACAGGGAGAGCAAAACAATGACTGCTTACAAAGACGAAATTATGGCAGAAATAACAGAAAACTCACAACTAAACACCAGATCTCTAGCAGGTATTTTAAATTTTTCCAAAATATGTATCGAAAAAAAGAAAATGAAAGCAGATAAAGAGGTAGATGGGAATTAGTATTCTTGAAATTTGAGTATGTTACTATTGAAGAGGTATCACACGCCTACATTGGGCATTAATGAATGAATTAAATAAGGCAGAAGACACTTGTCCTAAACTCAACTATATCCAATTACGTTTTCATTGTTGTCGCTGTATAAAGATCTGAACTGAGAATCTTGAACACTCGATTCACATCTAATGTATTATTAATTATTGGCCATTAGTTGCCTGCAAAGTTTTATGCCGATGCCATGATTATTTTAATTTCACTATTTGTTAACCCAGGCAGCAATTTAACGTTGTATTATCGTCGCCTGATGCGTCCTGTCGTTGCTGGATGATGTTTACGATCATCCAATTCACTTTTGCACCAGTTCAAAGGATGAAATCTGGACCGCTACAACGTCTGCATGCGAATGACAGTGACTATGACCAACGACTTCGTTTTAACGTTGCACGGAAAACCAATTTCTACACTACGTTTTAAAGTATGTTTTTCTAACTTAAAACATAACTGTTAGTCTAAACCTAAACATAGAAAGATAGAACGTGGAGCCTCACCTGTGTTTTATTGTAATTTAAATTTTTTTATCGCCGTACATTTTAAATGAGGTGCGTCTGAAAGTGCACTGATGGTGACGTCACGGTCTGCGATCGTTACGGCTAAGAAATCAGGTGAAGTCGGCTATCCTCTTCGTTTATAGTTCTTGGTTAAAACGTGTCTATTTTACTTTAAATCACAAACAACTGATAATAAGCGACGCACAGTGCAGCGACCTGTGGAGAAAAATGTAAAAACCGACCCTTTATTTTTGGTTTAATTACCTACCCTATAAGTAGGTAAGTAACCAAACAAGCTATTCCAAGAAACGTTTCTTGGAATTTCCCGGTATCGGGGGGGTTTATTGGACAGAATCGAAGGTAATTTCAACATAGTGTATTACCTACTTGGTCAGTTGAAAATTTACTTCACTTGTGAATAGTTATGTGCTGAACAGTATTTAATTTGTGCTATTTTGGTCATGGAGAATATAAATCCAAGTATGTTAACTATTTAAATAATACATAATGACCTCGATATTTGGCATTCCTCAACCTGTTAATTTGAATTTTATAAACGAGTGTAAAATTTGATTCTTATTGATTTTTAACAACTTCTGTAAGCTTTAAAAAAAAGTATATAAAAGTATATATGCAACTTTCTGCTATTTTGTAGTCAATTTAGTATAGATTAAAGCTATAATATGATTTTGTGCAAATATTTGCAAATTTGTATAAAAGGCCTTTTTTCCTTTATAGGTCACCCCCTCTTACGTATGGTGAATGTTTTGAAGTTTGGGTGTCAACTTACGAACTCGTATAACATTACAAACCCTGACGCTCCAAAACTACTGAATGTTGAAAAATATGTGCTAACTTAAAATCAAAGTGGACAAAGTGCTCACGTTCAAGATCCTATTTATTAAAAATAAATATAGTTTAAAAAAACTAAAAAACACGCTTTTAAAGCACATCAAACTAAAAAAGTGAAAAATAATTATTAATATAAACTGAAAATAATAATGAACGAAAAATACTAGTATTATTGTGAAAAAAGCGTGGGGTGCTTTGTGCAATATTTTTCGTATATCGAGCACCCCACGCTTTTTTCACAATAATACTAGTATTTTTCGTTCATTATTATTTTCAGTTTATATTAATAATTATTTTTCACTTTTTAGTTTGATGTGCTTTAAAAGCGTGTTTTTTAGTTTTTTTAAACTATATTTATTTTTAACTTTTTAGTTTGATGTGCTATGAAAGCGTGTTTTTTAGTTATTTTAAACTATATTTATATTGCTTATTGATGCTGATATTATAACATATTACGATCCAACAGATATTTCTGAAAAAAAAAAAAAATTTATTTCAGCCGTGAGGTTCGAACTCACGCCGGAGGAGTCTGTCGTTTCGCGTCGAGTGCCTTAACCCACTCGACCACCGGGCTAATTAACAATTATGGAATCTACTGACATATTAAGCCTTTGCTTTCACGCAGGGATACGTGAGGAAAGGATTGGCGATCCTGAACAGGATAATGATATAAACTTATCAAATTATTGTATTGTTACCGGTTCTTAATAAGTGTACAAAGTTTCAATTAAATCTGTCCGTTTAAAGTGGGTTAAAATCGAGTCCAAAGAGTCGGTTACAAACAAACAAGCAAACAAACAAACAAGCAAACATACAAGTGAAGCTAATAAAAGCGTGTTAAAAAGAAAGTGGTTTTCTCGCCTCGAAAATTTCAATCCCTGAAAGTTTAATAAAATCTACCAATATCAGTTTGACTACCTCAATTAGTGGCCGGGGCCGTCCACAAAAGCAGTTCGAAGAGTGTTCCGTCAAAACAAAAAAAACGAAAGTGGAAACATTGGTAAAAAGCTTCGGTAGTGCGGAATTACAGTTCGCTTCTAGTATCACTGATCCATCAACTTCAACAAAACTTTTAGAAGTAAAGAAAAAATTGAGTTTGCAGCAAGCACTTGCTCTTTACTTAGATCTAGATTTATCTGAACGCAAGTACAATTTATTAAGGACTGTGATAAATAGCGTGCATAGAGATACTTTTCTTAGTTTATATAGACTTAATCTGTTCAAACAACACTCATATATTGAGATATCATCCGCTTCTGAGAGCTGTTGAAGTTAATAATCAAAATATGTTATATAAAACTCTTAATAGTATTTGCAATATTATTAATGTTGTAGATATACATAGCATTACTTCATTAAATTTAACTCTTGTCAGTAAATGGGGCATGCATGGAAGTTCCAGTCACAGTATACACAAACAAAAATTTTCAAAAAAAATCTGAAACTGACAAATTTATGTTTTTTATAGGTTTTGTCCCTATTATGCTCATGGACAAATCCTCTAAAACGATGGTTTGGAAAAATCCCCGTTCGTCATCGTCGCTATATTATCGACCACTTAAATTTATGTTTTCTAAGGAAAACGAGGAAATAAACAAGAATACAATAAATTTGAAAATTGTTTTAAATATATTAAAAACATTAGCAGGAGAATTGGCGAAAGAGAATTTAACGTAGATTTTGAATTTCACTTTACAATGATTGACGGAAGTGTATGCAGTATTGTGACCTAAACAAAGTCTACTGCTACTTGTTATCTATGCGGAGCAAAACCGACTCAGATGAATAAAACAGACTTGACTCAGTTTGCAGCGGATTCTGAAAAATATAAATATGGATTGTTAACTTTGCATTGTTGGATTCGTTTCTTGAAATGTTGTTTAAAAATAGCATATCGCCTTCCTTTTAAAAAGTGGCGAGCTTCAAGGGAATTTAAGGATTTGAAAAAACAAACCAAAAAATGAATTCAAAGTGATATGAGTTTAAAAAACAGTTACGGCTCAATATAGACAAACCAAAACAAGGTTATGGTAGTTCCAATGACGGAAATACAGCTAGAAAATTTTTCGAGCAATATAAAATAAGTGCCAAAATTATCGGCCTTAACGAGACACTACTTTATAAATTTTACCTAATTTTGAGAATTTTAACAATCTTGCCATGAAAACTAGGGAATTGTGTCTGCAAGAGTACTCGTGGTATAATGTGCCTATGACTATCCATAAAATACTGGTTCACGGTTATGAAGTCATCTCTCAATTCAATATACCAATTGGTGAAATGTCAGAAGAGTGCCTAGAGGCTCGACATAAAGAAATTAGAAAAGAAAGATTGGCACATACTCGAAAAAAAGTCGCGAACGGAATCAAACATTGATTTGATGAATCGTTTGATCATAACATCAGATCCTTTATTAGCTTTCCACAGAAAAATAATCCCCAAAAAAAGGAAAAAATATGGCTGATGACAGTAGCATTAAAGAGTATTTCGTGTTAACTGACGAAGTAGAGCCTTTGACAGCATATAATATCACAACTCCTCTTGAAGTTAGCGATGATAGTGAAAGTGATTCAGGGGCAGAATAGACATGGGGCATTTTTTTGTTTATATTATGTAAATATTTCTGGATCCTAAGTATACTTTTAAATCT
This sequence comes from Rhamnusium bicolor, assembly GCA_029963845.1. NCBI lineage: Eukaryota > Metazoa > Arthropoda > Insecta > Coleoptera > Cerambycidae > Rhamnusium > Rhamnusium bicolor. The sequence continues at coordinate 291,324 of JANEYF010000831.1, forward strand.
CTTTCTGTCAACATTTCTAATATAAAGTATAATCTATAATATTTTATGGTATTATATACATGCACGTTTACATGCACTATTTTTTTACTAACTCTACATTGTAAATAAATATTTCTGGATGTAAATGTAGACTAATGTCGGACAATTTTATGGTAAATAAATCATATGATACTACTGATTTTTTTTAGAGTTCTGATTTTTGTCCATTTGCCCCATAAGATCGCTGCATTGTGCGACGTCGCCTAAAGATTCTGCGTGGCATGATGATTTTATACACCTAATACAATGTTAATTTCCGTGCAGATGTGGTCGCAAAATAGCAAAATTGCTGCTTGGGGAGACTGAACCAACATCTATTTATAGTTTTATGAACATTCAGTTTCCAGGATATCCCTAAATTTGTTAAAGAAAGAAATTGTCCAGTGGAACGAGAGGATTGACGATTTCTGATAATTTGATATTCCAGTATCAAGCAGCACAAACATGCTATTTAGCTGAGATAACCAAGATTCCGTTATAAAAACATTTTAACGGCTTTCGTCAAGTTGCATTTTGGCCATATTATTTTAGTCGTGATTCAACATAAAATTTAAACAAAAAAACGTAACAATGGTCTTTTTTTAGCTATATACTGGTAATTTGTAGTAGCCACAATATGGCCATGCAGGTTTGGTTACAAAGTCATTTTCATGGTGTCATGTATGAGCAAGTAATTAAATAGCAACAACGTTAAGTCCTAATACTGCCATTATAGCGATAAAAATGACCAAAATATGTTGGCATGGTTTTAGTTATTGTTATTAATATAGTGTTGATATCCGAACTATTATTGCCAAGAAATTAGCCAAAACATTACTACTTTATTTGGCGATTTTCTTAGCTGTTAATTCCGCTTTACAATTAAAATAATAAAGAAATCGTTACTAAATGCCTCTTTAAAGTAATTTTGTGGACATAAGAGTCTATTTTGGGACTAAACAGCAGAGTATGTGTAACCTTAAAACAAAGTGCAGTGTTTAACACACTTCATATCTAAATATATGATAGATACTGAAACTACTCCCCAAAACCATTCACTGAGTGAAATTAAATGCAAACTCGTGTCTGTAAAATACCATAACCAAATTGTGTTATTATCTTTGCTTCATACTTTAACTATTTGACGTATGTAATTAATTGAAACAATATACAAGTAAAATTTTAGGTTTATATTATGTATCTAATAATTATGCTGTTTGTAAAAAACAAAACAAATTTGAGAGTTAAGTTTGTTTCTTCGCCCTCTTTATAGTATATGTATTTCTATTCAATATAGTTTAATTATATTATCCCTTTGTAATGTGACGAAGGGATTTTTCCGTTAATGATTTTCTCTTGCAATAATACCTAAGTGGGTTCTTCTTTAACTCTGGTATACCCTGTATACGATAACTTGTATTAATGTTTATTTTAAAACCGCTTTGAACAAAAGGTCAATTTGTTTTATTAGTCAAATACTTGGAATAATAAAATTAATCCTCGAAGGGTTCAAAACAGTATTTGTTAAATACGTTCTGTGAAGGGGGGTTTCCTGAAACATCAAATTTAATCGTCGTCAGTGGCGGTCGGTCCATGGAAGCAAGGGAAGCAGTGCTTCCCCTGGGATTATTAAAAAAAACACATAAATAGAACCTAATTATTATTTATCACATATATTAATCATTAAAATTTACTTTTACCCAATTTCAATAGATACGGCCCTGCTTTTATGCAGCTGAGATAATGTTGCACGCTAAAACCGTAACGATGACGCATTCGATTAATCGAGCCAACACGAACTCGCGCAACTTCGATATATGTAAGCAGAGACAACTGTCTCTGGTAAGTAGGTAACTTATTGAAATGCATCCCATCCCGACTTCATAATCTTGATATCTGAGCTGTATAGCATCGTAATACGTTTTATTTTATAGATTTTAATCTCGATTTTAATATCGATTTTAATATTATACTTAATATTAATTTTCCTAGTATTATTCTCAGCTTTTGTGCTATATTTGTAAAAACTTTTTTGGTGTTTCTAAACCTGTGGTGCGGCGACAAGTGATTTTTAAAAAGTTGAATATTAGTGCGCGTGTACGCAGATTTAGAATTACTTATTAAATTTGGAAGCTGGTTCTAGCACTGTGGAAAATATTATTTGCGTTTGTGTGGTGTGCAATTTGTTGAAAAGGGGATTTTCAACATATTCGTTTCAAGATAAACTGGATATTATTAGAAATGGGAAACCAACACCTGATTTAAAATTCTTAAAAACGAAAGTTAAATCATGCTATAGGTACTTTAATATTGAAGTGTACAGTGCTAATCAGTGGTTAAGGGGTTGTGAAAATTTGTGTAAATTGTTTTGTTGGCCATGTGTACTGTTCACAAATGAAAAAGGTGTTTGGAATAAAAATGGCTTTTCAGATTTAAACAACATTCACAAAGTGACAAAAAGGCATGGTAAGTGTGAAACTCATTTGGGAGCGGTGCTAAAAGAATAAACATTTGGAAAATCACGAATTGAGCATTCATTAGATCAGCAGTTGAAAGAAAGTGTTAAAAGGACTTATTGATATTGTTTGTTTTCTCGGCGAAAATGAACTTAGTTTTAGAGGTCATACTGAATCTCGAAGCGTTGCTAATAGGGGCAATTTTATCAATTTAGTTGATTTATTAGCAAAATACGATACAATTTTAAGTAACCATCTGGAACACTCCACGATATTTCGCGGTACATCAAATCATATTCAAAATGATTTGATTTAGTCGATAAGCAATATTGTTTTAGAAAAAGATCAAGCAAGAAATAAAAAAGCTCCTTTTGTTGCAGTTATGTTAGATGAAACAACCGATATTACGAATATTAGTCAGTTGTCAATCGTAGTACGCTACATAAATCCAAATGGGAAATTCCAAGAGCGCTTTTTAGGATTTTTAGACGTAGCAACGCCATGAACGGCCGCAGCTTTATATACTATAGTTTGTCAGATAGTCGATGATCTACAGTGTGGTGCCAAACTTATCGCCCAAAGTTATGATGGGGCCACTGTAATGGCTGGTGAATTGGGGGGGCCTGCAGGCCAAAGTAAAAGAGACTTTTCAGAATGCAATATTTGTACATTGTTTTGCGCATCGATTAAATTTAGTTCTAGCTCAATCTGCAGCGTGTCTTAAAGAGTGCAAAGTGTTTTTTTCAAGTATTAGTGGAATGGCTGCCTTTTTTTCAAAATCATCAAAACGGACACGAGAATAAAAACTTTTTCAAGAAATTTAACCAGTGAAGAGCGGCTTTCAAAATTGTCCCTGTTAACAATAGAAAGTGACTTTGTGAAGATGTCCAAAAAATTCACTTTTACGACGAAGTTATTTCCGACATCGCAAAAAAGGAGAGGCGGATTAAACTACATTGTAAATAGGTAAGTATGTGCATGTTAACTACTTAACAAACTCTCTATTTCGCTGCGGGTTCAATCCTCGCCACCGGCGCTGGCAATGTCGGTGGATATGGTTGTGTGTCTGCGTTTTTTTCATAAGTGTAACCCTCGCCCGTGCAGCTTCGGCTTTGGAATCGGGGGTTGTCTAATTTTTGTGGTGTTTTTATGTTTTATGTTTATTGAGGAGTGGCGGTCCTACAAGTGTACTTTTTTCTAGATATCATAACTTTGCAGCTTTCGACATTTGTTTTAAAATGAGTATACGGAAGCCACGTCCCTTTTCTTAAAATAATTTTTGCCTCGCTTCGCTCGGGGCCTCGCGCTACCCATTACTCTATATCACAAACTGCTTCCCCTGTATCAAAACTCACCGCACGACCCTGATCGTCGTATACCTGAATCGCTCAAGAAACGGAGTTCTTATGTACATATCTGAAGTAGTAAATTAAATAAAGATGAAATTAAAACGCACAGACAATATAATATGTAGTGGTAGTGAATTCACAGATAAAAGTGGTCTGTGGATAAAATAGTAGCAACTTTCTCTTCTGTTAATAGTAACCATTATAAAATAATTATTGTAGAAACTCAAATAAGTAGATAGACGTTATCTCAGGAATGAAATGTATATTGTTATGCCTGTGTCATAAACAAACAAGAGGTTATGTTTTTTTATAGACCATAGTTTCGCCATTTTTTGGCGAGGAAAATTGCTAACTATTTTAACTAAATTCTCGTCATTTTTCTGGTTGTATTTTGGCCAACTTGCCGTCATGTTTTCTATCAAACAAGAACAACCCGAACGGCGGTCATTACATTGAATTATCAATATTTTGTTAAATTTACCTCTGAAATAACGTTTTAATTTGCCAATTCGATATTTTAATCATTTTGATAACACTACCATCGATTGCGCTCTTTGAAATGATCAAATGTATAATATTAATATAGTTCGAAATAATTTAATTATACTTAAAACATAAGTATTGCAGGGGTCTTCTTTGTTTCTATGAGTATTTTATGTAAGTTTACAGGAATAATGCCTGCGGTAATAGATTTTACCCGTTTGTTCATTGTTCATTGTCCAAAAACTGTATATTATATTATAAGTAAGTATTTCCAAAAAACAAAAATATGTATATTGCTTACAATAAATTACAGTAATATAATAAAATAAATAAATAAAACAAATAGTTAAAATGCAGTTAAAAATTAGAATTAAGAAAGTCTGATATCTTGTAAAACACCTTATTTGCTAAAAAGTATTTCACCCTTACTTTAAACTGTCTGTTAGGCAAATTTTTGTACTGTTGCGGTAAATGATTGTACATTTTTAATAATTGTGTGACCACATTTCTTTGTACCCGTGTAAGAGTGGTTTGTGGTATGCGTAGTACTACATTAGCACTTCCTCGTGTACCATATGAGTGTTCAATTTCATACTTGGCAATAAATTCACTATAATTGTCCTTAACAAAGCACACATATTCATATATGTATATATAAAGACAGCATAGTAAGTTTTTTTTGTTTAAATACGTCACTGCAGGTCTGCGTTCTTTTCAGATGGAATATACTTCTGAGACAAGATGTCTGAAGTCTAAAGATTCTTAGGGTTTCGACTGAATTTCCCAAGAAGATGATTCCGTATTTGATTCTTGAGTTAACATATGCGTGGTACGCATTTAATGCTGCATGTTCACTGATCTGATTTGATATAGTACGTAAAGTAAATATAAATGAGCTCATTTTGCTAGAGAGATAGTATATGTGCTCTTTCCAGTTTAATTGAGAATCGATGATAATTCCAAGAAATATGATGTGACTTGAGGATGTTAGGGCTTGATCTTTGTAGGTAACTAGCAGTGGATCTTCTTGTTTTAAGCTAAATTTTAATAAATACGTTTTTTCGACATTGAGTTTCAAATTATTGCAAGTATACCATTCCCCCGTTGCCCTGATGGATTTGGTTATTTCATTCATCCTTCGATTTTGATCTTATTATTACGGCATTGTCATCTGCGAATAGATTTAACAGATGATTTGTTATTTCAGGTAGATCGTTTGTGTAGAGCAGAAATAGCATCGGTCCCAGGATAGACCCTTGTGGTACACCCTTTTTAGGCGTGTTCCAATTTGACTGAATCTCTTTTCCTGTTTCGACTACCATTACACATTGTCTTCTCTTATATAGATATGATTTTAAAATATTAAGAATATCGCCTTTGAATCCCATTATTTCCAGTTTTTCCAATAGTATGTTGTGATCCACGCTGTCAAATGCTTTTGATAAGTCCATGAATAGTCCCGCTACATGCTCCTTTAAACTTACAGCTTCTAGGATTTCACACAGAGCTAGATAAACCGTCCTTACTGTGGACCTTCCTTTAATATAAGCACTCTGCATTTTTGTAATCAGGTTGTTTTTATTTGTGAAATTAAGTATTCTATTTAATAATGCTTTCTCAAATATTATCGATATTAGTGCTATGGGTCTATAGTTCGAGATGTTTTCTTTACTGCTTTTTTTATTAATTGGTTTAATAATTGATTTTTTTTAGTTCTTCAGAAAATACACCACTTAGAAAACACATGTTGATAACATGTGATATTGGCTCTGACAATTCCGCACAATATTTTAATAGTTTTGTTGGTATTTCATCTGATCCAACCGATGATGTGCCTTTAAAGATGAATTATGTTAAACATTTCTGTTTGTGTTGTATGATTTAAAAACATAGTGTTGGAGTTTCTATGGACGTGTTTTAGATCTTTTGTTAAGTTTATATTAACATCTTCGCATATAGTTATGTAAAATTCATTTACTTCATTTAGTATATCCTTGGTAGTCTGGTTTGTGTCTACTCTCAGATTCTCCGTCTCAAATTTTGCGTTTGTCTCTTTCCCAGTTATATTTCTTACTAGATCCCATGTAGCTTTTACTTTATTATTCGAGTTAATTATATAATTTGTGTGTGATGTTTTCTTAGCTATATTCACTGCAATTTTAAGTACTACTGTATTGTTTATATATCTCTCTTGTTACATTACCTTTCAACATGTTTTAGTTATAGTTATAACTAAGTACACTTGAATAAATAATATTTAAGACTATTTTATAGCTAAATAATTTCCATAAAAAGCCAAACTACAGATTATATTTTCGCCATAAAAATCGTTTCGTAGCTAGCTTTAAAACAGCCCTAATAATCAAAAAGAAAGTCAATGTAGGGTAGTCATCATTTGGCTCCAGTTACGTTTCAATGGCCAGAATATTATTCCCCATTTTTCCCACCATTACATCTTTAAAACGTAATAATGTAGTTTTATAATAGCCACTATAACTAAACAGTCAAAATTTCTAGCAAATGTAACATCATGATGTCCAAACTATGTACAACTTCTTGCGCTGCTTGGGTATTACTACCAAATTTACATACAACTCACAAATTCTATAAAATTAATTGCTTCCACAAGAAGCTATATCTTAAAATATCATGAGTCATTACACTCATCAGTACTCACTCAACCTTTGGTAATCTCTGAATGACATTTTATAAATTTCAAATGAGATAAGATAACAAAAGTTTTAATAAACAATTAATTATTGCACACTTTTGTTTTACAATTACATGGTGCATGGTGTTCAGCTGCCAAGTTTAAAGAACCTTGACTTAATGCACTGATTTTAATCAAAAAAGAAAATAAAACTGATTCATTATTGCGAAGATGATAAAAAATATATATACTGAAATGATTCCGCGGTTGGTTGCTTGTAAAACATTGTTAAAATTACTAAAAATAAAGCAACTCTTTGCTTTTAAATGCTTCAAAAATATATTATTAAAACCCTACACGTGTTTCGGTTTTTTAGGCCTTTCTCAAGAGTACAGATGATACAGTATCATATGTACTCACGGTTCATAAACAATACGTTTGTCGCATTTAATAAAATTATGATGGGGGAAACATCAATGACGTCACAAAGGGCATTTTCGTTTTTCGTTCGAAGTGTTTATTTTTGCATTTGTGTTATTTTAAGTTTTCAACCTTGTTTAAAAAGTATTTGTAAAGTATTCAAAAATCAAAAAAAAAAACTAATATTAAAAACTTAAAATAACACAAATGCAAAAATAAATACTTCGAACGAAAAGCGAAAAAGACCTTTGTGACGTCATTGACGTGTCTCGCCACCATAATTTTAAATGCGACAACCGTTTTGTTTATGAACCGTGATTGTACTCACTGTGATTCAATATGATATAAAATGAAGGTCCACACATATTCTATAGTATTGAAAATGGTAAACATGCTCATTAATCAGAGGAAGGGGTGACATTATATTGACGGGAGCATTTTTACTGTAAACTTACATAAAATACCTATACAAAATAAACGAAATCTTTAAATTTTAATAATAATTTAATTAATAGAAATAAAACTTGTTTTTTCTCTACAATTTCAAGGTGTGCAGTCGATGGTAAACTCATCAACACTGCTTAAAATATCAATTCATCAAATTAAAATGTGGGTTTAGGGAAGTATTTAAGGAACATTTTAATCTACTTTTAGATTCAAAGTCTACGCCAAGAAGCTCAGGTCAAGAATATGGCGGCTCTAGATGCCAGAGATAATTACCAGAAAGTTACGATAATTTGGGATTTTATCTGGTAGTTACACCTTGAAAAATAACTAATTTCTTTCATATAAAATACATAATATACATTGAATACTGTTCCAGTTTACAAACTGTGATGAATATTTGACGATATTTCGTTAGTTGTTGTTGTTGTTGTTGGGGAAGTAATGGCTCTGGTGATACCAATTAGCCAGCCCATTGTACAGGAATAGGGATTGGTGTTTTGTTAATTTCCATATTTATTTATATCAGTTTCTTTTTATGGGCAGGTTTTTTATCCTACTTTTTTTAAAAAAAAAAATATTTTAATGGTTCTAATATATTTATAAATTGCATAATATATGTTTGTGTTATCCGAGCTTAATAAACTATCTAAGTTTATTGGAAAATAAATTCCTAATTTTAAAAAGGCTTGGTAGAGATTATTTATATAATGAAAATACTGTGGGCACTCGGGAACTAGGTGCTGCAGATTTGCAATTTCTCCACATACACATTCTGGTGCGTTTGCCAATCCTATTCTGTATTTGTGAGCTTGATATAGGGCATGTTTTGTTCTCATCCTACTTACGGTTCTTATAAATAGGCGACTAGAGTGGTCCGAGAACCATGTGCTTTTTCGTATACTTGGTTAAATTAATTTGTATCGGTTTTCTTTTTGATTCTGTTCATATTGGTATTTCCAATTGCGATGTAGGCGTTGTTTGTGTTTGTAAGTGAAATTTGAAGGTGATAGCAGATTGTTTCCAATGAAGTTTCCTGATTTTGCCAAAGCATCAACAATATCATTGTTATGAATACCGACGTACTCTTTGATCCATATTAAAGAGACTGATTGGTCTTGTAATTTTATGGCTTTATGAAGGGGTGAGTACATGTTTAATGGATATTGGTAAATTAGCCGATATCTGTATATTGCTTAGGGCATCTACCGAACTTTTACTGTCGGTGAATATGGCAAATTTCGAGCTGTCGTAATTACAAGCATATTCCATGGCTTTACCAATGGCTGTCAGTTCTGCTGTATAAATGGAGGCCTCACTGGGCAGTTTGTATTTTTTGCTGACGTCTTCACTGGAATGATAGAATACACAACCCACTTCATTATTAATTTTCGAACCATCTGTGAATAGATATAGATAATCATTCCATTTTGTTTTTCACGGTTAAAGTTATTTATTTGGTTTTCTGGTATGTTGTTGGTATGTAAATAATAAGTGGTTACTTTGTACTCATAAGTTTTGTAATCTCCCGTGAAACAAGGTATTCTATCATTTTTATATATGATTTCATTATATTGCGATATGTTGAGATAGCTTTCAGCTATTAATGGTGTCGATTTCTTTTCCCAGTATGGAGATATTAGTCCTAATGTTGCTATATTATGTAGATTATCTAATAACATTTTATTTTTTTGAGTACATTTTGGTAATAAATATGTCACTTAGTGTCGTCTTAAGTTTAGAGGTGGTTCAGCAGATTCTGTTTCAAGAGCATTTATAGGAATACTTTTTAATAATCCCAAACATATTCGTAGGCACTTATTTTTTATTGTTTCCACTTTCTGCAGAGTCGTAGAGGAGGCGTTTCCATATAAGGGACAACCATAATCTAGTATCGATCTTATTAGAGATCTATAAAAGATTAATGCTACATTGGGGTCTGCACCAAATTCTTAAAATGTTTATTGCATTTTCACATTTCGTCGTTATATAATTGATATGATCCGTCTATGATAACTTTTTTGTCAAATATGATGCCTAGATACTTTACTGAGGGTTTATATGGGAAAAAATAAGGTCCTATATTTATTACGTTTGAAGGTTGAAATCTTCTTCTCTAAATGTGCATACCGTAGATTTCGTCTCCGAAATAGTAAAGCCTATATCTTCTGACAATGTTAGTATATTATTTGCTGCAGATGAGAGAACTTCTCTGATCTTTTCAATAATTTTGTCTTCATAATACACACAGAAGTCATCAGCAAATTGTTTTGAAAAATTTCTACTTTAAATATAGATATTTGTTTACTTTAGTTTGTTGTTTTTGGATATTGGCGTATTGTTTGAATTGAAGTATCTGGTAATATCCTAGTTATTTTATGATAATCACACTTTCACAATCTGACAACATTACGTATGCCTAACACAGAATTAGTTCATAATAACCAAAATACTTTAGCGAGGTAGGGTTGATAAAGCTCAATTTCTCCCTCAAAAGTCCAAATTAAATTTGCTCTACTTTTATCACCGGTCTTAGCTAACCTAAGTTGTTTTGCGGTTACGGAAACTGTATCAAAAGAAATTATTATTTTATACCATAAAACAACTTAGATTAGCTAACACTGGTGGTAAAAGGAAGGCAACTTATATTTAATCACACAAATTATTATTAAAATGGCCAATTAAATACACGTCGTTTAATAACAAGAATTATTTACTTGGTAAAACTTTTATCAGGCGCACACACACAAACTTATTCACTCTTCTTCTTTTACATATGACGTATTGTAGCGTTGCCAATTCCCTATTTACTCCCCACTGACTGGTAATAGAACTGCCACTCAAATATTTCTGCATACCCATTTAAATAAAGGTCATATTCATAATATAACATTATTATTAAATTATATCGATTTCGAGCAGAAGAGTAATAATTAGAATTTTATTCTGAATTCACTTGAGGACAGATAATGATTATAATTAACTGTAAAAATGATAAATTGTCATATTTATGGAAGAGGCACTTTAAATTTATGGGGGATTAAAATTATGACGAAATCGTACTTAACTGACGTTATGTGTAATATAAGAAAATACAGAAAATATCTAGTAAGTAGATATGTGACTAATCGTAATAACACGTCTAAAACTTGAATCGTTTTATGCTAATAATTATGTATATGGTGAGAACAAAGAAATATTACATACATAAAATAGAATATTATTCCCTTTAAGATATATCATAATTGCTCTATAATTAATACATTCTTACGCAGATTTTCAACTTGTAAAGAACATGTTTTGTAACAAACTTAAAACCGTTTTATGTATTCAGTACATCAATAAATTAATGCCCTAAGTTAGTATATGATTACGAAATATTTACAAAACATTTTGATGTTATAAATACGTAATGGTGATGATCATATATTATTGTTATATAGTGTTGATATTTTTTATTTTGTAGTAAATTTATAAATACTAATGATGCAACTATATAGTGTTATACAACAAGATTCTCAAGTCTGTGATGTAATTGATCTAAGCTGGTTGGCTGGGGGCTAATTTGCTATTCCGAATAAAAATATGAAATCATATTTCCATTTATGAAGCTAGGAAAAAGAGCAGAGTATTATAGAGGCATACAAATTCAGTCGTTTTATATCTTGGGGTGTCTTTTATAAGCACTATAAAAATCATTTGCCCCCTGTCCCTAGGTCTTTCAGCCACTCGGGATGTATTCTAAATGTTTCTCGTGTGGCCGGATCCTCTGATTTCCTCAATTCGTGGACTACAGAAAAGCACGATGAAAACATAAACAGAAAGGACGATTTCTTTAATAAGAAAAAAAGAAATAAAATGACGACGATGACTACGATTAAAGAAAATGTATTCTATATTTTTTTAATTCGTATTTTACATGTAATAATAATATTAGATTTTAGAATTTTTCTAAGGCCTTTATGAAGCAGTTAAGATATTTTATCACTACAGTCATGGTTGCAATTTCAATGTTTCATCTTTTGTAAGCTGTACAAAAGCCAAATTAAAAAAAAATCATATTCCCAAACTTCATTGTAGTCAATTAGGATAAAAAAAAATTTCTACCTATAATCGCAATCCAACACACTGTGAGGAATCTATAACCTACATACAGAGGCTGCAAACTTTGCAAAATATGTAACACGCTAATTAAGCGCGGCTCTCATGTCCCAAGGGGCCGTGAAAATGTGACCATGAACTCACGTTGTCACGCGTTTTCGTATGGTGTTTCGCGAGAGAAGACACATGTAGCAAAACGCTAGCAACCCAGCTGTAATCACTGACTAATTTGAAAAGCACCGTACTTAGTGATTTTATTATCATCCGCGTTTTAAACTTACGACCTGTTGCCATATTGATAAAGTTTATTCGACCAAAGAATATTTGTCAATTTTTATCTTAAAAGTTGAAAATGAAAATGTAGGGGCAAAAAGGCGGGACCACCTCACAAAATGAACTTAGAAGGGAAAGATAATTCCAGGAGGCACACCCAGAAATAAGTTCCACTACCCTTTATTCCTGTCTAACATTACAATGTGATATTTCAGGTTGTTTAGAAGTAATCGCCAAAAAAAGTAACTTTCATGAACTCCTTTGGGAGCTTGTATCATCCTTATTATGCGGTATCGGACCATAATCTATATAACAAACTACACTTTATTTTTTACGTACAATCCGCCCCTAAAGTATTGCTCCGTAAGTATGAATCACCCTGTATATCATTTCAATAAAAAAATAAACGTCAGAAAAATATGTCAAAACTAAGAACAGGAATAGGGGCGATTGTTTTATAAGAAGCATTTTGTACTCCTATATAAAATAAAAAAACTCTAATACTCCATTTAGAATTTGGGTTCCACAGGCAAAAATTTTCTAGAAAGTTGGATAAATTCAATGAAACCAACTAATTATGTCTACATAGTTAGAAGCGATACCATCAAGATCTGATAAGTTTGAACTCGAACTAAATTAAATAAAATTATCTATAAGCCAGACATGGCTTATAGATAATAATAAAAATAGCATGCACACTGCATTCTTTTAGTTCGTTCAGTTCAGGCATCGCCAGACAAGTATATAAATGAGATGTACAACTGCGTTACTTCGGTACGAAACCTTGCAGATCTAATTCAACGAAGGTAGGGGCTTTTGTCCGCTGAATTGTTGTTTCCTGTAAATTTTATTCAGTATACAGATTAGTCCACTAGGGTTAGAGGTCGCAGCTCTTGGTACCTTATTTGTTACTATCAGTCATTATGACATCAGTAATGTCTGACGGGCAGTAGCACTGAGCACCCGAAGGATACACTTATCTATCACTTACTATGTCTTCTAGGTAGAAACAGATTTATTAATTATTAATGTTTAATAAGACTATATTAGAATATATGAAATAATTTTAAAAAATCCGGCAAGAGCAAGGGGCCTATGATGCAAGATATTGCGCAATAAATTTCGCAACTAATTGCTACCAAAAAAATCATCAAGACATTTTAGCGGGGGGCTTTTACGCGATGTAATTTGTTGTATTTTTTTTATATCTCGCCAACTCGATTATTCCATTTATACATTCCATTGTTAAACAATGTTTACATTTGTTTATTTTATAAATTACAAACGATCAACCCAATCTTTTTTCAAATTTAAGATGTTATTAGAATTATATTAAAAATTGTAACAATAAAATCCCCATATTAAAAAAAGGATCCCTTGCAAAATTATAGACCGATGTCCTTCCTTATTAGGTGTTATTCCAAAAATAATGGAAAAAAAATCATTTAATTGAATAATGAATAATAACATTTTTAAAATTTTTCAAGCTATCAACTGATCGTCTGCACTGTTTTAGAAAAACTCATTCCTCGGACACATTTACCATTCAATTTTTGCGATTTGTTTTAGATGGAATGAACAATGGAAATCTCGTCACAGGATTATTCTTTGACTTATCAAGAGCCTTTGATTCACTCTATGGATTCACTCAATCTGGCTTTTGTAAAAGAATAATTGTTTAAGTTGGGAATTCCGAGGTTTTAAAACACCGGTCTAACTCAGGGCTCAGTACTAAGCCCACTCCTATTTAATTTATACACAGCCGACCTACACAATTATGTTATACCGAATATAAATATTGTCCAATATGCAGATGATTTTTGTATTTACGTGCACCATAAGAAATTCGATATAGCAATTAAACTCCTCGAACATTCCATTGTAGACTACAAACGGTTTCGAGCTAACTCAAGAAAAATCTATTTTCATGGTATTTACATGACACAATACTGCAGACATCGTCGATATCAGATGGCAGATTATAAATTTCCGTATTAACTAGAGGGCAAATACCTAAGCGTGGTTTTAGACAAAAAATTGACATGAAAATCTTTTATTGAATCAATCATAAGTAAATGCAATAAAGGGATACATTTTTTAAAACTAGTCACTAAAACTTGGTGGGGAGCAGATATGAAAACTGCGTTGCTTTTCTATAAAGCATATATTAGATCAGTTATCGACTACGGGTGCGTTATTTATGGATTTGCAAGTAAACATTTATTAAATACCCAGAGAAAAGCCATTAGGATGTACCTTGGTGCAATGAATTCCACACCTATCAAGCCAATTTATGTAGAAGCTCTTGAACCCCCATTTGTAATAAGAAGGGACTTTCTTAGCAATAAATTTATGTTAAAACATTTTTTCTTCACTGGTGCCCTGTTTAACAAAATATCAAGCTTAAACATTTCCGATTTATGTAATAAGTTTTGGAATAAAAAACCTTCACCGCCTCTGTGTAGAGCTTTGTGACACCGTTATGATCTTCCAGACTTTGAACAATCTTCCATTCATGATTTCTACTTCTTTGATTTATTCATCGATAGTTGTATCATTCATCTAATAGTGAAAATTATCTAATCAGCTGTAATACCTTAAACAATGTATTGAGTCAATTTAATGACCCATCTACAAAGACGCATCTAAAATTGATTCACGTACTAGTGGAGCCTATTTCATCCCGTATCAGAACATATTCCAGTTAGGTTCTCATTGCACTATTTTTACCGCAGAAGCAATAGCAATATATAAGGCGTTACAATATATCATTTTACGAGACAATCCCCCAATATCAATTATTCTATTCGACTCCCTGTCTGTACTCACAGCAGTACAAAATTCAAACACTTCTAAGTACAAAACTAACCCGTATATCATTAAAATAAAACACGTTATATATTTAATGAATTTATCTGGGAAAAAAGTTATTTTTGTCTAGATCAAAGTCCACATCAATGAGCACGTCGATACACTGGCTAAAGAAGGCGTTTTCTTCGGATTCGCACTTGAACACAAACCTAGTTTGACAGACTTGCATACCATAGTAAATACAAACTATAAAGCCAACTGGAACTAGCAATGGAATGAATATTATTTTACCAATCCTACTAGGTACACGTTGATACATACCGACATACCTAATAAATTTTGGCATCAAGACTTTCAAGTTTCGAGGAAATATGTAACAACTATTATATTCAGCTCACTTATTCAAAATTGGTATCTATACTTCACCAAACTGTGATACACAATAGCGGACTTCGACCACATCTTCTTTGGATGTGCGAAATATCTAAATGCTTCTAGTAGATTAATTAGCAATATTGCAGAAAACTGCAAAATGTTGGCACCTTTTAATATTCCAAACTTATTATGTATAGAACCAAGGAAAATTTATAACTATACAATAGATTTTCTAGATGACACTAAAGTTAAACTATAGGTTATTTTTTTTACCTTATGTTTTTTCCCTACCAACCGTGGTCAACCTTGTATTGTCTAATTAAAAATGTCCTGATACACCCCAGGACGGGAAGCGTATGACCCTGTTATATACTTTTCGTTTATCATCTTTAATTCCATTCACTCCTTTTTTTTTTGTCTTGTGGTTAGGTTAGTCATAGGTGTACACGAAATTAGTAAGGCATTAGATTAAATTTTGTTGTGTACTTAACAATTAAGTACATTGTGGATGGCTGTATGGTCCTTGTCCTAAAGCCATAAAAAAAGTTGGGAATTCGAAAAATCTTTCGTGATTGGACATAAAGCGATCTGTTAGTTAAATATGACATATATTTAACTGATAGATCGCTTTATGTTAAATTCAATGGCATAATTTCTAATAATTATTGCGTTCTGCAGGGTTCGGTGCTAGAGCCATTGATTCGTTTACTATTTGTAAATGAATTACCATCATCCATGTCAGAGGGGAACATTTGGTATCGCTACACCGAACCTTGCGGAGCTCCTTGATAAAACTATTGCTGCTATGAGAGAATATGATGACTATTGTAACAATAATAATCCAATTTTAAATGTTGAAAAGAACTGCGTTTTTACAGAGAAAACCACAACCTGATAATATAAAATTTCAATGATATTATAATACGTTTTAGCTAAAGCGTAAAATTTTTAGGTTTCAATAGATTCAAAACTAGGCTGGGACATTCAAATCGATGAAGTTTGTACAACAGTTAACAAAGCGTAGTACTGTATCAGGCGTTAAAAGGAAAGCAAATAATGACAAATATGGATTATACCCTCTTCACCTGTAGTGGGCAATTTTACAACTCTTCATCAATATGAAATCTACACATACATCATTCGTCTGTTCGAGTTGAATGAGCATTCGCTGTATGTATTATTCTATGACATATTGTCATATTTCTTATAATGTTACGTTTGGGGACGAGCCAATTTACAATGGCTTTTTTGCCAAAAACGTATCATAAGATTGACTTAATTTAATTTGACAATTTCTAGTGAAGACTTATAGAAGTCACAAAATTTAAACAGTGGCTTCTATCTATCTTCTTCCGATGTTAAAATATGTTAAACGTAACATTAACCTTTTAAAAATAAAACTCAGTTATCATAACTACAAGGCTCACCATGATGACCTACTGGCCTTGTCGCATGACAATACGCCTCATTACCCTGGTAGTAGCTTTTATAAAAAACTGCCACATGGAATAATTAGAAACATTGACAACTTTAATAAATTCAAATCTAGTCTTAAAAAATTTTTAATTGAAAAATGTATCTACTCATTCACTGAATTTTAATCAGTAGTTTTTGTCCTAGAATTTATTGCTATACTTTTTATGCTATTTTGGTACTATTTTTCTAATATACGACATTTATTATTTATTATCATAACGTTCACATCTGTTTTATAACAGCTTATTAAGTGATTAAAGTAGTAAATAAATAAATAAACAAATTTCATCCCTTTAGTAAATGTTTGTACCATTGACCTAATAATAAGTAATAGACGGAGTTTTGAAAACAGTTTAAATGGGAAAACATAAGAAAATAGAGATATACCGTAATCCATAAGAAAGAAAAGGAAATGAAGGGGCTAAAGTCATATGATTTCGGTCCTGCAAATAGGAAAATACGTGGGTATTATTTCATCTCTCTCTTTATTCTGGCATGCACTCTCTCTATATCTCTAGGCTCCGTCCATAGTATTAAGTCAATCAGCCATATTCACTTAAACATTGAAATTAAAGTTAATATTGAAATTATGTCAATAAAAATTATTTTCTATTTCAATATTAAACAATTTTCCTATTCACTAACTATCATATTTCAACACTGATTAGAAGATGTTAAAATATTTCAATGTTGTTATTAAGTCAATAAATATAAGCGGCAACGTTGCTAAGTTACTATATTTGATCTATTGTCGTAGATCTAACTTTATAATTGTTTGAAGGTGGAACTACTTTACCTCCCGGTTGTCAGGTTTAAGGTTAGAATTGTGATTTTGTTTCGTTTCTAGTAAAGAACAAAGAACTTAAGAACAAAGAACTTATGTATGTTGTAAATGTTAATTAATAAATTTATAATACAGGTATTTACGATTATTTTATTCATAATACTACACTAACTATAATAATTAATTGTGTTTCTAGATGCCACCGAAAAAAGCTACTCCAGCACAACGAAAATGCCTCCTTGATTTCATACCATCCCTCATATGAGGCCCTATTTCTGTCAACAGCCAATGGCCAATTTCTTTGTTTATCCTAAACAGTTCTTTAAAGATTTTATTTGGGATTGTCAAGGGATTGCTGCTGTCTCTTTAAAATCACCTATCGCGATTAAAATCAACCCTACAAATAAATGGGTATATGGTTTTTGGTTTTCGTACACTCCACACTACTGTGATCGTGACATCCTCTCGATGGTCACGTAATGACATATCCAGATATCTTTATTTTAGTTGATATGTAGTTGCCCACTTTTTTTTATTAGCCCCTATTGCTATTTGTTGCTCCAACACATCTAATATAACTACTAACTCCATTATTTTTGAAACACAGACAAGTTTCACCAAATAGTTCGCAATTTAATATTCCTGGCAAGTCTTAAACAAAAACTCTCAGTACTTGCTACATTTCAATTGACAAATGTCAATATTGACTTAAAATTTCAATTGAAAAGAAGCATAGAGAATACCAAAATTTGAAAATATTGACTACGTTGAAGGTCACTTGATTTAATTCCAATAACTTGATTTGATTTTAATGTACTATTTTTTACAGAGTAGCAAACGACCATGTTTATTGAAATTTCTGTCAGATATCATTTATATGTCTAAATGTCAATATTGACTTAATTCCAATAAATTACAGAATATGGCTGAATATGAATAACATAAACGTAATCACAAAACTCACCTTATATTGTAATTAAGCTTTACTGCTGGTGACGCTGAAATCACATAAAGAATTACCAAAAAAGTAACTGGCCCTGCATACAATTTTACGAATATCAACATTAACTACATTAAAATACTGTTTTTAGAGAGCACACTGTTTTTAATAGTCTTTAATAACTTACTGAAGTATTGATTTAAGTTTAGAATTATCTACTTCTCTTGATAAACCTAATATCATATACATATGTATACTCATATTATCTGTGAGAAATTAAGTGTATCAAATATATTAAACATACGCGATATAGACGTTCACAAAGATTTTTAAATATTAATCAGAAATAGTGTTACAATAATTATGATATTTGATAGACGTATCATCTCTTAAATTTTTAAAGGAACATGATTTTAAGATATAAGTTGTTAGAAGAGATATTTATTAGTCGCTATGTAATTGTAAACAGGTGATATCTCTGGATATCTAGAAGTATTTAAAATTAGATAAAACTAACAGAGACAATGGACGTTTCCCACATTTTTTTATTTACTTATCCGACAGTATTTGACAATATAAACTCATTATTTTTTTTTTAATTTTTTTGAGCTCCATACAAGAGTTAAAAACTAAAATTTTGAAATTTAGCCTTCTGACGTCATCCTACGGTAAAACACAAGTAGCCAATGAAACGAAGACGATACTGTCGTATTGCCAGTTTTACTTTATTCTTATTAGCTTGTTTAGTTACAGCGAATTTAACAAATTTTAACGTATTATATTAAAAAAACATGAAGCATTTTGAATAACATTGTATACGCCGAGCAGAACCACAACGTTGGTCTCCATGGTTTCTAGAAATGAATCCTGTTTTATTTTGTGTGGGACACCTTCAGACATTATTTTACAATAGCCCGATTGAAAATATTGAAGACCTGAGGAACCACATAGTTGCAGCATGTGAAACAATCTGGAAAGATCCAAGGATTTTTGAACGTATGCGGCAATCAATGAGAAGGAGAATGGAAGCATGCATCATAGCTGGGGGTGGTTGTTTTCAACAATTACTTTAATTTTTTTTAGGTATTTTAAATAATCAATTTCTTTTTATCATTGAGAACTTTTTCAAACATTTAAAAATTAAACTTTAATTTTCGAAGGTTTTATTTCTTTCTCATTTTTATAAAAAACGGCTCGTCGTACAATAAAAAAGTAAGAGGCAATTTTTTTTGGAGATTATACTGAATATTCTAAAAAAAGATGCGATGGAGACGTTCCAAGTTTTTTAAGAAAAGTTGAGCTTCAATATCCATATGTGCGCCACTGGCGCAGCAAGATTTATTTAAAGCTAACCAAAAGATGTCTTCTAAAACATACAATCATACAAATTTCAGAAAAACATCTTGAAGCGTTTTCGAGATTTTTTGGAGAGAATCTTTTTTTTTTTTTCGAAATTCAATACATGCATAGGTATATGAACTTTTTGTCTTAAACCAAGAATTGCCCCTTAAAATTGTTTGCAATCATTTGGGAACACCCTGTGTATTTACGATTTATAAAATTACTAGAATTAGTTAAATCCCTTAGATGTGTTTCATGCACGCCTGTGTTTCATGTACTAGCGGGGTTTCTAAATATGACACAGTTATATGAACGTTGACTGCTGTCGTGCGGGATTGGAGTGAACAATCCAAATGTGAGCAGTTGTGTATGAAAGAACTATACAAGCTTGGAATGTGTTCCCTCTGCCTGCCTGCCGCACTAGTCGCGTATGCTAGTCAGGCGCGCCAGGTCGTATCCGCTGCAACGCTGTATTGATTTTATTTTTAACAGTTTATGAACAACTAAAAATGTTGTGGGACTCTAGATATTGGGCCAAACATGATCTGATAAATTTTATAGAAATGTATAAATCGTATCCATGTTTATGGAAAACAAAATCTAAAGAATACACCAATAAACACCTAAAAAACGGGGCATATGAAAAACTAGTAGAATTGTGCAGAAATACGGTAAATCCAGAAGCAAATCGGGATTTCGTAACAAAAAAAATTCAGAGTCTACGAGGATCGTTCCGCAAGGAACTTAAAAAGGTATATGAATCCAAAGCAAGTGGAGTAGCAGAAGAGGATGTTTATAAACCGAATCTTTGGTATTTTAGTTATTTATTGTTCACGCAAAATCAAGAACCCAGTGATAGTACCACCGATGATGTTAAAATCGAACTAGATGCAGATGACGACGTGGATTATGATGAAGCCGATGGGTGGCTTAATTCTCCGGAATGTGCGAGTGAAACCAAAACTGAAATTGAAGAAATTATAACCGAAATACCAAATAAAGAGGTTAGTCTAGTTACAATTTTTAATTAACAATCTAGAATTAAAATAATACCACTTTACATAGAGTGCGTTCTAGAGTTTCCCTCCTCCCCATTTGCCAACTTTTGACATAAAACAGTCAATTTTGGGGTGCTATAATTAAAACTAAAATACTACTTTTCGAGCGATTAACCAGTTTTCCTTCAAAATTTTTGTTCTAAAATGTTTAATGATAGGGTAGGGTAATTCGGAACGCATATAGTATGGTGCACGGAACTTGAGTCATTATGACTGATAGTTGCAACAGAATATATAAAACTGTAGCTTAACTTATATACAAGATGTCCTCCAGTCCTCTTTCTCCTAAACCAGGTTTAATGAAGAAGAAAAAAAAACAAATAAAGCCATTTTAAAGGTAGATAGTCAAGCTTTATATTTGCGTGGCTTTGTTTTTCAAGTCGACGTCCCATATACTCTTTTTCCCCAGCAATACACATATTTCTACATGGCATTCAAAAAAAAATTATATTTTAAGAAAAAACTCAAATACAGTATTATTTTATTCACAACTGTTAGTTAAGAAGTTATAACAAAAATAATATTAAAATATCCAAGTCCCATTTTAGCCTAATGTTTTTTAAATCCAGAAGACATATGAAATAAAATTACATTTTACAATTATTTTTGTTTGTAAAGCTATATTTATTGCTTGACGTTTATTAGTGCCAATATCTTAAAATTTATACTCATAATGAAAAAGTGGCCATGTTGCTAATTATTTGAGGAAGCAAAAAAAGAATGCACGCTTAGCAAGACGACTTTACGCTGCACGTTATCTGGACAGGGTAACATCAGATCATAAAACAATTTTTGGAAAGAAATTTGCGAAATAATAAGTACACTTTTTCATCAAGAAAAGGTAAAAGAATTAACAAGAGTGTGACAAGTGATGACAACGTCACCAATAGAATTAAGTATTTTGAGGAAAATCCACAAAATTACATTCATCAGGCTTCTAATGCCCTCGACGTATTTCAAAATCAATGATGTATATGACATATTCATAGATATATCTACAAACATAGAAAATAATTTTTGAAAAACATATGCTCAGTTCATTTTTCTCGTTTATGGGGGGTCGAAGCGTCTCGCTTTAAGAACCAACAGTAGTCACCCATCATGGCTGGATCCCATCGTCCTTGATAACGAATTTTCATTGTCCTGATATCTTGATGAAAGCTTTCTCTTTGCTCGTCGCTTACCGCAGCCAAATTTTCAGGAAAACAAATTAAATAAGAATGCAGAAAGTGTATTTTTAAAGACATACGGCAACCAAGCGTTTGGTACGAATCTAAAAGTTCGCTTACTAGTTGCTTGTAGTTCTCATCTTTCTTGTTAGATGGCGCACCTGCTCATAATTCCCTAGTTGTAAGAAACTATTTAAAACGGTAATATCAAAATCGTTGGATAGGATTGATTGGTCCAATTCAGTGGCATCCCAGATCACCGGATCTAGGTCCACTAGACTATTTTCTGTCGGAAAGACTCAAGAATCTAGCATATACACAAAGGCCAGGGAATCTTGATCAATTAAAACAAAATATAAGATTAGCCTGTGAGACATTAACTAGATAAATGTTCCACAAGTCAATATTTAATTGACGCTTAGATAATGATGGCAAAGAAGTAGAACAATAAAACAAAGAAGGTTTAGTGCCATATCCCCAAAAAAAACAATTATACAGCTACGGACACGTGTTTCTGAGTTATTGCCCCTCATCAGCGTAGCGTAGCTGAAGAATTGGATCTACGATGGAATAAATCAGGAACAAGAACTAAAATAAGGCTGGAAAGTACAGTAGCTGCGTAATTGTTTTTTTTTTGTTTGAGGGATATGGCATTAAACCTTCTTTGTTTTATTTTGAACCCCAATAAATCTATCTTGTTTTATAAGTAGAACAATTTTTGTAGCTGTTTTTTACGGTGTCTTTTAATCATATTTATCTTGTTTAATTTGTTAGGGATAAGCTACTATGTACAGATAGGACTTTTCGTCATAAATGTTTTTGTTATAACTTTTTAACTGTTGTAAATAAAATAAAACTGTATTTGTTTTTTTCTTAATTTCCTTTTAAATGCCGTATGCCTAATAGAAATATGTATTTCTGGGACAAAAAAAGTATAAACAACGTCGCTACGCCGAGTGCCACTCAAATTGAAAACCAAAAACCATATAAAAATATAAAATTTGACCACCTACTTTAAAATGGCTTTGTTATTTATTTTCTATTAAACCTAATTTAGGAGAAAAAGGCCCGGGGACACCATGTACAATATACAGTAGAATTAATTTCTTTCACATGTTTTTTACTTGCAACATTATTTTTTTAAATAAGGTTTCCTGTTCCTATTTAATTCAGTTACCGTGTAAAATGACGGAGGTAGAAAGCCAATATCTTGCCAACTAAACTTATTTTCTTTTTCAAAATCGGATAAATAACAAAAAAGTTTTGGGACATTAAAGTTAAAAGTACCAGTAAATAAAAAACCACTCTAAAACAAAATTTTGTTTTCTTATTTAGAATTTCTGTGGGTTTTCCATTCCACTACTATAATTTTTATGTTAGGAACTATACTGGGGAAATTGGCCCATATAATATTGCAGCTAGATAAACGCTGTCGATGTCATTATGCAGACGCCGCCATCGGAAATTGTCACCTTGAATTTGTACTCAAAATTTGTCCAATATGTTCAATATAATTTCTTATATAGTCCATACCTCCCAATTTTAAGTTCTGGATAATCAATTTTCTTTTTTATGTTCCTCAACTGTTTTTTTATGTTCCTAAACTGTCTCCTCATTTTCCTGACCTGCCTTTTTTTTGTTCGTCAAATTTTCTCATGTTACTCTATTATGTTGATATGTATACTAGTTGCCACTTGAAGTTTATCGCCAGATTCCTTTGTTTATATTTCAACATTTCCAACTTTTATGACTGAAAAATAGTATTTTCAGTAGGAACAGTATTCCTGATTACCCATACATGGTGTTCCTATTTTTTTCTAAAAATGTTTACCTTTTCTCAATTTTGCTGATACAAATTAAAATAGCGGTGTTCTCAAAATTTAATTTACTTAAATTGTATATTATTAAAGTTATCGGCAGTAGTAGATTTTAACCTTGAGAAACGTATTTATGAATGGGCAAATCCGTACAATATTCAATGTAGCCGCAGTCAGCTTGTATTGTAAAATCAGTGTTTATTTCACTGTTTACTAGTGAGCCGCATTCCCAACATCTTAAATTTGTGGTAGGGTATTAAACGGCTCTGATTCGCTAGTTCTGATTGGCAGACAGGTCGTAAACAGTCCCACTCACGAGTTGCTGCGATCTAACTTGTTCTGCTAGATGCGTCGCATATATAAAGCAGGTGAATAAATAAGAGAAAGGCGAATCACAATATAAATATATGTTTCATATCAAAGTAAACATTGATTATAATAATTATTACCTCATGAAAATATATAAAATAACTAAAAATTGCCATAAATTGGAAAAAAATTAAAATAAATGAAACGCAACAAAAACACTGTTTTTTTCAAAACAGTTAAGAATGCAAAAAAAATATATATAACAATAATTACTACACAAAACAGAACAATAACTGAATATTAAAAAAAATCTATATTACAACAAAGAATGAAACCACAACATAAAAATAAATAGTGAAGCTCGTAAAAAATTATATCAGAACAAAAAAATATAAATATACTCTTCTGCAGAGGTGTTCGGCAAAATTTCCAGGTTGGGGAAGCTCGTCTCCTGGAGTCGGTGGCCCTGGTAGCGGACGTTAAATAAGTGATTAAAAAAAACAATACGATCTCGTAAATTCGATTTCTTTGAAATCGCAAATATCCAACTTCTAAAATTGAGTTTTCTTAATACCCTCCCTACCGAAACATTAACAGTTGCATCATTATCAAAAAAAGGCGGATCTCTCATAAGCAACTGTTGTCACCAGGAGAGTCCTTCTTTAGTTCTGGCGCCCAGTAATGTCCGCTCCAAGATTTTTTCAGGTTGCATCATATTTACGGAACGTTGTTGCATCTTCATTGCAAAACAGATATTACACAGATGCATAGAAGTAACACACAAATTGGTTAAATGTTTTACGCTACCTACAAACTACGTTTCATAATATTAACATAATAGAAGTTGTTGATTGATTCGACCTTTACTTGATGAAAATCCATTTTACAAATAAACACAAAATAAACTTATGTTTGATTTTCACAATTTAATTAACTCATGACAATTGTTTCGCCACACAGTCACTTCATGAGATGCTGAGTACAAGAGTTGTACTCAGCATCTCAAGAAATTATGATTATAAAGTGTAATTTTCTGATAAATCAACCTTTATGGACTGGTCCCGAGATAAACTTCACAGGATGCGAGAGTTACATACTCAAAAAGAGGAAAAGTTAATGACTGGGCAAACACAGTTGAGAATCAAATAATTGGATCAATATTCTTTGAGGGTAACCTAAGCGGAGCTATTTATTTAATTTTCCCCAAACAGAGCTTCCCTTACTGTCCCCCCGATTGAGTTCGCAATATGTGAAATGAACCACAAGTTTTAGATTTGTTTTTTGCAATTTGAGGATTCATCCCTGGTTATCTGAAAAGAAATTGTTGGTGTACATTTGTTTTATTTTTAACCACGTAGGCTATGGCAGTTAAGCAAAACCTACTTTCTTGTTAGGTCAAGTACCTTTTCTATAAAATACAACAAAATGTCAGTAAAGAAAGATATTCAGATTAATATGTTATACTCGTATGCAACATTTTAAGAAGATCCGCCTTCTTTGATGATTTTGACCTTTTTCTACTATATCTGCATTTTACGTTAAAATAATTTACCTAAATAACTAAATAAGTTTTTTTTCGAAATCGACATACTTAGTGATGTAAAATGACGGTTATAATACACGAATGAAACATAACAAAATATTGTTACTAAAGCTGGAAATTCGTGTGGCGGTCCAGTGAAACGAGCCGCGAGACTCTATTGTGGTCATTTTAGTCCATTGTTGTGTTGTGGTGTGTTTGCGTGTTAATTTCTTTTATTACGCTTATTATGATGCGTATTTCAATAACTTGGCACACATTTTGGCCAGCCAGCAGGAATCGACTTGTTTGACCGTCATAATGAAAATGACGTTGTCATATTAATATTTAACACAACTGACAATTTTGTCATTCTGTCGTTACAATGCAAAATTACATGATGGTCATTTTCATTATGATCATGTCGTGTATCCAAGCTCACATCACTAGACATACTAATGATTTTTTAATCTAATTAATTATTTTTGATACCTATAATATATGCGATTAGACGCCGTCCATGGCCTGGAATTCTTTCAAGGTTAAAGCTACTACTGCCGGTATATTATACCGGCACATTATATAATTTTAACATTTTTAAAATAAAAATCAAAATAAAATCAATGAGTATTGCAGCAATCTGCAATTAGTCCAGTATGTAGGGAGTTTTGCCCTGCAAAAGGTGGGGCAGTAACAATTTTTAAATTATGTTGTTCAGGTCTGGGCCTTGACAAAATATCCAGGTTTTCGACCTGGGGGGGCGACCTCTCGAGCCGCCATCTTGAATAAAAGGTACAAAAAATTACTTTTTTTCAAAATAACCAAGGTAGAAAACTTGGATTTCTTGTCTAGGCAAAGACCTGAACAACATACCTAATTTAAAAATTATTATTACCCCACCTTTTGTAAGGCAAAGGTCTTTTTTTGGCCTCTACAGACTGGATTTAATATAACTGTCATGATTTACCTCAAAAAATCTCTTAATGTGAGCACTTGCCTCTCATTCCGATGCCCCGGGTTCGATTCCCGAATGAGAAGCATATAATCCCAGTATATTCGATTACCGGGTGTGTGCCCATTGTCTCCTGCACAAGGTTACTTTGGGGTACAAGGGTTTCTTATATGTGATGTTTTAATACGAACTATCAGAAAAGAATAGAAAAATCTATTTGTTTTGTTTCAGACGCTACAACCACAGCAAATGAATACAACAGTAAATATGGACACCTATTGTAGTGCTGTTCATAAAGGTGCCAAAAGAAAAATTACAACAGTTGATAGGAATCTACCATGCATGCAAGTCTGTCAGCATGTACTGGAAAATACTAATACAGAAATTAATGAATTTGACGCAGTGGGCATCAGTGTTGGCAAGAAACTGCAACGTATGGATTCTATACAAGCTATATATGCAGAATCTCTTATTAACAAAGTGTTAAGTAAAGGGTTACTCAATCATTTAAGTGAAAACATTGATGTCTGTGAAAAAGTACAATATTCTATCTCACAGACACACCATTTCTCTATGACAAATTCTCCTACTCCTGGGCTGAGTAGCACTCAGAGCGGTATTTTTTCTCAGGTATATCAGGATTCGGATGAAATTTTATCTCAGAACAAAAATGAAAAATAAAATATCAAAAGTTTACTTAAACTTAATTTGAGAATACATTATTTTATTTTGTTTTCATTATTGCTCTTTGAGAATAATGTCAATTTTATATTATTTAATGGGATCTTTACTTATTTTTGTAACAATTAGAGAGAAATAAACACATATATGTTTAAATTATTGTATAATATTTAATTTTATTTCTGACCCTTTTTAACAGCATTATACAGGATAACTTCTTTGTATTTCAAACAAGTCTCCTACTGAGAAAAGCAATATTTTGGCAACATGGCAGTGAAATTAATATTAAGCTTGCTGTAACTTTTATGCAATGGGTCTAATGTCTATGCAGCAATATTGCACTGCAATGTACCGGCGAAGTGTTCGTATATGAACTAACTGTGCCTTGTAAAGATATATATTTAAAAGTGAGCGTTACCGCAAAGTACATGATTCCTGTTAAGAACATGTAATGGTGAGTAGCTGTACTAAATTTTACATGATTCATACACACTGACAAAATTGCGCTAAATGTTGTTGTGCTTTAAACTTTTTTGTGAAAATATGTTTTTCCTTCTTTTAAAAATTTTATGTGCTATCATATAATTTAAAATTGGCTTACATTATTTATTTCTTTATTTTGGTAATACTGTTTAAAATCCACTATTTATGTGCAACTTTTAGTGGTGTGGTTCCAATTTGCTATTCAAGAGATTGCCTCTTATAATATTATTCCTCAGAATATGTGAAAATAGTACATGCAGGTAGGTTTTAGGAAGGAATATTATAAGCAGTTTCAGTTCTATTCTGTCGAGTTTTTTTAAGAAAAACTAATAAAAAAAGTGAGCATCTGCACAGAAAGAACTCAGATCTGAAAACAGGTCCTTAGACAAATTCAAACATTCAGTTATACACAGTGTCCATGGATTATTGTCGGAGTAGGTGTCAATGAACAAATCTTTTTGAGTTGGATATTCATATTCTGGGTATCCCTGCTTGAAGTGCTTGGTTTCAAACTAATTGTAAGACTGTGACAAAATTAGTGAAATCGGTCATATACAGGTGAATTAGGGGTAAATTTCAAAAAATTAAAGAGCAGACTACCCGTATTTTCAAAGGAAAGTAAAAATGTTATAAGAAAAAGTTGATTAAAATTAAAAGATCACCGAATCCAAATCTTCAGCAATAAAAAATGATCTGTTCGCTACTAAATTTAATTTTGGTAAAAATCAAAGTAAACCATTTTGGTTGAAAATATAGATTATGCTATCTTTACATTCTTAACAACTTTTTCTTATGATATTTTTAAGTATCTTTGAAAATAAGAGTACCTTGTTTGCTCTTGTCAGTTTTTCGAAATTTATCCCCAAATCACCTTGTATGACCAATTTTACTAATTTTGAGACCATGGACACACTGTAAATAATCAGTAAAAAAGTGACAACAATATAAATAGAATTATTATTACCAATGAACATATCATCAAGTGTCACTCATGAATACAGATTTTGTGATACAAAGGATATTTATTTCAAGGAATCTAATTAGATTCTAAACAACCATCGTGTAATAAGGTCAACCAGTGTCACCAACTTAATGGATTTTCCACTAAATCTGGTAGTTTGAGGGTAGTGTTCAGTGGTTTAAATCTGGCGCTTAGCGCGTGGTATTTCTGATGGTTTGCCCGAGTAAGGGTACCGTACGTTCTTCTATGTTAACTTTCTAGTTTTTCAGTTCAATAAAATTCATTTCAGTAGTTGGCTAAATTGATTTGTAATTCTATTGCACTACTATAGTTGGTAACTGTATAAGATATATACAGGGTGGGTGGTGATTTAGTTCCGCATAATATTCATAATATTATAATTCAAAAAAATCCATTAATGTTTAACGTAATTGCTCAAGATGTCCTCCAATAACAATCTGACATTGACTGGTACGGGTGTAAACACTTTGTATTGAACGTTCGATAATTTCCGGGCTGATTTTCCATTTTGATACGAATTCGATATGCTTTTAGGAGACCCCTAAAATTGTATACCATTGTACTCAGAAAACAATAGGAAATTTTGTTCATAAAGGGGAGGGCATGTTATAGAACCGCATAATACCTTACCGAAAAATACGATATTCAACACAAATAAATAAAAAATATTTAAAAACTCGCCAAACGTTCAGTACAGAAACATTACAGTTAGGACCGTCGACGAAAATTTCCATTATATCGTAAACCATCTGGCAATCTTAAAGAAAGCTTCTAGAACATTCGACCAAAAACAGACGCCCGGTTATAGGGCGGTAAAAAAGGATCAGTCAGTCAAGTGAGGTCCGAGTTTCGCAACAGTCACGAGACATCGAGATACCAAGCCAAACTCACAATAAAAGAGAGAAAGCTAGTGTCCCTCACGGTACCGCCACATACAAAATTACATAATCAAATTTCAAAATTACGAAATCAAATTCTCGTTCACCGACAAAACACTATTCACTCATTCATTTTTTTTTATTTTTGATTTCGTGAAATTTTAAGCCACCTGTTAAGTGAACCCCATTCCCACAGTGCAGTGTTGTGTTTTTTTTATTATCATGTGCTAGTGCTGTGTTGCTTTTAGTTTTGTTTTGTTCCCTTATTTTGAACCTTGATGCATATTGTATTTTGGTAAGATTTATCAAAACTTTGTAGCGGCTTTTCCGCATTTACTAATTTGTACCCAGGTTTTTCGAGCGTACGCGCTCAACCATTTTTTTTTGTTATTTTTGTTTTTGTATATTTTGTGTAATTTCAGTATATAACTAGCAGGTTGGCCACTATAATTTGTCTGTTCCATAACCTATGGCATACTGAAGAGAACAAATAAGTTCGAAATCGATCTATGTCTGGTTAGGAATTGTCAAATGATATTGGCTATCGATCTATCATGATTTGAAGGTGTAATCCAATGCAGGTCGGCGTATTTGCCCGCTGAGTAGTTGTTTCCTTCAAATCATATTTAATATATATATATATATATATATATATATATATATATATATATATATATATATATATATATATATATACGTATATATATATATATATATATATATATATATTTCCGAAAATCCGTTAATAACAATATTATAAATATTGTGCGGAACTAAAATCACCATGTTGTAATACATTTTTAAAGAAAATTGTATCTATTTATTTTTGTTTAAGAAAATTAATTATATTCATTTTTATTAAATTATTTTTTTATATAGATTTTGCTTATTTACATTAACGTTCGCTTTCCACCACTATCCACGATAATTTTCTTTTTTTTAAGATCGATGTAGCATTATTAATTTTGTGGTACCCTGAGCTTCCACTATTTGTAGATTTTCCTGGAGATCTGGTGGTTTTGATGTAGTCATTTGGCGGGGAACGGGTTCCCACTGTTGGCAACACTGAGGTCAACCTATTTCTGGGAAAATAATAAACTATGAATATTTCCTTTTATACATATTCAATGCTAATTACAGGTGCCCCAAATTGCGTTTTTCATTTAAATTACTTTGTACAGAAATCTGAAGAAGACTAAATTATAGTCGAAATGAATAAACTGAAGTAGTTTCTTTTTATCCTATCCCGGCGAACTTCTCATCAATAAAGAATCATAAGTAAAGCTGGCCGATGTGGCTGGAGTACAGCTACGGTCTTGCGCTGGCGTCACACGTGTCGATTTAAAAGTGATTTACGCTGCAGTCTTATTTGAAAGGTTAATGCGTGAGGTTGTACCTATAAATTATACATAATGTCAAACGCGCCAAAGAGATAAAAAACGACCGTACGCGGACACAGTGAATAAATTTATCGGTGAATTTCCGGATTTATTCTATGACGGATGCAAAATAATTTGTAAAGTTTGCCATCAAGACTTAATGTGCTGGCACAAAACAGATTGTCGTCGTCATATCAATACCGTGCAACACCAAAATAAAAAAACGGCATGCCTTTGACAACTCAGTTTATGTTTGATTTATTGTTAATGTTAATAGCCTGTAATATTCCGCTACACATACTGGATAAACAACCATTTCGGGAGTTTTGGAATAAATACAATCCCCAGGTGAACTTACCAAGTCGTACATCGTTACGTAGATATATTCCAGCTGTTCGTGAAGACATTGTAAATAGGATTAAATGTGGATTAAAAAATACACGGCTCTGGTTATGTATTGACGAGACGACAGATTGTAAAAAAAAATCTATTTTAAATATTATAGTACGTGTACTGGACCCTCTTGAACCAACATTTCCACTTTTATTAGCTAGTAAAAGACTAACTGCGTGTACTGGCGAAATAATTACGCGTGTGGTGTTGGAGACATTCGAAATATTTGAACTTTCAACAAGTCAAGTAGGTATTGATGTTTGTGACTGATGGTGCCGCGACAATGCGCGTGGTAGGCCGTTCTCTTCAAAGAGACAATTGTAGGTTTTTACATGTTACGTGTAAAGTGCATGCGTTACATCTTGTGGCAGAAACGATTCGAAAATGTTTTCCAGAGGTAGATGCATTAATAGCAAATACAAAAAAAGTATTTCTCAAATCTCCTAAATGGCTTCGACCATTTTACAGACAGTGTCCTGGTATCCCTGAACCACCAGAGCCCATTCTTATACGTTGGGGAACGTGGTTGAAAGCGGCTTTTTATTATGCTGAATATTTTCAACAAATAAAAGCTGTGATACTACAGTTCAACCCTAACGAGGCTGCAGCTATTAGGGAAAGCCAGACAAGCTTTCAAGACGTTTCCCTTGAAACAGATTTAAAAACTATTAATAACAATTGTAGAGGACTACACGACGCAATAGAAAAATTGCAAAATAGTTCGTTGTCGTTAGTGGAATCGCTGCAAATAGTGGACGACGTAAATACACAGCTACAGGCTATAAATGACGCAAAAAATAATCGCGTTAGTGAAAAATTCGAGAGTGTATTACAGAAAGATCCTGATTTTAGCAAATTAAGACAAATTTGTGATGGTGCATCTACAACTTCGTTAAGTGAGTTCACAGATTGTTTTACTTATGCCTGTATTACATCCGTAGATGTCGAACGGTCATTTTCAAAATACAAACATATTTTTTCACCAAAGCGAACATCGCTGACGGAGACAGCTGTAGAAACATACCTGATGCTATTATACTATAGATCTTCCCCACTTTGTGATGACGACAACCAAACTACTTCATAAATCTGCTTAAAAGGGTGAGTTTTATACAAATTTTTATAAAATGTAACATTGTTGTTAAAATTTATTTCTATTTATTGTACTTATTCAAGTATTATGATATGATGTAAACATATGAGTCATATGACGGCTCTGTCGGCCAGGTGACCTCGGCCAGCTTTAATCATAAGTTTTTACGCGAAAGTAGAGTATCAATGAGTCGATGGAACTCCGTCTACTAGTGTCAATCACAATGCAATATATTGGAAAATGATCTTTATTAATAAAGGTATAATAAGACTTCATTTAATCTTCAATTAAATAATGTAATAGGTTTACCTTGTTTAGGTATTATTTTTGTATTTATTACCATTTGTAAGTTAATAATAGTCATTGTTAAAAAAGCAAAAATTATGAAAACTGATTTTTTTTTCAAAAACGAAAGTGGGAAATAACCTTGTGAAAAAAAAATTAATAAAAGTAGCGGGTGGTAATAGTTTACAGTAGAAATATATATATATACATTTGATTTTCATGAAAATATATTCCGTTTAATAAGCGTATACCAAAAGTATGTTTTGTTTACTATAAGATTATAAATGAACTTATTGCATGATGTTTACATACATATATTGTTTATGTGATACAGCAAGTCATTAAAAATAACAACATGATTCTCATTTATTAATTTTAACTTAACTCCGATTCTCTGCCTAACTCGTCGAACTACACGTACATCACATACCCAACAAATAAAAAAAATGATGAAAAACAAAATAAAACCCACCCATACAGTGAAATTAAAATAGGAAATTTATATTAGCTTTTAACCTTGAAAAAGTCCGAAAACTCGGACGAAACGTAGGACAAATTGTTCATATACTTGGCTGGAAGTCCTCTAGTAATAAAAATAGGAAATAAGTTTTTCTGTTTTTTATTGAAGAAATAATTTCTACCTTAACAGCCAACAACTTGTGTAAAATATCATCTATTAATTTTAACTAATTATATTTTCTTTTTTTTTAAATAAGATGCAATATAATATATGATGAATTCGAATTCGATCGCCTCGTGGTGTACCGTATCAAATGCTTTAGTTAAATCCAAGAAAAGAGATGGTATTTTTTTTTTTTCGATTCTTTTGCTCCAAATTTGCACTTCGATTCAGAATGTGATTGCAAACAACTTTTTAAAATTCAAACAATCAAGTCCGTTTTAAAATACGTTATTTCCAAATAAAATAATAAAAAAATTCTCATATAATGCGTACTTTTATGATGGCGATATACGTTCTTCTCGGAATTATCAGTATTTTTCATAGCTAGCCACGTAAAGCCAATTTGAATATACCAGAAAATAAACTGCTCTAAAAAAGAATATTGCGAGAAAATGATTCTTGCATTATAAATCTAAGAAACAAAAATTTCAATCGATGGCACCATGAAATCCAAGAACAATGTTGTTTATGATATTGTCAACATACACCTGAGCCATCATCATTTTCTTAAGAATAAACAAGTCAGATCATCATCAATTGAAACATCTGCCTCCCTATTCCATGATTGAACCACCACTATGAGGACAGATTTTATAAATTTTTCGACGACTTCTGGTTTAGCCTGACCTACCTCCATACCCTAACTCTACGATCATCTGAAAATCTATTCACTCGAGTGTCATCGATTAATATGACAGAACGTCATTCATCGTTGAATAAGACAGAACGTCATTCATCTCGCCAATGTAGTGTTCACACGCTCATTCCAATTTTGCGCGTTTATGATGTACTTACGGTAGGAATTCTTCTCACACGTTTTCTAGAAACTATACCTCGATTTCTCAAACATTTTCAAATCGTCTCTACCGATACACGTACTCCATTGGCATTGTTTAGTGCATCTGTTATGTATGTGTCTTGAAGTACAGCATCTCTCTGTGTTGGCAGTCTTGAACTACATTGGTCTTTCTTGGACGACCCTTTCAATCACTCTTAGATGCTGATCCAGTGTTTTCGTACCGTCAAACAAGTCGAGAAATGACACTTTGAGACACATTGAATTCCGCGACGACCTCGAATTGATTTTGACCAGCACGAATCAATCCAACAGGGATATTTCTCTACTATTTTACGTCGTCGTTGAATTTCCAAATACTAAGACTTGTCAGGTTGTGCTAGTGTATTTCTTGACCCTAACAAAGCCAGTTCCATTTCTTTGTAAAGATGTCTGCTTATGTTTAGTATTTTAACGTTGAAAGATGCAATATTATTGATACGATCAGATTCGTTCCTACCAAATATAATACAAGAGAAGCACAATAGTGCATCGATTAAGGCGCGACCACATAATCAATTATTTTTTTTATAAACAGTGTGTCTCACTTAAGACTGTAACACTCCTACAACTTTTTTTGAGTTTTATCAGATTTAAACCAAATTGCTCTTAAAAAAATAGAGTCTACTTTTTAAGTCATAAAAACTATTGTGTAGCTAATAATTTATACATTCTAACTAGTTCTGTTACTTAACAGTTTTTTTAGTTGGAAAAGGCACTTCACAAATGGAAATAACAGCAAAATTTTTATAGAAGCCAAAATGACTGTGAATTGCACTTACAATAACAACTTTCTACACTCAAATTTAAATACAAAATAAAGCTAAATAAAAAAAGCTGATTTACAGCAAAAACAAAGTTATAGCTGTGTTTACTAAGTCTGCTAGAGTGTGCTACTTGGGAGCTTGTGCAATATAATTCTGTGCCTTTAATATGGCAACTCCGGGGAATCAATAATTTACAAGTTCACTTTATCCTCTAAAAGAATTAAGCGAGACGTTTAAAAAAGTTAACCTTCGTTGTCTTTAATTTCGCACTGTTTATGTATCTACGTGTTATTCACATAGACGTTTTATAAATATGTACTACGTATTTAGAGTGTGTATTCACTTTCAATATGGGGCAGTGAGCGTAAACGTGATAGCCAAGCCACATTATATGCATTGCTGTTGGAGATTCGATAACAACGAGCATTTCTCTGTCGGTCAGTAAATAATTGCTTTTACTTTCTTACACCAAATACAGGGTTCGGGCTCATATGGAGAACCTGGAGAATCTGGAAAAATCAGGTAATTTAAAAATTCTAAAAATATCATGGAAATATCAGGGAATTTGATAAATTTTGTCAAAAATCAGGGAATTTTGCGCAACAATCTGGAAAACAATAAACTACCTACGAATGTTTTCACTGTTATTTTTATTTGTTTTTTTTTAATAGCGGTTTTAATTAAAAAAAAAAAGATTTAAAAAAACAATTTACCCTCTGCTACGCCACTGCTTTCGTTCGAATAATAATCGCTCATGATTGATTTCCTACGCCTAACAAACAGCTGATTTGATTAGCATGTGACGGATGTGTATTCATATACATAAAAAACAAGGAAAGATACATTTAGGTTTAACGCGCGTTAGAAAAAGAGGATTATATTACTGCACTTCGTAACTGTTTTATAAGTCTGTTATATTCGGATCGTGTCAAAATTGAAAATGAGGGATTCCCGTAGTAAATAAAGTGCTGTTGCGAGTGAAATTTCAGTATTAGAGAAAAAGAAAGCTAAACATCTGAGACATTGCAAATTATGAGAAATGTGAAATTGATGGGCGGCTGGCTGTCTAAATTATGATAGGGATGTGCGATATATTGAAAAGTACCGGTATCGCGTATCGTATCGATTAAAAATTGCTGATTGGGTACAATATCGAACGGAAAATGGGTTCACATCCGATCTGGCATTTATTGAAAGAGTTTTCGAAATTTTGTTTATTGCCAACATTATAAAATATAAAACGCCACCAACATGAAAATATTAACAAATACAAGAAAAAAATGTCGAAACTCTAAACTCTTAAAAAAATAAACGTATATTACATATTACATACATACAAATACTACTTCTATTTTAGGTAGCACGGCCATATGCTATGAGCATCGCAATCAATTTTAGTAAAATACTTGTCGATATCTGCGGCAGGTAATGGCTAAAAATGTAGCATATCGTACCGTACTGTAAACTGTGCAAAATATCGAAAATCGGAAAGAAAAGTACCGGTACCCGAAAATATCGTATCGTATTGCGCCCAAAGATATAGAGTCATCTCAACTATTTTGTTATGGGTGGCCATTATCTATTTCCTTACATGGCTAACTTTTTTATTTGCAGTTACAGAGTCGGTTAAATTAGCAAAATTGGGCAGAATTGTGACAGCAATTGTATAATTGTAATAAAGTTCCAGGTAATAAATCGTTTATTTTCTAAGCCTACTTGTTTAGTTTGGGATTTATTCAAAAAATAGATTATTTCATCATTTCCAACGTAACCAAAAAAATAGACATACAAATGTTTATATCTTTGAAATAAGAAAAAAAAAGCTTTCTTATAAGCCCATAGCCCACTATGGTTTCCATTTAAAAAAATGCAAGTTTATGTTATATCTCGGAAATCGTGGCAGCCATGGAATTGGCAATAGGTTTATTGAATTCTACGTAAAGATATCTATTGATAACAATTTTCACGGATTTCCTAAGATTAACGGTTTCGAAGTTAATTAACATTAAAAAAAATCGACCATTTTCAGTTATTTCAGTATAATTCAGCAACCTGAAAACATACCACAATTCTCAATACTGCAATCAATTGCTCTCACAAGTCTGCCCAATTTTGGTAATTTAACCGACTCTGTAACGCTACAAATAAAAAAGTTAGCCATGTAAGGAGCTATCTCCTTGGCCACGCCAATTTAAATATCTATGCGCAAGGATTTATTTTTAAATTTTTCATGTTTCTGAACTGTGTTTTTGTATAATAAAAGCAATTTGATTGACCTCTATGTGCAGTGACAGTCCCAGATTTTGTTACTATTTTACATATATTTCCTAATAAAAAATAATTTTATTTAACGTTATTGTGTTTAATTTAATAATATTAAAGTAATATGCATCACTCGTACTAAGTACAATATAAGAAATTAAGTATTTCCTTATGAAATTAAAAATCAGTTCATAAAAAAACAAAGAATAATATTATCTAAAATCATGTTTCATATTAAAAATCATGGGAAAACAATATTTTTGTTATGAAAAACCTGGAAAATTCAGGGAGATTTTTCAGTTACATGAAGTCTGATTCCCGAAATATAAGGAAGTATAGTAATCGTGATTTTTTTCGACCTCGAGATTTTGATTGATACATACGCTTTGAACCCTCCTAAATCCATTCTAACTATTTTACGAATGATATCTGTCGGTGCGTGTGCGCGCGCGTGCTTGCATGCGAGGTGGTGCGTACGTGCATGCGTGGTGGTGGTGCGTGCGTGTGTGGTGGTGCGTGCGTAGTGTGTTCGCGTGGTGTGTGCGTGGTGTGCGTGATGTGCGTATGTGTGTGGGGGGGAGTGCGCGCACGCGCGGGCGCTTGTATGTGTGCGTGTGTGCGTATCCGCGATAACTAAAAAAATGCTAATGGGAGACTTGCTAAATTTGGCAGTTAACATTGTCAACTGTTACGGTTCAGTTTTCACGTCAAATTATTTCGTATATAAGTATTTTAATTTCTGTAGGATATTGTTGGTTGCCTATCAGTAGGGTCCAGTTTAGAGGAAATAATTTCGTTTTCCCACTGCTAGATGGCGGAAACAATTTTTAGAGTATGAAGTTATCTACGGTTTAACGAAGACTTTTTCGTTTACCGGCCTCGTCCTTCCAGCCAGATAAAATATTAATCTATTCTTAAGCCATCCGGATTCCATTTCGTTTTTAAATGGGCTAGTTTGCCGTAACTCGATGCAGAGGATTTGGTAAATGGTATATTGGTATGGATGATCTTTCAATAGGATAATTTTGGGAAATAGGTTAGGTGTCAACAGGTTGATTTGCTATAAATATCTGTGAATGGAATACAGGACGGATTGTTTCGTGACTGGAGAACCCTCGTTAGGAAGAGGGTTTTTTTTTTTTTTTTTTTTTTCTGGGAGGTATTCCTTGCCAGGAAGTACTCGTTATATGGAAGTATTCTTTTCTTTGGGGTACTCTTGTATTAGGGGTAGTCGTCCCTCTTTCGTTGGTGCCTGGTGCGAGTTGTCCCCTCCAGAGGCCTGTGTGAGAGACGTAGCTTGAACACTGGGGTCATTGGTATAAACTATGATTCCCTTTACCGATGTATGGTGTGGCTTAGTCGTCCAGGTGTAGAGGCTGGATTTTGCATGGGAAACAGCCAGCAGTCAGCTCCGTTCTAGGATCTCACATGAAGACTCCAGATAAGTCTGTTTTCTACCGTATATTTTATTATAGTGTATCAGTGTTCGGTAATATTCACTGTGTCTTGACGGCACCCCATTCGAGTGCAAGCAGTGAGTGAGTGCAGACGTGTATACGGAAGTATAGTGCTACTGTGATCTACCCGAAGTGATATCCGAAGTTAAGCAACGGTCGGCGCAGTCGGAGCTAACGAAAGTTAAGCAACGGTTGGCGCGGTCGAGCTGAAATATTAGTTGCCTTTTTCAAGGCTCTAATATATAATTTGAGAAAAGAATTCAGAAGAGGAGAAATATTAGTCGTCTTTTTCAAGACGCTAATATAAAAAGATAAATAAAGTCTCCCGCCTGGAGACACTTATTATCTACTGTGTTTATTAACCATACCTTATATTTTCAGCATTTCTATTTCAGATAGAAGTAAACGTACCCAGGAGGAGGGTATGCCGAGACGTGAAGACGACGAGACCTCGCAGAGTGGAAGCTCCAGGGCTTCCTCCCCCTGCGACATGATGGACATCGAGGATACGGAGAAGCTGAGCCTCATTGCAGAGAACAAGGCACTGAGGGCGCAAATTGAAAAGATGGGCCAGAGGATGGCTCAAATGCAGTCTAAGATGGATCGGCAGCATGAGGAACTCCTGAAAGCCATTCAGGGGGCCCAAGTTGGACCGGCCAAAAATGTGACAAAAAAGAGACGCAAGGAGGCAATGGACTCCGATGAAGAGGTGCCCAAGCAGGCCCGCACACAGGAGACACGGGCCCCCGTGGTCACCACTGGCCAAGAAGAGAGCGCAAGCCGACAACAGGACCGGAGTCCAGGACCGGCCCCTGCAGAAAATGCGACACCCAAGATCCCACCGGTAATCCTTAGGAAAAAGGAAACGTGGACAGTCGTAAGCAGACGTTTGAAGGAGGCGAGCGTCAACTTCAAGAAGGCCCGCGTAGTAGGTGAAGGTATCTCCATTGAGCCTACAACAAGTGAGGACTACAGGAAGATAACAAGGATGTTCACGCAAGAAAAGAGGGAGTACCACACCTACGCGCTCCCAGACGAGAGGCTCCTCAGAGTAGTGATAAGAGGTATCCCGAGCGGTGTAAGCTGCGAAGAGGTGAAATCGGATCTAGAGGAACAAGGTTTCTCTCCGAGCTCCGTCCAGCGGATGACATCGCGGAGGACCAAGCTAGAGATTCCGCTGGTACTTGTGCAAGTACCACTGGACCAGGAGAAGATCCTAGAAGTCACGAGGTGCTGCTACCTAGTAGTCCGCACGGAGAGACAAAGGGCGCAACAGAGCGTCACCCAGTGTCACCGATGCCAGCGCTTCGGCCACGCACAAGGTAGGTGCACCGCACAGGCCAAGTGCGTGAAGTGCGGTGAGGCTCATAGATCCGCGGACTGCAAAAAGAAGCAGGACGTCCCAGCGAGGTGTGCCAACTGTCAGGGAGCGCACCCGGCCAGCTACAAAGGATGCCCCAAGTATCCTAAGAAGCCCGCGGGCCCCCCAAAGAAGCAGGCTCCAAGGACGCAGCAGCCACCGAGGGAGGCACAAAGACCCGCCACCAACGGGCTGAGCTACGCAAGAGTAGCTCAGGGTAAAGCAGGGCCGAACGCCGGTCCTGCAAAACAACAACGGGCACCCGTGGAGGCCAAAAACCTCACCGCGGTGCTCCAACAGATGCAACAAATGTGCTCAGCAATGAGCGCATTTTTTGCACAAATGCCAGTACTTACTAATTTGTAATGTCTTTTCAGATGAAGCCGAACTTCCTGCAGATCGCCTCATGGAACGTTAACGGGCTACAAGGAAGAAAACTTGAAGTGGAGGAACTCCTAGCCCGGTACGACATAGACGTGTTGGCACTACAGGAAACGAAGATGACGCCGCTGAAGCCAGCCAACTTCCCTGGCTACCATGTCTACAGGAAGGACTACGCTGGACGAAGGCCGATGAGAGGAGTAGCCCTGCTGGTAAAGAAGTCGATCGACCACCATCCAATCGTGCTGCCGGACATGGAAAACCTAGAAGCCACCGCCGTAGTAGTGTCAACGGCACGAAATGGCGACATCCAAGTGGTATCCTGTTATCAGCCGCCCCGAAGCCGGATCCTGGACACGGACCTGGATGCAATATTCCAGGACCGGACTCAGGTGCTTGCCATAGGGGACCTGAATGCCAAGTCACAGGAATGGAACAGCAGAGTCACCAACACTCAAGGACGAGATCTGCTGAGGTTCCTGGGACGACACGCTGGCAACATGCACGCACTAGGACCGGACGAGCCGACGCATGACAATGGGATCCACCGACCGGACGTGCTGGACATCGCTATAATGAAGGAGATGACCCTCAATGCGGAAATCTCTACCAGGACGGAAGGTTCCACCGAGCATAACCCGATCTTCTTGGACCTAGGAGAGAAGGATCATGTGGACACTGGGACCTTTGTCAAAAGGAGGACAGACTGGGAATTGTTTCGTGCAGCGCTGCAAAGGAACATTGCACATATTCCCAGGATTGAATCCGAGGAAGATGTGGAGAGGGCCATC
This sequence comes from Rhamnusium bicolor, assembly GCA_029963845.1. Lineage (NCBI taxonomy): Eukaryota > Metazoa > Arthropoda > Insecta > Coleoptera > Cerambycidae > Rhamnusium > Rhamnusium bicolor. The sequence goes on from JANEYF010000831.1 coordinate 332,778, forward strand.
ACCTCCCTGGAAAACCAGATTCAGGAAGCGATGGAGGAAAGCACCACAGAGACGGAGACCAGAAGGGCACCAGCGCCGATGGCAAACCTCACGGAGGACCTCAGGCAGCTGATTCGGGATAGACGAAGGACGAAGAAAAGGGCCCAAAGGACTAGACTCCCTGAGGACAGGCACGCGTATAACACGCTGAACAGGAGAGTCAAAGCTGCCCTCCAGGAACACCGTCAAGAAGGATGGCAGCGTCACCTGGAATCGCTGGACCCACAGGACAGGAGCATCTGGAACACCCAGCGTGCTCTGCGGAACAGGCCGAAACCGATGTCCCCAATCCACGGAGAGAATGGAATTGTCTACACTCGCCAGGAAAAAGCCGAAGCATTCGTGGACAGCTTGGAACTGCAGTGTAGGGAAAACCAACTCGATGATGAGGACGAGGACTGGGTTGAGGACGTGGAACGCAGAGTGCGTCGGATGCTCCGCCTGCCAGACGATGATCACATCCGTCCGACCACTCCAGAGGAGGTCAAGGAGATTCTAAGGAACTTGAAGTCAAGGAAAGCTCCAGGATGTGACAAGATCGGAAACATCGCCCTCAAGAAGCTACCCAGGAAAGGGGTGGCAGCCCTGGTGAACATCACCAATGGGATCTTGAGGCTCAGATACTTCCCGGACAGGTGGAAGAAGGCTGACGTCATAGTCATCCCGAAACCAGGTAAGGAACTACTCTTTCCCTCCTCTTACAGGCCCATCAGCCTACTCTCAGCTGTGAGCAAGGTAGCCGAGCGCGTCATCTTGAGAAGAATAGAAGAAGAAACCGAAGAGCTCAAAATCATCCCGGATGAACAGTTCGCGTACAGGACAGGACATAGTACGGAACTCCAAGTGCTCAGAATCACCGAAGAAGTCACCAAAGGTTTCAACCAAAGACAGGTCACGGCGGCACTACTCCTGGATGTTGCGAAGGCTTTCGACAGGGTCTGGCACGATGGTCTACTAGCCAAAATGATGAGTATGGGTTATCCCATTGCACTTGTCAAACTAGTTAGATCATACCTGCACGGGAGACAGATGCGCGTGAAGATCAGGGACTGTGTGTCCACGTATCGATCGATGGAAGCCGGAGTCCCCCAAGGCTCTGTGCTGTCCCCCCATCTGTTCGCTGTCTTCACCTCTGATCTCCCAAGGGCCGAAGGCACCGCCATGGCACTCTACGCGGACGACACGGCCATCACGGCCAGATCCTGGAGAGCGAGAACAGCCACCAGAAGACTCCAAGAGGCAGCTTCTCTTCTGGAAGAATGGTGCATCAAGTGGAAAGTCGCAGTCAACGCGGAGAAAAGCCAGACGATTCTCTTCAGGAAAGGACGCAAGGAAACCCCCACAGGACACGTTTCCATGTTCGGAGAAGACATCCAATGGCACGATTCCGTCAAGTACCTTGGCGTAATCATGGACAAAGGCCTGACATGGAGACAGAACACCGAAGCCATCGTGGTAAAGGCCAAGCGGACGAGAGCTCTCATCTACCCGATGGTAGGGAACCAGAGCAGGCTCAGTCTGAGGAACAAGCTTCTGCTAGTCAAAGCACTCATCAGACCACAGCTGACCTACGCCTCCGTAGCATGGGGATACCAAGCGAAGACCTATCTGAAGAAGATCCAAGCCGTGGAAAACGTGGCCATCAGGACAGCGGTGGGCGCACCATGGTACGTTAGAAACGCTGACATCTTCAGGGACCTGGAGTACACACCAGTCACCGAAATCATCCGGGACAGAGCGAAGAAACTGTACACCTTAGCTGAGGAGCACAGGAACCCGCTGATCAGGGAGGCCACCTCCTATGATCCGGCCGACGCACCGAGGCACAAGAGGCCGAAGGTACAGTTACTGGATAACGGGTAAGTATAACTAATCCTTTCCTTACAGATGGACCAAACCCACTGAAAAGACATGACACGACCAACCACCCTCCCACAAACCTTGCGGGCGCCGGTCAGTAAACCGACCAGTGCCCGTTGTCCCCCTGGCTCCGTGAAGGATGAAAGTGCTAAGAAAGCACTTAGGCCTTCACCTCCTAGAGCTACACAGTTCATCCTCACCTTGTCCGATGATCCAGATGACAATGTGTCAATTGACACTTTGTGTACTGGCAGTCAATCCCAAGTCACAGAATATCCGCACAGTCCCTGACAGACCGATGACTACCCCCGGGGGTGACAAGCTGGCGAAGAAAGAAGACGAAGACAGAAGAGCGCCAGAAGAGGCCCTAGCCAGCAGGGTTCATCAGCCAGGACCCAGGGAGGTTGGCCGAAATCTTCGGCATCGCTCACATTTGTGAGTGGGGCCGTTCGTAAAGTAAGCTAACCCGCCCTGCACGAGGCCGGTCCAGGTCTACAGCGATGACTAGGGTAAAAAAGGCAATAGTCCTGCCTGGCCCTAGCATCCGAGACCGTCATCAAGCCAAATGGATATTGGCGCGACGGCACCCATGTAAGTGTAGATGTCATGTCCTCAACTGACATAGGTAATTTACAGTTTTAAATGCGTCCCTTTTTTTTTGATACCACAGTCCTCGAGTGGGTAAAGGCTACGAATCTATACGTGTATAGGATTTTTGATACAACTTAAACTAGACAAATATTCACAGTATACACCTACTGGGTGTTCATAAATCCTGAGGGCTTGTCATTATTTACTCGCAGTTACGTTAGATATTCGTAGTTGTTTTATTCACTCGTGGTTGTTTTAGTCATTTGTGGTTGATTCGTCCACTCATAGTTTCATAACTAGTACAGATAAATAGTAATCAGAGGGGTCACGGTAGCCCTATTTCTTTTGGTGGATATGAAATACATTATACTTTAAACTTATCCTTGTCTATGAATAGAGTGTAATAATAGTGACTGTACGCCCTCCGTGAATTCACGAATGGTACTCTATTTTATGTGATTAGTATTTTGGGGAAATAGTTATTATTAAACGTGCACATAATAAATACTGTGGAAATTATATTTTAAGGTGACGTAATCTCACTGTACATTTTATGAATAATTATTATTAAACGTGCACATAATAAATACTGTGAAAATTATATTTTAAGGTGACGTAATCTCATTGTACATTTTATGAATAATTATTATTACACGTGCACATAATAAATACTGTGGAAATTATATTTTAAGGTGACGTAATCTACCTGTCCATCTTATGAATCATTATTGTTAAACGTGCCCATAGTAAATACTGTGGAAATTATATTTTAAGGTGACGTAAATTTAACTGTACATTTTATGAGGATTGAAATATAGAGAAATCTGAGTTCCAGGAAGTCACAGTGTTTCTTTTCCTATCAATCTAGCTGTCATTCCCTTTTGGAGTTTGAGCTCCGGATCAACCCCCTTTTTGGCATTAACAGGTTACCTCAACATCAGGCGGCATTTCTAGCTTTAGCTGGCTACTTTCAAAGCTAGTGGCGCCTTATAAATAAACCGAACCTCGACCTAGGCTGAGCTGAGTCGGCCTTTGCGCGCACTTTAACCTGCACCCGTTAATGGGACATTTGGTTGTCCAGGGTTACACCTCCCAACCAAAGTCAAAGAAAAAAAGAGCGTTGCACAACAACATTTTAGGTGACACATTAAATTTGGTGAACGTGGTACCACCAGAGGAGACATAATAAATGAAAGAAGAAAATAGGTACAATTTCGGGAAAAAAAAATTCTGGACGAATCTCGACCAATTATAATGAAAAAACATAACTTTATGGAAAAAAGTCTGTCTGTCTGTATGTCTGTAGTATCGCGATACCAGCCACAGTTTTTGAGATAAGGGTTTCAAATTTGGTATACATGTTCTAAAGGCCAAAGCCGATGATAAAAATTCGATGATGAGCAAAATTGACCGGCTGAAAGGAGGTCTTCGGGATCCAAACTTTTTGTATTTGCCTTTACAAAAAAATATATTGTTGATGAAAGATTATAAATCATATCTGCTATATCAAGCGAATAAAATATATTTTCCAAGTACTTAAATAAAGCTGATGTAAACTGAAATTTCTTACACATTTGACCTCATAAAATGGGGTTACGATAAATTTAACAGTTTGACGTTTGGAAGGTCTGATTTAGTTACAAAAATGTCAATGTCAATAAAAAAATATTAAAATATATGACATGAATTATTATTGGCAGTATCGAATGACCCTGAAAATAAATTATTTAAAAATTTTAATGAAACATTTTAAGGTACGTTATTAAAATTTAATTGAGGTAAGTGAAGAATGATTTTTTTACATCAGTATAAGTAGTAGTATAAGAAAGTTATGTGCTGGCCACATCAGATATTTATAGTTGCAGGCCGTCCAATTTACTGACAGAAAAACCTTTAATTTTTTGTTATTGCATAAGTACATAAGAATACTATATCACTTCATATTGTTTGGAAATGTTTCATTAGGTGATTACCATATAATATTGTCTATACATAAAAATCGTCTCTGGAATTTATCGCCACCTCCCGATCACTGATCAGTGATCAGCCATTTTTTTTTTTGGCAATTTGCCAGAATTCTAAACTTGAGAAAATTGTTATTTTAGGGTAATATTTTAAAGTAGCGAATGTTCTTCATTTTTTGGCAAGAATTTTAAGTGAATATCAATACGAGAATAGTTTATTTAAAAAAAAATGTCGGTTTCTTTGACGGCGGTAAATGGATCAAAGAATCTGACGTTTTTTATGTTGCAAATTAGTTTAAAATAAACGATACATAGAAATAGTGAATACTTTTACCAGTAGCTTCTGCTTTTACTATGATATCAGTGCTAAAATAAATTAATCAAATTTAAATGAAATAAACTTATATTCAGAAGCATACATTTTTTTGTTGAATTTGCACAGCATATCTGCATGTGCTAACAAAACAGTTTTACCTCGAGTTTTACTATCTTCCTTTAATATGTTACACGTGTTTTCTAGTAATTCTAGTTCAAGGTTATCCTATATTAACAGTAGTGATTACTGATGATTAGGAAGCAAAAATATGCAGTATGTAGTAATTAATAAATAAAACTAGAAGTACCAATTTATAAAACATTAATGTTTGTTACATTTGGAAATGAGACGTAAACAAATAAACAATAATTAATACAAAATTGGGAGAAATAATATAATACCTACAATTATTCATTGTTAATTGTATTTACTATCTAATCTCCTGAATTTCGTACACGCGATGAGATGGCAGCTTAAATTGTTATTACGAAAAAATACGTAAAATATTGCTACTCATCACAACTTTTGAAAACAATATATGGAATATGTCATTAATATGTTAATGGAGGCGTGCAATGGGGATAACCTGCACTGAAAGTTGAATTTTTTTTAATGAATAGGTAGGTACATACATTGCTAAAATATTCAACTTTTCGTGAAAAATTTATTCTACATAATAATATACTAGTTTTCGCTTTCCCGCTTTCCTAAAAAAATACGATTCACGTTGAGAAACTTTATGTTTCTTGTACAGGGTGCTCAAAAATTGCAGCAATGTTAAATTCGATTGAGAGTAAATTGGATTTAGCTTTAATTTTGGAACAAAATATTAAATAAAAAAAGTTATTTCAAATTTTACAACCAGTCAAAATCCAAAATTTCAATTCAATATTGGAATGTTTGTCAAGTTTGAATGTTTAGTAAATTTTTACTAAATACTATTAGTCAGTTTGTGCCGGGTTGGGGAGGAGTAAACGACAATCATCTCGAAAAACTTAATACTGTCCAAAAATGGATTTTGAAAATAATTTATAATAAAAAGCGCACTTATCCAAGTGACACTTTATTTAAAGAAACCAACACTCTTGACATTAGGCAACTATTTTGCTTAAATATAATACTAAACATAAAAAGAAACAAAATAAACATAGAACCAATTAACCATCACTACCACACGAGAAGAAAACAAAGCCAGTATAACAGGCCACGAAGTGACAAGACTATAGGCCAACGCAGCTGCAATTACCTGGGACCTCGCCTGTATGCAACCTTACCAGGCTACATTAAAAATATTAAGAAATTCAAAATATTCAAAACTAAAGTGAAAAAATGGCTTCTAGATAATGAACGTAATCAATTTCATGATATGATCAATCAAAGAAATAATTAAAATCAGAAAAATATTTTTTTCTTTTTCCAAGAAAAAATTACCTTACTATTTTTTTTCCAGCTGCCTATTATAATTAATATGACCTACTATAATTAATATAAACTCTATTATAATTAATATAACCCCACCTAGATATTACCTCACCTAGATATTACTTTCAAATATGTACGATATATAATTCTTATATGTATTCTATTTATCTTCCTTCAGTCACGCACAAGCAGTACTCAGCTACTGTTTCAGTGACTGTAACTGTTTATTTACATGTTAATGTTAATATTATAATATACTGTATATTGTATTGTATTGTATTAATTACTGTTAAATAAACTATATTATTATTATTATTATTCTATTTGGCTAATTGTAAGTATGTATCAGATAAACAATTCTAAATTTATAAAATACGTAACAATGAAATGGTACCTCATAGGATGCTATCTTTCTAAAACATGCCTCATAACTCAAACTTTATAAAAATAATAATATTCAATCGAAATTTCGGATTTTGGTTCGACACCTATCCTGAGGGAAACTTCGGAGAGAACCAGCTAGATGGTTCGATTAGTCTTTCACTCCTATATCCAGTTTCCACGTCAAAATTGCTACGGACATCCATCAGGGTTTCCCCTGATTTCGTCCTGACCAGGCATAGTTCACCATCTTTCGGGTCACAGCGTATACGCTCTTGGTGCGCCTCTTCTCGCAATGAAAACGAAACCCCCCGGGAGTGCGGGCGACAGCTTTAAGGGCGTGCACCGCCCATCCTCCCTCGGTCCGCGCAAGGCGAACCTTCACTTTCATTGCGAGTTAGGGTGCATTTATGTTGGAGCGGCGATAAACGATAAGAGCGATGTTACACGCGATAAATCAAGATACTTCCATATGAAGTATATTTTGATTTTTTCGCTTCGCTAGTAACGCAGTCTTATCGTTTATCACAGCTCCAACATAAAAACACCCTTATGTACACAAAACAAGCCTCCTGCACTGATAAGACTTCCTGTACTGATAGCGGTCCCACGTAACCCACTAACTCTATAAAAACACTGCGAACGCCTCAAGCGGAGCATTCGGTCTCTGATTTTAGTAGCAATAATACTGTTAAGTTGTAGTTTATACATATTTTGTAAACTCTGTATTTTTGTGAATAAATTTTATTGTTTTTTAAAAAACTGCTTTTTCGCATTGGCAAATAAGATTTGCGCCTTTAAGTATAATTATGTCCCAATGACTCGCACACATGCTAGACTCCTTGATCCGTATTTCAAGACGGGTCCTGAAAGTACCCAAAGCTATAGTGTCGCAGATCGGCGTTTCAAACTACTGTTTTATTTGACATTTTGTTCCAAAATTGTCCAGTTTACTCAAACGAATATCAAGTTTTTTCTAATTTTTGAGCACTCTGTATAAAAAACATAAAGTTTCTCAACCTGAATTGTATTTTTAGGAAAGCAAAAACTGTTACGTAGAATCACTTTTTCTCGAAAAGTTGAATATTTGAGAAATTTCACCTTATGTAAACCCCATCCGCGGATATTCTGTATATAATATAATGATATTCAGATCATATCGGAATGTACATTTTTGGCAAAATGAAGTTTTGACTTTTTTCATAAGCAGAATGATTTAAAGACCATTAAAGCACTATAGATATATGAGGTATTTAAAATTAAACAAAACCAAATGTTATCGTACCATTCGTACCTAACATTTATTATTTTAGATGTCTCAAAATACAAACTTGTTTCCACCTACCATATAATAGTAAGTTATAGTTCCCTGGCAGGTATGAGTGTGTGATTAATTTTTGACTGACGCTTACGTATGCTCACGACATTCAAGATTTTGCTCACGTACACTCACGCACTAAACATACATGTTGAAGTAGACTCACGCATGCTCACGATATCAAAATATTACCCACGCACACTCGTGCACTGGTCACTTGGTCACACACGAACTGTAATGAAGAATTCTCTTAAGTTTACTCCACATAAATAATTAAATAAAAGTTTACACAAGAAATTTGGTCGCGTCACAATCACAACCTCGTAACACAATGACTTAACAAGAACTGATAATTAAAAAAAAATGCATTGCCTATGGAATCGGTATTACACGATGAAAATCACGTCACGCACGCTCACGCACTAAATATTTTTAAACACGCACGCGCACGAAAATGTTCTTGCTTTGCAAGTTTTATGTTACATGCTCACGTCGTGTCATGTCTCGACACGACGTGACACGATGAAAATCACGTCATGCGCCCATCCCTATCTGACACTGCCTGGCACAATAATATATGTCTATTCCTGTGTGGCTTCGTGGTAGAGTGGTAAGGACACTTGCTTCTCACCCTGGAGTCCCGGGTTCGATCCCTGGTCGAGGAGCACGGATGTTTTCTAAACCAGAAATTAATCCTCCTAGCATACTCGAACATTGGATGTGTCCATTGTCTCTAAATGTGTAGCCCTCTCCCGCACAAGGTAACCTGACGTACTTTCAGGGATACAGGGGTTGTATTACCTGTGGTGTTTAATAATAATAAAAATTCCTAGGCTAAGTGGACAATTTTTTTTATTATGTAAATCAATTCTTTACATAAAAATTGTCGACTATTTTTATAATAATGTCTTATTCGCCTCCAAAATAAAGAAACAAATCTATCAAACTATCAGAAACTGCCACTAATTTCAGGCTACTTTATTGGTTGTGGCCTCACAATAATTTCCACGTACTGAGACAAATAATCCCTATGTTGTCATATTTCGTAACATATCTTAAATTTAGTAATTTTTTTTTTAAAATAGTAATATATTTATATATACCATGTCAATATTGGTAGTTTATTAGGCTTAATCGGGGGTTAAGCATAACAAAATATTTCCAGAATCTATGTATCTCCGAAAATATATTTTTTTTTAATGCGAAATTATAACATGAATAGAAATCTGACATTGATGCTAATTACTACTCCATATATTCCGACGATAACCGAGGTTAAAACGAAACGGTGCTGAAGTCACAATTTTATTGTCTGTTCGACATATCTGTAGCTTCATTCTGCTCCGGACATGTTCAATAGGATTCATGTCTGGAGATCTGGCAGGCCATTTCATTCTCGCAATATCGTGTTCCCTCAAAACTTTAGCAACAACACGTGAGCATATAACTGAGCACCGCCGTCCACAATTATAAAATCATCACCGAAGGTCCATGCAAAGAGACCAATACATCTCACACACCTAATTTCTATATATCTAATAATAGTGATTCTGTCACCTATCTCATTTATCATTATTCCTCCCCATACAATAACACAACCTCCTCTAAACGTTTCCTAGTATTCATGTTCTTTTCTTCGTACCTTTTATTTCGTTGCCCCCATACCAAACTACGTCTACCTGACTGATACAAATTGCACTTGCAATCATCCGTAAACAAATATAATCTGCACTCTGCTTTTTGCCACTCCCCACTAAAATGTTATTCTGCATACAAACTTTGTGCTACGAGATGATGTTATTTCAACATTTGACAGTGTGCATGCCTCCTCGGTCGGAATTTGAGTTCATAAAGTTTTCTTCTAACAATTTGGTTGGAAATATATGTATGATGAACTGATATGCTGATAAAATTATTGTTCCTATGCAAAAAAAATTTCTCTGACGTCCTCCTCCGTCTATAATTTACATCCCTGGTTTTGCGATGGCGATGAAGGGTTCTGTATACAACACTATTGGACTATACTGCTTTGTTGCCACTTAGGGCGACCGGTGCGATACAATGTCGAATTCAGAAATGGCGCAGAACAACTGTCTTTGTCATCTGCCAGTTTTCTATTATTCCATCACCGTCTGCTACATTAAACACAGGTTTTGCATGAAATCGAGACCAATAGTGTATATAGGTGGCTATTATGTACGGTAGTGATTTCCTCCAATGAGTACCCACGTCTACTGAACTTTTATTAATCGAAGCATTTTTATAATTTTAATATTATTAACTCACTTATCACAACTAGTAAAATAAATTATTAAAGTAGTGTGTACGCAGTGGCGGACCGTGCTATTTTAGGGCCCTAGGCTATACATGTATTTGCGAGCCCTGGAATTCGACATAAGGAGCTATACAAAATGTTTTGTTGAATTGTTAATTTCAGTTATTAAGTGTTGTTAAGGACGCGATAATTACGTATTGTTACAATTAAAATTGTATTAATGAAAGTATAATAAAAATTATCATACGAAAGTATTCCAACAGAGAGAGTAAAAGTTAATATACAAAGCAATAATAAATATTAGAAATAAATACAAAGCAGTAATAAATATTAGAAATAATAGCTAGATACGTACCTCAATTTATTTAATTGAAAATTAAATAAATTTGCCAACGCCCACTTAATGATTTATAAATTTGTATCATACTAAGAGAAGTGATTAAGCTTTAATTGCGATGGCCAGCTAGTAAAGGATTTTTATCAAATAAATGGAAATCCCTCTTGAGGCCGTCGTGCATACCATTCGTAGACCGGTTTCTGGTTTTTGCCTTCATGGAGTTGACTTCAACTCATTGGTACTCTGCTTTCATTTAGACACTAGTGATTCTAAAATTTGCCATGCTGACGTTGTGTACATACCTACTTCGCACTGATGAGGGCAAAAACCAGAAACCGGTCTGTGAATGGTATGCACGACGGTTTCAGGAGGGATTTCCATTTATTTGGTAAAAATCCTTTACTAGTGGCAATCCCAATTAAAGCTTAATTACTTCTCTTAGTATGATAAAAATTTATAAATCATTAAGAAGTGTGTGTTGACAAATTTATTTAATATTCAATTAAATAAATTGAGGTTTCGAGTTTGGTACCTATCTAGGAATTATTTCTAATATTATTTACTACTTTGTAAATTAATTAAAATGTAATTTATTTATTTATTTATTTATTTTGAAATTTATTTATAGAATTTACAGAATAAAATAAATTATAGAATAGAATAGAATATTTACAGAATAGAATAATTTCCAGTATAATTTTACAGAATAATTACACAATTAAATAATAAATAACAATAATAGGATTTCTATGTTAATAAAATGGTATGTATATACTATAAACTTTCTATAAAAATAATAAATCTTAAATTTAATTAAATAAATTTAAATTCTATTGTTATTGTGTTTTGTTTTAAATTTCTACAAAAACTGATGTAGTATGTAGAATAATGTTACTTCATAAATGGCTCTTGTGAACTAGGCCTTATTTAATTGTAATTATATCGGGTGGCCCAAAAAAAAAAACTGGAATTTTTATTTTCGTTTATAACTTTTTTTAATTCTTTACCGATTTTAATTTTTTATGGACCGATTGAAAGCTAAGGATTTCTGCTAAAATACTAGATGTCAGAAATTGAGTTGGTTCACAGATACAATGTGGTGGGTGTGATCAAATTTACCTAATAAATATTAGATAAATTTGAAAAACAGTTGGAACTTTTTTAGAATGAAAAATTAAATGGCCATTTTTTCTATCTCGAAGCCTAGTCTTCTAGGAATATTTTGACGTATAGATCACGAAAATCGGTTGAAATTTTCATCAATCAGGAAATACGGCATAATTCTGAACGATATTGTAAAGTTGTTCTGGCTTCAATGTTACTTCAAATTAATAATGTCATACTCGATTTCATACTGATGCAGGTTAGTCGGTGTTAGTATCTGCAATTAAATTGTGTATTAGCATATATTAAATTTTAGGATGGAACTAGGTGTCACACAAGTAATCCATACACTTAGATATTTAAGGGAACGTGCAATAAATTTTATTGAACCACAACACTGGCCTCCTAACAGTCCAGATCTAAATCCCTATGACTATTATTTATGGGGTGATTTAAAACAAAAGGCACACAAGAATGGCCGTCATTTTAATACTTTAGACGAATTGCGACAACGCATTTTAGACCGTGTTGGGAAGAAATTGACCAACAGACAATTGCAAAAGCAATAGATGGTTGGCGCAGGCGGGTTCAGCTTGTTGTGAACGCTAATGGAGGTCACATTCCATTATTTAGACATTAGTTTTAACCAGAGTTATTGTTATAATCAGATTAATCTTATTAGCCATATCTTAGTAAGTTTTCAACCAATTTTCGTGATCTATACGTCAAAATATTCTTAGAAGACTAGGCTTCGAGATAGAAAAAATGGTCATTTAATTCGTCATTCTAAAAAAGTTCCAACGGTTTTTAAATATTAGGTAAATTTGATCATACCCACCATATTATATCTGTGAACCATGTCAATTTCTGACATCTAGCATTTTAGCAGAAAGCCTTGGCTTTCAATCGACCCCTAAAAATTAAAATCAGTATAGAATTAAAACAGTTATAAACGAAAATAAAAATTCCGATTTTTTTGCATCACCAGATACTTTATAAGATGTTTAAAATCCGTTCTACAATTTCATGTCAGCAATATTTTATACCTATATTTAATGATAAATATTGTTGTTTAGGTTGTCAAACAAAACAAAAATGCGCATGGGATTCCGTTCCAGGGCCTACAATCTATGGTGACGAGGCTTCCACCGCTGAATATACGTATACAATTTATCCACTTCAATTTTTTCATTGATTCCTCGATAATGTGTGTTATTGGATAGTGTAATTTTAAATAAATATAAGCCGGTAAACCTATTTGTATATCCTTCAAAACCACAAAAACACGGAGGGACGCAAGCACTTTCCCTTGCTCCCGTACATGGGCATCCATAAGAGTAGCCCATTAACACTTGTATTCGTATACCAACTTATTTACATTTCCGATTGACGTACATATTTTAATTTTAAACCCCCCCCTTAAACGGTGGAATTTTCAGGTCTAAAATGTTATATTATTTACTAACAGTTTACATAACTTTGCATACATTTTTTTTGTCACAAATCCCCATGTCATTTAATTATTGTATGTAGATGTTATTGTATTGTAATTAATACATATCGTATCACGTACGCCAGATACCTTTACATAAGCAATACGATAAACGAGAAGGAAAGTAAAGAATACATATGGGTGGAATTTGTTTTGTAGAATGGGAGATGGTTATACATTTCATGAAATTACTCTGTAGTCATGTTATCCTATAAAAAATAACACAAAAAGTTCGTCAGTGATGTCTAGACACCGGGCAATTTCCGTGTATCCCGGGACACTTTCCGATTGGTTTTCCCATAGGAAAGGAGAGTAGCTGTACGTACGGAGATCTAGACCGTATTCCCTATTCATGTGTATTTTAAGTGTTATTCAGAATACACCTCTACTGTCAATATATAGTAAACGGGTGTTACAAACCAATGCACGGACAGTTGAGGAAATGTGGTAAGCGCTTTGTGTAATATTGATGGTAAAAGTGAAAATGTTTTACTGCTTGTATTAGGCGCAGCAGCATGTACACATAATGCTCTCCAGGATAGATGTAACAAGAGTGTAATGGACAAAAAAAGTTTACGCAAGAGTGTAATGGACAAAAAATAGAATGCGGTATTGTAAGAAGTAGAATATTACGGATTTGTGTAATAATTTAATGTCACGTACGAAAGCGTAGACAATTCAATTTACGACATCTTCAGAGGACTATTGCATATATCTGATGTATGAATATCAGTTTATCACCATATTGCGAAAACTGGAATTCTTATAAATTTACCAGTGGATACAGTAATTTCAAAGCAACGTTGTTTAGAACCCTTAAATCACAGAACACACAATTTAGCCTTAAATATCAAACATTTGTTTCGGTATACCATTTTGTTTTATTTTATCATATTTTTTGCAAACAGCTTAAATAATAATTAAATATTAATTAGGGCTGGGGAAAACAATTGTATAGTTAATTAATGGAATAAACATTGAATTTATTGAATTTTTCCTAACAAAGCGAGTTTTTATGTTTATTTCATGATTCTCGGAAACTAAATAGAGAAACATTTATAGTTTTGTGAGCCCCATTTAATATTATTTCTGTTTTTTTAAAACTATGTTGTTTACCAGATACACTTGTAAAAATTGACTTTTCGAATATCTCTAAATTCATCTAGCACTCATTGGGTTTAGAAAAACAGTTTAAAATAAAACTGTAGGTAAAGTTTATTTCAAACTTATTTGGAACATAAAAAACGTCGGCTTCTTTGGAGCTGGTAAAGGGATTAAAGAGCCGATGTTTTTTATATTGCAAATAAGTTTGAAATCAACTGTACTTAATTTTATGATTCAGATGATAAAGTTCATTCACATGAAATTCATAAAATTGCATGGTTTTTATAACATAAACAATACTTTAAGAATCAAAATACCATACAAAATAATTTAGTACTGTCAAAACAGGGAAACAAATAATACCTAATATGTAATAAAATATACATGTAATTAATAGTATATAATGTAAAATAACCATAACTGTGTTTTAAAGTATTGTATTAATTATAGTTCCCTGATGATGGTTTAATAAATCGAAACATTAGAAAAAAATTACGTGTATATCTAACTGAGAATCTCCAAAAACCGCTATCAAATTGCCTAGTGCAGTCATAAAAACCACTAACGACCTGCTTGGACACTTTCAATCCTATGCCACAATTAACGCTAGGGTTCAACATCGTATAGTTTATACGAGCACAATTGAAATCGTATAAAAACTAAAAGCCAACAAAAACAGTCGGCATCTCTTTATTCTATATGTTATTTTAAAACTGTTTCTCTCGATTTTTTTCAAATAATAACATATTGAAAATTTTATACGGTCGGAACCGGAATAAAAACTACTACCAAAATCAATAATAAAAAATATAGGTTATCATTTAAAAAAAAGTCGATGACGTCATAATTTAAAAAATAAATGATATAAGAAACTGAAGATAGACTGAAAATATTTGCTGAAGTTAAAATCGCTATACCCCTTCGAGATTTTTTTCCAAAAAAATTAATATCAACGGAATTACTGAATTTATGCGTTACAAAGTTCAAATAACAAAAATTCATTAAATTGGGAAAATTTATCTAGTTGCCGGTGTATCACATTAGTTCGATTTTTCAACTATTTGTATAATTTCAAAATAAAAACGAATGTGCCGTCGATAACTTTCCGTCAAACTTAGGCAACTAGATAAATTTTCCCAATTTAATAAATTTTTGTTATTTGAGCTTTAAGACTGTTTTTCTCGATTTTTTTCAAATATAACATATTGAAAATTTTATACGATCAGAACGGGAATGAAAACTACTACCAAAATCAATAATAAAAAATATAGGTTGTCATTTAAAAAAAAAGTCGATGACGTCATAATTTAAAAAATAAATGACATAAGAAACTGAAAATAGACTGAAAATATTTGCTAAAGTTAAAATCGCTATACCCCTTCGAGATTTTTTTCCAAAAAAATTAATATCAACGGAATTACTGAATTTATGCGTTACTTAATTTCCACACTGTATATACAATAAAGAGATGCCGACTGTTTTTGCAGGCTTTCAGTTTTTATACGATTTCAATTGTACTCGTATAAACTATACATACATTACCATGATTATTATGAGTATGACAAAGATAATGCTTTTTATTCTTTGATTGTGATATAAAGATAGTAATAACACCTCAAAAATTACTTAATAATTTAGAAATGTAATTAATAGTAGCAAACAAAATCTACTAAACTTCCATATAAATTAAATGGTATACATTTTGATGTACAGCTGTCGCTATTGCGTGTGAATACAGACATAAGATGAATAAATATTGAATAAATAATTGTTTATCTTTATCAAATGTTGTCTTAATAAAATTTCTTTGATGTATTTATATTTTTTTTATTTTTGTGACATAATAATTTATGGAAAGAAATATACGGGCCCCTACTAGCCAAGTTCCACAGGGCATTTCCCTTCTCAGTCCGCCCTTGGAAGGAGGAGGCATTATGCCTAATTTAATAAATAAAGGTTGGCAGTGTTCTACAGAATTAGCATATACAAGAATCCTTACAGCTTTGTTTTTTGTTGATGAAACACCTCTAACGCATGGTAGGAATTCCCCCACAAAACAACTCGAGGAGCTGGGATTTTTTCTAAACCAGAAATTAATCCTAATATACTTGGATATTGGCTGTCTGTTCATTGTCTCTATATTTGTAGCCCTCTCCCGCATAAAGTAACTTAAGGCACCTTCAGGGTATTGTTTTTCCACTTATTTAAATACTATTTAAATAAATTATTGTAAAATAGATAAAAACCTATAAATCATTATGGAAATGTTCTCATACCTAATGACATTAATTAATAAAGCCGGCCCGTTGTAATGCACTCTATTAGCGGAGAAAGAGAGAGAACGTACGACATGCGCCAAGAACTACGCATTTCAACGGGTTTCCAGTGATCAGTAGATTATCTCAGCTTGTCGTTAGGCACCGTAATCAGTGGCCTCTAAGTGCATTTAGCACGTTCCAGGTTGATACTTTTATTAGTTTTGATGTGCTTTTAGTGCGTATTTATATACTTTCTATATTTTTGTTTGTTTTTAATGTGGTGTGTGATGAATGCGGCAAAGAAAAAGCATGTTTGTTATAAAAGTAAAAAATAAACTGGAACATTGGAACATTTTTTCTCTTTTTCTCGTGATCCTGAAAGGTAAGTAACTTTATCTGTGCAAAATATAAAATATGGATTTGTTATTTATACTAATCTAAATTATTATTAAAGTAAAGAGGTTAGTCGATAATAAAAAAATACCGTTATGTATACAAATCATATTTTTGCATTTCCGATGCGTTTTCTGATATTATAAAAAATGGTCAAGTTGTTTTTAGTAAGAATATTAGGGATAGTGCAAAACGAAATTTGAAATAAATTTAATTATTACCAAGGACATAGATATTTTGTTTTTATACGAAAAAAAAATATATACATATTTTGTGAGTAGAAGCGCTGTATCTGCAATTGTTCTAAAATATCGAGAAAAAATGCTTTAAGAAAAATATGCGGATATTTAACACTCCTAAATTTATTAACAGAAATTTTAACATTGGCAAAGAAAACACAAAATTAATAATTTAAACACATCAATAACCCATTTGTTTTCTTAAATATAGGTATTTTGTAATCTAAAAAAATGTTTAGCATTCATTATTCAATTATAAATAATAAAATATTTCGTCTATTGTGTATTTTGTTTCGTTTATCTAGAGAATCTACAACTTTATTAATGATGCAAGTGTACGCTAATAAACATAAACAACTGTTAATGGGCATGATATAAGAGGTAAATCTTTGTAAGTTATACTATGCCCCTCATCGACGCCAGTCAATTTCTTAAAACTGTCGGGCTTTATTAATATTAAACTAATTCGAAATGGTCAATTTCCAATAAAAAGGCATTGAAATAATCAGTACTTTAAATTTCTATCACTTCCGGTTATACCGAAAGCAAATGTCAACTTTGTTATTTTAAATGTAAATATATATTTATATTTATTTATTTTTTTTCGAAAATTTCTGTTAACATACTTTAGAATATTTACTTGTCTCATCTTTCAGATCTGACTTTTTTATAGCGTTATAAAAAATGTTATCTCAAGAGCTTTAATAAAATACATCCACATAAAAATGCGTAAGTGATTACTGATTATCAAGTAGTCCTTATCAATACTAGAAAAGACAATGAGCATTTGTGTGATTTCACTTATTTTTGTCAGTTGCAATTTCCGGCGACGTGTAACATTACAAACTTGCTTCTTAACATTACCAAAGTTGGCATTACTATACGTATACAAGTCTGCCTTGACTCGATTTTTCATCGGGAAATAAAAAAAACAGTATGAAATAGTAAGCAACGTTACATTAATTTACCTACCAACATTAACATTATTATAACATAAAGTAATATATATGGTGTGCACGTAAAGTTTAGAAAAAATTCGCAAAAAATTCAACAATCGAATTTTGGTCAAAATCCTGACATGTGAATTTTGTTTTTTCAAATCAATTTTGATTATTTACATATTTTTACGATTTACCATTTTCGAGTTATGAAGTCCTTCGGATTTTTTTTTTGTTTAAACAGGTTTGTGCACGCATTTCGTTTTACAAATAAAACTGTAAAAACGTTTTAGATAAACCCATCTTTGTTTTTGTTAAAAAGATGTGAAAATAAGTTGTTTGCTTAATTTGCAATGCAATTACTCTTTGTCAATTTGATATTTTACTAGGTTGTACCAGTACCGTCCTTAGGCACTGGTCCTACGGGCTCGAGGCGCTGGGTGAACTAATTGACTAATTCTATAATTCATTAATTCATTTTGTAAAAAAAGAAATCTAAAACCAATTTTGAACAAAACAATATTATCTAATACAGAAAGAATATGACCTGCACGCGGGCGAGCTATTCTGAAAAAGACCGATAACGATATGTGCTAGTGCTGGGATAATTCGAATGAAATCGATCATTCGATTATTGAAATATCTCGAGATATCTCGAATACTCCTGTCATGAGAATCTGAATGATTTAGTTCTCGGGGAGTGTGTAGCCGACTTCCGATTGCATAATGTTATTCGCTTCAGCGGCTCATCATTCAAATATCAAATACTTGATTCGAGCGATGAGATACGATGCGAGTACGGGTGAATTTGAACACATGGCTATTGGCAAATGCCATTCTGATTTGGTTGTCTTGAGTGCAGAACCGGATTGAGTTACGTCAAAATTTATAATTTATAATTGAGAACTGTATAGAAATAATAGTCAACTGCTGGCCAAATCGATAACCTATGATTATTATGAATTATGACTCGAGTTCCCGAATGTCGCCAAGCCAAGCCATTGATGTTGATTTCCCCACTTTTCGAGCTCTAACCACAAATCGAATAATCATTCGATAAGCCGTTACTCGATTATTGAAATAATTCCATTATACCTAGCAAAAATATGTATAAAAACTCGTTTTTTGTGTGCATGTGTCTCCACTGAACAAACGGTCGCGAAAAATGGAAGGTTTGCCAGATGCACAAACAACGAATTTGATTGATGTTACCAACTTTGTACGGAACAATCGCGCGTTTGGTAAATATGCGCTTTTAGATTTATCAAAAACATGTATTCTTTATAAAATATGCCTAATCTTATCTAGATCACGATTGTTCTTAAATTTCTTAGACAAACTAATAAGCCAAATATTTATTAATTTGTAGAGTAATATCAGTTTTCCATAGTCAGCAACGCAACGCCAAGAACTACCTACAGTCCAAACCGTCCCGTTCCTACCAGAATTAGACTATCCAGGCAAGAACACCTCTGAATGAAACAAGAAATTGTTAGAAAATAAACACATTGATATTATTGTTTTTAATGTGGTTTTTATATTTTCTTATTTACAACATAAATTATTATAGTTGATTATGTATTAAAAAAAAAATTAAAATAACTTTAAGATTATGTTAGAAGTACAGAGTGATCTCACGCGATTTCATTGCTTGATTCTTTACCTAGGAAAAAAAATCCAAAACTAAAATAATTTACTGACGCGCCACTGGTAATCTGGTCGACTGAATTAAACATGAGATTGAAGAAACAAGTATCTCCCATAGACGTCAGTTGTGTGAAGTTGTTGTTTACATTTACGGGGTTTCTCTACAGTCGTCCAACTAAGTAACGTTCAATAATACCATTATTTTAATATTTTTTTACGCCCGTTCTATTCGGATTTTATTATAATTTCAAGAATGCATATCTTCTGAAAGTTTTTCCGATAAGATCTGATTCACTCTTGTCTAAGGAATCTGATTTCGAAAAGAAAAAATAATTGATTGTCATATAAAAAAGTTATGACCAAAAAACTAAAAATACAATATTTGGTACCCTGTATATTATGCGGAAATAGACATATATTATGACAATCCATTGATTATAAATGCGTATCATATACATATTTTTCTATTTTTCATTTTCGGTTTTACTGGAAATTTCTTATTTTTATTTTTAGTGATGATACACCCTGTATATAGCTCATTGCTGAGTGGCGGCTGGTGAGTCGCCGGAAAACGACTATCCACCAGCCTTAGAGCGAGACAAAGTAAATCAAAAGTAAGAATAATAGAACGAAAATAGCTTGGGAAATTAGAAATTGGGACATGTCCGCGGATATATGTTATGGGCCCACTTTCTTTGTTCAATCGTTTGCACTTTAAATCCAGATTTATGGACAAGTTGTTGGCTGTTATAGTAGAAATTATTTCTTAAAAAAAAACACAAAAATCTTTCTTTCCTATTTTTATTTTTAGAGGACTTTCAGCCAGGTACATGGACAATTTATCCAACGTTTCGTCCTAGTTTTACTTTTTCAAGGTTAAAAGCTAATATAAATTTCCTATTTTAATTCTATTGTATGGGCTGTTTTGTTTTTCATCATTTTTATTGGGTAGGTATGTAATAGACGTGTAGTTCGAAGAGTTAGGCAGACTGATCATTCTCTGCCTTAAGGGTACATTATACAACCAATTCGGTACGGGCACAATCTGCTGGTGGATTGTAAATTGGGTTTTAAGCATATCTGGTTGAATGTATTTGTTTACAATAAAATTTTAAGTCGGCACGACCTTGAACTGCACTTCAGGTTTGAATTGGATGCTTGCAAATCGCAAATATTCAATTCAATTGAGGCACGAATTTCAAATTGCGCATGCGTACTACGACACAAATTTATTGTTTATATTTAAAGTCGGTTTGTGATTTGAAATTGGAAGATTAGATCTTTTAGTATTAGAAAATATGAAGTTTTTAGAAGTTATGTTAAATAATTGTAATTATTTAATCAAACTGAATTTGCACACACGTAATATTAAAAAAATCTCAACAGATGGCAGCTTCTAACTCATTATAAATGACCTAAATTTTATCTCGGCACAATTCACAATCCGTTAGTAAATTGTGCCTGTAGCGAATTGGTTGTAAATATACCTTAACTCTTCGAACTACACGTATGTATATTACATAGGTACCTACCCAATAAAAATGATGAAAAACAAAATAAAACAAGCCCATACAATGAAATTAAAATAGGAAATTTATATTAGCTTTTAACCTTGAAAATGTCCGAAAACTCAGACGAAACGTAGGATAAATTGTCCATGTACCTGGCTGAAAGTCATCTAAAAATAAAAATAGGAAAGAAAGTTTTTCTGGTTTCTTTTTTTAAGAAATAATTTCCAGATTTAATATGTATCAGACCCAGACGCAAGTATCACGAAAATGGTAGGTACGACGCTGTATGAACAATATAATAGAGATACTTATAAATATATTCTGAATCTAACTTTGTAACATTTTACAATCATATGATGTTGCATAAAAATAGCTCGTGATTTCCAAGATACCCATTGATGAAAAGACAAGTGAAAAGCGGTTTCAAAGGTAACTCCATTTCTTCTAAAAAAAGACAAAGGACGCAAGATCGAATTTCGCCTGGGGCACAATTTTTGTCAGTCAGGCTCTGCTCATGACATGACAATAATCATAAATAATTCCTAAACAAAATAAGATTAATTTTACAATACATATTAGTGTACTATACCTATCTATATATTTATCTACACTTACAATTAGAACCGCAACAGTATTGAGTGTTCAGAATTTAATTCAAACGTAAGCTGATATAAAAAAAATAACTTACTGTTAATGTTTAACCTGAAATAAATAAAAATAAGTATACCCAATTTCAAAAAATTATGTAATATAAAACTTCTGAAAAAGTCACTGATTCGTGAAATACACACCTGTTTGATGACAATATTTTTAAACACGGTGATGATAAAATAAAAATGAAAATTAGCATACATTACACTCCTACAAATACGTAAAATTTAAACATAATATGCCATAAAATGAAATTGTACCATTTAAGTTTTACGCGCCACTTTTTAAATCTTATTTTCATTCCATACAACCAAAAAGTTATTTGTTATTATACACGTCAACATAAGTAACTTACCTTTTATTAGAATCTTCAAATGTAAACTGATAGATGAGCCCACACTTTAATTAATACTTTAACTAACTCACCGTATAAATTAAATTAAAAGTTATTTAGCACCAAAGTTAAAAATGTCTGTTCCCTTTATAAGTCCACTTTAGGAAACGCAGCCACAAATCACAATGCTTTAGAGAACAGAAAACTATACACGTTCTGAACAAAATTATGCTGTATCAGAGTACATACCCGTGTTGTTATTAACATAATGGTCAGGGGCAGAGACAACCAATGTCTCTGTCAGGGGTTAATTTTAGTTTAGATGTTACGAGAAAATGCAAAGTTAGGTTACCTGCAAATTCATCTATAAGTTTGGTTGCCTGAAAACCAGGCGGACTATTTAAATGTTTAAAGAAATAGGTTCAGAAATCTAGAAAAGTCTATTTAGATAGCCTCTTTGCAACATGAGATTTCTAGCTAAAGTAATGTCAACAGATAAAAGGAATTCTTGAGAAGTTCAAAAACTGAAACTGTGTGCCTTATGTGAAAAATACATTAAACATAAAACACCACATTAAAGGTGAAGGAATTCTTTTTAAATAAGCTTGCCATTTTGTAATTTAACTTTTAACAAATATGTGCATAGCGATCATCTTATACGTTTGTTTTCAGTTGCTTAACAGTGAAGTGCTAAAAAATAAAGATTTTTGATTTCAAACCTAGGTAAAATATTACGTTTCATAGGACGGTGGGTTGTGGGTTTGCAAATGCACTGACCTTAATTTTAAAACTTACAATTTATGGTAGTATAAAATTAAATTTTACTTTGACACTAGTTGTATCAGATGACAAGAATCTTGGAACACTATTGCTTACTTATTAATTTATATTTACAATATTTCTGAGCAAAAATTCAGTAACGTGTATGTTGGGTTGCATGCTCACTGTATGAATGAATAATAATTGATGATAATTTAATAAATTTTTGTCCATAACTATTAAATTTCCATTATGTGTGTGTTTCGCCAAGGTTAATGCTATCCTTTATTCACTGCAGTGAATAATGTTTTAAAATGTTTAATTAAAATTTCGTCGAATATGTTGTGACATCCTATGTTAGTCAAAGCGCAAAATTGCTATTTGATTTAAAACGATTGATTGCGATGTTTTACCAAAAATTATTTATTATTTAATATTTATGGATAAAGTGTAATTTGCACCTTGCATGTAATGGCTATTATTAACTAGGGTGATTTATGACATTCGACTACGTACGGCGCGTGTAAACTTCAACCTCGTGAATAACAGCCAGCTTATATGTTAAAAAAAATGTTTTTTTTATTAATGAAAGATACAATATAAGAATATTTTTTAATTTGGTATAAAATCTTACATATCAAATCTGTTTCAATTCTGTTAAGTATATATAAATGTATTAAGAATATAAAATGAAAATGAGATAATTATAGATATTATTTTATACACTGTAACCCTTTGCACACACTTTTTGTATTATCTGCTTCTTTTTCCTTAAATGCTAAAAAATATTTTACGTATTAACTATATTTTTTATTTTGTGTACAATCTTACATATTAATTCTGTTCCAATTTCAACCTTCTGTTTTAACTGCAATTCATTTTTAATAGAATCATCAAATGTTAATGCTGCAATTCTATAAAAAAGGTTGTTTATATTTTTTCCTGTTTTTGATGAAATTGCCCAATATTCAGCATTTAACTTTTTGGCAACGTTCATTGCATTTATTTCCATATTTTTATATGCATACTTTTTCTAAAAATGTTTAAACACAATTCATAATTAAAAGTTCTAAGGGATGAAATATGTATCTGTTACATTTGTAACAAATGAATAATTAATTGTTCAAACTATAAAAAAAATATATTTTAATACAAATTTACCAATAGATCCAATTTTGATCCTACCAAGAAAATAAAAGGACATGTGGAAGATGATGATGATAAAGCTTCGTGTAACCATGTTTTGCTATGAGAGAGTGAGTCCATATTATTTAGGTCAAAAACCACCACAATAACTAAAATATAACACAAAGCTCTTTTAAATATTATTAAAATGTTTAATATTATGTTCTATATACGAGTAATTGTTATTTTTTATATTGTTTAGTGTAATAATTATATGGAATGTATCTGTGAGAGACAAGTGTTAATATTAGATTGTTGTTATACTTCAATAAAGTCAGTTAAATACAGATATCCATATCTTTCAACTATCTGAAAATATACCCACCATGAGCTCCTCTATAATAAGACTGAGCAATTGATTTAAATCTCTCTTGGCCAGCTGTGTCCCAACTGTAGAAAAAAAATTCGTTTAATATACAGGGTGTTTCATTGGGATAGGGAAATACGTTAACTGTGGATAAGAGTCGCCGTGGTGGTTCCAAATAACCCATACCTAATGGGTATTTTGCTCTTTATAACCGAAATACAGGGTCTTTTATCAATTTTACTTATTTCTCTATTGACTCAACACCCTGTATATTTTATTGACATTTGGCACACGTATTCTCCATCACTTGACGAATCCACTAAGGCATTAACAATAAAGAAAATCCAGGCCTGGCTTGACGAAAAAATTAATAAACTCTTCCATCCTCAAAACAACACCCTGTATATCTGAATTTTTAAAATTTCATTCCATATTTGAAAAGAGCGATAAAAACTGAACTTAATAATGTAATTTTATTTTTTCACAGACAATTTGATTACTAAAATTTTAATTGCAAATTATAGTTTATGAGCATTTTGGGGGTACACAATGGAATCAGGCGCATTTTATTAATTTTATTGCATCATAATTAATGA
This sequence comes from Rhamnusium bicolor, assembly GCA_029963845.1. Taxonomy (NCBI): domain Eukaryota; kingdom Metazoa; phylum Arthropoda; class Insecta; order Coleoptera; family Cerambycidae; genus Rhamnusium; species Rhamnusium bicolor. The sequence continues at coordinate 357,799 of JANEYF010000831.1, forward strand.
AGATTATTTAATAAGTATTTCTAAAACCTACATAATTTGTACTTGTATGCCTCTAGACCACTAGAAAATGTAATTACAGGTGCGAACTTAGGACCAAATAACCACAAACACCATGAAAAGGATATTGTAGAATTACCCATTTAGTCTTTATCCATTTCATGTGCAGGAAGTACAGCAACTAGTGGCAGGGGACGAAATTTCGAGAATGAATTTTAGTAGGTGGATCGAAATGTTAGAATTATACGTAGATGTTTATTTACAGACGAGCCTCAGTTCATAAAAGACAATGTTTATAATTTCAGAAACTCGCACATGTTGGCGGAAGAAAATCCATTTGCTACAATGGAGGCCTATTCACAACACAAATTATCATTTAACGTTTGGTGCGGCGTCTTTGATAATAAGTTAATCGGACCACATCAATTCCCTCACAGACTGACTGGTGAAGTCTCTTTGGATTTTCTTCAGAATATTTTGCCCGTGTTATGAGATGATGCAGGTGTAAATGTAGCCGGAATATATTTTCAGCATGATAGTGCACCACCACATTATAGGCTTATTGTTAGACAATTTTTAAACGAGAATTTTTCCAACATATGGATAGGCAGAGGTGGTCCTAATCAATGGCCTTCAAGATCACCCGACATTAATCCTGTGGATTACCACACTTGGAGATACCTAAAGTCCAAAGTATATTCCACTGACAAATAGTAAGGAAGAACTACTTCAAAGGATAGAAGATGCATGTGAAGAAATGAGAAATGAGGAATTTCTGCATAAAATGATTTATAATCTATTTATTAGGAAATTTTAAAAATTCAGATATACAGGATGTTGTTTTGAGGATGGAGGAATTTGATAATTTTTTGTCGTCGGATTTCCTTTATTATTAATGCCTTAGTAGATTCGTTAAGTGATGGAGAATATGTGTGCCAAATATCATAAAATATACAGGATCGTTCATATGTCATGAGTCAATAAAGAATAATAGGTAAAATTGATAAATGACCCTGTATCTCGATTATAAATGGCGAAAGATCCATTAAGTATGGGTTATTTGGAACCACCTGCGTGACCCTTGTCCACACTCCACAGTTAACGTATTTCCCTTTCTCAACGAAACACCCTGTATAGATACTTACATCTTATATCACATTTTATTATATACATTTTTAGACTTACATTTGCAAATTATAAGCAACATTTAATATATCAAATCTTTCGACCTCAAAATCTACACCAATTGTTGACTTATAATTACTGTCAAATATTTTGCGACAAAATCTAAAACAAAACATAAGTGTAAAATGTTGTTGCATGAATTCAAAATTGTATGGTTTATCCAATGTCAGTTTAAAACATTATAAATTCAGCGTCAGTGTTAATTAACGATTTTTAAAATATTGTAGGGCAGGTATTGAAAAGCCTTGAAAAGTAAGTTACACGTGCCTATGAATGGCATGCGTTCGAGGTCAGTTTACAAAAGAATACCGCGCTCTTGCTTTTTATATCGTTTTAAACTGACATTGGATAAACTATAATATCAATTTATCCAGCTCGGTAGTGCAATGAGCTGGAGCATTGTGTGACGAATGTAGTTGGCTTTATTTTCTGTTGACTCCCGGGTTCACTCCCATATCGACCCTGAGAAAATCGAAGGGAGTGGTTGTATGTTCGTGTTTATTCAATACTGTAACCCCCGCCAGTGTAGTTCCGGCTAATTTATGTGGTGTTCTTATGTTTTAACAATACCAGATATAATAATAATAATAAACACCACAGAAATTAGACAATCCCCGAATCTAAAGGCGAAGCTCCACGGGCGTGGGTTACACTTATGAAAAACGCGGACACACAGCCATTCCCACCGACATTGCCACTGCCAGTGGCAGGATTAGAAATCGCAGAACGATGGAGAGATTATATCTAGTCACACTTTGCTATCGCATGCCAACTAACTCTACCGAGATATTAATTACGCATAATGCAGTTGATGTATTAGCAATAAAGAACAAAACAACATAAATTATATTTAGTGAAAAAAAAGTAAGTGTTGTGAATAGAATAATATTTCATTATAATATAAATAGTCGAACTTCTCTAACTTCAACCTCCTAAATTCCCCTGAGACTCTTCATGTTAGAGAAAATTTGAGTTAAAGAAAATACTTCTAAAACGAAGTGTATATCAATGGCACAAAAACATATCTGGGTTAAAGAAGTTTGACTGTAGTTGTGTGGCAATTTTGATTACTGACGATATATATTTTGTCACCAAAGATTATATAGGTACTTATTTATATTTCTCTTATTCTAGTTTTTGATTTGATATAGGTAGATTATTTATAATATGAGAACGGTAACTCAGTATGGTTAGCGTATCTAGTTAAAAACTGAACGTATGGTAATTTCAGTCTGAAGTAATTTTTCTGTATTAAAAGTTGTTCCCAAAATTTTCAAATATTTGATTATTAGTAGCACAGCAACTAGTTACATAAATCTAATATCATTCTGTAGGTATACTATACGGTGTCGGTACAGATTTTTCCATAAAATATTTTTCACCCTGGATTTCTGTAATAGCTGAGATTAGAACCAATGCCCATTTATTATAAATAAATGCAATGCCTTATAAGAATTTTCTTCCTATGTAATTATTTGGAAAGAAGGAATCTATATTATCAACTTGAACTTATTTTTAAGATGAGACACTATTAAACTACAGTGTCACACCATAGACTAAACCAAAGAGAATATTCTCTTTGACTAAACTTACAATAAATATTAAAACAAAAAAAAAGAAAAGAAATCACCTGTTCACTATGCAGGTTTTTCCAACTGAAACATCTCCTATGATAATAACTTTACACAGTTTGAACCAACTTGCGGCAGTATTTTTATTTTCTTCTAGACATTTTCTGTATGTTACTTTATTAAAGTCTAATTTATGATATGGAGTACATTCTAATTTGTATGGACCTGGAAATGCATTAATTTTTCTATCTTCTGGAGCCTGATCTTTAATCATTTTTAAAATATTACTTCTCTGAATATGAGGCATGTTACAAAACTTTAAAGTTTGTTTTGTTTGTATTGCCTGAAACATTAACAAGCTTTTATTATCTTAACAGAAGGGTGGAGAGGAAAAAACTCTAGTAATTTTAACTTTGGACATAACAAAATTATAACTACGTAATTATGGCCTTCTTAACAACATGTAATAGGTATATATTACAGTTTTATTCCTAATTGTAAAAGTGAGAAAACATACCTTTTATTTTTCTATGAACTGAAATTCTAATTTCGCGCGGTTCACGACAATGTTAGTCATATTAAACCACTTCCTTCAGTCTGTCAATTGCACGCTGACTTCCTCTTTCTGTTCTTTTTATTAAAAATGGCACCTACGAAGCCTAAATCAGCGGATAAACCCGGTAATTATAATGTTTTTTATAATATATTACTACTTGTGATGGTGAACAAATAATCTTTTATTGTTTAATATTTGTGTAATATTTAAATTTATTGAAAGAACAAAACTAATTTAATTTGGTCGACATAAGCCACGCGGTCATATCCACATGGTAAATAAAGTATAGTTTACTTCTAATATGTTTTTTTTTAAATGATGATTTATGTGTGGGAATCTCTTTGAGCAATATGAAAATCTAATTTAACACAGTTCTGACGTTGTTTACTAAGATGTTTATTATTACTTTTTTTAGGTTAGATCTAATAAAATTAGTTATATTTTTAGCTGCCAAAAAGGAAAAAAAAAGAAGCCAGCGTCGGCACCGGCAAGTGGTGCAGGTGCTTCAGGCTCCTCCTCAAAAGTTGCACCAGCCCCAAAAGCTGCTGCAAAAGCTGCAAGTAAGACAACTGAAAAGAAACCCTCTACGTCAAAAACCCCAGCGGCCAAACCTGCCGCAGCTAAACCTGCTTCAGGCAAGGCTCCAGCTGCCGCTCCCAAGACAAAAGCCACTGCTGCTAAAGTAACTAAAGGAGTTGCTAGTAAAACCGCTGCCAAACCTACAGCTAAGGGAGCTGCCAAAAAGCCAACCACTGGTAAAGCTGCTGCTGGTAAAGTTAAGGCCCCGCCAAAGGCGGTAGTCACAAAACCTAAGAAAAATGTTCCGGTTAAACAGCAGAAGGGAGTAGGTAAAAAACCTGCTGTTGCGGCTCCAGTTGCTAAAGCCTTAAAAATTCAAAAGAAGGTGAGTTCTTTTTTTTGCAGTCTAATGGTCTATGTAGTATTTATGAAAATTGTTTCAATGGATTTTTATGATTTGCTTAATATACCATGCAAATACTCTATTTTGCATTGTAGAACTAGTTTTTGTACCTATACACCATTATCAAATAAATAAATAAAATGGTACTTTCAAAATAGTGATCCTTACATTCCTTACTAGAGTGCTGTGAAGGTCATATTTGTTTGTGGGATGTTTACTTGACTTATGTGTTATGAGGATAACACCGATTCAAAAAAAGAAAATGACCACAAATGGTATTTAAAAAAACATTCGAGTGATGAATTGTTGTGTGGGAATCTCTTTGAAAAAAGAAATATGAAAACAAACTTAAAACACAAACTGATTTTAAACAGAAAAATATGTATTTGTTAATATGAATATATTATAAACTAAATTTGCCATGTATCTATTACAGGTAATTAAGGGTCCAAATGGCACGCATTCACGTAAAATTCGTACCTCTGTACACTTCCATCGTCCAAGAACGCTTAGGCCCCCAAGGAACCCAAAATATCCTAGGAAGAGTGTGCCAACAAGATCCCGCATGGACGCTTATAACATCATTAAATTCCCATTGACAACTGAAGCCGCCATGAAAAAAATTGAAGATAATAACACCTTGGTATTTTTAGTACACACAAGAGCAAATAAACACCACATTAAAGCAGCGGTGAAGAAGTTGTATGATATAAATGTAGCTAAGGTTAATACTTTAATTAGGCCTGATGGTAAAAAGAAGGCGTATGTAAGGTTAGCAAGAGACTATGATGCATTGGATGTTGCAAACAAAATTGGAATCATATGAGGTGTATCTTCTCTTATTTATTTTGTATATTTCAATTATGAATAAAGGATAAGGTGAAGATAAATAAATATTTTTTAGTTACAATAATTGTTACTTAATAATCCGATTAAATAATAATTTTATAAATCTGCTGAATTTTCAAATAATTCATGCCAAATCAATTTAGTGGTAAACCTAAATTCAGTAGACAATTTTTATAAATCAACCTATAAAAGGTATCAGAGTAACTGGAGTAACTTCTGCTACACGACAAATTTTGTTACTTATTGTGTTTTATGATGGTATGCCTTGTATATATCAGTAGCTATGTAGACTCAACCTTGCCCTAAATGTTTTTAGTATATGCATTTATTACCTAATAAAACCATTTCTTATGTAAAAATTAAACCGTGATGGCTGGGGAAATATGGGATATATCAATATTGGAGTATGATAGGACTAATTCGGATATTTTTATAATGGAGATATTAATAAAAGTGATTATTTTATAATTGATCTAATAATTCGAAGTATTCAAATTATTATGTCATCATGACTGCAAAATGAAATAGAAATAAAATAGAATACCTAGCAGTGTGCTTATAAAGTTAAGTTAGCCAATCTTACTCACAGCACGCTTTATCTCTGTTGCACTGCATTGAGATCATCGAATGTCTCGTGTTGTCATGTCCCGCCTTGGCCTGCGCATTTAAAAAGTATAATAGAATCAAGCATGCTCCTAGCAGTCTTACTTTAGCGCTAGCTACTACATTCGGTTTTGATTAATTTGAAAAGGTTTCCAACATGATTAATTTTCTCGTATTGCATCTCTCGATACTAGTATATTTCTAGTTGACATCTGTCTTACCACTCGATTCTGCAGCTGAGCGCCGAGCACTACTATTAATATTACTATTATCTTGAGATATTTTTAAAACAATGAATCAAAATAACTCGAATTATATCTAATTCGATTCTTCACATCACTATCAAACAATACATTATCAGTACTGATTAAAGAAGTTTTGAAGAAAAAAAATTAAGAAAAAACTTGCGCAAAAATTCATAGGTTCCACAGATTACTTCTAAATCATTAGCAAAATATTTATAAAATAATTTTTTTATTCGATTCTAGAGGAAAGTGACGTTTTTTGGTTCGAATATCTCGACGAAAAGATCACCTTTTTTATAATAGGTATTCATCTTTGTTGTGGTAGCTGACTATTTCTGCCCGAAAAGTACTTTTTGGACAGTAAACATTATGAACAAATAATGGATACCATAAATAAATGAAACAAACTGTCATGATATTCTTATTAGATTGTTGATTACTCTACTGTTTCGGAGATGCTTAGGGGTAAAGAATTTGACGATAAATTTTAATATAATTTATCTGTGTAGAAAGGCATTTGTTAGATGGGATTATTTTCAGGTATTTTGATTCAGTGGATGTTGGTCACAAGAAATTTGATTTATAACTTACAAACAAGGTAATACAAAATAGTTATAAATAAAATCTTAAAGTAAAAAATATCCCCTTGAGGACCACGTTTCTAAATTGTGCCTCAAACACTTTTGAGATTATTTTTATTTTAGACTATAAGACTTCAGCAAAGGGAATAATTTAGTGTTATTATTTTATTTCTATTTCAATATTTGCTTTATTTTCAAAATTATTTCGCTTCATATCAAACTTAAATGTTTCATCAATGGATCAATTGAAATGCATTTTCAAGCACTTCAAGTTCAAAAGCATTTGAAGTTTAACTGGGTAGCAACTATTATTAATCGAAAGTGACGCATAATGGTCCTTCCACCCAGATGATCCGAGATCAAACCACAGAACTAAATAAGGTCTGTGGTTCAGACCAAGACAATGAGGGTGAATCATCAGACTTGCTCGCCATTTTCAAAAAAAATTTCTACCCTACGACAAAGTGGAAGTCCAGTAAAATTTCTAGGTTAGAAGTATCAGTGCTTACTCGAGCCACAGAATACTAATGAGCATATATCCTGGCGTTAGTGATTGGCCTTGGTAGTGGAAATAGGCAGACAATGTGAATTTTTAATAATTGACCAATTCATACATCAACCGCCTTGTAGTGGTTAGTCTTCGACTCTTAGTAGTTCAAATTTATGAACTACTGGCCTGACTGGAAAAATGAAAGTTCACCTTTCATGAGAAATGTTGGGCCAACCTGAGGCCCAGTTTTTTAATTGTGGGTTAGCTAAACTCACACTTTTAGAATTTGAATTTTTTCAATTTTACATTTGTTTTGGAAGTGGTGATAGCAACAAATCTTTCATGCATAAGTTTTCGTGGAAGTGGTTTATATTAGAATCTTATTGATTTTTATGAAAATATAATGCTAGTTAACCTCCAACTTATACAGTTATCTAACGATTTTAAAACCGGGCCTAAGAGATACGATAACAATAAATAGATACCATGTATCTAAAAAAGAATCAAGCGACATTTGCACATTTTAGGGAAACTCGATTTTAATACGGCAAATATAATGATGAAAATCTTGGCTCCCCCTTATTTTCATTGTAAATAATTGTCTGTACTGTTGGCAGGTGAAACATGAACATTCTGTAAATAACAATGAACTATAATACGCAAAAAAGACATATTAAAATACTACACTTGCCAAAGACGCAAAATCTTGAAATCTTTTCTAGGCTATTTCTACCAATTTTTGGGTTCTCTTTAAAAGTTTTTTTATTACTATTTACATATAAACATAGTAAATAGATCTTTAACTCACTTCACGATTAACTTATTTTTGCAATTTTGGTGTTTGGTTCCTTTTAGAATAAGCGGTGTCACAGTCTACTACAACAATGTAGTAGACTGTGGCAGTATCCATATATGAACAAAGTTGCAAAGAATTTCATTTTCTATACAAAATTACTAAAATTGGTCTAAAATCCGTGGTATTTTCTGCGGTGACGAGTGACGACAGGATTCCATTGTTTGCTCCATTCTGATTTGTTACTTAGGGTGTCTAAAACATGCGTGAGTTTTTTGTAATTTAATCATTTACTTTTGGTTGTTTAATTTTAGGAGTTTAGTTGCCTAGTCAATTAAACTAACAATGACAATATTCGAGTGCTTTTGAAACTCTACTTTGGACACTTCTTTGTTAAATCTGAAGTCATTGGTCCAGTATCTTACGGTTTGCTCGGTGTTTCTCGTAAAAGCTCATGTTTCACATATTTATATATGTTACTATTCCACATTTCCCATCATACATAAATCGTGACTTCCCAAATTTTTTCAACACCACTAATGTTACAAAATTCTCACTCAAGCAGTCTATTTTTTCACTTACCTTTTTGGATTAGATAGATCAGTTTTCAGTGTTGCCTTCCAGATTTTTTTTTTTTAGCTCGGAGCAAATGGGACCAAGTAACAGGGTACCATATTCATCAGTTTAAAGTCACCACCTTTCGAGATCATCTCTTTCTCGCACTATTTGTAGTGGGGCGTGCCAGAAAAAGAGTACTTCAGATGGTGGTGACTTTTAAGTTGATGAGCATCATACATTTCTTTCATAGTGAAATAACAGGGCCATTCAATGCATGGATTGATCTATCGCGATACACTAAATTTGTACTTAATGAATCCAATATGAATCAATAGCACCAAAATGAATTATAAAATATTAGCGATTTATAATTCATGATTACAAGATTACAACACTATTTGACACAAAACGACAGCATGAAAACATGCTCGTTCATCAAACATTTCGCGATACATATCATGATTGAAATCCTTGACACATACATTGAATGTCCCTAATATTAATGCATTGTTTCTCATCTAAAAACATGGGCGCTGCTTCCAAAATTTCAATAAAACTTAATTCATCAATTTTTACTATTTAGCATTGTAACTTATTGGTTTTCATTACAGGACCTATTTCTTCAAATATTTTCCTGCCAAGGTAGGTACATAGGAGCCCCTTTCCCCCATTGGCGACTCCCATACTTGAAAAGAATAGTCTTGAGATTAAACATTATTTATAATTTATTTTATTTCCGTAAAATTTAGGAACTCGAAAAATTAATAATAAAGGTCTGTATGAAATAATCATATATTTTGTGGAATCACTTAGAAGTCACAGATCTTGTCTGTATTTTGTTATTCTTATTTTTGTGGTAAACAAATTTGTTGGGTAGTTTAGTTAGTTTTAGAAAAAAAAAAGCAGTTTTTACTGAGAATTTATATTAAGTCAAATCCAAAAAACGTTATTTATATTACAAGGAAGTCCTATGTACAAAAAGCTAAATATATATCGAATGAATCTAAAACAAAAACTACTTACACTAAGACACACAAACATTATAAAAGAAAAAATGAATAACACACTTATATTAATAATATATACCACTAATACAGCACTGAAAATTGGCCAGGAAATTTTCAAAAAATACAATTTGTTTAGAAAAATGGAAAAGAAAAAAATTCTATTTTTAAATCGAGCGAATCTGAACCAAAAAATTTGCTGGCCCATTTGACAGTTAAGCCTACAATTATTCCCAAAAATATACAGAGTAAAACTACTCGACACTAATCCTCAAAATATTCAAAAGTACAATATTTACATACATTTAAACAAGTCAGAAGAATCCCTCTAGCATATGCCAAATGCAATAAATAGGAGTTAAGTCATCCACACTAAATGCAAAAAAAAAACAGCAAAAGTATGTAGCATCGCTTAGCATCTCTTTAAATCAAATTATTTGATTTATGACTTGCCATTTTAAAATATCTGTTAAGTTATTATTTATTGTCAGTGGAACAAATAATCAGTATAGTTTATACGAGTAGAATTGAAATCGTATAAAAATTGAAAGCCTGCAAAAACAGTCCGCATCTCTTTATTGTACACATAAAATAATATATAGAATAAAGAGATGCCGACTGTTTTTGCTGGCTTTTAGTTTTTATACGATTTCAATTGTGCTCGTATAACTATATAAATAAGCAATTGTTATGCATCTTTCTTCTCAATACGTACATGCAATTTTGTAACACAAAGTGCATTCTCTCAAAACAACTACTCTCCTGGCTCTACATCATAATGAATATTGACTTACAATAGTAAGACTACATATCGTCAGTGGTTCAGCAATATCTTCTGTGCAAAATTAAAAATTTTTTAACAGACTGAGAAAATGTTTTCCAGGCTATTTAAAAAAAAAAATGAAAATGTGGCTTATTTTCTTTAAAAATATAGTCAATATGCTTTAGAATGAATGTAAACTGGTGAATTATGGATAAATTACCTTGTATATGTTAGATTTCACAAATTTTGTAACAATCTTTAGTTGGAGAACAAGCAGGGGTATTTTTTAGAATATGAACATCCACCTCAAATATATTTGTTCATTTACACCTATTCTGACAATCCACACACACCGTATGTTACCATTATTTTTAAAATGAGCAATGTAAACAAATGGGTTGTTTTTAAAAAATACTCTGGATTCAGCTTTCTTTAGTGTAGCCCAGGATGCAATTTTAATGACACGTTAAAAAATTGCAGCAAGGAATCGCACAACTGCATATGAATTCGTCTACTAACATAAAAAATAATCTATTTCAACCAAACTGAACATTGAATAGCTTTACTACATTTTGTCGTTAAGAATTTTGATTTCTTAGGGAACAAAGCCTAACAAAAGGTTGTTTTTGGTTTTACCCTGGTAATAATAATTTATTAGAAGTTAAATATTGATACCTTCAATATTTATCATGTAAAATATTTCTTGTCCCGAATTAATAAAACTAAGGCACCATCCACCCCTAAAGCTGACTGGTCCCGTACAAAACCTAAAGTAGATACCGCAACATTTGAGAATACAGGATCAACGTAAGAACAATATACAGAATGTACTGAAAAGTTGTGCCACATCTGTAACCTAGATCTACTTTTGCTTGTGTAGAATTTTGCTAATTCTTGCAATTTTGTATCTAGAATAACCAGTATTCGGAAATTAACACTGGGGTGGTGCAAGATATCAAAAGGCTAAAATAAATCGAAAATGCTTTACAAAGCACAATTTATTTTTGGTCAAAATTATGATAAATAGAGAGTTAGTAATCAATATTAAAATTTCTATATAACAACTTCGTTTAGTGAAGCCCGAAATCCGATTTATAAAACTGATTGAAAAAACTAAATTATTGGAAGCAGGATAGGGTAAATTAGTTAGAATTAATTGGAACTGTAGGGGTTAGTCAAAATTAGTTGCATATGAGGAAGTTAATTAAAGTTAGTTGGAGGTCATTTATCAAAAGACGGACTTAGAAACTCTCGTGTATTCAATTAGATTGAATTATTTTAAATCCAAGAATAATTATTTCTTAAACGAAAATGATGAAATAAGTTAGGCAAGTTTGGTACCACCCTACCAATAAATTTTGGATCTGAATTAAGGATACCACATTCGAAAATTTTACGCAAAAGTAGGGAAGCTCACACACGTTAACCTCAAAACGATGAAATAAATGACAAATCATTTAATTATCGAAAAATAGCTTTTGCTGTGTGTTGATTATCTCTTTCACCTCTACATTTATGGCCCACAGTAAAACTCTGGCAACATCGGTAAATCTACGAGAGGCAGATGTGGTAAATAAAATACGGATGGTAGTCACAACTGGAACTGTTACCCCAATAATTTTTTTATGAAATTACACGGTCCCATTTTGTTTATTTTAATTTTAAGTGTAAAAATATGTTTCTTTAAATAAAAAAAAGTTATTAACTCAAATTCTGACAGAATCAAGGGGAAGAAAAATACATAAGACAATTTCCATCCACATCTTTACAATTTACAGTTTCCTATTAAAATATTAACTTATATTTTATATGCAACTTCTACCATAAATAGCGAATTATGAGTATGATAAATACAAAATGCATGATCACAACATAAAATGTTAATATAAGTGCAGTGACATAAACAGTGACACAACCCCTACATCTTATCTATTAAATATATATGCAAAAAACAATTACCTAACATCTTTACTTTACATATTTATTTTGTCAGTCGAGAACTAATCTTAAAAATAGTATAAAATATAAAAGACTTGGCTAACAATATAAATTTAAAACGCTAAGAAAATCAGTAAAACAATCACTTAAATAGCTATTAAATAATTAACTGCACGAATATAATTCACAAATATTAACAAGGGCTTGATTGCGAATAATCAAGTGACTAAAACAAATATACAAAAAAAAATTACGCATTTACGCCTCCTACTGCACCCTCTATGCTCTCTTGTTGTACTGCATCATCTGATGGAACCCATTCTGCAAAGCCGTTATCAACCAAATGTTGATTTAAAAAATACTACTGACTGCAACAAATAAAAAAAATTATTATCTCGCCTAATAAAACGATATTTTAAATATATGAAAGAAATTTGCTTTTTAATGTTTCAAAAATATTTTATTAGAAACTCTACACATGTTTCGGCTTTTTAGGCCTTTGTCAAGATTACAGGGAATACTGTATTCCCTGTACTCTTGACAAAGGCCTAAAAGCCGAAACGTGTAGAGTTTCTAATAAAATATTTTTGAAACATTAAAAAGCAAATTTCTTTCATATATTTAAAATATTTAATAATGTTTCACAAGGAGCCAACCGCAGAATCTGTTCAGTGTATAAAAACAAGATGAACGATAAGAGTTGATGACTACCTGAAATCATTATTTCTTGATCTTAATTCTGCTTACGAGAATCTATTACAACTCATATACCTAATTTTCAATACTAAATCTTACCTGAGGTCCTACAACTACGAAACATAATACTAAGGGGAGACCATCTTCCGTATAGTCTGCTACTTGGGTGAAAATTATCGCTCCCTTAGTTATATCTGCTATTAAATTATAGGCCCCCTCTGGCCACGTACCGTCCTCTGAAATAAAATAAAGTATGAATAACATCTCTATATTATACAGGGCGTTTCTCGAAGCTGTCAATTATTTAACCATATATTCTAGAGGTCGTTTAGCTAATCGCATTCAGTCCAAAAATGCACCCTAATCGAAACAGTATATATATTTTCAACTATATACTCCTGCCTCCATAATCTATGGTTAAATGATCGACATACTTTTTAGACACCCTGTACATAAATATCATAGAATCAATGCTGCTAAACAAAACACGCAGCACCATCATGAAGAATTGCCCGAGTTTTCTATTCTGACATTACATAATTATAATTTTGTACATCATGAAACTTGTGGAATATAGAAATACATTCGAATATTCAGATAGGTAACTCGAATAACTATACAGGGTGTTTTAATGAAGTCATAATACACTTCGAGGAGTGATTCCCCTCGACGAAAAAATAAAAAAAAATAAAAAATAAAAACCAATAAATTTTTTTCCTAAAACGCTTCCTAAGCATTCTACGATGCTCTGAAAGTATATAATATTAAACAGGCTTTTTAAATAATTAATTATTCAGTGATGGTTGAAAGTATCGACTTCAAACTTTGCAGGAAAATTGTTTCATAGTAGCCTACATACATACACGGTTTCAACAAAAATTAACTAGCGGCGCGGCGTCGGAGTTAGGGCAGGTTGTGGCGTTAGAATTTTACATAAAAAAGTTATAGTTTATAGGAGCACAATTGAAATCGTATAAAAACTAAAATCCAGCAAAAACAATCGGCATCTCTTTATTCTATATATTATTTTATATGTACAATAAAGAGATGCCGACTGTTTTTGCTGGCTTTTAGTTTTTATACGATTTCAATTGTGCTCGTATAAACTATACTTGCTAATCGAATTTTTCAGGATAAAAACCAACCTGTTAGAATTTAATAAAAACCCACCAACATCTTTCCATTAATTAATTACCTAAATAATTACGTTTACAAAGACAGATCAAATTATTCATAAACGAGATTGACTACTAACGGGGTCAAGCTACATTCAGATTTTTTCAATTTTACTTGTAAATGGTACGATATATTTTAAAAAAAAAAAAAAAAAAAAAAAAAAAAAACTGAAGGGGAACAAAAGTTTTAGTGGTAATTATTTAGTATACGATAAGATGCTTAAATTTTCCTGAAATTTTTTTTCTAAACCCCCAAAATAAGGTACGCTGAACACGAATATGTACTTTTTTTTCGCCGGAGAGAAGCATTTTCACACACATCTGTCACTTTTTGTTCTGATATATTTAACACTTCCTGTTACTAATTTTACAATTTTAATGCTTAGAAGACGATGTTACTTTTATCTTGTACACGAATATAATGTTTTACACATTAAAAACCATGTTTTAAATACGAAAATGCATGGAAAATGCTGTACCGTGACAAATCATTTATAGTCACGGAGAAGTTAGGTGCGATTCTATTCTGTTGTGTCTAAAGATACGACATTGTATAACTATCGTTCAGTTTAGAACCAGATCGGATCATTTTTAGGGTAAGTTGCTCATTTAGTCGATAACGTAATTAAAGAAATGGATTATATCTTTAAATATGTTATTGTTCATCAAGGACCAACGAGAAGGTATGAGAAATTATCTTTGCCAGGAAAGGAGAGGAACAGGTATTAGGTTAGGTTAGGTTGTATTATTGCGCAAATCTACACATCATCAGATGCTCATTGCACATTGTCATATCTTGTACAAACATCCCTAACTACCCTTAAATAAATTAACAAGATTGCATTTTTCAATAACATTAAGAATTATTCCTTGCCCTATAAATTTTGGGTGAAAAAGGGTAAATTTTAAATAGAGTGCCTTTTACCTTGGATTATGGTTACAATAACACCTCATAATGAAACCACCCTTTGGTCATATTAAAATTATTCGCTAAATCAACCCCTTTTATTGTAACCATAATCCTATGTAAAAAGCACCCTATTTAAAACTTACCCTTTTCCACCCAAAATTTATAGGACAAGGAATAATTCTTAATGTTACTGAAGAATGCAATCTTATTAACTTATTTAAGGGTAGTTAAAAATGTTTGCACAGGATATGACAATGTGCAATGAACATTTGATGATGTGTAGTGTGTCGGTATAATTGGTTTTGTGGTATCTCACAGGGGCGTGTTCTGAAAATCACCGAAATTAAAAATTCAGTAAATAAATAAAAATTGCAATAAATAAATAAATAAAAACTAATAAAACAAATTTTACCTTGTTACCCGATCACGTCTTTAAGAAACTGTTAAATACAGTGGGAAATTATTTGCGAGGCACTTTAGACACTATCTGAAACGCGACGCTAATTTCACATACATTTTAGTTGCACTTTTACCATGTAATGGCGTTATCACAAATACAAAGCTGTTTTTTCTAAGGAAAAAAATTGCTCTTATTATAAAAAATGACGTATACTATACTCCAAACCGTTCAGAGTATTATTGGGGTGAGGGAAATAATGCAAATCGTTAGATATATCCAGTGTAAAAAGTGACAGGTGTCTGTGAAAGTGCAAAATTTTTTTATTTTATTTCGCCATAACGGCTTGTCTCCGGCGAAAAAAAAATTCATATTCGTGTTCAGCGTACCTTATTTTGGGGGGGGTAGAAAAATTTTCAGGAAAATTTAAGCATCTTATCCTATACTAAATAATTACCGTTTTAGTTACACATGGTGCCTTAAAAATTAACAAAACAAAAATCCGTTTGGTTGTAAATAACTTTTTTTGTAAGATTCTATCACCCGAACCCACCCTAACTCCGATGCCACTGGTTAGTTTTTGATGAAACTTTTTGTGTACGTAGCTGATATGAAAACAAAGTTTGAAGTCAGTAGTTTCAACCATCACTGAGTAATTATTTAAAAAGCATGTTTAATGTTACACTTTCAAAGCATCGTAGAGTGGTTAGGAAGCATTTTGGGAAAAAATGTTATTCTTGTTTTTTGCTTTTTTTGACGGGAGGAATCACCCCTTGAAGTTTGTCGTGACATCATTGCAACACCCTGTATACCTGGATATTGTACCATTTTATTAATGAATAAAGCAAATTATGGACAAAAAAAACTGTCTAAAATAGTTACAGGGGTGATTTACTTAGTGACATTATTCCTAAACTCAATAATATTTTCAACAGTGCAATCATTCTCTCACCGCGTGCTTCGGGAAAGAAAATTCACCCAGATATAAATACTCATATATTTCTATTCAATGTCTAAGTAAAACTGGATATAAGGGGTGTTAAAAGTATGAGTGCTATTATTTGAACAGGTAATATATATTAGATTAAAAGTAACAAAAAAAAGTCTTATACAATAGGCATCGAAAAGTGAACGGTTTTGTTGGCATGCATTTCACAATTCGAAAATTATCCGTGCTAGGAAATTATCCTAGCACTTTACATATATGCATATTATATCTGTAGAACTTACCTTCTAAAGATTTAACATTTGCTAAACAGCATTCTGCTGCTTGGAAAGGCAACAACATGAAGTCTCCTCTAATTTGTCTAAGTTTTGAATTTTCTAAATAAGCATAACCTCCAAAATCTAGGAATTTAACATAGGAGGTGTCCGTTTCTATATCTGTTGACAAAACCATCGCTCTGTACCACGCATCTACTGAATAAGCTGCACATACAGTGTTTTCTGGTATGGGTGTTGGTAACATAGGTGATACTGATTCTGTATAACACATGTTCATGTAATTGCAGAGTAAATTAAGGCTGGGAAAGGAAGGATGCGTTGGCTGCTGCAAGAACAAGTGGTTTGGTGCCACTATGCAACTGAGGATCGTATCATTGTTGATACCTTCTACAAGTTTTAGCTGGAAAAAAAAAATTTAATGCAAAACGGCCTACACACACTGAAACATGTTGCGATGCATGGCATCGACTCCTATGTTTCATGGAACTTACAATAGTCAGTTTGACTCCACATTACTCCGATACGCCGATGCCAGTCTACACACACTGTAACTTGCATCATGAAATCTAGGAATCAATGTGTGCATCGTAACATGTTTCAGTGTGTAAAGGCCACTTTATAGTGCCGGAATTTCTTTCAGAAATACATGTATTAAGACGGGTCGACAAAAACGATTTTGGCAATTTCTATTCAAATTAATGTATAGAATTCAATGTAATATGCAATCAGTTAACTAGTACATTTTTTCATTAATCTAAAAATTTAATATTAATTCATCTTTTAAGCAATTATCGTGAAAATACTCATTTTTTATTTTTACTTTTAATGTCTCATATAGCCAAATTGTCATATTAGATTAAGACATGGAGTATTAAATACATTTTATGCAAACTGATCTACTGAAAGTTCTTTATCCAATGTTAATAATTTCCTATGAACTTGTGATACTAATATTACTGTTTTGTTTTCTTATGTTAAGAAGCACATATTTAATCTAGAGATGGGTAATGGTAAATTTTCCATTTAGGTAAATTACTTGGCATTAACTACGATAAATTTTGAATTTTGTGCAATTATTTTGAACAACTAATGGAATTACCATTAGTATCACTACAACAGCTGGCCAATATGAAATATGAGACAGAAACTAACGTTAATCATTGTTTAAGATGGTACATTTTGTTATTATTCTGAAAAAGAAATGTCACAACCTCACAAACATATACATCTATTAATTTCTATTAATTCTATATTTTGGATTGCTTGTGTTTACAGGCAATTAATTATTTAGGTTACAAATTGATACAAACGCTATCTATTACTGGCTTAAACTAGATGGCGCTTTATTAATTTCTGATTAACTAATATTTACAAGCAATATAAATAATACAAAATTAATACATTGAGAGATATACATATTTGTGTGATTGACTTTTTTTTGCAGAATAATAACAGACTGCTTGGGTAAATTTAAAATTAGTTTTGTGAGATTATGGTTTGAATTCCCCGTCTTAAACATACGAGTTAATCAACCAGCTGCTGGCTGATGACGAGTCTACCAGACGGCACTATTTAATAAATAAAAACTGTTTTTGAGGCCCAAATGGTTGGGCTTACCTACTAATCGATAATAAGACAAGGACTGAACATTTTAATTTCCGTTTAAGAAATAATTTGTATTTTTTTATAGTATCATTTAGGCGAGCCATCTAGTATAAGCGTCAAGGCCCTGTGGCCGGGTGACTAACTAGTATATTTAAACAATACCTTTATTAAAATTTTGATACGTATCAGAAAATTTCATCAATTACTGTCCAGTCGGAGAATGAAGGCTCGCGCCGCAAGGTAGAGTATTGCCGATAAGTCATCAGCTTTCTATGAAACCATATACTTGCTAGAAATATAATATATCCCAATGAGTAGGTGCGGATGCAAACGATCGCAAAAATTTGCCATGCACATTCATTTATTTCATTTACGCTTAATTGTGAATAGAATGCAGAAATCACATTCTTTCAGCGGGTCTTCTTTGCCCGACCTGACAGTATGGGGTATATTTATTA
This sequence comes from Rhamnusium bicolor, assembly GCA_029963845.1. Lineage (NCBI taxonomy): Eukaryota > Metazoa > Arthropoda > Insecta > Coleoptera > Cerambycidae > Rhamnusium > Rhamnusium bicolor. The sequence goes on from JANEYF010000831.1 coordinate 376,319, forward strand.
TACTTGGTAGGTATAGAAAGTTTGAGATAAGCAGATTGTGGCTTTGCTTGAAAAAAAAAAAAGGATAAAAAACTTCAGGAAGCTTTCCGAGTAATATTTCTGAAACTGTTACCAAGAAAATAAATTGTTGAAAATGTCCCTCTCTAATTTGATACTTCCCAATATACGGATATTCTGACCTGATATATTTTTTATGTTTTCTATTTTATATTGTACACTAACTGATAAATAAATTCAACATAGATATTTGTACTTATCGCATATATGCCCCTATCGATTTTCTTTAATATATTTGTAACTATTTTAAACATATTGGTAATTTGTAAAAATTAAATATCCCAATTCTAATTTCATAGGTTCATCGTGTGTAAATCTTGCTATAACCTTGAAATCTTATAATCCTAAAAACTGAATAAAAATAAAAACATCTAGTTTCTAATCTTACTCAGATTATTAAATGAACATCACATAAATTAATCAAGTGATAACCTAATTATAAGTCTAATGGGGGGTATCATCAAAGACTTAATCCTATAATGAGTTTGTTTCAGTTTTCTGATATACATAGAGCTGGACATTGATATCTACTGGCCACGAGTATAAAGTATTTCAGGTCTGTACTTACATCCTATCCTACATAAGTATACAACATGGTGAAAAATAGATTTTGTAGAAGCACAATTTTAACCCTTTCATCATTGCAGCGCTCGATATCACTATATGGGTAGTCAAGAACTTTTTAGTTTTGTCAATTTTCAACATCTATTCGAACTTTTAAAGCAATTTTTTCAGAACAATTTTGTTTTTCGTCCAAAGGGACAGAGCCTTTTGCACAGGATAATAGGCTGCCAAATTCGACAAACGATACATGGGGGTGTTTTTCATTTAGTTTTTTCGATATCTACATCTCTTCACGAATTATAAGGACTTTTTGGTTCTGTCAGTTTTTATTTCACATATTTAACATCTATTCGATCTTTTAAAGATTTTTTTCCAAACTTTAGTTTTTCGTCTAAAAGGACTGAGGCTTTTGAACAGGATTGTGTTCAGTGAAATATTTATTGCTCCTGTCATTTTAAATACTACAAAATCGCCAATTAAAACGTACCTAATAAATATATCACTTATAATATCTATATGTGTGTACGTCAGTGCAGTATCCTGGATAAGCCCCTGGTTTTTACGTCATGTACTATTTACTCACGGGTTTTATTGATAAAAATGGAATGTCACCACCAAACATTTTACAACATACATCATGGTTCATTGGTAGGGTATTATGAAACTTATTTTTGCAAATTTTAATATACCATCTTATTGACAGTGAAAAATATGATACAAAAGATGTACCTAGACTATAAGTGTAGACTTTTTTCGTAAATTGTATATCATCTCATGCGACAATGAACTTACAGATTAATTTCTATGAAACAGAAATACATATAATATTTTCAATACCATATGAACAAAGCATTTTTTAAAATTTGTTCAAATAATAGTACGTGGTATACATTTTGAAAAGATATTTTAATATACTTACATACAAATGATCAGGGATAAGTGGAACAGTCGGAACCAACGGCGTGAAATGGACCTGTTCTAATGTAACTTCTGGATACCTTTTTAGTGGAAATTTATCTCTGATCATCTTCAGTGCCTTATCGATTTCGCTTTGTGTTCCTTCGACCGAGCATACTTTGAACTTACTATTTGTGGGATGTTTCTTGACCAAAACATGGGCATTGCTTGTGTCCTTGATCTTGATTACGTAACCACCGCGGCGGCCAATCAATCTACCAACCAGACCTTGAGGAATGACGAATTCATAGAAAGTTAGTAGATTGTTGTTTTCGGGGTCGAAACGTTGATGCCTGGTATACGAGACGGTGGAGGTGTCGCCAAGTCGCTACCACCTTTACCACTATCACTGGAACCCTGCATGGAAATGAAATAAGTAGTATGAAGTATTGATAAAAACTAAAAGTTAACAGGTTGTTGGCTGTTATCAGCTAAATATAAATTAGAACAATAGGTAAATGAAAACGTAAAAACATTAATTACCATAAATGTTGTTGTATTTATGCACTACAAAACTAAAACCTAAAGAAAACTAATAAAATTATTGTTGTTTTTATGGGCCACCTGTTAAGAATTTTTATGAAATAGAAGAAAAGTGTTATCGCAGAATTAAAATATTGAGAATTCATAAAATGATTATTATTTTGTTCTAATTTAATATTTAATTAAGTGACTATCAGAAAACATTAGTCACATTAAACTTTTTAAGTGAACCAAATTATAAAGATCTCATATTTTATAGAGTATTTGTGACTAATAATAATATAACATCTATTAATCCTAAAAATCAAGTACCCAATGAGTTTCACCTGGGAAAGCAATTGCTTCATCCCTTAAATTTCAAAAAACACTCAAACGAACACCTTGATGAGATTTCTTGTAATTATCTCGAAAACGGTGTATCAAAGCGAATATTTTCTATCAGGTAAAATTATAGGAAATGAAATTCTGTTTGAAGGTCTAGAGCATTCCAGAATATTACCGGCCGTTCGCGTACAATTCCAGTCTCATCTAACCAGTCTACAAAGTCCAGTGGTGTAACATTATGTTATAAACATTTATGATGGTGTCACATTTATAACGTGACCACATACCACCATCTGTGTGATATCTATGTGTATATGAATATTTTAAAATTTAATAAAAGTAAAACCACTTTTTACAAATGAAACAAGCACAACATTTTTTCCGACTGTTAATCAAGAAGTAAAAAATAATGGTATATTATCGTTTATATATATTATATTATAATCATGCACATATGAAAGAACCTATTTAAATATATAAACAAGTTCTGTATAACACATAAATGGCATTATTCATCATAATGTATCGCTTTCATATAATGCCGTGCCGGCCAACAGATCTGTCGCATGTCGCTCCATTTATGTGTAGACGGCCCCTATATACACGCGCCCAGAAGTATTTTCAATACTAAAAGGTGTTACGCTTGTTTGTCGTAAAAGTTATTTTTCGCGCAATATCAACGCAAAGAAGGGGGCGAAATCTAGTACGTTGCGAAAAAATTCATTTCGAACCTCCGTTATGTAGGGATGGTAAAAGGGCTTGAAAATCGCTTTTACAACATTTATTATACTATTTATTACGTAGTCAATTCACAAGCGTAGCAAAATAGATGCAGTAAATAATTTGACTGGTTGTCCTACTTGAAATGTTCATCACTTATTAGTTAAAGTTTATTTCAAGCTTATTTGCAACATAAAAAACATTGGCTTCTTCGATCCCTTTACCACCGCCAAAGAAGCCGACGTTTTTATGTTGTAAATAAGTTCTAAATAAACTATACATGTCATTTCATTTGTAAACATAAGTGTTAGTTTTTGAAGACTCGACTGTTGGGGCACTAGGAAGTTTTTATAATTTTCTTGATTTCTAAATAAACCTGATTATTACGATTTAAAACTGTCTTGAAAATTGTAGGTTATGTAGTAAATTGTAACAAATACACCCATGTAGTAAATGTAGCATCTACTACCTTCCCTAGTCTGAACATATTTTTGACCCCACATTACGTGGAGATTTTGGAGCATTTCAGAGTAGAAGAAAAACCAGTTTTGTAAACATGCAACTTTCTTTAAAAACATTCATTTATTTTTTTTGGTGATTTTATAGATAGGTAAAGCAACGGCGGTTCTTCTATAGGGTCATTTGGTCAATGACCTCCCACATACAAATAAAAAATAGAGCTATTCATTTTCTGAAGTTTAAAAATATATAATATATATATATATATATATATATATATATATATATATATATATATATATATATATATATATATATATATATATATATATTAAACTTCAGAAAACGAATAGCTCTATTTTTATTTGTATGTGGGAGGTCATTGACCAATTGACCCTATATAAAAACCGCCGTTGAGGTAAAGACTAAAATCGTTTGAAGTATATTGTAAGGTATTGTTTAGACTACCGGATAAGCAAATTTCATATTCCCTATTATATGTATACATAAAGTTTCTAGAAATGGCCTCAACACAATAGACCCGTTAGTATAATTTCTTGAATATTACCTGATCTGCAAATTGAAGGAACTACCAGGAATTTTTAAATGACTCCAGCTCATTAAGTAAGGTCTAGAGAAGGTATAAATGCTGCTACTTTGTAAACAGCAAGCGCGGTGAATTATTTGTGCAATGCCAGATAAATAGTGTTTCTGCGGATTGTTTGTGTGATAAAAATTGTCTGTGTTTGTTGTTTTCATTGTATTAAAATATCTAATAAAAAATAACTTGTTTAATGTTACACAGGAAAATTATGGAGCGTAGAGGTAACACAACGGAAGTGAAAAAAATCGTGGTTGGGATTATTTAAAAATCATTTTAAAGGCGCTTCTGCATCCAGCGCGCCGCGTCGCGCATTGGCAAACGTTGCAGCAACGTTTATGAATGAGCAGCACGGCGTGCTTGATTTGGAAGCGCCTTAATACATATTATTACTATAAATACGGTCGTACTTGGTACTCACAATGGAAACAACCTTAAAATACAATTTGGAAATCGTTAGAATATTACAAACAAATGCTGTGTTGCATTTTAACGTTTTCTATTTTTATACAAATGTTATCTCCTCAGATGAGGTACTTTTAACTGTAATTTTGACAATTTTACAATAAACATTTTTTAACATCGTTACCTATTGCAAAAATTAATAGGTAATATATTTTCATTTTTTTTTTTTAATTTCACCCTATTCCTTGGGAAACTTTTAATTCGGAACACTAAAATCACCTCAATCACCGTTAGATCTATTAATGGCATAAAAAACCCATTAGCAACACATCACTAATAAGAAATTATTAACTAAAAAAGCATGAATTTAGATCGCGTTTTTTAAAATCTAGCACACTGTGCGTCGTGTGCATTGATTATAATAATATTTTCGTTGACTGGCAATGTACAGGGTTATTCATTATAAATTACCCACCCTCTTATCTTCGTTATTATTGCCTATAGAAAAAAAAGTTTTAAATAAAAGTTGTGTGGTTATGACTGAATTTTGTTAAAATGCTATCAAAAGTACAGTAGCGAGCAGATTTCAAGAGATACAAAAAATAATATATTTTTTTAAATGGGATACCCTGTATATTATTAAATTTTTGTTCATGGTTTCAAAAATATACCATATGTTACAACTATCTTTTTGCTGCAGGTTTATTTTTGTAATTTTGTATATAACAAGTAAATATTTGTTTTTTTCTCCCTCACTCTAAATCATTTTGATTATTTCATTAAAGAAATGTCACTTATCAAACACAATAGTTGTCATTTTCATGGCTCATTTTAATATTGTTAACTTTTCCATATTTACAGTAACTAGTTTAACTAAGATATTCGACGTTTAATAACTCAAAAACGGTATATGGTAGGAGTAACATATGGTATATTTTTGAAATCAGGAACAAAGGATCATTCCAAAAATTTAATAATATATAAATTCCGTTTAAAAAAATATATTATTTTTTTGTATCCCCTGAAATCTGCACGCTACTGTACTTTTTATAGTATTTTACCAAAATTCAGTCATAACCACACAACTTTTATTTAAAACTTTTTTTTCTATAGGCAATAATAATGATGATAAGCAGTGGGTAATTTATAATTAATAATAACACTGTAGAATTACTTACTGTTTTTACAGGAAAGACAACTGAACCACTAGCCATTTTCACTCACAAGTACAACGAACGTTTTCAATAACAGTCGATAACTGAAGAATAATTTCAGAATGCACAAATTTTTATCAGTTCTCAAATAATTTGAGAATAATAACCCATTAAGTTTTCTTCGGTTCCCTGTATTATTAAATTATTGTTGACAAAATCCCTAACTAGATAGAACGGATTAACTATTAAGTACCTTTATTTACAGGAATTATAAATCTTTAACAAGGAAATGTGCAGGTAATGGTTTTGAAGTTCAGTCGGATTCAAATAAATACAATAATATAATTTAATATTTACAATGTAATAAAAGAACAAACGTAGTTTTACAATAAGGTAAAAGTATGTACAAATATACTCTATCCTAGTGTTTCCAAAAACCGGAGAAAATACCGGTAAATACAGGTTTTTTAGAAAATACCGAAAAGAACCGGTACTTTTCAATAAAACCGGTAAAAGCAAATCTGCAACAGACCAGAGAACCGAAAATAATGTTTGTATTTATATTTCATGAATGCAAACATTGATTACTAATTATTTCTTCTTTCACCTCAAATGGTTTGTCACAATTGATGAAATCGCGCCCCCTATATGTTGGTATACAAAATTATTCTATAATAATTACAGAAATACAGAATCTCGTTGACATTCGACCGGGGAGAATAATTTTCCCTATTAACGCAGAGGTGGCGCTTGTGAATGGGAATTCCCTACTAACTGTCAACTGTTGAACTGAAATGAACCTAACCTAACACCTAAAATCGTTCCGTTCGACTTGTCAACTACATTTTGCGGTGTTGTATTATATTTATTTAGTTTCATAGTTTCTCATTTCCAATCTAGTCAAATCTATCTAGTATCTTCTTATAAATGTTAATAATATAACAAGGTAAGTTTTATAATTTATATATCATATATGATATTGTAAACATGTACATGTCTATGCTTCGGTAAATGCAAATATGCGTAGTTGTACTCACTTGCACTTGTAGTTTAAATTCACAAGTAAGAATGATATTTATTATGCTCTTCGCAAAAGGTATATTGCATTTGATCGGCATATTTCTAAAACCGTAAATACCATGAAATGTGGAAGTGTTTTATTTCTTATATTTAATTTTTTTCAAACTGCTCCCATATTCTTAAGCATTTTTAGAAAAACACCGGTTTTCAGGTTTTTACCGGTTTTTTTCTAAAATTGTCCGGTTTTAAACCGGTACTAAAAAGTACCGGTTTTTTCAAACACTAGAGTAGCTTGGCACTTAAACTTGGATGCGCAATGGTCTAAACCCCAACCTTTCAATGCAAAGCGGTTTGGCTCGTCTCTGTCCCACAATAGTGATATTGCTTCTCTCTCTCTGCACAGCCAAAGTGCCAATTGTTGAGTAATAGTCAATACAAAAATCTAAATCCATTTGTTCAGAAAATACTTCTTTAAAAACATAGATGGTGTTAATAAGTCGAGAGCGGATCATTCTATTACCCGTATCTTTTAACAAAGTAAACCGACGGAATTAATTTTTTGTGTACAGACTTTGTGTACAAAGTACAATAATTACTTAAAAAAGTGCAGTAATCAGTAGAGACCGGTCAATTACCATGAGTCCCGGATCGGTTTCCGAACAGGCCTGTCTAAATTACATTAGGTGCAAAATATATTATATTAAATTTCTTCATGGTACTCATATTTATTTCGAAGTGGTTTTCAAAAAGTTTAAAGAAATATACACCGTGAAACTTCCTAGCAAGTCAATTTATTTCCCATAGTACAAAAGTAAATTTAAAATAAAATGGAAAACATTATTATATAACATTTGATATTTTATTATTTATATATCTATAGTATATTTATTTACAACAGTAGTACGTAGTATTTTGGTTTAGCTTATTGACTCCTTGATATATTATGTACAATTACACCGTGTGTAAAATGCCAAATGTGGCCAAATGTTAACAAAGACCGACTGAACAAGCGAGCTGGAAGTAATAGTAATAATGGGGTCACTATGTGTGTGTGTGTATCGTAGGTGGCTGGTGGGGCAGGCTGAGCCTGTTCATATGTTCGCTGGGTGTGTCTTATTCTATTTTATTTCATCCTAGTTCTCAGCAATCGCTCGTATTCTTTTTCTAACTGGCCGCACTTGTTATTTTACACACGGTATATTATACAGTATACTCATGTTTACGGTTCTTGTTATTTTTTTTATCGACATAGGCTCTAGCTAACCCACTGAATGCGTAATATTATCTTCCCCCTAAATTAATACATCTGTTATACCGGGTGACCCAGGAGTCATATACACCCCTATTTTTTCTTTGTTTTTGAAGGAATCGATATGCAATTTTGAGAACGTATGTGTATGGTATTAAATGCCAACTTGTACACGTAATTTGATATTTTTTTCGACGTCCGGTCTAACCGGAAATGATTTTTTTTTTAAATGGCAACAAATTTTTTTTCTAGATATTCTGTGAAAATTGTGTATTCTTCTGTTTTTTGAAATTTAAAATCAGTTAAATAAATAACAGGCAATTGTTTTATTTTCCCTAGTTGGCCATGAACTGTGACTGCCATAAACCAGTTTTCAGTTGTCAATTGAAAGTTGTTAAGTAGGCCATAATATTTGTTCTAAAAATAAAATATGGGTGATGTGGTCGCTGTTACGTTAATTTAACATTTTTAAACAAAAAAATACAAACAATTTTTTTGTTTTATTTTGTAGTCTAAAAAGTCAAAAATTTTAAATGGAAGCGTATATCTTTTATCTACTATTTTTAAACAGCACTTTAATGTCCTTATTATGACAAAGTTTGTTTTGATATTTCTGGAAGCGTTTATAAGAAAATAGATATTTATGGATTTTGGAGCATCTTTTTAAAAATTTAATGTATTAGAATATCGAAGGTTTCTAAGATCGTATGTACAATAGATATTATCAGGTAAATCATGAACTGTTTTAAAAACAAGCCACCATAAGTATTTTGAAACGCAATTTGACAGTTATTAGTTATCTTAATTTTGTATTTTAAAAAATATTTTCCAAAATCCATAAATATCCATTTTCTTGAAAATGCTTCGAGAAATATTAAAATAAACTTTGTCATAATAAAGGCATTAAAATGCTGTTTAAAAATAATAGATAAAATATATATAGGGTTTCATCTAAAATTATTGAATTCTTGGACTACAAAATAAAGAATATTTTTTTTCCACATTTTTCGTTTAAAAATGTTAAATTACATCATTACAACGACCACATCACACACGTTTTATTTTTAAAATAAATTACATGGCCTACTTAACAACTTCCAATTGACAATTGATAAACAGTTTATATCAGTCACTGTTCATGGCCAACAAGGAAAAACAAGACAATTGTTTGCATTCTGTTTTTTTTTATCCGATTTCAAATTTCAAAAACGGGAGAATACAGAATTTTAACTTTTAGCAGAATATTGAGACAAACTTGGGGTCACCATTTATACAAAAAATCGACGAAGTCACCTCCGGTTAAACAGAACGTCAAAAAAAATGTCAAAGTTGGCATTTATTTCCATGTACGTTACCAAAATTTCAAACCGTACCTTTAAAAATGAAGAAAAAAATAGGGATGTACATGTATATTCATCTAGAGAAGTAATCAAATATTTTCGAAGGAAAATAGGAAAAATTCTCAAATTCCACTTTAACAATAATGATATTTACCAAAATTTTAAATGCGCTTACCTCACTGTGGTTATCGGATATACTACTGAGAGACGGACTGGCCAACATCACATCTGCTGGGCTGTGATTTGCTGAATCCCTCTCACTGCTCTGCCTTTGTAATTCATCATGTTCTCTCTTATTATTAATGTTATTTTTGTGTTCTCTTTTTCTAGGAATCTCCTTATTATTGTATAATTTTAAGGAGGTTAACTTATCCTCTACCACCGCAATATCTTTTTGCGCCATTGGAGATGTTTCCTTTTCTAGGTTTTCTTTGTTATTCTGACTATTAGCCTTAATGGGCGAAGGGGATTTGGATGTCGGAGCTTGCGGTGGAGAATAGTCTGATTTCGATCTGGACAGCGCACCGTTTTTCATCGACTTAATCTTCTCAATTTCTAAATCCAAGTCCTCGTCTGATATAACAATGGGATGTGACTTAGCAGATCGAAGTTGTGGTGGAATGATTATGTCTATAGGAGCACTATCTACTCCAGATAGCGAACGTGAAAAATTTCGAGTTGGTGTCAACTTTACTGGTGAAGACTTATCGGCCTCTCCTAATCCCTTTTGCAAGGTTTTATCTAACTGTGACCTTTCTATGTCTTGTCGAGTTTTCGTATCGCCGGTGTCACTTCGAGCTCCAATTCTCTTCTTTTTGTACCACAAATAGCTGAGTAGAACGGCTATAGTTGGCAAAGTCCACGCTAGCAACTGACGAGAATGGGACGGGGCCATAACTTGATCGATCCACGGTTGACCTCTTGATTAACAACACAATCCTGCAAAAAATACAAAAACTTAATTTTCATCAGTTTAAAAATGTCAGTGTCACGTAAAATAAAAAAGTAAATGAGTTACCTTGCATCTAGTGTTAGAGCGTATACACAAATATGCATCTATGCCAGTTAATAAAAAGTTCATATCTATTTTTAAATTGAAAAAAATAGAACGATCAGCATTTACTTTTTTATCAATGTCGCAATATGTTTAGTATTTAGTATTCGAACAAGTTATGATAAATATCACAGTAAATGTTACTACTGTTGCTAATTATGAAATAATTATATTAGTTTCAACAGTGCTGGTAAAAATGACCATGTTATCTATCAGACATTTCCTGTGTTTCGTCCTTGGGTCACCTCAAACCTTATAGAGGTGAAAACAATACATTTTTTAAACACTAGAAAATAAGAAAAATAATATTCAAATACTTATTCGTTGTGGCAATAGGACTTACAAATAAGTTTTATGACCTTCAAAACGAATATTGCCACAACAATGATAAATGCACAATCTAGTAATAATAGTGAAATGGGATGTTTAATTTAATAATTTTAAAAAATATTGCATTTGTAAACTGTCGGTCCTAATAATTAATTAGGCAACTACGGATTCAAATTTTGTTTGTAAATAAAGACAAGGTCACTGTATCAGACGTCAATAAACTACGATATTCTGCATTACAAACACAAGGCAAATACCGGAGGCGTATGCAAAAAAATTTTAATGAAATTGGCCGCCTCAAACGGGATTTTTGACTTTTTGTTTATACCATTATGTAATACCTTATTTGTAGTTATTTGCAACTCATATTCCAAAATTTATAATTCACCCCTCAACAGATGTGTAAAAAGTTATTTTTGGTACGAACATCCTTCAGCACTACATTAGAATAAATACCAGAGAATAAATGAATGCCTATTTTGTATAATCTATGTTAAAATATGTTATAGGGTAAGTTACCATAAATTTTATAGATCTAAAAAGGTATGGTAAGTAAGCCACGTTACGACGCACTTCTTTACGCGGCGCAATTAAGTTGAAAAATCAAAACTAAAGTTGCATCTATTCTTACAGAAAACATTGTTGGGCCAGCAAGGAAGCAGCGTCAGTGCACCAACAAACGCCGACAACGATGTAAATTCAACAAATTCAGTTCGGATTTTTTGAATTAATTGCGCTGCCTAATGAGGTGTGGGTCTTACTTGCCATACCTTTGATTTTGTATTCTACATTGTAACGGTCCATTTTTTTAAATAAATAATTGGGATTACATTCCTTATAAATTATATGGATATCATTTGAATTGTAAGTTAAATTCCAAATTCGAATAAAATAGTTTTACTAAACTTTATTGTACTTGCTATTTAGTGCGCCGCTACTGTGCGAACAAAACCAGTTGTTTAGGAAGAGGATCGGTTGCGCGCGCTGAGATGAATTCGGGCGATTAACGGGATACAGGTAGAACGAGGCAGGCCATCGAGACAGTAGGATTAAAGTTGTGGTGTGTAGAATTTTGATAATCTGAGACGGTGCTTTGACTTGTTAACTTTGTGAGTGAAAAGCGTTGGCAAGGCGATGCCGACTTGTGGAAGGAGCTGAGCTATTGCTTATTTAGAATAAATATATTTTGCTATTAAATTTTAGTTTCATTCAATAAAATTTATTTCAACTATTTTAATGATATTATGACAGACGCTATAACATCTGGAGAATCTTGGGTCACATAGTCGGTCACTTTCCCTGGTAACGTTTTTCCATAGCAGATATGTCGATGAAATCTTTCACTATTTAACGAGACAATTCTCTGGAAAAAATTGAGATGGGAATGAAGGAAAACTTTTAGGGACATTGCGTACCTTGTACGTCGTGAACATTTTCAACAATTTCCTCGTAATTTTCAGCTCTTCTGTTGCCAAGGAACTCATTAGCTACTAGTTTAAATTCATTCCAAGCAACTTTCTCATTTCCTTCCATTTCATCAAACTGATGACCCCTAATACACTTCGTATTTAAGGACTGACATAAACACCTTTTTTTATGTGCCCTTCACTGAGTTTAGGAAACTTTGTTTGTGGATATTGAAAACCTATGAAGTTGAGGCAGAATAATCTTCTCGACATCGACCAACAACGGCTCGTTTAGATTTTTTAGCTCCAGGATTTAGTGATTGCCTTGAAGGCCACTCCTTTCCTAACGCAAAGAACATGTTCTGCTATTCCATTGACAGATGAAGCAAAAACTTTATATAATGCAGCTGCAACCCTAGCAGTAAGGCTATAACGTTCAAATCACCGCAAATTTGCCACCGATATTCATATTACTTAATATACTTGATTAAGTCTCGTCATACGACTCTAATATGAACTGTGTGTCCTATTGGACCAGAAGGCAACAAGTTGTTATTACGCAGTAGAACAGTTTTTAAACTAAATTTAGAAGGGTCTATGAAGTCTCCAATCTTCAAGTTTATGCTCAATATTAAGTTATTTCATCAAACTAGTTGTCACTACAAACTACAAGATCCCGATTAATTTAAAAAAATTATATATATGGTTTTTTCTCGATGTCGGTATACAAACACATTCACATTTCTTTCTAGAAAGTTCCATTCCTGTAATCTAGAACCTGCTTTATTGGTTGGGAGATCAAACTCTCTGATAAGGTCAATTAATTATTTCGTTTGTGTGAATATATAGATGAGCCGGCACGAAATGACGATCAGCAGAAGTTGAAGGTAATTGTTCATCAGATTCTGCAGTATATTCAGATTATAGGTTAGGAATAGGTCTTCTGTATGCAGTACTAGTCAAATAGCAGATGGTATGTTGGAATAATTCATGTTCCATTATTTTTTTTTGGAAATTCATATTCGAGATGGTATCATACAAACATAACAATCTATTATATGATTTGAAGGGTCTCCATACCATAGAAACAATAAAACCTATAGAGCGGCTTTTATAATGTGACCAATTGCGAAGGTTTTGTTGTGTTTTTAATTTAAGCTTGCAGCCCAAATATAGAGTGTAAGCTGTTCTTATCAATGAAGTTGTTCGTTTTCGGAACGCAAGTCACTTTTCCACCACTATAGTAAAAATTGTCTGCACTATTAACACACCTTTTTCGAACCACCGATATTATGTACCAAGTATGTAAAAACAAGCGCTCTTGTATACTTGCCTACCATTGCTGTATCTGCAAGGCTTTATTTAAAGTAAGGCCCATGTATGCTGTCCATTTCATTGGATCCGCCATTTAGAATTTTGAAAACCATATTTAGAATCAGCTACCCCAGAAATTTACGGAATACACATTTTATTGAGATTGGTCATTTTTGTTATTTTTGGCTCTTTTTCTGATTCACTGCACTAAAATAATCGTGGGCAGCACCTCAAACGAAACCCGACAGTTGATGAATGGTACGAGCTCTTGGCTGCTGAATTTTTTTCTATCGAAGTACATACAATATTAGGTACTTACAGTTTCATTAAAGATCTATCACGTTTCTTTTGTAAGATATGTTTTAAAACTGCGCTTATGTATAACCTCATTTTCTCCGAAATCTGATGCGATAAAACAATTTTTGTTAGCAAATTTGGATTTAACGTACAAAAACTACGGTAAAAAATTTTACGCAGTTTATGTGTTTTGCAACATAATAGAGAAAACAATTATTGACAAACAAGTTTGTTTAAACTGTAACCCTCAATCGCATGTAGATAATAAATATTTTGTTGAGAAAACAGCAAAACAACATGCAGACGAACCAAAAAAACATTGAGATTAATTTTTAATCGATATGTTTCAACACAAAAGAAATGCGAAAATAAGGAGAAACCAAAATTATTGCTCAGAGGGTGCGGAGTTGTCTAAAAATAATCTGGAACAATCGAAGTATGTGCCTGATGAACCATAACATTAACTGATATCGTAAATAAAGAGTCGGATTTTTGAAAACTGTAGAACAAATTATACAGTGTGGTGATAATGTATGGAACAAATTTAATAAAACTTTCTAGGAAAGTTTTCGAAAAAAAATCATCGGATAAATCAATTTTGTTTTTCAAAACGGCATCTTTTATGTTGGTCTTCAGTGTAATAATTATTACATAATAAATTTAATATTTAATAGATTATTTAGCATTTTTTTAATTCCATGACAATTTTATTTTATCCCTTTAGCGATCTTTGGTACATATATTTACCACTAGGTATTACGGTCGAACAATGCCTTGTATTACCTTTAAATATCAACCTTATTATACATTCGAGTCCTAGAAACGCATATTGGTATATTTGTGCACCGTATACGGCGTCAACGCCATCTAGTTAAATAAAGTGTGATTATTCGCCTAAAACTGGTACACTGATGTACCACTGGGCGGCGTAATAACGAGTGGGAGAAGTTATTAGTTATTTTCTTATTTTTAATGAATTTTGTGCTGAAAAATATCAGAAAAGGTAAGTAAAATGATGTTTATATATTAGTATACCTGATTGATTCACAATAATAGAAAAAATTTAAAAAGACTAAGATTTTTTATTATTAGCATATTTTTGTAATTGAAGGTTAGAATAGCAGTTTTATAAAAGTGTTAACAATTGTTATATCACTGCTACACATCTGAAAATTTACATACATGCTCATTTATACATGACGAATATATTGTAACGTATTTTTTCAGTAATTTTTGTTTCCGCCAAGATGTTATTTTGCCCTAAAATATGTGGTACACAGACGTACCACTAAACATTCTTAGATGGGATAAATTAATATACGAAATTTTTATTTTTTCCTGAATATTTCCATTTCATGCATATTTTTAAGGATGACAAACATCGTAAAATAGTTTTCAGTGGTTTTTGTTTCTGCCAAGTTATTATTTTGCTCTAAAAATATGTGGTACGCAATTGTACAACTAAACCTTCTTAGATGCAGTGAATTAACATGAAATTTTTATTTTATTTTTTCTCAATATTTCGATTAATTGTATATTTTCGAGTAAAATGAATCCCTACAACCATATAGAAAGTCATCCATTCTATTCCAGATGGATAATAAGCGTATTTTCAACTTGGACGACCCTAACGATGTAGAGTACCTTCTCAACAATATAGATGATGACATGGCTGTGAATAGTGAAGCCGATGGTGATTCGGATGCCGATGATAATGTTCCCCTAGGTTCAGTTATACCTAGCAGTAGATCCTTTCGATCTTCACCACAAACTTCATTTCAAACTACAATTGAAGATGATATTGTTGAAGAGATGGATTTAGTGTATGAATCTCAATCAGCTGAACAAGAAGATGAACCAAGACCTCGCACTTTTAACAATAGTGATGATGAAGAAAATGACGAGCCATCTACTGTTTCTTCAGGAGATGAAGTTTTTTCACTGGACAAGATCGGATTCAACACCGCCTCAGTATGTTCAAAGTCATTTCAATGCGACAATAAATTATTGTTTAGTTGTCATATGGTTTTAATCAATTATGTAATAGGTATTATTTAAAAAAATGCAATAAATATTAAGTGGTACATATTTGTACCTTTGAACATGGTGATATATTTTTTGCGGGAATGCTCTCTGGTACAAATATATACCACCCATTTTCGAAAAAAGTATGAAATTTTCCAAAATCTAAATAAGTTTTTTGGTACACTAAGGACATAAACAATATCTGTATCTGATTGAAATGTTCATAAAACTTACCTCAGGGTTTTGCCCGTTATGAGTTAAAAATATTGTTTTTTTGAATCGAAATATTTATATTTCAAATGTCTTTTTCTGTTATGAAGTCGCCGTCATTTTCTTAACTGTCAGCTCATAGTTTTTGATGGATTTGGTTAGAGGTTTAAGTTCTAGATACGGCGATATGGACATCGTTGTCCAAGCTTATTTTTTTCAATTTTTAAAACGACTGAAACTTTGAAGTTAAATATTTATAACTCGAAAACTTTCCTGTTAAACATGTTACTTTTTTTATACCAGCATATGCAGAAAAGCGTCCTCTATATGAATCCATAAAAAGAATATAGGATGCCATTTAAAAAAAAAATGCTCGAAAACAAAATATAATCAAAGAATACCATTTATCAGAAAATATGCCTTTTTGAAAAACAAACTTGACCTGTCCAAGGATTTTTTGCGGAATCCTCCCTGGAAAGTTTCACTGAAATTGTTCGATACATTATCACCATATTGTATGTCGTCTACACGCTGTTAAATTCTTATTTAATTACAATAATTTATTAAGAATTTCTGTGCCGCTTCATGGGTATTTCCTTTTCGAGATTCTTCGGAAATATTGAAAACTATTCGAAACTCACACCTATAAAAGTTTTCTAAAAAGTCTACAAACCAAACTGACTAACAAACAAGACGCATCATCATTGATTCCTTTAAAACAGGCAGTAGCATCAGATGAATAGCCGAGATTTTATAAAACATTGTTTGACATTTGTTTGCAATATTTTATCAGACGCAAAAATTTTATCGCGAAAATGGAATAATAATAAACGGAAATTTTGTTAAAATTTTTTTTTAAATGTTCCTTTCCACTAACTTGCCACGGAGACCGTTATTCTGGTGTAGGATATATTTAATTCCTCAGCGACTATCCTGTCACATTAAGCTCGAACACGAATTTTTTATGGAACATAACTTTTATCAACAGGTTGTAGGATCACCATGAAGGGTCACTTTGTACTACTAGGCGCAGATTTATTTATGATGTATTTGAAACGAAAATAAGGATCGAGCACTTTAAGATGCACACGTTCGTTTCGCAATGAATTGACTGGATGAGTGGTGGAAGTCACCTGACTTTTGATTGATGGTTTTCAGTCTAAAGACAAGCAGAATCGACCGTCACAATTAGTTTTTTTGTAAATCGAATAAAAAAAATGTCCTTATGGTGCGGACTTTTTGGCATACACTGTATTATAAAAAAGAAGTTGTTTATGTATGATTATCATGAAAATGTTCAATTTATTTGTTAAATTAAATTACAGCAAATACATATTGTTTACAAAAATTATTTACCCGTAAATTGTTTACATAATTAGTAAAGTTATAATTACTTTCTTGATAATTATATACAAAGGTCCCATCTAGTAGAATGCATTCTGTTTTATCAAAAAAATGTATAATGCAATTATTGCAAACAACCTGGATACGTGTTGGCAATTTTGATTTTACGGACGGTATCTTGTTTTCCATATTCGATTTAAGGGCATCACGTATGCCACAAAAACAGATTTCACCTTGTTATAACATAACAAACTGATTCTATTTCTGGCATAAAAATGCTAGAATGCTATAATTATATAAAACCAGCAGCTGTTAGTTTTTTAACAAAATTTCATACAAGCAAGAACATTCACAGACATATTCCCTCTAACCTTCCGATTGAAATTCCATAAATAACAAAAAAAAATTGTGCTCTAGCCGATATTTCGAAAATAGGGGCCAAAATTCTGTTTATGGCCATTTTCTTTGAATACCGACCATTTTACAAAAAAAAAAAAGTTTAATCTTCTAATTATCTACAATATTTATTATTACCGTTTCTTTTTATCTGGTCAACACTGGAGACACAAAGTCGAGAAAGTTTATCCCATACGGACAACGTCATGTGTAATTGTCTTAGTGGGTCTGTGGTTGCACTTGAAATAGGAACAATGTCAAGTAACTTTATTTTTCTCGATGTTCGCCATTCTGTCGGTTTGCGTTTCGTATAACTAGAATATTGGTTACCTGAACTATGTAAGTTAAAACGTTCAACCTGACATAGAAGACAGTTTGTCTTTGACAACGCATAAGGACTCTTGATGGTAAAGGAATAGTCCGTATCCTTGGTATCATAAAGTGCATAACCCCACCTGAAGTAGTTTTAACTCCATCGTATCTTATTCGAGATGTGAAGAAACCAGATCCAAAAATGAACTGTATATGAATTGTATTACAAGAGACCAATTATATCTGTATTGAAAGCAATAGATAAAATCATTAGAAATGAACACAGAAATGTTAAGGCAAGAAATCCAGTTCAACATATCTTGGATCTATGGGTCCTTGTTCTTAGAAGATCGAATACCATTTGGAATGGATACATGCATGCAACTCATCAGAAGGCAGGAGATTATTAAATTACAATTGACAGTCTCTTTTCTACATTTTGAGGCAAATAACAATGCTAACTACGATCAACTCAACGTTGATGTATGCTGCTTCAGAGTCAAAAACAAACTACATGCAATATGTATCATCATTTTCGACCAGCCACTTTTGTAAAAGACAAAGTAAATCGTGATGTCAGTAGAAGCTGGCAGCGCTTTCTTACGTATTGATGAGTTTCTTGGGACCAATAGTAAATACAGGGAAAGGCAGCGGAATCGAGAAGTTATGGTCAGGTGTATAAGCCAGGAACACAATTTTCGATCTTATGTCAGGCCATGCTTTCTCTTTATCATTGAGAGCACATGTTCCTAATCTGAGTGCTTTCTTCAAGAGCTTAACTGAAAGGCATCTGGATGTTAAAAATAACCCTTTCAAGATACTGGTAGGCCAAAGTAAGGAGTTACTTAGGAATGAAAAATTATCAGAAGTACAATCGCCAACAGTATATGCCCAAGTAATGAAAAACTACCCAAGCAAAAGAAAATAGTAGAAGAGCAGTACTATGGATTAAGTATATATGTAAATGAAAAGATACTAGTCATGTAATTCATCACTGCGGAAAGGACAAGAAACTGAAAAGCATGGTTAAATTTATGAACCTTGCTAAAATGACTGCTCTAACAGTAATTGTCAACTGATTTGTTGAGCCTTTTTAACTCAACATTTCTTCTCTACAATAAAAAACTATTTTTGTTTGCTTCAGAATATATACAAAAAAAATTATTTAAGTGCGGGTGATATTCATTTTCATTATTTTGGTTGGCAAATTATATAGAAAGTAATTACAAACTAGAATGTTTAGATCCCTGAAAACGGTACGTTAGTTTTTTTATTTTTATGTATCATATTATTTTGAAAAAATAATATAAAACCCACGACTCTTACACAGAATTTTCTAGTTTACAGTGTTGTTTTTCTTTACAACTATTAGTTCTGAAAATTTCTGGCATTAAAATTACATGAAAATATATGGTTTCGCGTAAAGGTGACACCATAAAAAATTATCTGATACGTCACTGATATTAGTACAAAATGATATTGAGACACAGTTCTGTGACTTTCTTAAAGACATGTTAAATAATTATTGATAAATGTTAGGTGGCTTATTTCTAAAGACCGCAACTCAGGTGGTCATTTCGCTAATATCAGGGGCGAATATCAGCTCGTGTACGAACACATCAATACCCTCATGTGCAAAAATGATGAACGATACAAAATAGAAAATATATTACCTTATGCTTTTGACGGGTGATTTTGGTAATGTCCAACATTATATGAACGCTAAACATTTAATAAAAAAACACTATTGCACAATTATTTTGTGGCACTAGAATACGAGTAAATTATTAATAATTGTTCTGATTGATCTGGAGCTAGATTCCGCCGCACTGTGCCACCCAAATCAGTCTACAGGTCTTCAAATTAAAGTTCACACACTTTTTTTTAAATGTTCGTTTTGAAATTCTTCATCATTCTGTCGAGCCGGATTTTTGATTTTTTTGCTATAATTTTTTATAATTTTGATCTAAAATTGAATTTTTACTAAAAAATGTTTTTTTTTTTTTCAATTAAAATCAGTCTACAGGTCACACATATATAAAGATTCGCACAATTTTAGTTTTAAATTGACTTTACAGTTACAGAATCGATCTGCCCAAGTAGATTTTTCATTTCTTTTTTTTTATTCTTGACAGCGGCCAAAATTATTTAGTAAAAATTAAATTTTGGATCAAAATTATAAAAAATTAAAGCAAAAAATCAAAAATCCGGCTCAACAGATCGATAGAGAATTTAAAAAAAACGAAAATTTTAATAAAATGTGTCTGATTCCGCGTCTACAGACAGACGCAACTGTAGCGTATTTAAAATACTGAACATTTCTCAAAGAGGCCACATTTACAATAACATTAGGAAAGTCCACTTCTTTGCTTGTAAAACGGTCCAATATAATGCTTTACCATACATACGTGTCAAAATGATAAAATGTTAAATTTATGGGAGATATAAGGTTGATTTTCCCCCTAGAATCACACTACCCCGCACGATTTTTCCCGGCGAATCAAATAAAAGTTCCAACCTCCTATATGAAATAACGGATGAGATATTCAATTTTTACTTTTTTCAACCCTAAATTCAACATAAAATGTTAATTATCTCGGTTCGTATGGATGATAGAGGGTTAATTTTTTCCCTAGCACCCCAGGATTTCTCCGGGCAAATCGCACAAAACATTTTAATACGAGTACTACTACATTTAAAATATGACAATAGAGCTTATATTTGTAACATGACGGCATCCACATTTAAAATATAGTTTTTTGTTTCTTCAATGTTTCAATTAATTACGCGAGTACATAAATGTGGTGAATTTTGCAAGGAATTAGCGATATAGAAGAACACGAGAGAAGGTTAGGAATTCATTCTTAAAAAAAATCATGTATCTACATTTCACAATATTTTTTCTAATTTTATTAGCTGTACATGAGTTGTATGCAAGTCCGTAACTGGAATAACTACCTGAGTTGCGGTCTCCACGTCATTACAAACTAAAAAATACTAATCCCCCTTGGTGTAAACGGACCCTTGACAGAAAGAAACGTATGATTTAATTACTTTTATCAGTACTGTTTTTATCAATGCACCATAAAATATAATATATTTTATGTACATATTATGTACAATGATTATTACATACCAAGGCACTTTAATTGCTGTTTTTTAGCGTAGTAATATTCTGAAATTTATATTATATAATAGGTTGAATATGAATATGGATTAAATAAGATAACTGTTGGTTAAACGATATCTAAATTACTTAATACAGATCAACTTTATGACGCGTTACGTTTGTACACCTACAGACATACATTTATTAACAACTCAAAATAAAAGCTGGTATCCTGATCCATCATAACGATTTCTGATTAAAGATAAAATGTAAATCACTTTTAACAGGAGACTGTGAATACCGGTTTTTGAACTAACTGTTTCTTATTATTACAATGTATTTCAATCTACTAAGTAGATCAAATAACTCTGCTCAGACGTACCAGAAGACAGAGGTCTCGTAAAACAGTAAGTTGAGTAGACCAATATACATATATTTATATTTAATATACCTACAACTTTCATGAAAACATTTGATGTATAACTTTCATGAAAACATATCTGATTATGAAACTTTTCAAGTGGGTGATATAAACATCTAAAACAAATTTCGTAATACAATAAATACAATTTCTCGTAAATGTTGATAATGCTTATTTACTTATTTATCTATGTTTTTCGTCAGGGTTAATTATAATCAATAATATATAGTATATATTGAAATATTGAACATATTTCAAATGGTTGGCCTACGATTTATGGTTTAAAAAAATATTTCACATTTACATAATCATTTCCAATAATTGGATGGTTTATTTGATAAATTTCAGTAATCGAATCGTCAAAATTTAAATTACAAGTCTATTTTTATCTTTCTCGGAAACGAATCCACGGCATTTAATAGTTTCCTACGGTCAAAGTTTTTGTTATGAACCACAATAAGTTTCTTATAGCCAACAAATATTTAGAACGAAATAAAAAGCTAATAAAACAAAAAGAGGTTCACTGCATCCATTTTTATATTATACCGTGTACAACTAAAACGTCACCAAATTCTCACAAAAAAAAATACAATTTCATTTTATAACAGGCGGAAGTGTTAAGCAATGGTACAAAATATACATATTCTCCATAAATTATTGCATACTTGTGCATTTTCAGTCACATTCTTTATGCTTAAACAACAAAAAAATATGTGACAATGAGTTATTGTCAAGGTGACATAATTTTGATTATTCGCTGGCATTCCTCCAATAAATATAAAACAAAAATAATATGAAAACATTCAGTGCCATTTAGTATGTTTTATTAATGGTGTCTACACTGTCTACCCCAATCCTCAGTTTTATAGCAATCTTTACTGTCCCTGGACCAGCTAAATTTTCATATATCTCGTCAAGAAAATCTTAATATCTTCGCTTCCGGTAAGCGCCTCTTTGATTTTGATGAAACTTTTTGTGGTAAATCTACATACTGTAAACAATATTCTGAATATTTTCGTCGGTGTAAATATATTAGAACTAGGTATGAAAAAAAAATATTAAAAAATATTTTTTTTTTTTTTTTTGGCTGACGTTTATGTAAAAATCTGAAAAAAAATATATAATATTCTCTTATATATTCCCCAATGATTGGCGTTGTTTCATTTTCATAACTTTTATAGTTTTTGAGAAAAATAAATTTGAAAAATAACGGTGCCCGTACGTACTTTCTCGATTATTTTAAGGACTGATCAAGGTCAGGTGTCGAAAATGGTATGTATCGTATTCCCATGGGGGGGTCAATATCACCACGCACGTCATTTCAAATATTGGGAATGGGGGCCATTTCTCCATGCTTATTAGGCTAGACCCTTTAGCCAGAAACTGCAGCAGCCTTGGCTACCATGCAAGGAGAGATTTCTCGATTGTGGGGTCTTCTCTATCCTAGGCATATTTTTGCAACCCTTTAGCATTTGGCGCAATTTTACATTATTAGAATGCCAGTCTTTAGGTTTTTTTCTAGTGGCGACAACTGAAACCGGTTTACTGGATAACTGGTTAATCGATTTTGGATTATTCGCGATTTGATGCAAAATCGAAAGCCGGTTAATCGGTTAGCCGGTTATTTTTTAATATTTGAGCATCAACAACGGATTATTTTTGTTGTGGATGTGAACATACTAAAGTAATAATAAATTCAAATATTTTTCAACCTTCCTTACAACTATACATTCCATACTAAGAACATTACAGAATGACCGGGGAACCCAACATATTTAGAAAAAAACTTGTATGGGGTGCACTATCAGAGATGAACCTTAATTAAAGGTAGAAGCGATTCTCATTAATAAGAAGTAGAAACAGAATGGACGAAACACAGATCCTTGTGGGATAAAACATTAATTTTATTCTCTAAACTTTTTATTACAAGGTTGTGCTTTTCTCCTAGTATGTTTACAATTTTCTATTTGAACTAAATCAATTTATTAGAACACCCTTCATTTTAAATTTTTTAAAATCAATTCTCGTAAAAAAATGAAGAAACGTTTCTCTAACAATTTTAATAAATTATATTAATTAAGCATGCATATGGGTATGAGAACAAAAAAAAATCGAACAAATACAACCATTTCAACATTTCAAAAAAACGTTACAGTTAATCGACCATTAAGTAGATTAATAGCGGAGTAGATTTCTCTTTGCAAATACATTTTGTACATCCGGGTTCACTAAACATTCATTCATCATCCAACCATCTTTTAAAATTATCATGACAACCAGTTCGTGGAATTTTAAAATCATTACCAAATGAAAATCAGTTATTTAATTTTTTTAGTCCAGTGCTTTTAGGATCCGTTAAAGAAAAATTTCCAAGAAAACTGCACTTTTTTACACATTGATTTCGTCCATTCTAAACGATGTCTCAAAAGTCTCTAGTGATCCATTGTACGCACAATTTTTTATGGTGTGTAAGAGAGTTAAAAAAGGTTTTTTTCGCGAAGATCTCTGTTCCTTTTAATTTTACGAATGTTGAATAAGATCGAAAGACTAGAAAATTATCCACAAAAAAAGGTCCTTACTCATTTTACGAGTTATAATTTTCCAGAAAACTTGATGTAAAAGTTATGGCGCAAGCAAATACCTCGATTTTACCACCCAAAATTATATTTTGAAAATAAATTCAGGTGAGCACGTTTTAAAACTTAAAAAAGAACGATAAAAGTTTAGAATAAATATTATTATTCGTATATAATAAATAAGTGATCCCGAATAGAAATAAGCAATGCGTATCCCCTCTATTATTTCGGAGTATACGCCTTGGGTGTATACCTGCTCATCGCATTCTTGCTGGAAAACCATATAGTTTTGGTTAGTTTTTCGGTGTTTGTAGACGTACTTTGCCGTGTTAGAAAACAAAGTCGCGTTGAAAATGGACAATTCGTGTTGTTGTCTGTTGATGATGAAATATTTTTTTTAAAATCAAGCAAAGAAATAGTGGAACAAACATTTTTCTTCTCGAAATTTTACAAACATACAGACCGAAAGGATCATATTTTATTTTTACATGCACTTTCCGGATATTCGGATGTGATAAAACATCTGCTCTTTTTCAGAGGTAAAACAGCAGCTCTGAAATTATTAGACAAACGACCGAATTTGAAAGATGCAGTTCAAGGTTTCGATCGATGTAATGCTTCTAGAGAATCAATTTCTTCCAATGGAATGCGGTTTTTCTTGGCCATGTATCGTGCTATAATTAAAGAAAATTCCTTGAATAACTATTGTTACTCGTGCATCTGTAAATTACTGAGTAAAACTAAATCTGTCAAGTCACATTCATTATCACCTACAGCGAGAGCAGCTAAAAACACTGTTTCCGAGTATATTATCAGGTGCAGAAGTGCTTGGGCAATGAGTTAAACCCTCCCAGATTGGGGATTAAAAACAATATTTTTGGAGCAAAAATAAACATCAGCTCCTCCTGCTCCGGACAACCTATTAAATATGATTTTTTGCAATGGTGCAAAAAGCTGCGGACAATTGTATGGCTATCGAAACATGGGACTCCAGTGCTCTCCTGTTTGTGGCATATGTCACGGGCAATCGTGTGTAAATGTTCCTGATAAAATCGAGGAAAATAATAGAGAAGAAAATGTAGAAAAAGACAAAAGAGAAGAGACGAAAGAAGAGAAGAAAAATAAGAAGGGGAAGAATGAGAAAAAGTGAAAGAAAGATAAATATCAATTCTTGATAACGCATCATTGTACAGGGTGGGGCAATAGTGCGTTCGACTTCGATATGTCGAGTTCTATGATAGCTAGAAACTTGTTTTAAAAATATAAATAAACTAGACAAAAGTCTATAACCGGAAATTATTTTCAAATATATGGTATAGGGTGAGCCAAGACGATTCTACACGGTCAACTAATATTTTTTTTAAATATATGCCATGTATATCAGAACATTTATTGAAACCCCTTTGTGGCCTCCTTTCACTCCTGTATTATTATTGACTCTCTACCAACCACTTGGATGTAATGATTTTTCTTTTTTGTTGAAATTATGACATTTACACGTGTATATTAAAAATGTCATAGTCACAAGTATCGATTTTAAGAAAAAATATGTTGGTACCAGCTATGAGACATCTGTGTGATGACACTTAAGCCATTTTCAGTTCTTAAAATTATACCGGGTGGCCAAAAATAATTTTTAAATTTACAGCTATTGAATTGAATTTTCTCAATTTTTTCAAGTACTGTATATTTTTGGACGATGTGATCTAGAATTAAAAAACGAACATTTTTTGTATATCACTATGGCAATTTGTAACCATTTTCGATTTGCTCGAGTCATAACTTTTATATCGATAAAACGAGTAAGGATCTTTTTTTTTTTTTTTTAGATAATTTTCTAGTCTTTCGATCTTATAATAATATTCATAATCGTAAAATTAAAAGAAACGGAGATATTCGCAAAAAAACACTTTCTTAACCCTCTTACGAACTATAAAAAACTGTGTGTACAAGGATCACCAGGGACTTTTGTGACGTTTAAAACGAAGAAATTAACGTGTAAAAAAATTTAGCATTCTTGGACTTTTTTCTTTAAACGATATTTTTTTTTGTCTAAATGCTATTTGGCAAATTCAGTTTGTAAAAAAAATATTACTCATTTTAATAGACATGATTGAGCAACTTTTAATACATGTGTAAATCAGTAAAATGTCTAATACATTATACAAAAAAAATTTAATACCAACACTCTTTTATGTTGATACAAAGTGACTGGATTCACCAAATAGTTTCACTTTATTCCAAATTAATTATGAAGTATTTATTAGAAGACACTTTTTCAATTAACAAGTTCATTATTGACATCAGATATCTAAAACATTTTAGTGTTTTGGATATAATCACGCACAGTAGGAGATATCCTATATTTTATGTTCCCAATATGAACCTGAAATGAGTAGATATGCAAAAAACTTCTTATTTCTGCTATGAAAACCAAAAAATATTTATCCGTTTCTTAAAAAAATTTGACAAAAAAAAAATCTTTGTACCACCAAATGTCGGTAAAAAGGTAACATTTTTATCTCAATTCTCCGATTTTTAAAAGCCAAATTAGTAAAATTAATTTTCATTAAAAAATCACTCCGCCACAAAAGCGCGACGGCAACCGTCGCGGTGCACTTACAAACACTAAAATAGCAAAACTCATGAAGACATTCATAAGCAATAATCACAAACCGGTCCGAATGATTTTACTGCAATCCGAGAGGCCTCACAAAATTTTAATTTAAGTGGCCAAAGCCATCATAAAATAGTAAAAGCTAACTTTCTGCATTTCTATCATACAAATTTTAAAATATGCTAGTCACACACAACTAAAAAATAATTTTACAGTCAATTTAAATAAATAACAATTAACATCAAAGTTTCAGACAAAATAATAATAATTTCAGGCAACAATCATTGTTTCCAGGGCATCTCATTAACCGCTAGATTTATTCATACGAGACTCAAATTTGTAAAATTGGAGTTTGGTATACCGTGTAGCGGACCAGCCGCCAGCCGTATCGGGAGCTTTTGGCATATCGGAGCTTTCGAGCGGGGGTAGATTTTATTTTTACTACATACTCAATGTTAACATGACATCATGTTAACATTGCAATAGATGACAACACAATCCCTATAAATACAAAATTTCAGACAAGTTAAGACAATTCTACCACACGGCTTCACCGGGAGAACATCGTGGTACTAAATTCATTTTTTAAGTATTACATTCATATTAAAAATATAGAAATTCTACCACTCGACATCGAAAAGCACGCTCATGGTACTAAATTCATTTTTTAAGTATAACTTTTCACTTTTTGCATTCATACAGTTAGATGTCATTCCGCGAACGACAAATAATTAACTTAAAACCGGGTGTGAACCCTATTATTAAACACCAACTGATCTAAAGCCCTTAGGACAGTCCCTCGTTGACCGTTTCACAGGTAATAGATCTCACACGGGCTCCAGAAGTCGTAAAAGGCTGGGTTATTTTTTGGTATCCAAAACACGAAGACGGCGTCCATCACATATAAAGTATTTTTAAACATTCACCGCAGAGAACCAGAAGTACTTCTTCGACAGCTTTTATCATCCGTGGCTTGAGGAGTCTTTCGTCATCAGATTTTACTGTAAAAATCTACATTCGGTCGATGGATAGCCAAATTTAATGACTTTCACAATCAAGACGTGTATGAAATACGTAACGTCGATTGCATGGAGTACACAGAATATGCGAACCATCTGTTGTAAAGTCATCGTGGTTTGCAATCATTTTTTGTACTTTATGCACAAACGATACTGACCAACCACCACCACGAAAACAACCGCACGCTTCCATATTGCTAAGCCCAATTGGGGACAAAGTGCCAAGCTATCTATAAGATTACATAGGAGTGTCCCAGATTCTTGCAGAGTTCTGCACCTTCTTGCCTCGATACTGATTGCATATATTACAGATATCACACCACATGAATTTTTATATGGTGTGTTTATTTATATTTATATTTCCGGCACCTGCTAATGACATAACCACATACAAAGATTTTAAAAATGTATATTAGGTTGTTTTCGAGTTTAATTATGTATGTTATGATAATACTTTCTAGGTACTGCAGGAATTTCCCTATCCAAGTTTCAACCAATATTCGTCAGCAGTACTTTAGTATACAGGATGTCACAAAAGTGTACCAAACTGAAAGAGGTGATAGGAAATGCAACACGACTTAAGACACATTCTGTATAGAGGTGTCCTAAATATTCTTTAGAAAATATTATCAATTGTCACTTCAATTAAAGAAAACCTCATATTGACTGCTCCTAAAAAGTATTTTATCGAATATGTTTAGATAAAGCCTATCCTAAAAATATTATTTATCCTTATTTGCCTCACACTTTGTACATGTGCATATTAGTAATTAATATGTTAACATTAATAGTTCCGATTAAATTTCTTCAAGTCTGGAAAACCCCACTATTACAATGTATTTTATGTAATAATTATTATTATGCCAACCAACGACCACGTGTCTCCGTGTGTAAATAATTTTTTTATGTATTTTAATATGTAATTTAGAGAGCGGTCAAAGTTTCAAGCATATATTCACAATGGCTATAAAGCGTCATGCAGAATAATAAAAATGTTTATTTAAGTGAACAACTTTTAACGCAGATCTAAGTCAACTCATTTCATTGTCGTGTCAAATACTCGTATATCAAACACATTAACTAAATGACACATACTTGTAATTATAAAATTTCAACTGCACTTACAAACAAAATACAATGAATTACTCAACAGGTTAATTTTTGTGATTTTCTAAACATTTCATAATTGAGAGCGCTATTTATAGTGACACGGGCCACCATAGAACTAGCGGGCATGGAGGCATCATCCACCGGTAGTCTTTGAACTGGCGGTTAACCCTTAAGGCACGATTTCTCAATCGCGAGTTAGCTAGGCAAATATAAATGGATTTGTTTTCCGTGAAAATGACATGACTTTACATTTGGTAGCATTTAAAGGGAGACGACTGTTAACGCACCAGTTATTAAGGACGTCAAGATTGTGCTGGAGTCTCAGGCAATCAAGATCAGAGTTTATGCAGAAATATAATTTTAGATCATCAGCATATAGCAAATAATGTACATCTAGGTTATCAACAATATTATTAATGAATGATATAAAAAACAATGGACTGAGTATAGAACCCTGCTGCACTCCAGATATTTGAGTAAATTCACCAGATTGGTAACCACGATATTGTACAAATTGAGATCGGCAAGATAGGATATGAATAAAATGAACTTATCAAAGAAATGCTAAGGCCAACGTTTTCCAACTTTGTTAATAATATACCGTGGTCCAATCTGTCAAACACCTTGGAAAAGTCAGTGTAAATAACGTCTACCTGACCTTTACGATCTATTGCTTCGGAGATAAATTGGGTCTTGCACACAAAGTTCGATACCGTGGACCGTCCTTGGATAAATCCATGCTGATTTTCAACAACTACAGTTTTAGTATGAAATGAAATATAATCATATATCAAAATTTCAAAAACTTTAGAGAAGTTGCATAATATACTTATATAGAGAAAAAAATTACCTTTTCGTGATACCCCCCCCCCCTTGCAATTTGAAAAAATCAAGAGTTTAATGGCAGAATCTCTTAGAATCACACAAAATTTCAAGGACATATCTCGAATCGTTTAAGCCACAGAACACTCTATATTTGTGGTTTCAGCATAAAAGACCCGGTTCCATACATAATAGCAACCCTATATATCACTTTGATCAGTTTGCTCTCTTATCTTTTTCGAACAGGACGCCCCGTAAAGTTAAACAGAAGTAATTTATAAACGCACTGTATTACCAAAGCATAAGGGCTGAAAGTGTGGTGGTTTTACATTCACAAACGAATCAATAACGTAAACAATATTTGAGCTGAAATGTGAAAGATAATTAGTCTACAATCCACTCAATATTAGGATCTCTATCACTGGAAGATGTTCCATTAATCAGAAAACATTTAGCACCAACAACATTATCTTGTTAAGGTTAGCATTCCTGCAACAAAAATTTATACTCTGACAAATCACAACCACCTGTTTTCATATTGATGCAAAGTGTGTTGCATTACGATCATAGGTCCAGCTGATTATTTAAAAAATGTTATAATGTAACACTTGTAAAAACGTATATTTAAATTAATTAACATGGTTTAATTAAGTAAATATTTAGCTAAAGATAATATATTAAAATATATAAATGTCAGATGGAACGAAATATTTAGATTTAAATATATAAAAGTATTTTTCAAAACAGTTTAAACAAAATATTATCTCTGTATCACATTACAATGCCAAATATGTATCAAAAAAATTTTTATAATTCTAAACTCGACATTATGAAATACCTACATGACCCCACTTCCCACTCATATAGCGGTTGAAAATCGGATTACCGACGTTTTATTCCTAAGAGCCTTATCTACAAGAATTAGAACGTTTCGTTGATTTATTATTATTTATTTGTTTACCATAGAAACAAACAATTAATTAATGTACAAAAACAGATTTATTCCTTCTCTCCATCTCATTAGGCAAACTGCGATATTAAACTAAAACTAGCGCATACCATTACCAAAAAGTTACCTACTGCTACTAATTGAGCAAGTGTAAATGCTTTGTTGATAAAATAATAAAAAACCAGAGATGGCTATCAATATAAACACAACATTCAGTGGGCGTTACCTTTTTACTACTGAAAATCACGAGGTATGTGCGGGGCGCAGCAGCAAACCTACAAAATGATACCAAAACAAGTAGTGAAATCAAATGAACTAATTGAAAATGCACAAAAAATTTAAAGAGCGTCAAGCAATGCAAGCTGCACAATATGTTTTAATAGCCGAGATATGACTCACTGCTTCATGACTTGAGGAAAGCCCTCCCGACACTGCGTTCGACTGATAATGCCGTGGAAAACTGATAGAGGCGTAGGCGGGAGAAGAAAACGCGCAAGATCATTTCTAAAATCTAATTCAACTTCTGCGGCCTACGCTGTTGCACATTTTATGGGCTCGTCGGTATTGAAAATTTAGGATCGGCGAGTCATAGTATATATTTATACTAGTTTATTTAATATAATCACGAGGTGGTCCAACTCGATGAAAATGTGGAATTTTCTGCATATAGTTCTCAAGTTATTTGCAGTATGCTGATGTATAAAAATTCACTTAAAATAACTGAAGTTAATTGAAATCTATGAGACCATTTGCAGCAGTTTATTTTCTCACTAAAGCGTGAAAGCTTTAAATGGAGATTAGAGGCTACAATCTTTGTAGTTGACGCACGCTTACGCAGCACTGAATCACAGCTCACATCACGGAAAGGACGAATGCAAATGATTTATAAATAATTAAATTATGATGAGATATGCGCGTTCGGCAAATTTACTGTTTGGATGCAAGTATACTCTTCAGCAAATATCAACCTGTGTGCGTGGAGTTGAGGAATAATAGATATTGACAACATTCGCATCCAAGCACACGCTGGGTGCTCCTCCTAACCATCAAACTTTGTAGAATGGCGTGACATCGCTTGCTTTAATTTCCATGAAAGCCTACTTTACATTAGTCAAGTAAACGGTAAAGGCGAGTAAGGAAAAACACGTTTATATTACCAGTGTAAACAGTTGGAGAGTATTGGGCCAGTCGAATGGTAGAGCGGACAGCATAGTACCTCACAGAGCGGACAGCATAGTACCTCGCCCAGTTGGCTTTCTCACCACAAAATGTGCAAACAATCGGTGCAGAGGCGAGTGGAGTGGCATTTGTTGAAGCAACTTGTTTTGTTCCTCCTCAATCATATTAACTTCGCTCAACAAAACATCATAAACTCTTTTCAAACACGCTGATGGTTCTTTTTCATACTTTGTGAGAAATTCACTCTCCTAGTGTCCTATTACACATTGTTGCGTGAACAGCAACATAGAAAAAGTGGGGGAGTCGAATCCTGGGCTCAATTCACTAATTACTCTACCAATGTAGAGCATCCAAATCGTAAATTTGCTAGAATGTGTATAGATCATACAGATGAGGCAGAAACTACCAATTCTTTGCCAAGCTAGCTGCCGTGTTGGATTGTGAGTACTTCCTAGCCTATTGCCAGCCCAATGTACTACCAAAAGCTTCAACTAAGCACTTATTTTAGTTACACAGTTTATCTTTAGGAGTGCTGCGTAATAGGCCCCTTGCACAAAATATAGTTTTGGCATTTTTGGAACCTTTACTTACAAAATACAGGGTGTAAAGGATTTTTTTCTTTTACAAAAGTTATTCAACATTAAAAGTTAGAGTTGAATTAGTCTATTACGCGCGCAAATACTCCTGGCCAAGCAAGTCGATGCGGTGATGTAACAGAACTGGCAAAACACGTTGTTAAACGTAAACAAGTCGTGTTATTTGTGATTTGTGTTGTGAAATTATAAGTGAAGTAATTATAATGATCAATTCTTCTAAATTATCATAGTACTGGTGCATTGTACCGGTATGTGAAAATATTTCAATAAAAGCGCCCAAAAAAAAACGGAAAATATAGTTAAAGATGTGATCCAAATGAGTTTTCGAAAACAAGTTGCGTTTTGCATACTTGAATCTTATTGATGTGGACAATTAAAAAATAATAATATTAAAATTAAATATGCAAAAGTAATAAAAAATAATGTGTAAAGTATATATGGCACGGTAACAACAGGAATCCTGAGTTTCAAACGATTTATTTCTTTTTTTAATGCTATTTTGGAGCACTAACGACGATATTTTCTATCGTGGACTTTGTGTGAGCCTACTGGGTGTTACTGAAAATCATCAGACACAAAGTTGTCAATTATCCTTTTTGGGTGAGACTCATTTTTTGCAAATGTTATTAATGAAATAGACTTTAATCGCACACCTCTTACTTGAAAACGATAAAGGGACGTTCAAAATTTTGTTTTCTAAAAGTACATACATACAGTGTGTATATAAAATTCTTATACATAAGTATCTAACAAAGGTAATTTTTTATACATATAAAAAAACCTATAAGTATATCGACTTGGGGGGGTTTTGATTTTATCTATAACCAAAAATTTAGGAATCAGAACGACATTAGATATCTCCAACCGTTCACGAGTTAAAGGGAAAAATGTAGCGTGACGTCACCCCCAAATTTGGCTAGTGTAAAAATATACTTCTTTGTTTTTTGTCACACATTTTCCGATACAACTACTATACGATTTAATGTGACGAGAATTTTGTTAAAAATGGGTACATTCTTTTGTATAAATTAAGAAATCCTCGTAACGTTTTAACCAAAGTTATTAAAATTTTAGTGAGTGCTTTACAAGAGGCACATAATGAACACATATTTTTTTTAAATTTTTTTCTCCTCCTCCGTTTTTGAGATATTCGCGGTTAAAGTGATGGCTCGATACATTTGAATCGTATAGTAGGTAGTTTACGTATTAACATTTTAAAATGAAATAAAATTCATTTTGTCATGGTGTATAAATTTCCGGTTTTCTGTTTGGGAATGTTTCAGTAGGTGTTTACAATATACAATATTATGTCTGCATAAATATCACAGACCAGAAACTACAAAATAATTTTGGGAAACAACCATAAATACATAATTAATGCATGAACTAGGTACCATACCGTTCACCACCTGAAGATATTGTGGTGTGACGTCACGCCAATAGGACAGCATTCTTACAGCATTTGATATTCCCCGAATTTCAATTAGTAATTTAAACATTTTCCAGGTGGAAATTATAAAAACAGATTTGATAATTGTTAATGTTTAATAGGATTTTATTAGAATTTACGGATCGAGCATACCCACTAGATACACGACTAGCGGTATGCGCAGTTTACATATGCCTGCTGTTGCCAATGTGAATGTCAGAAGGTACTTTTACAGTAGGTTAGGATACTGCCTTTCTCAAGAAGGAGGTCTTTTTAAGCATCTAATTTGAATTACTTATTTATTTATATATTGTTTTAGAGTTGGTATTATTTTGCTCTATTAATAATATCACAATAATTCATGTCGCTGTATTATCCTGTGTTTTCTTGAAATAGTTCCAAAGAATAGATTTTTTTAGCTCCTGGGCGCATTTTGTTAATAAAAAAATAGAAATTAAAATTTATTTGACTATATAGAAAATAAAAATTTAGTCTATTGTAAAAGATACAAAAATAAAAATAATCCGACTGTGGGAGGTTTCAAGCTTACAGTGAGTGGGTCAGGTGACTATAAAGTAAAGTAAAACTTCCAAATCCTAAAGAAACGAGACCCCACCCCAGACGTGAACGGTTGTCGATTGCGCATCGTTCTCGTTTTAGGCTCTCATATCGCCCTAGAAACATTCGAGCGATCATACGAATGATCATTCGATTATTGAAATATTTCGAATACCGACTTTTCGATTATTGAAATCATTCGATTATGCACATCACTACTTTCTATTTTGTCTCAATTTTTCTCGTATGCACGCAAACGCTGACGCAACCGTTAACTTTTATTCGAAGTTCGTATTCAGACGGGCAACCGTAAACTGCGCATACCCGCTAGTCGTGTATCTAGCGAGTTGGTTCGATCTGTATGATTCAATTTTAAAAATCCGGCAAGTGCAAGGGGCCTATTTGCCATAGAGCAGTAATTGAAACCAAAAGACGCCACCAAACAGCAGGGGCATTTGACACCGCATTAATGATAGGCGCTGTCCCATTGGGCAGATAATAGGTCGAAGACCATCAACAGAAACAACACTGAGACAAGAGTCATCACTCATCATCTAAACTAAAAAAAAATTCTGCAAATCACTCGCACCGTTCGCATTCGTGAGTGAATTTGGCGAGGAACGCCTACACATGTTTCATTTCTAAAGTGATTTATGAGTAGAGTTGGCATTTCGATCCGCAAATCACGGGCGGTGTCAGGTAGAGAAATACCCAAGTACGTAAACGAGACTTGTTTACTATTTTAGTCGACTGTTATGCGTCGAATTTATTTCTCTCCGTTTATTGTTGATAATTTTATTTTTTGTATTTTATTCTTGATATTAATTTAATAATAAAGTAAGTCAGACCTGCCCAAGGGTAAAAAACTGTCATACGAGGCTGCAGCTATTAAGAAAAGCCAGACGAAATTCGAAGACGTTTCTGTTGAAACAGCTTTAAAAACTATTCACAAGAACTATAAAGGATTACATGACGCCATACAAAACTTTTACAAAACAGTGCGTTGTCGTCAGCGGAGTCACTGCAAATAATGGACGAAGTAAATCGACCGCTACACTCTATAGGTGACCCAAAACATGAGCCCGTTGCACAGTGGACGGAAACGCCGAAAAGCTGGCCAAAATATAAAGGCATTGAACTATTTTACTGAAATTGTACCGGGGTTTTTTGTGTCGCTGATCAAGAATCCGAAGTTGAACTTTGAAAAAAACAAAATGGCGGCCATGAAATCCCCCCAAAACATACCAAAAATCGCCAATTATCACTGCATTTTTACAAAACTTTGTATACAGTTTTTTTGGGTCGCTGATGAAGAATCCCAGATAGAATTTTAAAAAAAATTACGGTCAAAAATATATACATAGTTCAAAAATTATTATTGAATTAAAGCGAATTCATGTGTTTCATTTGTTTCGGGAAAATTAGGATCTGGGGAATGGAATAAAAATGTGTAATGACTTTGAACGCATGAGTTGAGAACGCATGACGTTCTCATTTCATGAGAACGCATTCAAAAGGAGCCCACTTTATGGTGCACGAATGTGCATGCATCCGTGCATTCGCGCCCAATTTGGTCAATATGTCGCAAAGATGCAAAAAGATGCAGCTAATTTTCTATACACTTTCGAAAAAATGTTCATTGAACACATTCCAATAAGTTTCAAGACCAACCATCACCAACCGCGTAACTTATGGCTTTTTTTTGTGGAGTTTATGAATCGTTGCATGTACAAAAATGCACTCCACTTCGATAATTATTTACTAATTACCATATAAATAAACTGATCTGATACTGAGATATTTTAATTGTATTTACTTTCTGATGCAGAATCCATTTTTATGATACAGAAAACTGCACTTTGTGAATTTTTACACTGCAGACAAAATTTATCGATTTTTGAAGCGTTGCGAGCTGCCGAAGTGACGCGCTGCTCGGTCGTACAATAAGTAATTTCCTCGCTCAGGTAGTGATCCCGGACCGGTATTAACGGTCGTTTCTAATGCTAGGGGTGCCACTACAACGATTTAAAACGTTTCCATTTCTAAAAAAAAATCTTCATTTTTTTAATTTTGGCCAGCTTTTTGGCGTTTTCGTCCACTGTGCGTTGGAGAAAAGTTCACACGTGTGTTAAAGCAAGACACCGGTTTTACCAGATTAGGACAAATTTGTGATGGTACTGATGGTGCACTTGCAGATCCGTTAAGTGAGTTCATAGACTATTTTAAGTATGCTTGTATTACATCAATAGATGTCGAACGGTCGTTCTCAAAATATAAGCATATTTTTTCACCACGTCGAACATTACTCTCGCAAACAACCATAGAAACATACTGCAAAGTTTTTACACATCTTTTCCAGTTTGTGATAACAAAGCTAGTTAAGAGGGTAAGTTGTGCATACATTGTTATAAATTGTAAGTTTATTGTTTTTATTACTAGTAATAAATTTCTTACACTTATTATGGTGCGTACGCCTATGTCCTGCGGCGCATTTTTGCCAACTCTATGAGGTAAAGATGCCTAGTTCCGGTCAGACTATACTTTTGAGATACATAGAAAAGGGATTATTCTCAAATCAAGGAAAAATTAAGTTTGGAATTTGTTTTCAATTTAAACCATTTACTCTTCAAATGTTTTTTTGTTGTCACATGACATTATTAATAAATCATTGTAGTGGTGAGACGCTACATTGGAGAAAGCATGAGCATCCATAATTTATTAAATAACGGTCACGAAGGTATGCACCAACGAATACACTTTAATAATACTTCTTTGATTTAAACAAAATGTTGTTCTTGTACAACTTAAAATGTCACGGTTACTGTATATTAATTAATCATCAATATTAGTATAACTATTCTTTGTAGATAAAATAATGTACGGTAGGTAACCGACTGTTGTCAACTTGTTCCCAAGAGTAAATCACAGAACCAGATTAATAAAAAAATGTTGACATCAATATTTTATACTTTTTCGATAACACACGAACTTGGCTACGATTTGTAAGTAACTATAAAAATATCACGCTGGCCAAACTCATAATGGGTTATTTATCGATGTGTCGATCAAAGTGCGTAAACATAGTCGATTAATTTATCGAATGAAACGGTTGAATGGATGAATCTAGGGAAAAAAAACTTAAAGGAAGAAACACGACATAGTACATAGTTCGCATGCTTAATAATTATATTTATTGCGATTTTACAAACTGACTTTTACAATCATATTATTCAGTGGCATTTGGCGACACTAGAATGAGAAACGGAAATAACATAATATTAAACGACCATGGGAAATTTGGCACGCGCAACTACTAACAAATTGTTATCCCTGGTGACTTTTCTTTGCATCCCATGAAAACTGGCATTCTACATATATGTCACAATTTATTGGAACAAAGCTTCAACAATTTTAAGTTCAAAAGGCGTGAAGACCTATTAGTGGAGAATGGGAGGTAACGAAAAATTCCAGAGACGACTTTTACATAGATGTAATATATTTCTTGTAACACCATATCCTAAAATAAGTAAATATAGTTTAAAAAAACTAAAAAAACACGCTTTTAAAGCACATCAAACTAAAAAGTGAAAAATAATTATTAATATAAACTGAAAACAATAATGAACGAAAAATACTAGTATTATTGTGAAAAAAGCGTGGGTTGCTCGATATACGAAACATATGGCACAAAGCGCCCCACGCTTTTTTTCACAATAATACTAGTATTTTTCGTTCATTATTGTTTTCAGTTTATATTAATAATTATTTTTCACTTTTTAGTTTGATGTGCTATAAAAGCGTGTTTTTTAGTTTTTTTTAAACTATATTTATATTAACGTAGGTAGGTTGATCCCATATGAGTAATTATTCATGATAAAGTAAACAGAAAAATTCTCATAAAATTCCTTTTATTAATGTGACCGGTTTCGTGAACAAGTAATTACTTCACATCATCAGACACAGGACTACAATAGAAAATGAGTATGGTGGTTACATACATACATAAATAAATGTTAATAAGTTAATAAAACTTAAAAAACAGGAATACAGAAGACAATTATTTCAATTTTTTACTAGTAAAAACTTATTGGTAAAAAAATGTTTGATAAAATTTTTATACAAGAAAGATTGAAATTGTTTAAATTAATCAGGATTACGTTAGTTTAAAATTATAATACATTACATTATTCTATATTATCATTTTATCAAACATTTTTTTACCAATAAGTTTTTACTAGTAAAAAATTGAAATAATTGTCTTCTGTATTCCTGTTTTTTAAGTTTTATTAACTTATTAACATTTATTTATGTATGTATGTAACCACCATACTCATTTTCTATTGTAGTCCTGTGTCTGATGATGTGAAGTAATTACTTGTTCACGAAACCGGTCACATTAATAAAAGGAATTTTATGAGAATTTTTCTGTTTACTTTATCATATATTTATATTGCTTATTGATGCTGATATTATAACATATTACGATCCAACAGATACTTCTGAAAAAAAAAAAATATTTTTTTTCAGCCATGGGATTT
This sequence comes from Rhamnusium bicolor, assembly GCA_029963845.1. NCBI lineage: Eukaryota > Metazoa > Arthropoda > Insecta > Coleoptera > Cerambycidae > Rhamnusium > Rhamnusium bicolor. Next base: position 415,263 of record JANEYF010000831.1, read on the forward strand.
CAACTCACGCCCGAGGAGTCCGTCGTTTCGCGTCGACTAAGACTTGTGCCTTAGCCCGCTCGGCCAACGACCGAACTGAGAATCACGGAATGTACTTACAGTATTAAGCCTCTTGCTCTCACGCAGAGGATACGTGAGGAAAGGAAATTATTTAATTCTGGCGATCCTGATCAGGATAATGATATAAACTTATCAAATTATTGTATTGTTACCGGTTCTTCGTAAGTGTACAAAGTTTCAATTAAATCTGTCCGTTTAAAGTGGGTCAAAATCGAGTCCAAAGAGTCGGTTACAAACAAACATACAGGTGAAGCTAATAAAAGCGTGTTAATGACATGTATTGGTCAGTTTCAATGATTCAAAACAATGTCATTATTGACAAGTGAAATATAAAGAAAAAACTGTGAAATTAAGAAATTTCATTTCACAGCGTGAATTAAAATTTAATAGTCAACAGACAACAAATTAAAGTTCTTACATCAAACATTTATTAACAAATTTCATGAACAATTTTATTCATAATTTAACGAAAATTTATATGAATAGTACTGTTACCAACATTATTTATATTTATTCCTGGAATTATAGGTTCAGATGTGCAAAAAATATTTGATTCATTTATATTAATATGGTGGTTGGTTTGATTTTCACCAACGACTACATCGGCAGACAGTCATTTCTGTAGTATTGTTTGAAAATATCTGTTTTGAAATTTCCTTTTTGTTCTGGATGCTATCTTTTATATATCACTCAGCATCTGTTGGGGATATCCATCCCCCCATGACGTTTTAGGATAAGAATATCAGCTCCAGAACCAACTAATAGTGATGCCGGGGATCTCCTAAAGTTGTGACCCGTATATTGCTCAGGATTAGATAAGTTAAGGTATTTAGCTATAATACTTGGTATTTTTGAAAATGTATTAATACCAACTCGTTGGATCGTACATTTTTCTCCTCGATATTGAAGAAAAACCCCTTTGTGATTCACATGAATAGGGCGAATAGCTGCATATTTGTCATAAATATCTAGTGGATTTATTCCGTTAACTGTCTCACCAATTACCGTAAAAGTTCTTTTAATGTGGGTCTTCGAATCAGGTACTTTAACAACCAGCATGCAGTATTTTGTCACAATGTCATCAATGGTCATATTGTAGAGTTCATCTCGACGACAAGCGCCAGCCAAACCCATTATTAATACAACTTTCAACATTACAAACTTTTCATCTGGTGCTTCTAGTAAAAAAACGTTCCACATCTGCTTTGTCAAAAACTTTAGATTTCTTAGCCCTATACCCAGTGGATTGTATTTTCAAAAAAAGCTTTTACTTTTTGATATTTGGATACATCTACATTATTCTTTCCATTCAAAACTGCTTTAAGGATCGAAAACTTGGACCACAGACTTAAACATTTTAAAGTTTTTGCTATTTCAGATAGATAAGTCAAAAGAACAGACTCAGATATGTTACTCACAGTTTTCTGCTTACACCAATGCATAAATAAATCATATTCTTTTTCGTACAATTTTCTAGATTTCGCTGGTAATAAATCTAAAGTTACAGTTTGTATATAACTCGAGACTAAAATGTGTTTTTTTTTACTCGTGTGGCTTATAGCGCTCGCTTTCGGCTCGTATTATAAATGCCCTATTTGTAAAAAAAAAACACCATTTTAGCCACTTGTTATACATATATAAAATACTATTAATCATCTAATTAAAAAAAAATAAAATAAAATGAAATAAATGAAACAGTCCCAAACAATATGAAATTATAAAATATTCTTATGTACTACTCCAGGCACGGGCAAACTACGTTGGCCAAGTGCTCACTTCACCTTCAATAGTTTGCCCATCGCTGTACTATGCAATAAATTAGATTTCAATATAAAAATGGCAACAAAAAAAATTAAAGGTCTTTTATCAGGTAATTGGACGGCTTGCAGTTATAATAAATATAGTTTAAAAAAACTAAAAAAACACGCTTTTAAAGCACATCAAACTAAAAAAGTGAAAAATAATTATTAATATAAACTGAAAACAATAATAACGAAAAATACTAGTATTATTGTGAAAAAAGCGTGGGTTGCTCGATATACGAAAAATATGGCACAAAGCGCCCCACGCTTTTTTTCACAATAATATTAGTATGTTTCGTTCATTATTGTTTTCAGTTTATATTAATAATTATTTTTCACTTTTTAGTTTGATGTGCTTTAAAAGCGTGTTTTTTAGGTTTTTTAAACTATATTTATTTTTCACTTTTTAGTTTGATGTGCTATGAAAGCGTGTTTTTTAGTTTTTTTAAACTATATTTATATTGCTTATTGATGGTGATATTATAACATATTACGATCCAACAGATACTTCTGAAAAAAAAATATATTTTTCTTCAGCCATAGACGAGATTTGAACTCACGCCCGAGGAGTCCGTCGTTTCGCGTCGACTAAGACTTGTGCCTTAGCCCGCTCGGCCATCGAACGAACTGAGAATCACGGAATGTACTAACAGTAATAAGCCACTTGCTCTCACGCAGCGGTACGTGAGGAAAGGAAATTATTTAATTCTGGCGATCCTGATCAGGATAATGATATAAACTTATCAAATTATTGTATTGTTACCGGTTCTTCGTAAGTGTACAAAGTTTCAATTAAATCTGTCCGTTTAAAGTGGGTCAAAATCGAGTCCAAAGAGTCGGTTACAAACAAACAAACATACAAGCTAATAAAAGCGTGTTAAAAAATAATTACTTACTGACCGACATGGCTTATTATTGTCAAGTATCCAATAGCAATTCAAAGATTCATGACAGAGTTTCTTGGATCACGTTTACGCCTACTGTCCCATTGAAAATGAATACACTTATGACTTCGATGTCATTGGTATACACTCTAAATACGCAGTATTTATAAAACGTTCATAAGAATACGTCGATACGTAAACAGTGCGAAATTAAAGACAACAGAGGTTAACTATTTTAAAATGCCTCATTCAATTTTTGCAACTGTATTAGTGGGCGGTATTGGGAACTAAAATTACTACGGCGTATATCGCGCTGCGATCAGACAACTAAAAATCAGCTGATTCTTGGTTTGTTTGCATCCGTTTTAATTGCTTCTGTGGGTTTTTTCTTAGATAAAAATATATGTGAAATTAATCGAAATTTGGTAAGTAAATTCAACAAGTTTAAAATATTTTGCACTATTTTTGCTCATTTGTGGAAGTACCTAACCTAAAAATGTCATTATTATCATAACTTTATATACCTTTTGTATTATAGTTATCTGGCTTGAAATGGACATGCATTGCCGAAGTAAATGCTTTTCCCATCAATTATGCATTCTTCTATTTGGTCATTTCTTAAATTTAAATTGTAGGTCAAAATGAGTTAAACAGAAGAATTTGTCAAGTCGGACATTTTTTTCATCAATTGGTACTAACATACCGTATGTCAGTATATTCCAAGTCTGTCATAAGCAATGCAACGCTTAAATATTCTACAAGTCACGGCTACAGAAGGTTTTTTCGATTTCCAAAAATTGCCTAAACTGGTTTATGGTGTTTAAGAAATAACCAGGGTTCGCCCGATTTAAATCCATGATTTTAATCATGGAGGCTTAAATTCCCAATAGCAATGTTCAGGTGCAGTCGGAAACCATACTAAAAAAGTATTTATCACTTAGATGTGACAGTATTAAACAAAAAAAATATTCTGAACCGAATGACAAATAAGTCTGGATTAGCGTTGATGAAACCACCAATACTTGCGGCTGGAAGGTGGCATATGTTGGTAGTGGGTGCATTAATATTAGTAACACTTTAACTCTTGTGATCGCTAGGTAAAAATACATGTGTGTTACCCTCGGTATTATCAACATTTTTAAAGGGACCTTTAACTTAAAGGAGTTTTAGTGACAAGAAAATATAACTAACAAAATATAAATATCAGATAGCAATCCTAAAGTTTAAATAAAAACTATGTTTAAGGGCTATTATTGTATTTATACAATATAAAATATCAGATGGACTGTTTGTTTACACTGTGATTGGATAAACTATGAAGTTGATAAAATTCTACAGGTTATTTTGTACTGTACTACTTTACTATCTATTTACTGTTACCCCATATCATAATGCAAGTGAATTTATATCTGTTGATATTTAAAAAACGGGTTATTAATCCATTACCAATCCAATAGCAAGTAACATACATTTATGGGCATACAGAGTTATATCTTTCTACGATTAGAATGTCAAACAGAGGAATGTGTGGTACTTACGATCTATTGCAAATTTATTATAGATAACTACTCTGAAAATACCACATATACAGGGTGGGAAGTACTTAAATCCTCATTGTTTAGGATCCTGGAAATGGTTAAGATATTAGTGGGTTAAATGCGGAAAAAGTTTGGTATAATTTAATGTTCAGACATCTACAGAGAAAATGACATTCGGTACCGTTCCATAATTAAGGCGGAGAAAATTAAGGTTAACATTTTTTATATTTATAATAATTTGTTCCTAATTTACCCCACATTTTCCTAATTATAAAAATAATGTCTTAACTCAAGGATGAGGTTCGGTAAAGTGCGATATCTAAGCTCATAGCATTTAGTTAAATACGTTAAAAATTTAAGTAAAAATTATTATGCAAAACGGATTTTTGGAACTTCTGAGTTGTCAGTCTAATGACGTTTGGCCACAGCTAGATTCCATGCAGTTGTACTATCGTCAACTTTTCCGGGTTTCTTAGAAATTGTGTTGTTGGTAAACCAGGGACACTGTGGCTCCTTGTATTTTAACGCATGAAATGACCATGAAAAGTAAAACAATTTAAAGACATACACCAATGGTATGTGTGTTCTTACTGATTAGGCAGATAATATTAGTAATTATTATATTAACCATAAACGTTATAGAAAACTATAATAGTTAATATCAACGCACAGTAATTCTATTTTTCGTCTGGCCTCGTGCTGAAACCATTGAAAATAATAATAGTATACAAAAAACGCAATATAGTTTGGCAAATATACAAATTAAAGGGGGGATCAAACATTTTTTTCGGTATAAAAAATAATGTTATGATTAAAAATATATTCTACACATCATCTACAGGTCAAGGTGTAAACGATTATTGCAATAATTATTATTTTTTTTATTTATTTAATTACAAAATCCAACAGGCAGGAGCCCAATTACAGGATTAGGAACATTGAAATTATGTATAGATAAATACACAATAAATAATTTTGAGTGTTACAAAAAATTTCTTAATTAAATATATAATATATACGAAGAAAACATATATGTATATACACATACATATATACACTTGTACATATACATACACATATGTACATATACAGATAAAGAATACAGTAGATTACAGAACATCAAGATGCAAAACAGAGTTTTTAATTACATTTTCATTACAGAAAAATATATCAACACAATCTTCGATTTTAGCATAGTTGACATACATTTGGTGTATTGGAGAGGCCAATAGAATATTAGTTCTTGGTATGTGTGAAATAACTAAGTTGTTATGGCGAGCAGAAATTCTAGGTACTTTATAATTTACTTGATTTAATAGGTTAATACAATCCAGCCGATTATTAACAATTTTATATAGAAAAATTATTGATTGAGATATTCTTCGTTTGGCAAGACTGGGTAAGTTAAATTTTTCTAACAATATATTTTGTGGAAATCCAATAGGTGGATAAGTGCCCTCAAGAGTGTACACTGCAGATTTTAAAAACACGCTGAATATTCTCTAATTGTAATATATTGACATAAATTGGGTTCCACACAACTAAAGCATATTCAAGGCGAGATCTAATAAATGTTACATAGAGTAAACGATGAGTGTTGACATTTTTAAAATCTTTGCAATTCCTGATTACAAAGCCAAGACTCTTAAAAGCAGAAGTTACCATTTCGGAATGCTTATTGAATGACAATTTAGGATCAAAATACACGCCAAGGTCTTTAATAATATCAGGTCTTTGTAAAACAACATTATCGATATTATAATTATACACGTACAGATTATGCTTCCGGCCAAATGACATGATATTACAGTTGCTAGCATTGAGGGGTAGATAGTTGTTGATGCACCAGACATTAATGGTATCTAACACCTTTTGCAGAATTTGACAATCATGAACATTATCAATAAGTCGGTACTTTTTTAGGTCGTCTGCATACAAGAGGAAGTGAACATTAGTATCCAAGCTTTCAAAAATATCATTAATGTACATGACAAAGAAGAGCGGTCCTAGTATCTGGCACGCCAGATCTAGATATGACTGTATTAAAAGAAGTAACGATTTTGAGAGACCAAATTTATCAGGTTTATAGATCAATGCACCGTGGTCAATCCTGTCAAAAGCCTTAGAAAAGTCTGTGTAGATAGTATCACCTGACCCCCTCGATCAAGACCTTCGCAAAGAAATTGCGTTTTGTACACAAGGTTCGTTACTGTAGATCAACCCTTTATAAAGCCATGCTGATCAATAGATATTAAGCCAGATACGTGTGCGTGTGTGTGTGTGTACGGTGTATGTAAACCTCTCACAACTTTTGAACGGCTTGACCGATCGAAACGCGGTTTGCGGCATTCTAAAGGGGTTGACTTACCTTAGATTTCCTGAGAATTAGAACCGATTCGGCCCAGTAGATTTTGAGAAATCTCAAAAATAAAATTTTCAAAAATGTTTTTTTGGAATATCTTTTAGACTACTCAACCGATCAATTCCAAAATCTAATCAGCTCTTCTCCTTATAAAACAACGTCGATCATCGCAAACCGCATCAAAATCGGTTAATTCGTTGAGAGATATCGATTACGAAAAATTCGCAAGTGTTTTTTTTTTAAATAACATTCAAAATTCCTGTCCGATCGATTTTTGGTACTGAGATAACTTTTTTGTACTTAAAAAACTGCGTTGAATGCCGTAAACCGCATCAAAATTGGTTGATTCGTTCAAGAGATATCGATTACGAAAAATTCGCAAGTGTTTTTTTTTTAAATAACATTCAAAATTCCTGTCCGATCGATTTTTGGTACTGAGATAACTTTTTGTACTTAACAAACTGCGTTGAATGCCGTAAACCGCATCAAAATTGGTTGATTCGTTCAAGAGATATCGATTACGAAAAATTCGCAGTGTTTTTTTGAAATAACATTCAAAAATTTTGTCGGATCGATTTTTGGTACAAACATAACTTTTTGTACTTGAAAAACTGCGTTGAATGCTGCAAACTGCATCTCGATTGGTTAATTTGTTCAAAAGATATCGCAGTTCAAAAATTACAAAAAAAGTGTTTTTTTTAATATAACTTCGAGATTTTTCACCTTATCGTAGAGCTCAAAAATGTATGTGTATAATATTTTGAGTTCGGAGAGCTCAAAAATTAACTAATACGTATATTTTTGAGCGCTTCAAACTCGAAAATAGCGGGAAATTTCAAGGATGGCCTGCAGGGTCAATGGATTTTCAGATTTTTTTTTAATGTAATTTTGGGGAACTAACGACGATATTTTTCATCGCGGATTTTGTGCGAGCCTACTGGGTGATACTAAAAATCACTGAATACAGAGTTGTCAATTATCCCCTTTGGGTGACTCATTTTTTGCAAATATTATTTAAATAGATTTAATCAAAAACAACAGTTTTTACTTGAAAATGATAAAGGACCATCCAAAAATATTTTTTCTAAAGCTACATACATACAGTGCGTATATAAAATTCCTATACATAGGTATCTAAGAAAGGTAATTTTTTAATATAAAAAAAAACATTTAAGTATATAGATTCTATCTATAAACAAAAATTTAGGAACCAGAGCGGTGTTAGAAATCTCCAGCCGTTCACGAGAGGGAAAAATATAGTGTAACATCACCCCAAATTTGGCTAGTGTAAAAATATAACTTTTTTGTTCATTGTCACACGTTTTCCGATAAAACTACTATCGATTCAGATGTATCGGAGCCATAACTTTAACAGCGAATATCTCAAAAACGGAGGAATGAAAAAAACACCACTAGAAAATTATACATAAACTAATATGTAAGCAATTTCCCAAATTTTCGTAACGTTTTAACCAAAGTTATTAAAATTTCAATGAGTGTTTTCTTAATTAATACATACTATAAAATTCCTTTAATTAGACGCTTAAGTAATTAATTAATAAATGCGTTAAAAACAGAATATTCAAAAATTATAACATCCTATCAAAACCGTTAATAATTTGTATTCTAAATTAAAATAAAAAACAAATCTTTTGGATAAAAACAACGTAATATGTGTAATATAACACAATTCCATGTGGATATTGTGATAAAAAATATATTGGTACTACAAAAAACAAACTTGAAGACAGGATCCATCAACACAAATATGATTGTAACCCTACTAATATTGGTGAAAAAGATAAAACTGCATTATCTAATCATTTTTTTAATACCGGCCATATATTTAATTTTAATAACGTGGATATTCTAGATATAGAATTATAAAATGAGACTCATTTCGGAAATGCGTTACATAAATAAACATATAGATTTAGTTGTTAATTTTTAGAACTGATATAAGAAACAAACATTATTTATAACAAATTAACTAAATAATTATTTGTTTAGTGTAGTCATCTATATATCAAAGGTAGACTCTGTATTGTTTTTAGTCATTGTTTTCTGTTTAATTTATATGGTGTCGTATAGCTTTAAATTTCATTTATTTTAGATTACTAGAATTTTAATTAAACATTAATAATTTAGAGGTCACTACTGCACCTGTTTTATAATCCTTTATATACCCAAGTTGGAAGCGTATGAAGTACACACTAAGTTTTTATTTTGATTATTTTTTACTAGTTTGTGTATATTTTTGCTTTCTTATATTGAAATAATTTTTTTGCCTGCAAGTATGAAATAACAATTATATTTTAATTACCTACTTGATTAACTTAGTTTTATTTTAATTACAGAATTAAGCTTCATGTTTAATAAAATATTTTTGAATACATGAAAACATGTATCTTCATGTTTATTCTGAGGTAATTATTTTATTTGTCATATATATAGTTGTTATGTTTTATCTGTTGGTAGAAAACTAAATTTCCTAATTAAAGATGTTCAGATTGTAGCCTTGAAGAAGTTTTCGTCGAGTAAACGAAACGTCGGCAAAAGAATAACGTTTATTTTTATTGTCTTGTACCGACCATTTTTTCCCATCCTATTTCAGTGAGTGATTTACAATAGGCACATAATGAACACAATTTTTGAAATGTTTCCCCTGCTCCGTTTTTGAGATATTCGCGGTTAAAGTGAAGGCTCGATACATTTGAATCGTATATTACTATACGTATTAACATTTTAAAATGAAATAAAATTCACTTTATCATGCACGGAAAGAAAACTATTCTATATCAAAGTAATCGATTATTCTTGAATTTTTATACTTGTCACTAGAATAATATTATTTGGCATAATAAATTATTATTGTTTCAATAATATACCAATTATTGTAAACCAAGAACAGATATATTTTTGCGTTTCATTAGCGCAAGTCATTAAGTCAATATAAGCTTGATTCCTTCGAAGTATAAGTATGTATTAAATATACTCTTAATAGTACACTTCTTTCGAATACTGTTAACCGTGAGAGTAAGTATAAAGGCATCTTGAAGTAAATTCTTATTTAAATCTTTTTCTTGACATAACAATACTACTCTTGGAATAAAACTACAAACAACTTTGCTGGATAAATTATATATACTATTAATCCAATAATTGTTATTCTTGATTGAATACTTACTAATCCCAATGTGAAGTGTTCTAAAATAATGATGGAACAAGTGAATCGCACAGTGGTAGGAGGTAGAAAGCTATGCCTCTACCAAATAAAGACGACATACCTTACCTACTACGCGTCGAATTGTGTGTGATGTACTTTCATAGATTTTGATTATTATGAAATAATTTATATTTGTAAAGTTACACTTGAAAAATAAGTACAGTATGACCTAAAATAAACAGTACTGAAATTAAGTTGTCTGTGTCTCTATGCGCGCGCCGTCATACCCACGTCAGCTAGTATAAACCTGTCGAGTAAACCTTAAACAATTAACTAGTAGAGCCATGGTGTTAAGTACAGAGGAAACAGTTTTTCTGGTAGAGCACTATTTTCGATCATACGGAATCGGGCGATGCAATGGTGCAAGTCTGCGATACGTGTGTGACCAATTCACACAACAGTTTAATAAACATTCTCCAAGTAATGCCGTAATTTTAAAGGTTGTTGAAAAATTCAGAAATACTGGCAGTGTATTGTGCCAACGAAAAGTAAAGTCGGGGCCGTCCCAAAGACAGTTAATATCAACAATAACCATGAACGCGTTTTTGCGCAGATTTTAGAAAATCTGGTTTAAACAGCCTTGCAAACAATTCTGAAGGAGCTGGTGCATTTTCGTATGTGATTCAGGTACATCAACAGTTACATCCTCGGGATTATCGCAGTAGAGTGGAATATTGCGCCAGAATTCTGGCGTTACAGTATGAAAATCCTGAATTTTTGAAAAATGTATGGTATGCACGTAATTTGGCATTTCGAGACCAAAATTAAGTTCAGTACTGTTTATTTTGGGCCATACTGTATATTAACGTTATGAACTGTGAAATAGAAGTTAATGAGTCTACGATGGAAAAGCTATTAGCAAGTTGGGAATTGGAGTCCTTAATTTCAATATTAGAAGGTAAGTTTAATAATTCTGGTTTTACTGCATGCTCGCTATTTTAATTACGTTATACTTTACAAGAAATGAATACACAACGTCACTATATTGTGAAAAGAAGTGAAAAGTTATTCATCTGAAGTTTAATAGTTGTGTATAGATTACCCAAGTTAAAACCTTAAAAACTTAAGACCTCCCACCTTAACGGGTGAAACTATTCCATTTGCGGAGGAGGTGAAGTATCTAGGGATCACTCTGGATAGATCACTTAATTGGACTCCCATCTGGAAAAGGTAATCCACAAAGTAAAGCTGTCCTTATGGACATGCTGTCGTATTTGTGGCAAATCCTCGGGCATGGGTCCCCAACAAATTTACTGGATCTATATCACGGTCATCAGACCAATGATAACATACGGATCCATTGTTTGGTGGCCGAAAGGACCACAACGGACGGCCAAATCCACTCTCTGGACTGCAGAGATTAGCATGCTTGACCGTAACGGGCGCAATTAGCACCACACCGTCACTGCAATGGAAATCCTCCTGGATTTACCCCCTCTTCATATATATCTGGAGAGAGAGGCCAGGTGGGCAACCTACAGACTGCAACAAGAGGCCATTAATATGCCGCAGACTAGTATCACGGAGCGGAACAGGTTGCTGGATGACATAGAGAATCACAGCATCCTGGGAATGCCCTCGGATACTATGCCTACCATGACCAACTACGAGCTGACCTTCAACATCCTTTCTCCAGAAAGAGATGAGTGGGATCGGAATAAAGCCGACCTACTGAAGGCAGACAGTTGCTGGTTTACAGACGGCTCCAAAACTCCTGAGGGAACAGGAGCCGGAGTACATAGCTACAGACCAATGGTGAGGATATTCTCAAGCCTAGGTACTCATGCAACTGTTTTCAGGCTCAGGTTCATGCCATTGAACTGTGTGTACGAAGGCTGGAATATATGCATCTTGCACGCAGATCAATAAAAATTTTCTCAGATAGCCAAGCAGCTATAAAAGCTCTTGACTCCTACCGGTGTAACTCCAGAACGGTATGGAATTGCCAGAAAGCTCTAAATCATTCGAGCAAAAACAACAAAGTGACTCTGGTCTGGATACCCGGCCACTATGGTATGGAAGGTAATGAAATAGCAGATTCCTTAACCAGAGAAGGAGCGGGATCACGATTCATCGAACCAGAACCAATACTTGGCATATCCTCAAGTACTGCCAAGATGGCTATCTCAACCTGGGCTGAAAGGAAAACTCTCCAGTATTGGCAAGAGTTACCAGGATTAGTTCATTCGAAGGCGTTTTAAAATACCCTTTGAAATCAAGAGCTAAGAAACTTTTAGAGTTAAACAGGGTAAACCTGAAAACTCTAACAGGCCTATATACCGGGCACTGCCGACTAAACTATCATCTGCATAAACTCGGCCTAGCGGAAAACGCCGAGTGCCGTCTATGCCTGGAGGATGATGAGAAGGCAGACCATATCTTATGCACCTGTCCCGCTGTGGAGAGGATCCGATTCTCAATATTTGGCAAAGGGCAACTGCTGCCAGAGGATCTGGACTCATTCTCACCCAATAAAGTTATCAGTTTCATTAAGAAACTTAACTTATTGGGTAAAATATAATTAGGCGTGAGCCACAATAGGCCTGCTGATGGCCGCAGTGGAGGGTCTACTGAGACCCACTCACAACAAACCTAACCTAACCTATCGCAACAAAGATGGCCGCCATGACGTCACACTAATGTCACGTATAGCCAACTCTACACGAAAATCGGAGCAAGACCTGAGCTCTGAGTTACGAGAGCGTCGAGTCCTAAGCGATTTTGACATTTCGCTAAAAAATGTGACATTTTCCTGCACGCATTTAGTGAATTTTAATATGCACAAACCCGTTAGTATTTTTTTCTACAAATGTGGAATATAGGTTATTAAATTCTATTTAGTAATTCCTGTATTTCTAGTGATACCGAGGAGAATTTAGTGAAAGGAAATTGCATTATTTCTATATCACGAATCGCCAAGAAACGGTTTAGTAAAACGCTAAAGACCACAATGGCTCCCGTTTTGGACGTCAAGAGTTGTGAAGCAGTCGTTTTGTTTTTTTTTTTTTTTGAATTACAATGGACTATAAATAGTAAATATATTGGAATCGTATCTAGTACATATAAACGAAACTATTATTGGACCAAATGTTTACAGATTTCACGAATTATAGGACGATAAATACGGGCATTTCACTGAAATATCTACGTCATGTATTGATTAAAGTTTGTTTCAAAAGTGTCCTTGGCAATTTCAATCTGTATATTTAATATAGGAGAATTTTTGCATAATTAAATAATTAGACCAGTCAAATTAAGCCAAAATCAGGCCCATTTTCACGATAATTTCCAACCATTCCCGACCAATACCATTCGATTCAGTTTTTTTTGAATTCTCATGGTCAATTTTGCCGTAAGTTATATGAGCAAGAATTTAATTTATAAACAATTAAAGTTGTGAAAATGATGAAAATCGATGTTTCTAAATATTCAACTTCAAACGCTGCGAAAACGGCAACAGATAGAGAAAAATTGCTCAGAACATTTTTTATAGAGCGTTAAATTCCCTTCAAAAAAAGTCCACGACGGCATATCTCTACGATGAATAGTTAAGGCGTTACAATGAGTTACTGCGCATAGTTAACTTTAAAATGTGTCTATGTATATTTGTACAATGGGCCCGTTGTACCCAGAGGGGGAAGGTAGTCTAGTTTGGAACACCTGCTTCTCAAGAATGCTAGGAGCGTATAAGTAGATACCCTCGGGCACAGGGCACTATAGTACTTGGTATTATAACTTAATAATAATTTTCCAGGTCTTTGAGTATGCATAAAAGTATATAATAATTATATCTAGACCAAAGAAGTGATAAATACAAGTGCTAACGTTGTAAAAATAAGAAAATTATGAAAGATTTACAGCAAGTCTACTTTAAAATGTTCTGCGCAGGCGGCCATTACGCGGCGTACGAGTCTGTTGATCGCGCATGTGCGTTACTTGTACAGCTGACTGATATACAGCAGAAAAATAATAAATATTTAACTCATTGTAACGCCTTAACTATTCATCGTAGAGATATGCCGTCGCGGACTTTTTTTGAAGGGAATTTAACGCTCTATAAAAAATGTTCTGAGCAATTTTTTCTCTATCTGTTGCCGTTTTCGCAGCGTTTGAAGTTGAATATTCAGAAACATCGATTTTCATCATTTTCACAACTTTAATTGTTTATAAATTAAATTCTTGCTCATATAACGTACGGCAAAATTGACCATGAGAATTCAAAAAACATAATGAATCGAATGGTATTGGTCGGGAATGGTTGGAAATCATCGTTTTGAAAAACCCTTAATTTGACTGGTCTAAATATGTGCAATTATTGTTGGACGTACAAGCCGAGAAAGAAAAAAATATATATTTTTTTAATAAAAATATATGCAAAGCTTTGTGTTGGTACAATATTTTTCGTCAAGTTTACAAACATAACCTAATTTTGAAAGTGAACCCTCAAAATCAATATTTTACCGCTTATTCTAGTAAATGCTATTAGACTGCGCAAAGTTGGATACTTGAATAACGCATCAGAAGAAATTTATGACCCTCCGGTATCTGCTCGAGACGAAAACGGCGACAGTGGCATTGAGGTCAACGTAATTCCGCGCATGTTAACCACGTGGAGAATCTATAGTATTTCATTCATTCAAAAGCGATTCTCACTGAAATACAAGATGGAAATAAAAATCCTCTTAGGTTATTTCCAAGGATAAAACAAGCTTTATCTACACACTTGGATTAGGCAATGTTAGGTAACTTCCCATGACAATTGTTCAATGAATTGCGAACTTCAGAGCAGTACATATTTCTTTATCACCCTGGAAAATTACAAATTTAACTGCAAATTGGAGGTTTCCAAATCAACTTGCCCTAAAATTATGATAATATAATCTTTATCGAAACAAAAATTTTCCGTGAACTAAAAAAATATTTGTAACATTTTAAATTAAATATTGAGTAATTCTAGTGGTGTTAAAATAGTAAACATTAATTTAATAAAATGTTTATTTATGTTAATGTATACTAAACATAAACACGAAAATCTGTTGCCGGTTTGTAACAGACGTAAATGATGGATACTAGAGAGATTTGTAGTTAAATTATTTTACAATACATTTTCACTAGTAATGTCCCTGGTGCTTGAATTATATCAGAACATTTTTTCGAGGTCTCGATTGTTGTGAAAATTATCGAAGTCGAAGACATTCGAGACCGAGAAAAAATTTTCGGTTAATTCAAACACTTGGGGGATTCGGTAGGGAAATTTCACGCCTAAATAAAATTAATTTTAGTTATACAGGGTGGGGCAATAGTGCGTCAGACCTCGATATCTTGAGTTCTACGATAGCTAGAAATTTTTTAAAAAATTGCAAGTAAACTAGATAAAAAAGTCTATAACTGGAAATTATTTTCGAACATACAGGGCGAGCAAAGACGAAATTACAGGACCAAGTGAATTTTTTTTAAATGGAATGCTATGTATATCAGTATATTTTTTTGAAGCCTCTTTCTAGGCTCTATTCATTCCTATATTATTATTGGCTATCTCCCAACCACTTTGATGTAATGAATTTTTTTGTTGAAATAATGTCATCTGCAGATGGATATCAAAAAAATCACCACAGTCACAATTATGGGTTTTAAGAAAAACTTATGTGAATACCAGTTACGAGACATCTAATTAATATTTTTGAGTCATTTTCATTTCCTAAAAATGTACAGGGTGGCCAAAAATTAGTATTCAATTAAGAACTTTTTAAATTGAATTTTATCAATTTTTTCGAATGGAACACCCTGTATATTTTTCAACGATATGATCTAAAAATAAAAAACGAACATTTTTTGTAAGTACTTCCCTATGGCTAATTGCAACCATTTTCGTTTTATTGAGCAATAATTACAACATTCAAAAATAAACTTAAAAAGAGGTTTCTTCAAATAACTCAGTAGAAAAAATTATAATAAATGTACCACATGTTGGCCATTTTGATTGACACACATCTCTATGCGCTTTTGAAATGAGGTTCCCACTGTTCCTAAAACTGCCGGTGTGATAGATCTAAAGGCAGTTGTTATTCTTTCCTTCATATTTTGTAGTTATTGGTGTGTCTCTATAAACAATTTCCTTCACGTATCCCCATAAAAAGAAATCCATTTTTGTAAGATCTGGGGATCTAGCAGGCCATTTAGTGGGTCCATTTCTTCCAATCCATTGATGAGGGTAAGTATTATTTAAGTGGTCTCTAACTGCATTTAAATAATGTGGTGGAGCACCATCTTGCTGAAACCACATCCTATTTCGAATTCTTCCAGGGAGATTTACCAATAATTGTGGCAGATAGTTTTCCAAAAAATGAAGATAAATAGCTCCAGTCAATGTACCATCAAAGTAATGTGGCCCTATTACATGTTTTCCAATAATTCCAGAAATCTATCGAGGAGGTTTTGGAAGCTGGTAACATCAGAAAGCCTTTTTTCAAGATAACGTTGGTGATAAATTCTATTGGCAAGTAAACAATTTCTGTCTGACTCGCCCAAAACAAAAGTCATGTCTACAAGTTCCGCTTTATTAAAATTCATATTGTAAAATTCCAAATATTTTAAATTCAATACAAATTGTAACTAACGACCGATAAGTGTGATACATGCTCCTTTATACACGACAATTTATACTAAACTGAGGTTTTATTGCTTGTAGAATAACGAAAACAGCAAAAAAATGTACAAAAAAACATTACAGTAAAGGACTGATTAAATACTATTTACTCATTTCAATGGAAATGGTCCCACTAAATGGCCTCATTTCAAAATTGCATAAAGACGTGTGTCAATCAAAATGGGCAACACGTCGAACACCTATTATAAATTTTTCTAATGAATTATTTGAGGGAACATCTTTTTTAAGTTTATTATTGAATTTGACACTTATTTATTTATAAAACGAAAATGGTTGCAATTAGCCATAGGGAAGTACTTACAAAAAATGTTCGTTTTTCATTTCTACATTACATTGTTGAAAAATATACCATTTGAAAAAATTGAGAAAATTCAATTTAAAAAATTCTTAATTGAATACTAATTTTTGCCCACCCTGTACATTTTTAGGAAATGAAAATTATTCAAAAACATTAATTAGATGTCTCGTAACTGGTATTCACATAAGTTTTTCTTAAAACCCATAATTGTGACTGGTGATTTCTTTAATATCAATTTTTTAAAAAATTTCTAGCTATCGTAGAACTCGAGATATCGAGGTCCGACGCACTATTGCCCCACCCTGTAGACAAAAATAGATTAAGAATCGTCTAAATTGTTTTTTTAAATTAAATTTGAGCTACTAAAAGTGGTGGAACGTAATATATATATATAGGTAATTACACTACATTTTTCAGTAAAGATAACAATAAGTACCTTACACAAGCACAGACGGCCATGAAATAACATCACTTATAATTGTGCCGTGAAACCAGGCGGCCATTTCGTCTTTTTTTTACCGAGTTTGATTTTCCGCAAATTCGACAAAACGTCTGGTAGAATACAATACGATTTACCAATATTAGTTACATGAAACAATCAAAAATAGAATGAGAATAATTCATTTTATTGTTTTTAATTAAATTTAATCCACTAACGGTGGTGGAACGTTCCTTTTTGTTAAATAATCTAAAGCCAACTTGTCTGAAAAAACGGAACACCAATTCATTCATTTCGGGCCATCATTCGACAAAAAAATTTCCAGTGTATTTTCACCCATCAGGAGAAAAATATCTGGATTTTTTTATAGTTGGTAAAGATGCAAAATTAAAGCCTCTGATTGGTTGTAAAATATAGGTGTGAAATTTTCACGTAAATTCTATATTTATACTAAATATTATTACCGTAAGTGGCTCAAACGTTTGGTCAGATTTTATTATTTAGAGAATTTAAAACTACAAGTGTGGAAAATAAACTAAAACCATCTTCTATACGCTGTGCCATATCTATCTCGACCGTCAAAAGAGGCGTTTGCTGGTTAGAAAAACTCCCCATATATTTAGCTGTTTTATTTTAGTTTTCAATTTATCTTAAAAAGCAACTTAAATAAGATAATTAAGAGTCATTTACAGGGCACTTAAAACAGTAGTGTTTTCAAAAAAATCATATCTGCCATATCAGTTAAAATAGAACTTCCAAATTTAATCTGATGTAAAATGCTACCTGAGGGCACGAGTATGTAAAATTTAAACTAGATGTAGAATAGATGATTACTTGGGTATAAAAAAAAATTGGAAAATCGCTTCAACTGTGATGTTTAATATTGTGTTTATCAAGAATATATTTGTCATAATCATATGATTACGCCGCGCCATAAAACAACTCTTATTTGCTCTCAAACTAGAAAAATATAACGGCCTTGAACTGTTACTATATACAATTAAAATTTATTTTCGAAAATAAAAAGAAAATCATAAAACAAAAATTTATAAATTGTATAGTAATTTTTTTCATTTACTTTCATATTGGCATCGGCTAAAGTTGTAATTATAGATAGATTTGTTGTATTTTCCAGTATTTTCATTACAGTTTCAATTAAGGCTAAAGCCTCATTAAATACTACGTTTTTCAATTGTAATCATGGATGGTAATTTTTCATGGAAAATTCAATATAATCCTATACTTTCGAGGAAAAAAATCATTCTATGCAGGTGCATCTTTTCTGTGTCGTTGTTCTCCAAGGTTGGGTTTTTACAGAATGATAGGAAGTGGCATTTATTTTAGTTTTTTATAAATATTTAAAAAACCAAACATAGTAATATATTTAAAACGGCTTTAGGACTTTGCTATTATTTTAAGGATTATCATAACATACATTTTTAATTGTTAATTGTTAATCTTTGCTGTAACTAAAATTTGTGCTCTGACATTTTGACATTGCGAATATCGACATTGTTAGATCATAAATTTTATCATAACAAAAATTAACAACTTAAATTTTATTTTAATATACAGAAATGGACCCACTAAATGGCCTGCTAGATCCCCAGATCTTACAAAAATGGATTTCTTTTTATGGGGATACGTGAAGAAAAGAATAATAACTGCCTTTAGATCTATCACACCGGCAGTTTTAGGAACAGTGGGAACCTCATTTCAAAAGCGCATAGAGATGTGTGTCAATCAAAATGGCCAACATGTGGAACATTTATTATAATTTTTTCTACTGAGTTATTTGAAGAAACCTCTTTTTTTTAAGTTTATTTTTGAATGTTGTAATTATTGCTCAATAAAACGAAAATGGTTGCAATTAGCCATAGGGAAGTACTTACAAAAAATGTTCGTTTTTCATTTTTACATCACATCGTTAAAAAATATACAGGGTGTTCCATTTGAAAAAATTGAGAAAATTCAATTTAAAAAGTTCTTAATTGAATACTAATTTTTGGCCACCCTGTACATTTTTAGGAAATGAAAATGATTCAAAAACATTAATTAGATGTCTCGTAACTGGTATTTACATAAGTTTTTCTTAAAACCCATAATTGTGACTGTGGTGATTTTTTTAATATCCATCTGCAGATGGCATTATTTCAACAAAAAAATTCATTACATCAAAGTGGTTGGGAGATAGCCAATAATAATATAGGAATGAATAGAGCCTCGAAAGAGGCTTCAAAAAATGTACTGATATACATAGCATTCCATTTAAAAAAAGGCACTTGGTCCTGCAATTTCGTCTTGGCTCGCCCTGTATGTTCGAAAATAATTTCCAGTTATAGACTTTTTTATCTAGTTTACTTGCAATTTTTTAAAAAATTTCTAGCTATCGTAGAACTCGAGATATCGAGGTCCGACGCACTATTGATCCACCTTGTATAATCGTTAGAGTAGTGTCAAATTCTAAAGCACTTTTAATGTTTGGTTTTTAAATATATAATTAACTAAAAATAAATGCCTACTTCTACTTACCCTGTGAAATCCCAACTATAACTGGACCAGAATATTCGACTGCCCCATTGTCTTTTCGGGGTCTAACATTAGATAAATCAATTTCATAGTTTTGTAAACGTATTGTCTATTTTGAAGGCTTTTTATGTATTCATTTTCTGACACATTCCTAGCCGGTTAAGTTGGGTTGTTAATTCAACTGGTTTAAAAATAAAAAATTTGACCCTCGAAATATTTCAATGTTGTTAATTTCCCAAATTGAAATAAACGAACATGATAAAGAACTAATGGAAAAATGGAAAAATTATTAGATTACTTAAAAGTCCTCATTACCATCGTATATTAGCATCGACCAAATCAATAAACTTAATGTAGTTCATTTTTATTAACAAATGTCGAGTGTATTTTGTAGTGGTTATAAGCTGTTAGTACCGCTGGGTAATAATCACAAGTGGAACCTCAAAGCTTTAGAAGCTAATATAAAATACCAGATTAAATAGGCCCCTTCGTGAACAAAGAAAAATGCGGCAAATTATACTATATGTCAGGAAGTTTTTGTCAACAATTATTTGATATGTCACCGCAGTACATATTAATTCTCTGAAACATCTAATTTTAATCCATGTGCCAATAACAATACAAAAAAATTTGCTATCATTTCTTTTATATATATAAAAAGTTATTTCTGTTTTGCATCAAAGCAAGCATGAAAAAGCATAAATAAATAAAATACGTAAAAACTCCACAGATTAGATTAAATTACACTGAACAATCAAACAAATTTAGACATACAATAATTTGTTGTAAATTCATTTTCTTAAAGTATCCCTAGATTTTCTGTCAAAATATATCACTACATCGAGTACCTATATAACAACAAATGTCATGGCGTAACACTCACTGTATTATGTTTAAAAGGACAGTTAAATCTCTACAGGTGTACGTCAGAGACACCAAATTAATACACTAGATTCACCTACTCTAGCTTATAAATTGAATGAGCGCAAATTTAAAAATAACCACTCTAAAAAATTCCACAAGTTATACAAATATATTGTATGTTTGTATTGTAGGTTAAATAAATTAAATATTAAAACTAATTTTGAACCGTAATGGAAGGGATTGCATTCTTTGTGATATGATAATATGAACAGGTGGTTTAAATTTGAAATAATTGTTTTTGTTTTGTTTGTTTTCAAAATAAAAAGGTATTCTCTCAGGTATTGTGCAAAAGACGTATAATGTCGTTTTAATTTAGTTGCGCGACTTGTATTAATTAGAGTCCATGTTCTGACTTCAATATACTGGGTGTACCAGAAAATAGTGGAATATAATGAACCTCAGATACAAGACAAATTAAATCGATTTAACCTCATACCTGTGTACGAAACTGTTTTGTCGACTACAAATGGCCATCAAAGTTGCAGAAAAAAATAGTGCGTTGTACCACATCATGAACAGTTGAGAAAACACTTTTTAGATATCACGCAAAACTTCCATACTTTTAACGCATTTTACGAAGATTAAATATCTTTTAAAAAAGAGTAACAATAAACACTGGTTTATCTGTAGAACACATGTTATCAATAGACATCGCACAATTTCCATGAGTCCCGGCTGCCCAACCGGCCTGTCTGAGCTCCCATCGGACAGGACAGTAGCTATGCGTGCGAAGCCAGATCCCGACCGTGTTTATTCATTATAAACGATGCACGCAGTATGTAGACAGCACGAGGATAAAAATAAATAGTAACAACTATGTCGGCAATATCCCGAAGGATACGAAAAATCATTACGTGTGGATTTGTGTTGATGAAACCATGGAATTTAAGGGAAATAAAATCATTAATGGTATTATGCGTATTTCTATTGCTATTCAGAGTACACCTTCACTGTAAATACGTAATAAACGGGTGCTGCAAACCAATGCGTGAAAAGTTGAGGAAATAATTGTAAATATTGAGGTTGAAATAAACTTGTTTTACTGTCAGACGCAGCAGCATACATACTGTGTCCCAGAATAGATGTAACAAAAGGTGTAATGGACAAGCAATTTTCGAATTTTGGAATGGCATTTTGGGAATCAGTCTTACTTGGTGTAAAACTAGAATAAATCAAAGATGAGTTGAATCGGTGTTATGCAGGTTGTTTTAGAATTTATAAAAATCACTAATATACTCTCAATTTTTCAATATATGAAAAAACTTCCATTAAATAAAGTTGTTTGTAATGCAATTTGTGCCTACCTACCAAGTTTTTTGTTAAAAATAAGATAGGACGTTAAGAACAAAAGTTATTCACTAATACTAATTTATTTTAGAAAAGATGTTTGTGATCAGAGCACTCACAACTTGCAAAAAATAATTTTTAAAAATTCAAAATAAAATACTAATTTATTAAAAAGGGGGCAGTAGTTCCAACAAAGTAAATTTATATTTCTAAAATTTGGTAAAGAGGCAAAAGTTATTGTATTCTAAACACCTACTTTAATGACTTTTTCATATCTTGAAAAATAAAGGTACGATTTTTATAAATTGACTTATAAAACGCTGAACCGAAACGGCGCAATTACCGCATCCGGTATTCTATAGTTGATTTGGACCCTTCGGGATAGGCAGCCCACCTTACACCTTTGTCTTGCATGCCTTTAACCTTGCCAACGTTTTGCTGGGCTCTTGCCGAGTTTCTTATCGCGTTTTTTGAATTCAGTTTTTTGGCCTGTTGGCAGGATCATTGACATTTAAAAGTTGAGGTGAAAGCTTTTCGCAACCCTGTGGGTTTTCCTCAATTATATTAAATAATATTTTAATTGTAATTAGTGCTCTGGTGCTCTAGCTTTCAGCTTGTAGCTCTCAGCTTCTGGTTTTCAGCTGTTAGTTTTTAACTCCTGTAAGTTTAACTATTAGTCCAAACGCAATTAACAACCTCTGAAAATTTGTGTTTTTTTATTAACTTTCAACGTACTGGTTAAACTCCCATAAGCATTCTCAGCTCAACACCTTGTATAACACCAATCAACTCATTTCTAATATATCTTAGTCATCAAGCAGGACTGAATCTCCAAGTGCCATTCCAAAATTCGACAATTTGCTGTCTGTTACACCTTTTGTTATATCTATTCTGGGACACAGTGGATGTGTAAAGCTGCCAGGTTCTTACGATCCACGTATTCCAAATACGATTCATGTAACTTGTCCCGTCCATGTCTTGCAATCGACACTAATGTCTTGAACACGATGCAGGAGGTTTCATGAAATGTTAAGGCACTCGAGGTATGTAATTTTAATTATTGTTGAGTAGAAATGATTGTTGTCTCTTACCACATGTGCCGGCCCTGCACATACGGAAACTGTCCGGTGTCTAGTTATCAATATTGTCAAACTTCTAAGAGAAAAAGCAGAACAGACAGAAATGGGTCGTTACATTTATAACATTCTTTAGGAACGGTATTTTATAGTAACGTTATCTAAAGTGAGAAAATTATATTAATTTTTGTTTTATTTTAGTTGTCAAAAACCACACTATGACTGTTCCTTTGGCGTAAAGTCACATGCGCAGAGGTTCATTTTTCCAGTATCATACTGGGTAACTGTATTTCTTAGATAACCAAGTTTAGAAGAATTATTATTAATGTGATTCACAGGAAAGAAAATGAAAAACAGACAAATTCTGTGAACAATAATATTAGTTCCAAAGAAGAAAAATGTTAATGAATAAAGTGTCAAATTTCATATGTAATTGTCAACTATGTACAGCTGCGTTACTTTTAATTTATCGGAGGGCGCTAATATCCATGCCTGCTTGATGTGACGGAGCAAGTTTATTACTGAAACAAGTTACATCAAAGAGTATATATTATTTTAATACCACTGAGCTATCGTTTTGTTTTAATATTAATCGTAGTCCCACATCGCCACATGTAAAGCTTGGGTTACAATAATCCGGTCGGAATCGGCTCGGACGGAAAAGAAAAATGGTCGAAAGAATAAAACAGAATTAAAAGTGTAAACACACACTTGACCGGCCGGCACCAGACGGCGGGTGGATAGCAGTTTCGGAATCTTCTAGGGGCATTCCATCGGGATATTTCCGATGGAATGCAAATTGGTCTATATATAAATGAAATCGACTAAATAGAAAACTAAACTATTTAAACTAAAACTTGTTTTTCTAGGCTCTTCTACGAGAGAATGCGCGTTCAACGATCGGCATCACAAAATTATGCTACTGTGTGAATGTATCATTCCAAAGCCGATTCCAGTGTGACCCAAGCTTAAGACGTGGATATCAGAGCCCTCCGGTCATTTAAAAGCGACGAGGCTGTACGTTCCACGTAGTGATTATACATTAATTTCTTAGTCGTATCTGGAAGTATTGATTTTTGTTGAAAAATTAAATTAAGTACTTATAAGATTATTGTAAGTACGTATTACCGTATATGTTTTTTAGTTAGATTTTCTGTTAATGCACGTAACAAATATAGTTTAAAAAAACTAAAAAACACGCTTTTAAAGCACATCAAACTAAAAAGTGAAAAATAATTATTAATATAAACTGAAAACAATAATGAACGAAAAATACTAGTATTATCGTGAAAAAAGCGTGGGGCGCTTTGAGCCATATTTTTCGTATATCGAGCAACCCACGCTTTTTTCACAATAATACTAGTATTTTTCGTTCATTATTGTTTTCAGTTTATATTAATAATTATTTTTCACTTTTTAGTTTGATGTGCTTTAAAAGCGGGTTTTTTAGTTTTTTTTAAACTATATTTATTTTTCACTTTTTAGTTTGATGTGCTATGAAAGCGTGTTTTGTAGTTTTTTATAACTATATTTATATTGCTTATTGATGCTGATATTATAACATATTACGATCCAACTGATATTTCTGAAAAAAAAAATGTTTTTTTTATTTCAGCCATGGGATTTGAACTCACGCCCGAGGAGTCTATCGTTTCGCGTCGACTGCCTTAGCCCGCTCGACCACCTACCTAACTTACAATCACCGAATGTACTTACATATTAAGCCTTTGCTCTCACGCAGAGGATACGTGAGGAAAGGACTGGCGATCCTGATCAGGATAATGACATAAACTTATCAAATTATTGTATTGTTACCGGTTCTTCGTAAGTGTACAAAGTTTCAATTAAATCTGTCCGTTTAAAGTGGGTCAAAATCGAGTCCAAAGAGTCGGTTACAAACAAACAAACAAGCAAACAAGCAAGCAAGCAAGCAAGCAAGCAAGCAAACATACAGGTGAAGCTAATAAAAGCGTGTTAATAAAAAATACAAAACTGTAGTGGCGATATTTGCATTAAATAATTAAAATAAACAATATTTACTATAACTACTATGTTTAAATTAGTACACAATCATTAATACTGATCAGTGATCACACAATAATTCATAAAATCTATAGGAAATTATTTTTTTTTATTTACAAAACACAACATTAAGTAAATTTTTGTGTTAAGTAAAAAAGCAAAAAAAAATTGTTATAAAGCTTCTGTATACTTACAAAAAACTGGAGGATGTTGAGGGAGGACACTTACCTGAAAACAAAAAAAAAAAAATAGAAAAAAGAATTAAATATAAAAAATATAATACTGGTAATGTAAACATTGTTACCAAAATTATTAATGTTTTGTTTTATGATAATTTGGTAGAATAAAATTACAATTTAATCAACATTTGTATATTTTAAGGTTATGGCAAATGCAGTATTTTTATTCCGAGTTTTCTATTGTGAGAAAATAATAATTCTATTCCCTCTTCTATTTCTTCATGTATAATAAAAATAACATATTACATCCAAACCATTCACTAACAGCAATACCTCATAAAATTAAGTCATTAAATCGTTCATAAATAAAGTTCATATCAACAGCATTAGTGAATTATTTATTTTTGGTATATATACCAACATACACGTTTCTAATATATCGATAATACTCCGCAAATATTTGTAAATTATGATTTTCGATATATTTATATATCCACTTCCTCTGATTCCTATTAAAATCGGTTCCACTTAAATGTGATAGACAAATAATTAAGATAACAAAATGTAGGATAATAATTAGCAATTACAGTATTTAATAAAATTTAATTAACGCGGCATTTTCATCAAGCGGCCAACATAAATCCATAAAACACACTTAAACTTTTTTCTATTCACTATTTTAAATAAATTACTTATTAAGAAAGTGAAGGCAAGAAGTTATTTTGGTAAAACAATATTCTTGTAATTTCACTTAGGTACTAAAATTAAGCTTTTTGTTTAAAAGTTTTTTTTTCCAGTTATCATTAGAGCTCGGACGGAGGTATCGGTTCCTAGTGACAGCTTTTATGCATATTAATTGTAAACACTTACCTACTAAAATATTCCCAAAAAAATAGAAATTTATACATGATAAAGTGAATTTTATTTCATTTTAAAATGTTAATACGTAAACTAGTTTTATCGGGAAACGTATTGTATTAAATAAAAACGTAATCTATTCTTTTACAATTGCTCTACACTGTGGCAATTCTGGGAATTTACGTACATACCCGTGCTCTGTGGGTCAACTGAAAATAACGGGAAGGGGCCGAAAGGGAGGTCACATGCAGTTTGTCACTACATTGCATAACGTCAAGTCGTATGTAACAAGAGCACGAAATTGTATAGTTTAGTGTTACATCCCCCCAATACCCCCAGTCCTCTTCGAGTGAGTGCTTATAATAAATTGACTTTATTAACTTTGAATACGAACTACGCAATTCGTTAAACAAATTACAAGGTGATATATGCGACCCTCCATAGTAAAAAGGGGTACCTGTGGTGTTTAATTTAGAAAATTTAAAAATTACTGCAGCTTCCGACTTGTGGCGCGGTTTTTAGAAATGGCTTTATTCGTAAACAATTGCCGGTCGGTATCCCCTTTTACCGTGGAGTCATATATTGTGTCATAATGAACATATTTACGCGCTTACACATAACCTATAATCAGTTATCATGAACAGGAAACCTTTAATAGCAATTTAGTTAGGGTACGAAGATGACGAGGATGCCTCGCGAGGGTGAATTCCTGATAACACCAATGAGTAGTCGACGACGTTTACTACAAATAGACTTGCAAAACGTCAACAATTTCAAGGTTGAGTTTAACGAATAGGCTACGAACTCCGCAGATCAGAGTGCAGTGTTACATTAGCAAACGTGGGATTTACCGATGGGATTCCCAGGGATGGCTTTTACAGATTTTTTTTTTTCAGAATTAGAATTAGAAGCTGTTTATTGAATCAAGGTATATACAAATTAAAATACAAAAATAATCATTGTATACAGCAATAACCATAATATACAGAAATATTTTCATATTTGTTCGTGAGATACAAAAATTATAAGAAATAAATATATATCTTATATTTTTATTTACATAAATTACTTTTTAAAAACTTTTTTATTTGATTAGAGGCAACGTTGACTCTGAAGAATAGATTGAATAATATATAATGAAATGTGTTTATTTTAATATGATGAGTACAAGAATAAGTTCAAAAAGGTTATTACATTAATTCATAAGCCTACTAATTAAGCTAGATAAGCGTTTAAAAAAAAACCGGATGTTTTACGATGACAGGTGTAATAGACCTTTTTTTAAACGGCAAAGAAGTAGATTTAGACTTTTATTCTTGTAACCGGCAGTGAAAAATACTTCTGTGTGTAGTTTACTGTTAAGTACATCTCCCTATACCTCCAGTTCTCTTCGAGTGAGTGTTTATAATAAATTTAATACAGAATTCACTAAAAAAAATTTCAAGGTAAAGATATCGTTTCATATATGCATGCAAATCTGACATATAACCACCTAAAGCCAACTCTGGTTTTACGTCATATCTGGATTGGTAAATCCTACCTCTGCACATCGAGGATGCGGGAGGGTGTGAAACAATAACATACTGAAATTTCGAACAGAACATCTAAACGATTTAAATGTTTGCTGTTTTTTGGAACAAAAAAGTGGCTCTATAAACATAAAATACATTCAAAATAATATAGATTTATTGGGGTCAAAATAAAATAAATAAGGTTTACTGCCATATCCCCAAAAAAACAACTATGCAGCTACGGACACGTGTTTCGGAGATATTGCTCCTCATCAGCGTAGCGTAGCTAAAGAATTGGATCTAGGATGGGATAGATCAGGAACAAGAACTAAAACAAAGCTGGAAAGTACAGTACACAGTACTCAATTAGTGCCTTCATGTTCCCATGTGCCACAATTGGGGCCTCAATGAGCACAGTCAACACACAGAGCTCTATGTGTACTGACCGTTTCCACCTGGCAAATACAAACAAAATAATATAGATTTATTGGGGTCAAAATAAAATAAATAAGGTTTAGTGCCATATCCCCAAAAAAACAACTATGCAGCTACGGACACGTGTTTCGGAGTTATTACCCCTCATCAGCGTAGCGTAGCTAAAGAATTGGATCTAGGATGGGATAGATCAGGAACAAGAACTAAAACAAAGCTGGAAAGTACAGTACACAGTACTCAATTAGTGCATTCATGTTCCCATGTGCCACAATTGGGGCCTCAATGAGCACAGTCAACACACAGAGCTCTATGTGTACTGACCGTTTCCACCTGGCAAATACAAACAAAATAATATAGATTTATTGGGGTCAAAATAAAATAAATAAGGTTTAGTGCCATATCCCCAAAAAAACAACTATGCAGCTACGGACACGTGTTTCGGAGTTATTGCTCCTCATCAGCGTATCGTAGCTAAAGAATTGGATCTAGGATGGGATAGATCAGGAACAAGAACTAAAACAAGAACTAATTGAGTACTGTGTACTGTACTTTCCAGCTTTGTTTTAGTTCTTGTTCCTGATCTATCCCATCCTAGATCCAATTCTTTAGCTACGCTACGCTGATGAGGAGCAATAACTCCGCAACACGTGTCCGTAGCTGCATAGTTGTTTTTTTGGGGATATGGCACTAAACCTTATTTATAAAATACATTCTTTAAAATAAACAAATAATACCAATTCCAGAAAGAAAACTAAAAATTCCATTCTAATATAAAAAAAATTAATTAACTGTTCAAAGACTCTGTTTTTATCTCTCGAGGTGAAACGAAGTAATGAAAACGGCAAGGTGGAGGTGAGTGTAGCACTGCCTTTACACCGTATGGAACTCTATTTAAAAAATAAAGCAATGGATACCGAGACCAGTAGTCGAATGGGTTACAACTAGTGATGGGACTCGAGTGTGAAAATACTCGAGTGACTCGAGTCAAAATCCGATTCGAGTGACTCGAGTCATATGGCTGTTCAATTCGAGTAAAGTTGTTACTCGAGTCGAGTTATTGCTACTCGAATCAAGTTTTAACTCAAGTCGAATTGCAATTCGAGTAAAGTTGTTACTCAACTCGGGTTATTGCTACTCGAAGAATCAAG
The DNA here is from genome assembly GCA_029963845.1 of Rhamnusium bicolor. Classification (NCBI taxonomy): domain Eukaryota; kingdom Metazoa; phylum Arthropoda; class Insecta; order Coleoptera; family Cerambycidae; genus Rhamnusium; species Rhamnusium bicolor. Next base: position 444,508 of record JANEYF010000831.1, read on the forward strand.
TTTTAACTCGAGTCGAGTTGCAATTCGAGTAAACTTGTTACTCGAGTCGATTTATTGATATTCGAATCAGTGAGTTACTATGATTCAAGTTTTAAATCGAGTCGAGTTGCAATTTGAGTAGAGTTGTTACTCGAGTCGAGTTATTGCTATTCGAATCAGTGAGTTAATATGGTTTAAGCTTTAAATCGAGTTGAGTTTGACTAGAGTCTAGAGTCAGGGCAGAGCGCAATCAAACTCGAGGCGAACTATAGAGTAAGTAGTTGGAGATGATTCAGTGGTTTGCTAAACGGTAAGTTTTTAAAGTGTATTTAGGTTTTTTCTTTTGGTAATCTTTCAGCATTTAAAACACTACCATCTAATTCCAACATAAGTTTGAAAAATCGAAAGGATAAACATAAATCATAATAATTGAAATACAAAATAATAAATGGACCCAGGTCAAATATTATTTTTCAGGCAAATCAACACATTTCAAATACAAAATTAAATATTTTTAACATTGTATATAAAATGACATTTAAAGAAAACCAACACAATTTTTTTTTATTAAATTGACATTAAATTAAACTCTTGTTTAGCATAAAATATTAAATAAACACAGTATTTAATATTTAATACACACCGATTACGGCTTTTTATTTATTTCGAACTAAATGAATCGAAAAACAAATCTTTATGGACATGAATGTGCCAGTTTGATTGCTGCAGTCGTGTGAGTCTTGAGTTTAAAGAATTCTAAGTTCTAATTTCTAATTTTCTAATACGTCGTAATAACGTCATATGTAACAATTATAGGTTTGTACGTGTAGAGGCGATTTGTGATAGTTAGAGATGCGAGTATTACGAGAGCTCTGCAATAACAAACGTTCTGATTGAACAAGCACATCTATACAACAATGTGCGCATGCTTCTGATAGTTTCAAACGGTTGGAAACTGCTCTACAAACAAACATTGTAATTAATAATTATACAATCTGACCTACAAACATGACACAACAAACCTGGAGGAGAATTCCCGATCCCGATGACCCGATGATATAGTAATTGATTAGTGATTTCATTCATGGTTACATGTCTTCATCTTTATTACTTTTACAAGATTAGTGCCTTCATGTAAATAATCTTTCATATTTATACTATATAAACAAATCACACTGACACTAAAGAATATTTAAAAATATTAATAAAACCATAAACAATTAAATTAAAGAAACTTGACTCGAGTCAAAAAGCGACTCTAGTCAAAAGGCGACTCGATTCAAAAATCGACTCGATTCAAAAATCTACCCGAGTCAAAAAGCGACTCGAGTCAAAAGTCGAGTCGATTTTTTGAGTTTTACTCGACCTAACTTTTGACTCGAGTTTTATAACAATGAAACCGAGTTTCAACTCGACTCCAGTTCCAACTCGAGTAAATTCGGAAACCTACCGAGTTATTCGAGTGAAAAAAAGTCATTCGAGTCCCATCACTAGTTACAACCAGTCCAACGAACCACAACAGTCTCACCCATCTTCTAGCAGATGGTGTATCAGCTTAAAATGCAATCTTAAACGAAGACTGTTAGTGGATATATCATCATTCGGAGGATCTCTCATCTATTCTTCGACAAAGAAGAGGTTTGGCAAAATTTCCAGATTGGAGGTAGCTCGTCTCTTGGAGTCGGTGATTGGTCTTGGTGGCAGAAATATGTCAACATTAAAATATTTTAAAAATGGCAAGCCATTGGCAACCGGCAATCCTCCTCCATTGGTATTACACAGGACGAAATTAAGTGCTTATATCTTAGGACCAACATAAAAAAAATACATCTTCGAGTGCACAATTTTTTGACAAATGACGGTAGTTTTCACCTACACATCAGATATAGATAGAGTTCGACACAAGATACAAGAAACAGAAAAACTGGGCCATAAATTTAATTTGTTTATCGACAAGTAATTTAAATTTTTTAGCTATTTTCTTTGGTTTTTTTTTTATATCCAGTGTGGGCCTATAATTCCTTTACAGTAAATTAACTGGTTCATCATATAAATCAGTGTAGTATCGTCATCTTTTTTTGAACATTACTTGTGGCAATCTATTTTTACAATCATCTAAACTATGTAATAAATTATCCCATCATTATATCTTATTACTACCATTTAAAATAACTGTTTTATTAATTATCCTGGAACATAATGTCACACCTCTACCACATCCTTCTATAAAATTTTTAAAAGAATTTTAAGGTTAGAGTAAAGTGCTTAGGTTGAGTCTAAAAAGGATACGAAATTTTTTTATTTTCATTAAGAGAACTGATAACATTTTGATTTCAATTAAAAAGGCGTCTTCCATTGATACGAAATATGCTCTTTTTGGTGAATTAAAAGCATTTTCAAAATTAGGGTGGTCATGAGAATAGTTTTATATAAAATGCAAAATGAGGTCGTACAAAACATTAAGAGGGTTACAGGAAGTTTAAGAAATTATTTCCTGTTTAGCTAAGTGAGACGATATAAAATCCAAATAAAATAATTGCTCTAAGAGCCAGATTCAAATGCCGGAATGCGTCCGCTGGGCTTTCAAAACATGTTGATGTTTTCAAAGCTCAGGCAATATATTCTTTTTGGTTTCCACCATTTCAGTGAATTCATTTCCAACATAATAAAAAAAGAAATAGGTAGGTACATCTATAAAATCTAATATTTCCCGCCCCAATTATCATTCATTAATAATGATTCCGTTGCTAGGTATAATAATACATCTCTTACCCTACAATTTTCTTATTTGTTATAAACAATAATAATAAACTTATTCTTATTATACAACTAAAACTAAACACAGCTCGTGAATGATTGAGTGTTAAAAATTTAAAAACCCGTTTATGACATGCACCACTGCGTGCAAGAACGTAAATAATGGGTAAATCGTTCTTGCCATGTAATTTAACAATAATAAATAAACTAACATAGTCAATAAATGATGAAACTATAGGTAATAAGAGTTGAGTTAGGCTGAAACAAGGTGGCTATAAATAGTTTAGTTGTGGTGTATATGTAATAAAAATAGACGGTACAAGAAGTCAATAAAACCTGAAAATATTTGAACGGCTAAATGTACTTCCCGGGCACAAAACAAAGAAATAAATACTGAAAATTCAGTGGGACTGTTTCGCTCACAAACTTAACTGAAGGAGAAATAGTGGAAACTACGACAGATTTAAATTCGAATAAGCGAAATACAAAAACAAAATGGGCGTGTTTTTTTCAAGGAGACAATATTTTACGAATAATATTCACTTACCAATTTTTGAGGATATGAACATTCTTAAACTAAGAAAAGAAATAAAAAGTTTTAAAAATCAAAGCAATTATTATCTCTTGAGGACATGGACATTATGGATGTTTTCATATTTTTTTAATTTAAAAAATGTAACCTCAAATTTTCAAAATTTGGACATCTTTGATTCTTTTGCTTATATCCTCAAAAGTTGTCTGCTGGTCTCTAGATTTTTTCTTAAAGTAATAAAATAATCTTCCGCCATGTGACTCTGTTACATGGGATTATCTAGCTGCAAACAGATTTGCGCAAGTTATGCCGGCGTCGACGGGCTTAGGTCACTGTTACCGTTTCCTGTAACAGTGCCACAAGATTTACTAGAAGTTCTAGATAACGATAAAGCAACAATATTTAAATTAAAATTTACTCCAGGACCAGCTATCTTTTGCCGTTGTCAGAAATTCTTGACAGTAAACACTTACTTATATGATTAAAAAGTTTCAATTTCGGTAAATAAATTAAAAATGTCTTTTGAAACATGTAATTTGAATGAAATCAGATACTATAACTTGCATCACAAATAATTTTTTAAAACTATTGTGGCAAAACTAAGGACAGTTTAGATAAAACGTCACACCGTGCGCCTCAGTACTGACTGATGCCTTGTTTATTGGTTTAGTTGCGGAAACCTGTATTGTGACGGGACGTGCGGAGACACGATATGTGGGCGGAAAATGTATAACACATGACATCTTCCATCTTTTACACCGCTTACATTAAAGCGAGAACAACGATTGTTGTTTTTGTTGGCACGCGACCGAGGCGGAGTTTAGCTTACATGCTGGGATACTTCAGGGCCGCACTTAATTTTGTTACGGCGTTATATGATATATTGTAAGTATAATATTATAAGATAAATAATGATTATTTAATATCTGTTTATTTGCTAGCGTGTTTTTGAAAATAATTTAAGAAGGTTATCGTGTTGAAGTGAGTTGTGTAATAGTAATATAAGTAATAATTATTTTATATCTGTTAATTTGCTGGTGTGTTTTTGAAAATAGTTTAAGGTTATCATGTTGCAGTGAGTTGTGTAATAGTGTAATATAAGTAATAATTATTTCATATCTGTTTATTTGCTGGTGTGTTTTTGAAAATAATTTAAGAAGGTTATCATATTGCAGTGAGTTGTGTAATGGTGTAATATAAGTAATAATTATTTTATATTATTTGTTTATTTGCTTGTGTTTTTGAAAATAATTTAAGAAGGTACTTGATGTAAAACTGTTTCGACCATGGGAGGTCTCTGTCTTCATCTTATGTGTTTGTGAAAATGAAAGTGATAGTGATTGACTACAGTAAAGAAAATCAAAGTTCATTAGTGTTTTCAGTAAGAAAAAATCGGCTACATTTGAACGAACAGGCGAAACAAATTTGCTTTAATGTTTACAATAATCTTTTGTAACGAGCTAATGACCCTAATTTGTATGATTTGGATGTACTAGGTGAAACAGCATCTCTTACTAACGTTCCCCATCCCACAACACAAACTGGTGAAAGTGCGCTCCCAAGAAAACAAAGATCCGACGCCGGTCAATCGAAAACTCTGGACCCACCGTTAGCAAAATTTTTAAGAACTCTAGTTTACGACGCGTAACAGAATAATGAAATCCCAACTATTAACGTGGTAGACAGACAATTAAAAGAAATGGATTATCTAAATTATACCAAAAGAACTTTAGGAACTTGACAGAAAAAATTCGATTTAAATATAAAGCTATTAATAAACCCATGACAATTATGGAAAGTCGACGAATAGTGAATTGGCGAAATTCATATCTAGAAGAGATAAAAGAACTCGGGAGGGGAAAATAGACCAATTTATTATCTAGATGAAACTTGGTATGATACTCATGACACTGTAAAAAAAGGATGGACGGATGGATCTAGGAAATGTCAACCAATCTCATTGCCCCCTAACAAAGGGACTCGGTTGATTATATTACACTGTGGATCAGTTGATAGATGAGTTGATAATGCATTAAAACTGTACGGAAAAAACATGGAAGACTGTAACGTGGATTACCATAAGAACATGGAGGGAGAAATATTTGAGGAATGGTTTGAAAATACCATAATTCCAATATTAAAACCGAATTTCATTATTGTTTTGACAGTGCGAAGTACCATTCGAGACAACTGTATAAAATCCCTAACAAGAGTTCTACTAAGCTGGAGTTACAATTTTTTTTAATGGAACATGATCTCTTTTATGAGGAAAATTATAATAAAGCACAACTGCTGGAAGTCCTGCAAATGAAAAATTATGAGAGGAAGTAGATTATAGATAATGTAGAGGAGAGATATGACCACAAAGTGTTAAGATTAACGCCATATTTCTGTACTTTCAACCCAATTGAATTGATTTGGTACAAATTAAAGAAAAATGTCAGAAAATATTTTTCCGAAATTCGATAAAAAAGTCGTAGAGTTAATTCAAAATGAAGTGTTGAAAATTAACAAGGAAGATTGGGAGAAAAGAATTAGGAAAGTAATTACAATTGAGGATTATTAAAAAATTGCCAGATTTCATATAGTGGAAATAAATTTATTATAAATTTGAACGAGGATAGTAGTTCATCTGAAAATGAAGACGAGGGTGAGAAGGGCGAGGATTCAGAGGAAGAAGCAATGTGAGGTGATGTAAACTGAAGTGATGTGAAGTGAAGAAGTTAATTTTGTGATATCAATTGCATTATTTAATTCCGTTTTTGTACTTTCGTAGTTCAGTGCTTGAGAAACATTCTTTTTCAGTATGTTATTATTTTCTTTTCATTTTGACAAAAATATGTTTTTCTGTTTTTATTATAGTAATAACTTTACTATTAGAATTTATTTTTAGTTTATTTATTATGAAAAATATTTGTTTCTGTTACTATTTTGAGAGTATATTTTTTGTTTTTATTTTGTTTTTAAAGGCTTCTTGTTACTTTTTAAATAATCTCTTTATTCTATACTAATATTCCATACCCATCCTTTCCTGGCAAGAAATGCTCATACCTCCTCCGCTGGATAGTAACAATTTATAATAATAATAATAATAAACGTCTTTATTATGGGCGAAGTTTAGTACAAAGTACTATTCTTACACTTAACCCAAGAACACAGATAATGAATATACAATACAGTACAATACAGTACAATAAATATAGATATAAATTATTATACAATAGAAGAAAAACAATAATAAAATATGAGAGTATTAGTAAATTTGGCAAGTGATAATGCCTAGTAAACAAACTATAAGATGTTATTTTAACATATTTATGCATTTATCCACATATATACATAAGTAGGTGACCAATGGTACCTGTATAGAAAAAATAATAATATTTACACACATATATCCCTGTACATATTGTGCATACACGCAACACCTCGATATTTTCATGAGACATATATAAAATTATAAGATTAAGTATCAAATTATTTTTTTTTTTTCATCTTTTTAATTAGGTACATTAATTATTGCTCACTTAAAATTTTGTTTTTTTTTTTACTTTTTTTTTAAGTAACTTCTGAAAGGTCATAGGATTTAAGCTGTTAAGAGGCTTAGCAGCTGAGTAGGAAAAAACTTTTTTGAAACATGGTTGAGGAATGTCGGGGAATATTATACAAATTGATGCTTCTAACATTTCTACAATTCATGAGACAGCGTTTATTTAACTTGTTATAAAGATAGCTTGGAACAGAGTACTTAATAGTCCGGTAAACAAAAACTGAGAATTGTAAATTCTTACTCTGTTCCATATTAAGCCATTTAGTCATGCTGAAGGTATGAGAGATGTGGTCATATTTCCTTATACTAAAAATAAGACACAAGCATGAATTTTGACCTTTTTGGATCCGACTTCTTTCAACTAAATTCAAAAAAAGATCATATACCACATAACAATAATTAAAAAAAGATAGTACTAAAGCTTCACATAACATTTCTTTTATACTTTGTTCTAGTAAGTGACGACTGGAGTATAGGAGTTTAAGGGCACCATAAGCTTTATTCAAAAGAAAGCTTACATGGTCTCTAAAACTAAGTTTATTATCTATGATTATGCCCAGATTTTTAGCTCTTTGCACAACTGTTAAGGGCATATTGTCAATTTAATTGATATAATATGTGTAAGAAGTTCAGAATGTTTCCTATTACCAAATACTATAACTTGACATTTAGAGATGTTAAGATGTAAATTGTGTTTTAAGGAGGATTTCCAGATATTTTCTATATCGTTGTTAATTATATGTTAAACAGCAACATGGTCTTGTGGTAAAAAGCTGAAATATATCTGAATATCATCGGCATATGCTTGCACCTTGCAAGTAGTGACCGACCTGAGTATGTCGGATGTGTAAATTGAGAAAAGCAGAAGTCCTAGAATAGAACCCTGCGGCACACCTGATAATACCGACTTGGGAGGTGATAAAATATTATTGAAAGATACTTGCTGCTGTCGATTAAGAAGATATGATTTGAAAAAAGAAAGAGAGCTGTCATTAATGCCGTGGTATTTTAGCTTTGCACAGAGGAGGCTATGATCAATGGTATCAAAAACCTTTGAGAAATCTAATAGTACTAGTACTGTGCTTTTTTTATGATCTAAACCGGTAACAATATCGTCACAAACATGAACTAGTGTAGCAGCAGTGCTATGTCCCTTTCTGAAGCCTGACTGATGTTCATGAATTATATCATATGTATTCACATATTCAAGTAATTGATTATACACTATTTTTTTTCTAGGATCTCCGAAAGTGACGGTAAAATACGTCTCAGATCTGACAAAGATAATACCTTTTTAGATTTGGGGAGAGGTACAATTAAACCGTTTTTCCAGTTGGTCGGAAAGATGCCTTGTTCCAAGCAGAAGTTTAAAATATGTGTTATATAGGGATCTACTACTGGACTACAATATTTTAACATGGACGAGGAAATACCATCTAATCCGCAGGCGTTACTTTTTAGGCTTATTATTATCCTAGTTATCTCGTCGACCGTAGCGAGTCTGAAGTTAAAGGTTTGGTTAGGAAGCATAATATTATTATAAAAATTTATCAATTCTTCATTTTTATTAACAATAAATATACATGCAAAATAATCATTAAGTTCTGTGGAGTTAGCTAGGTTCCCTGGTATGTCTGTATTCTCAACTTTTTTTTATATATTTTTTTTCATTGTTATTTTCTTTATCTTCACTGTTATATTTACTAATTTAAGACTGTGTACCTGATATTTATTAAATTTTCGTTGTTTGTCAACTGTATTTAGTACATGCTTGTATAGTTAGGTCCATAAATATGTATGTATTATTGTATGTCGTTATATTTTGTTTGTTGTTTGTTTTATATTTGTATTTTATTTTTTGATCTATATTTTGACCATATATTGTATTAATATATACTAGTAGCTTTGTCAATAAGAATGTATTTCTTAGACAATAAAGCATATTCATTCATTCATTCATTCATTCATTCATTCATTCATTCATTATTAAAATTCTTTAAAGTATTCCAGGTCCATTTGACGTTTTCACTAGAACACATATTATTAAGATAAGCCTTTTTCTCACGTCTAACTGCGCTCAAGGTTAGATTACGTAATCGCTTATAATACTGAAGACGGCAGGACTATTCGTCTCACTGTATTTGTCTAAAGCTTTTTCTCTTGTACGAATCATCATTTTGATATTATATGTAAGCCAAGGAGCTTTTGGTTTACTAACCCTCACTACTCTTATAGGTGCATGCTTCGCAAAAAGATTCAGAATTAAAAGCGTTAAAAGTTCAACTTTATCATTAATATAATAATAATTTCCAGACCACAATTTAAATACTTAAGTACAAATTTTTTTGGGTTATTAGGTCCAATGTAATTAAAACACTATTGTATTAACTTACCGACGTTTCGGTATAATTTATTACCATCCTCAGGGCACTGTAAGATATAAATAAGTTGATTGTAAGTTATTCTATACCTATATGAGTGATAAATTCTAATCCAAACTAATAGTGAGGAAATAATATTGAACAGTTAATTAATTATTCTATAACAGATTGTAGAAAACATGTACTTATTTTAGGCACTTCAATTATTATTTAGAATTAGTTATAGGTTAGTGATATATAAAAATTATAAACAAATACTCACATTAAAATTTAGTGTTTCTCGTGTATAAAAAACATAATGGCAGGAACATACTTGGTAACTATAATATTGCGTTTATTGAAAAAATACTCGGTATACTGGTGCATATAGAAATGAAAAATTTTTTATATATTTCTTGAAATATGTGTTATTCTCGTCGAGGCTGTGACACTAATGAGATTATTTTTTAGCACTGTTAAACTTACTATAGATAAGGGATGAATAAGTGTTTGGGAACTAAAATGTTTGTTTATATAATAAGTAAACAAGCTTAAAGTAGAAAGGAACGAAAAAGATGTAAATAGGTTGATAATTTTAAAATATCTAATGTTATAAAGTCTTCATTTTATTAATTAGATTGAAATAACAAGAGTTTAAATTTTCAATGTCTTTTCTTGAATTTACTGATTCGAATTTTTTAATGTTTATCATTTCTTGAAATTTTCTTTTTTCTAGATTAGATTGTTTACCTATCACTGCGGTTTCGTCAAAGTTAAATTCATGATTTAAAAATTTACAATGTTCCACCAAAGATGTGATATTAAGCTTATTTTTGTTTTTGATATCTCTCATATGTTCTTTTTTCCTTGTTTTTAGATACCTACTTGTTTGACCTATATAACTTTTATTATTTATTAATATATAAAATACCATGTAAAAATTGTAATAAAAGTTATATAGGTCAAACAAGTAGGTATCTAAAAACAAGGAAAAAAGAACATATGAGAGATATCAAAAACAAAAATAAGCTTAATATCACATCTTTGGTGGAACATTGTAAATTTTTAAATCATGAATTTAACTTTGACGAAACCGCAGTGATAGGTAAACAATCTAATCTAGAAAAAAGAAAATTTCAAGAAATGATAAACATTAAAAAATTCGAATCAGTAAATTCAAGAAAAGACATTGAAAATTTAAACTCTTGTTATTTCAATCTAATTAATAAAATGAAGACTTTATAACATTAGATATTTTAAAATTATCAACCTATTTACATCTTTTCGTTCCTTTCTACTTTAAGCTTGTTTACTTATTATATAAACAAACATTTTAGTTCCCAAACACTTATTCATCCCTTATCTATAGTAAGTTTAACAGTGCTAAAAAATAATCTCATTAGTGTCACAGCCTCGACGAGAATAACACATATTTCAAGAAATATATAAAAATTTTTCATTTCTATATGCACCAGTATACCGAGTATTTTTTTCAATAAACGCAATATTATAGTTACCAAGTATGTTCCTGCCATTATGTTTTTTATACACGAGAAACACTAAATTTTAATGTGAGTATTTGTTTATAATTTTTATATATCACTAACCTATAACTAATTCTAAATAATAATTGAAGTGTCTAAAATAAGTACATGTTTTCTACAATCTGTTATAGAATAATTAATTAACTGTTCAATATTATTTCCTCACTATTAGTTTGGATTAGAATTTATCACTCATATAGGTATAGAATAACTTACAATCAACTTATTTATATCTTACAGTGCCCTGAGGATGGTAATAAATTATACCGAAACGTCGGCAAGTTAATACAATAGTGTTTTAATTACATTGGACCTAATAACCCAAAAAAATTTGTACTTTATCATTAATATCGGGTAGTCTTAAGATTCTATGGAATGGTACGTTATTTAAATCTCTTTTAAAATTTTCTAAATCAAAGTTGTTAAAACCACGGCTGATTATGAACTTTTGTTTAGATTTCGGTAATTTAACATTTAATTCGCAAAATACAAGTTTATGGTCTGAAATCATGTCAGCATTGAGAGTTCCACTATCAATTACAATATCTTTATTAGTAAGAAAAATCGGATCCAACAAAGTAGCAGTATAATCTGTAATTCGAGTGGGGTCATCAATTACTGATGAAAATTATAGGCATCAAAGCAATTACTTAGTAAATTATCAATATTAAATAAATTGACATTCATGTCTCCAAAACAAAGAACTTCATCTACAGTTGGTATAACTAAAGATGAAATGGTATCAATGTATTCTACACCACTATATAAGTTCGAATTTGGCGGTCTATATAGTATTCCGAATGCGTAGGTTTTAGCGCCAATTTTAATTTTTATATTAAGCAAATTTGAATACTGTAACTGCTGTATGTGTAGTCAATATGTTAAATTCAATACTTTTATTTCAAGTTATTACTTTTTTGTACAATTGTTAAATTGTTGCTAGCTAAACTGAGCACAAAAACCTACATTGAAATAGTAAACGAGCAAACAATACTTATCCGGCTCTGCGTTCCGTAGCGTCGTACTCCGGTCGTCCCGTCACAATATCTGTTTCGCACACTATAGCTCACGTCAACTTTTTTTCGAAGGTGATGTTAAATTGTGGGTTCAGTGCATTTGTGATGTGAGCACGAAAACATCCGCACCACACGACAAAGTGGTGGTGCGGCAAAATCTACAGGTTTGGGGTGCCAGTGTTTACACAACCACTAATGAGATTATCTCTTGGAGACGATGATTGGCGCTTGTGGCGCAAATAGGCCGATGATTCAAAAAAATCCTGTTTGTATGGTTACTACAGCTGTGACAACTTTAATATGTTAGATAAACTAAGTAACATAACAACGGCAGGATTTTAACAAAATAAATATGTGTTAATTTATCTATATCAGTGTACAATAATAAAGTATTATCTACATGACATTAGCTACAACTGCGAGAAAATAAAAAATTGAATTGCTGTTACATTGTGCTGGATACAATGCTAAGCGTATAATCATCTTCCGATAATTTTTATAACAAAATATTACAAATTATTTATTTACATTTCATTAATCACTGTCCGTCGTATCAATATGTTGCTAATTACACAAATGAAAGTATTATAACTGCGGTTGTTACATCCTGCCAAATTTACTTTATAAAGTAGATAACCACATTGTAAAATGATGTTAAACATTTATGATTATAAATGACTGCATTAAGTAAATGAATTTTTCTTGTTTATGGAAATTATGATTCTCTCCCCAGTTTTGACAAATACCTGCGATCATATAAATGACAAAATGACCTAGGTACTTCAGTGAACAGATTTTGGCTATATTTCTATTAATCTTGTCGGTACTCGGTTTTGTCGATTATGAATTACTTAAGTGATACCCACATATTTATTTTTATAGTAATTTTACTTTCCAAATTCAAATTTCCAGATACAGGAAACTTTCTGTATATGACTAGTGCCAATGGCCACTGGTTCGGAGGTTAGTTGATTCGAGCGCGCGATGGCAAGTGAGACTAGAAATCTTTCTATTGTAGCTGCGGGTTCGAATCCCGCCACCAGCACTGGCAATGTCTGTGGAAATGGTTGTATATCCACATGTTTCTAATTAGTGTAACTCCCTTCTAGACAGTATCGGCTTTGAATTCGGGGGGTTGTCTAATTTCCGTGGTTATTTATGAATAGGGAAAATTTATATGACGCAAATAACAGGGTCGCACTGGGGAGGGATATACAGATTTAACGAACTGTCTAATTGCTTCCAGGGAATGTTATACAGCACCATAACTTTAGCAAGTCCACGTTGATCGTCTTTGTTGGTATTGGTTAATTAATGTCTGTTATTTTTTCGTCGCCACATGTTGTCAAAATGCTTTTCTGTTTATGGAAGTTTAACGTTTATATACCAGTTTCACACTATCAAAAGCCAATTCAAGATAATCCCTAATCCTTTCGTGTACTGTTTCGAAAGATGCCGACTTTCTAGTTTACACAAAGCACTACACCAAACAAAAAATATCGCCTATATCGTAAATAAAAACATTAACCAGAAAATCTTGTCTATATCGTAAATAAAAACCGTCTTTACACTCGTTCTCTATATTAAAACACTATAAATAAATAAATCTGTCAAACTGAATTCGTCGACACGGGAAAGTCACATCTCCTCGCGAATCCGACCAATGGAGTAACGCTTGCCCACCCGCTGTTTATAAAGACGTGCATGACCTTACCCTAATGCATCCAATATTACTTTTCATAACATTCAGATGAAACAAACAGTGTGTTTTACTTTTTCTCGTCATTAATATTAATATATTTTTAATACGTACATAATCAGATTATTGTTCCGTAAATCTGTGTAAAAAAGTTTCATTTAACTTGCATTATTTTTACTGCAAATGTAATGTATGACATGTTTATAGATGCAAAAATTATTCTCTCGCTTTAATTTTTGCTCCGGTGGATGACCCCACATCGATTTGGCGTGAAAATCTTAATGTGTAAGATCAGGGTCAGATATTACGGTTTCCTTTTATTGCTATTATATCGCGGGTAATATGGAATATAACAGGAGGGTTAACTCCGTCTCTGTCATGTCATAAGTTTTCCCTATGTATATTTAATATTATTATTATTAAAACATGTACACATGAATAAGACATTATATGGTAACAACAATGAAAAACAAGAAAATAAAAATGTGTTAAGTATAAAACGTGATAGATATTTTAAATGATTAAAACAATTTGATTTACATACGTTAAGAGTTATATAAGTCGGATCCTTATTACATAGGTGCAACATTATACAATAAATTACCTGCTAATATTAAAAATATTAATATAAAAATGTATGTTTCTTCTGTGAAAATTATTTTATTAGAAAATACTTTTTATTCTATAAACGAGTATGTATCATTTGTATTCTCATAGCTATTTTTTGTATTTATTTATTTAATATTATTTTCGTCAATATACTATTTTACTTTTAGTTCATAATATTCTGTTTAGTGTTATTTATATTGTAAAAAATTGTGTCTTTTTCTATTGACTTGTCCTATATATTTTTATGTGATCTTTTGGATTATTAAATTCTATTCTATAAAAAAATTGTGTATGCTTCATTTAATCGGTCTTGTAAATTTACATTTACAACCTTATTGAACTGGCGTAGTGTGATATGTATTCTCTTTTGGTCTTGGGCAACAAACCATGAGGTCTGTATAGGTCTTCTCTTACAGGAAATTTATTTGGAAAAAAAAACATTCAGCTCTTAAGAAAATGTTTCGCTTTTTTCCAGAAAGAATTGGAATTTAGGATATAAAAAAATAGTATTTCATAGTTATTTTAAAAAGCTATGTACTTTTTATAAAAAAATATTAACAGTAAAAGATGGTCGTCATCAGTCGGTTAGAGGTGAAAAATAAAATAGTCCCGAAAACAATTCCTTTCATCTTTCTCTCAAAGTACATTCAGCGAGTTAGAGCTAGATTTTCTTTTGTTCTATTTACCGAATAGGCAGTGGAGACTCATTGCTTATTTACCAAGGGTATCCCCCTAGTTTAATGCTACGTAATATCGGATCGATAACAAAATTCAAGGTTGGCTAGAAAGTTTCGAAAAGAAAGAGAAAGGCTACGAGACTAAAATTCAAGTTATAGGATATTGTTCCCTGGCATAAAATACACATTTCGATTTCTCTAGCACAGTATCAAAATGTCAGATCAGTAATAAATAGTTCGAGACATGGTGTGCTTATTTATGAAATCGTAATGTAATTTATACAATAATAGGTGTTCTTACGATACAATGCAAGGGAAATTGCACTTTTTGTATAAAATGATGAAATAAATAAGTGCCAAGGAGGGGCAACTTACACTTTTGACCTAGGCCATTATTTAAATAAGATGAATTTAAATTTTATTAATAATAAATAACAGACGAAAAAAAATGGGCGCTTGGCTGTCAAATTATTTTTAATGAAAAATAAAGTAAACTTTTTTATTTCAAATTAAAAACTTTTATAAGTTTTATACTATGCATGCTATGAAAAATATCGTTGACGTATATATCTCAAAAATTGCAAAACCGAAAAAATATGCGTGATATAATAAACTATTTGAAAATGAGGGCCATGATTTTTACCACAAAATAGATTTTTGAATTTTTAACGAATTTGTTCCAAATTTTACACGAGCACTGCATACAGAAACATTTTTATTTCTAAAACTTACTCCTAGGAGTTCGGCCAGGCTGGCGAGCGATAAGTTGTGAGTGAAAAAATCGTGGCCGATATAGCGACAGAAGAATATTTCAAACACATTATTGTACACTAAAGCGGCCATATTGACACAAAACATTAACGACAAATCACGTAGTGAGGAAGTGTGTCGCTTTGAATTCAACGTTGTTTGATTTATGAGCGATTTTTATACACTGTACTGATTTTGCGGTTGGCTCCTTGTGAAACATTATTAAATATTTGAAACAAACAAAGAAAATTTGCTTTTAAATGTTTCAAAATTATTTTTAGTTCTGCTATATAACTACACCAACATGGCTTCGTGTTTTAAAGACATTTTAATATCAGAAGTTCAAAGTCGACTCGTTTTGTGGCAAGACCCATAAACACCTTAAAAAAAAATAGAAGACGATAAGACGAAACTCTCCATTCTTTATGGAATAAATATATATATTATCTTCCTTCTATATGTTATTGGAATGTACACCATACTACCTTCTGCGCTTGAGGAAAAAGTTTGGAAACAAATGGTCTTCCAAAAGAAGAGGATGTGTTCGTGACAAAGGCATTGTGAAAAATAATTAATCGCTTTCGGTGAACAGGATATCGCTTGTCTTTCTCTACATTATCGTCCACGATTTTTCGCGCACGCCAAATCGTGAACACTATAGCCAGTCTAGCGAATTAAAACGGCCATGCTGCCAAAACATTAGCCACAAATCACTTAGCGCCGAATTCAACGCTGTTCGATATTTTTGCGATTTTTAGTTAATTCTGCTATGTAACTACACCAGCATGGCCTCGTGTTTTAAAGAAATTTTAGAAGTTCAGAGTAGGCCACTTCTGTGGCAAGACCCATAAACATTTCAAGAAGATATGATAAGTTGAAAATCTCCACACTTCATGGAATAAATAAATATCTTATCTCCATTCTATATCTATTAATGGGCGGAAGTACTGTATATTATACTATCTTTTGAGGTTGAGAAAAAAGTCGGGAAATAATTGTCTTCCAAAAGAAGAGCAATTCGATGTGTTTGTGATAGAGGCATTGTTAAAATTAAATGTTAATTGTTTTGCGGTAAACAGGATGTCGCTTGTCTTTCACGATTTTTCGCTCGCGACCAATCGCTCACCAGCCTGAACTAAAACTTATACAGGAAAACTACTACAGATACAGAACCTTTTCTATAATTCTCAGCATTCCTTGCAATTATAAATTTTACTTCCTCACCCCTCAAAGTGAGGAAGTTATGTATTCGTGAAAATATTTTTGAAAATTATTGCATTTCTGGACGATTCTCAACGAATTATGACGATAGTCTGTCTGCATGTATGTCGTATCGCGATAGCAGCTACAGTTTTTGAGATAAAGCTTTCAAATTTGGTACACACATTTAGAGGTCAAGGAAGAGATTGAGTTTGTTGAGCAAAATCGGTCCCAATGTCTAAAAAAAATATTAGTGACATTCCACCAATGTGACTTACTGAAACGTCAAAATGTGACTTTTGAAACGTCAAAATGAGACTTTTTTTGAAACGTCAAGAATTACTTTTATTATAAACTCCACCACACGTCGAGTTTTACTACGGTGAGGAAGTTCTGATCCCCAAGTAATCGGCAGCGGTTTTTTAAATTTAATAGTGAATATTTTTTTTTACATTTTCGCGTGTGGCTGTTAATCTAAATTTATATCACATGTTTAATTTCTTCACATAAAAAAAATTAATTATACATTGATGTAATTTCATTTACAATAGACATTTATTATTATTATGTAAAGAAAAATAATTTATTAACCTTTACATGTCATTTTTTGATTACTAAAATGTAATTAAATTATTCATGTTTGTATTAATAAAAGAATATTAAATATTATCTCTGATCAATCTGAAACTGACATTTACTAGACTTTTTGAATAACAGTAAAGATATGTTTATTGGCGGTCAACAACTGACCTATAGTTTATTATTGGGCACCTCACAGCTGTTTTCGAACTTTTAATGAAATACATATTACCTAAATAAAATTTCACTTTCTACGGATACAGGTTTATGGATTTACCAAGGTTACTGAAAATTTTGATTTACATAAATGAGTCTTTGTATAAGTTAAGACAATACACGACAAACATTCACCGGACATAAATAAATGAAATTAGACAAAAAACATTGCAAGAAAAAATTTAAAACTTAAGGATCTATATCCACAGGGTGATCATGCAAAGATTGATTCCCCAAATCATTTCTTCGTAAACATATTTGAATACATAATTATTCATTTGTAGCTGCTTGTGTACAAATAACGTTAAATAAATATAGTTTAAAAAAAACTAAAAAACACGCTTTTAAAGCACATCAAACTAAAAAGTGAAAAATAATTATTAATATAAACTGAAAATAATAATGAACGAAAAATACTAGTATTATTGTGAAAAAAGCGTGGGGTGCTTTGTGCAATATTTTTCGTATATCGAGCACCCCACGCTTTTTTCACAATAATACTAGTATTTTTCGTTCATTATTATTTTCAGTTTATATTAATAATTATTTTTCACTTTTTAGTTTGATGTGCTTTAAAAGCGTGTTTTTTAGTTTTTTTAAACTATATTTATTTTTAACTTTTTAGTTTGATGTGCTATGAAAGCGTGTTTTTTTAGTTGTTTTAAACTATATTTATATTGCTTATTGATGCTGATATTATAACATATTACGATCCAACAGATATTTCTGAAAAAAAAAAAAAAAATTTTTATTTCAGCCGTGAGGTTCGAACTCACGCCGGATGAGTCTGTCGTTTCGCGTCGAGTGCCTTAACCCACTCGACCACCGGGCTAATTAACAATTATGGAATCTACTGACATATTAAGCCTTTGCTTTCACGCAGGGATACGTCAGGAAAGGATTGGCGATCCTGAACAGGATAATGATATAAACTTATCAAATTATTGTATTGTTACCGGTTCTTAATAAGTGTACAAAGTTTCAATTAAATCTGTCCGTTTAAAGTGGGTTAAAATCGAGTCCAAAGAGTCGGTTACAAACAAACATACAAACAAACAAGCAAACATACAACTGAAGCTAATAAAAGCGTGTTAAAAAGATGCAGATACGTCGCGATGTTGAATGTATTGTTTCCAAGTTCCATGTTTTTATCACATAAGGTTCTTTAATTACAAGTTAAATTTCGCAGCTCCGTTGGGAATCTATTTTCGAAATTACATGCAATTCATTTTATTTTTGATCATAGACTCTACCTCGGTCTAATGACAACTTAATTTGGGACACCACGTATTGCCTGAGAGGTAAATTAAAAAGTATTTAAAAAATATAATTAATACATAACAAAAGTCGGGAAAACATATTTTAAATTCAGTGCATTTTAAGAAAAGGGTCTGCAAAGCTACAAATTATATTATTAGACAGGAAACATACATTAAATAGGTATACACTTTTATCTAATTTGACCTGGGTTTGTTTAACAAATTAGTCCATTTTATAAGGCGAACAAAAAGCAGGAAATCAAAATTATTAAACAGAATAATTGCTTTACAGACATAATTAATAAGAGTGCCGGCTAATTATGACTCTCAAGTGTTATGTATGGAAGTGACAACCAACAGTAACACTGAACTTTTGAAGTGTTAGCGTACTTAATTAGAAATATTTCGCATGATCATAAAACTGCTTTTCAAATTAATTAGTGAATGCAAGCATGACGCTTAACCTTCTTGGAATGTAATCACTAAATTATTAAAACGTTATACACCTAACAACGCTGTTTAAAGTCGATGCATACATATACAATATAGCAAAGTATAGGTTGAAATGAAAGGGCAGAAGTAATTAAATGGACTTGTACTTTTTATGTGCTGGACAATTTTCATTAAAAGATAAAAGCGAGTACATACTTTGAAACAAATACAATTTCCTCTTTTGCGAAACATTTTTCAAATATTGTCTACTAAATAAATATTAATAAGACAGTCCTAATAGACTATCCGAAAAATTACTCAATTTCTCAAGCAATTTGAGACCTAAATCGTGAAAATCCGATTAGGAATGGCTATAAGCATTTTTACCGTACTCAGAATAAGATTCACGCCCCATTAGTGAATGAAAGACTTGCGTTTCTATGTGAATTAACTCTTGCTATTAGCAAATATTAATTTCAGCAGAGCACTTACTAACAAAAACAGTAGTTTAATATTGGATAGTGAATATTCTGCATAAGAAATAAAGAAAAAAAATAAGGAGTCATAAAACGTTCATCTAAGGAATTTCTTTGCTACAGCTTATAATGGTATGTATTATTATTGCTACATATATGCTGAGACCGTAAGCGTCAAATAACTTTTTATTTTTCATCTATTTTAATTACAAACAACGAATTAAATTAATATCAGGTTAGATAATTATCCTTCCATGACATAACACAGCTTTGAAAAAAATATAATACATGAAAGCTGGGTTAACACCAAATCAAATGTGTAATCTACTAATTACATATTTTTAATTAAGGAATTTGGCACGCTGCTTAACTGCCTAGTTTCATGTCAGAGCAATGGTGAACTTTCTTTTTTCGTCCTCATTAAAACTAAAAAAATATTTTCTAAATAATATCAAAAGTATTAAATAATCAAAGAGGTTAATAATCACATCAGAATAAATTTGCATTTTGTACTGTTATGAGATGCGTCACGCCATAAAAGATCAAGCTTTTTTCTGTTATTAAAATTAACATACTACAGCAACACAACTTTCTGAATTCAGCAAAAACATTTAAAAAATTCATTGCAAAATGTTTGCGCAGATTTTAATTGTTTGCTTTGTTTCTACCACTCCTCCTTTGTCCAAGTTATATGATGCACTGCCAGCATTCAGAACTGAGTCTTATTCGAGTATTAAGTATTCAAGGGACTTTTCCAATTCTTTCCTTGTATCATTTTATCGGGCTAGACCAGTAAAGATGTATTTTCGACTCAAGAAATTGACCAAAAACAGTCAATTCTCTAGCTCGATATAGTAGTGGGCTATAGAAATGAGTGACGTACGTAACTAGCTTTACTGTCTGCCTACTCCCGGGTTCAAATCCCGGCTTTGACCCCACAAAGTCAAAGATTGTATGTCCACGTTTTTTTAACGGTGTAACCCCCAACCGTGCATCTCCGGCTTTTGATTTAGTGGTTGTTTAATTTATGTGGTGTGATGTTTTTTTATTTGCTCCATAATGAGTTGAAACTATATTCGACTATTATCAATTATTTTATCCTATAAATGTCACGCACGCTACGAAAATGAGATTTTTAAAAGATTTAGGTAGTAAAGTGGGGTGAGATTAGTCTCATGGGGGTGGGATTAATCACCTGCTCTTTTCACATTTTTTCAAACTTTCGCGCGTAAGGATGGCGACACTGCAGACCATAACAGAACAATTACTTCAGCCCGCGTCGTTAGGTTATGAACGTACTCGTACATGTTATCCACCGGGCTTAAAAGTTGAGTTTCGATTTGTCAGTTTTTGAATAGTGAAATACTTTTGGTGTGCAGGAGTTTATAAACAGTAAGTGTCGACTGCCGACATTTTTGATGTTTTATGACCAATATTACTTGAATTTTAATCTTACATTGTTGTCACTTTTAGGCGAGTCGTAAAATTAAACGGGGCGAAATTGATCGGGTTGATGATCAATCTTACCCCAAAAAATTACATTTTTTTAACTGCAGGTTAATTTCAGTTTCATTATCTACAATGCTTTGTACAATGGGCAGAATCTATAAAAAAATTGTCTTATGGAACGCTTTCGAAATATTTCTACAGAAATTCGAGAAGACATTCCAGAATACTTCTCCCCCCAACTAGAGACGACGTCAATAAAGGTTGCTTTGTTCTAGTTAGATTTTTATCGGGTTCGAGGAAGAAAACTGAATTTCGTTATGTGTGTATCATTCAGGAAGTGTTAGATGATAATGAAATTGAGGTTTTGGAATTGATATCAGCTGAGCCAAAAAAAGTTTTCAAAATTGTTGAGAACGATGTCTCTACTGTCCCATTAAAAAAAATATAGTAGCAGTACTAAACGCAACCACGACTGGAAATATTTTCTCAGCGATCCAAAAATTATCACTTTAATTCCAATATTAATGTTAAAGAATGTTAAAATATGCATTTTGGATTATATGCTACGACTTTATTCTTGTATTCATGTTACCATTTTCGAAATAATCAAATTGTTACTTAAATGTTGTGATCAATCTCACCCCAGTTTGATCAATCTCACTCCACATTAAATAATTCAAAAACTATTTGATATTTTATTCTGCAAGTCGAGATTGACCAATCCCCTGCGTTTACACAGCCCGGCTGTGTTCTAAAATACAGCTGACCAATCTCACCCTGAATTCAGGTATGAGATTGATCACTATGTTTTTTTTTGCTTTGTAAATGCAATTTTGAGCGTCATATGTGGTGCTTTGTATTCCTTTTGTGGTTTATTAAAGCTTTGTTACAAACATTTTAATAAAATGAATGAAGGTTAAAAAAACATTTTCAAATTAATCAATCTCACCACCTTTCTGCAGTCAGAAATTTTTTTAGATTTTTTTTTAGTCACAAGTGAATAAAATAAAACGTATCTATTAACCTTCAAATCGATTTTTACTCAAAACTTTTTCTACGTATAACCATATGAAAAACCTAAGTTGGCATTTGAAAAAATAGAGTCCGTTGCTTTAGCAACTAAATCATGCAAGAAACAAAAACAAATCCATCAAAAATTGTAAAACAATTTGCCGAACAACTTTCAATTGGATAATTTTTTTTATTCAATCGTATTTCAAGTTATAAACATTGAGCTATAAGTTACATACATGCGCTATTTGTTTGTCACTCTGTATATTTTGCACACTTTTAAAATTAAACAGAAATGTTTGTGTTCAACACGTACTATCATCATTTCAATAAAATAATTATAAACATGTACGAAAACGGATGTGTATAATTTAATAATATGATTTTTATTTCTAAAAAATAAAAATATTTATTAGAAACTTACAATAAACATGTTCAAGTTTTGAATTCAAGATTATCTTTAAAAGCATTGCGACCTTGTCCTTAACCTTATAATTCCATATAAATCATATACAACATTGTATACTCACTCGACCAGGAAATATATTAAATACGTTACTCATTAAAAAATATGTCGTTTCAAATGAATGAAACGCTTTTTTTCGGTAATTTTCCGTTTTAAAATTTACATACATATGTAGTTTGTTTAAAGTTAAAGCTACCAGGTACATTCATATTCTTTATGTATTCGATAAAATGTTACTGGATTATAATTTTGTAGGAGAATGAACTTAAAGCTTTTAATATTTCATCATAATTGCTTACCAGCACTGTTTCTGAGTTACATTTTGACCACGATTTTGACATATTAATGATATATTATGAAATTCTGAAACGAATATACCGATAAATAAATATAAGGCGTATTTGAAATTAGCGACTTCTCCAGATTTCCATTTTTTTTTAGGGACAACCCAACTGATTATTTATCATGAATACAATCACTAAGGGAAAAAATTATAATCGATAAAAACTATGGCCAACAGAAACATTTTTAATTATTTAAATTTACAAATAAACAATAATAGTAAATTATATGAATTACGTGTTCTGGAAATGTATCATGTAGGTTCTCATGCACTTTCAAAAAAAAAACAAACATTTTTCATGTGTCACCTGTAGTGCCTGTAGATCCCAGAATCATGTGCCCTAAGCAGACAGAGAGAACTTAGAGTAATCGCCCTCTACATTTGGTTTGACAATCATTCGGCTGATACTTGACAGGCCTGTGTGGTCTTTTTGGCACCGGTATTGTCTTCAAATCAGAGAGCAACGTAGGTTTTATCCATTCGATACAGCATTTGTGCCGGAAACCGCGATATTGGTTCGCTTTTCCTCCTTCAAGGTGATGTTTTTCACGGTAGGGTCGAATATTCGATACATCACCTTGGTTTGATGCTCGAGAACCATGTCAGGTTTATTTACTTGAATTCGCCTGACAGCCGGGAACAGTCAGGTTGCATATTAGATGGCCTCAAAAACGCGATTCAAATGTCAAAATCGAGCATTTTTGGCGGCACTGGCAGGTTACCGGTAACATACGCTCGGTAACTTACCGAGCCAGTATCCCTGCGTAAGTAAAATGGTAAATCAATTATTAATAAATCAGAGGTCAAGAAAAATCGATTACAAGTCGGCATAGCAAATGTAGCAACAAGAGGAATCACGAAATTTATATAAAAAAAGCAAGGATTCATTTTTGCTTCATCATCTTGTTGGAAAGTGAACAACGAAACCTGCATACCAACATAAACATAATTTCCATATAACAAAACTCGATGTTCTTCGTACCCACGATATTACAAAGGCGGTATTTTGACTTTTTAACATGCCAAAGAATAGGAGTGGACGATTAAAAATATTCACATTACAATAATATTCAGTGCATACAAATGGTAAGTAACTAATAGAGCAATCACCTTAAGCGAAACAGAAATTCCTATTAAGAAATTTTACAATTTAACACCGTGAGCAAATTTAACGATAATTAAATTATAAAATAGGAACAACGCAATTCGCGATAAATTGTAAGAGTAATTCATTAAAATCATTAATGAATTGTTTTATCTGTAGCAATCTTGATTAAGCATGTAAGACTTCCGCGAGCAGTAAGCCGCAAATAAAAACTAAAAAAGTTTTAAATCGCTTCAAAAGTATGGCATTTATTTATAACCAAACAGGAGGAAGAGTTTTACAAACATTGCACAGAAAAAGTTTATTTCTTCTTCCCCATCAATCAGGGCATTAGATATAGGCGTTGTCCCTCTTCCCATCATGTTTATGGTCCAATTGCAAAAAAAAACATAAAGAAATTTACAAATATGTACGGGTAAGTAGTGATGGAAATTTGGGAATATTCGCTATAGATATAAAATATTTCTAAGGCAAAATATGTTCCCAATTATTATGAATTTTGCTTTCATTGTAATTTTCCTGTATTTAGAAACTCCGTGTAAGTGCAATAAATAATAGGTGTATTCTTTTCAACTAAGATAACAGAGTAACTCAGTTACTGTGAGCTCTCATTGTAGCAATGCGAACTAAACCAATAAATTCACATATGAAACTGAAAATACTGGACAACCATTTTTAGATGTATTAATAATTAGAAATAGTGAAAACAAGTTAGAATTTGACATATACAGGGTGTCCCCCTAGTGTGTATCTGTTCCATAACTCTGTAACTATTACAGATAAAAAAAAAGTTAATACAAAAGTTCCTCAGCATTCATCATTGCATACTTTAAAAATAATTTTAGTCATACAGGGTATTTCGTTTTGGCTGGGTAGTAATTAATAAAGCTGGCCGAGGTGGTTGGAGTACAGCCACGGTCTTGCGCTGGCGTCACACGTGCCGATTTAGAAGTGATTTACGCTGCAGTCTTATTTGAAAGGTTAATGCGTGAGGTTGTACCTATAAATTATACATAATGTCAAACGAGCCAAAGGGTAAAAAACGACCGTACGCGGACACAGTGAATAAATTTATCGGTGAATTTCTGGATTTATTCTATGACGGATGCAAAATAATTTGTAAAGTTTGCAATCAAGACTTAATGTGCTGGCACAAAACAGATTGTCGTCGTCATATCAATACCGTGCAACATCAAAATAAAAAAAATGGCATGCCTTTGACAACTCAGTTTATGTTTGATTTATTGTTAATGTTAATAGCCTGTAATATTCCGCTACACATACTGGATAAATAACCATTTCGGGAGTTTTGGAATAAATACAATCCCCAGGTGAACTTACCAAGTCGTACATCGTTACGTAGATATATTCCAGCTGTTCGTGAAGACATTGTAAATAGGATTAGATTAAAAAATACACGGCTCTGGTTATGTACTGACGAGACGACAGATTGTAAAAAAAATTCTATTTTAAATATTATGGTACGTGTACTGGACCCTCTTAAACCAACATTTCCACTTTTACTAGCTAGTAAAAGACTAATTGCTTGTACTGGCGAAATAATTATGCGTGCAGTGTTGGAGACATTCGAAAAATTTGAACTTTCAACAAGTCAAGTATTGATGTTTGTGACTGATGGTGCCGCGACAATGCGCGTGGTAGGCCGTTCTCTTCAAAGAGACAATTGTAGGTTTTTACATGTTACGTGTAAAGTGCATGCGTTACATCTTGTGGCAGAAACTATTCGAAAATGTTTTCCAGAGGTAGATGCATTAATAGCAAATACAAAAAAAGTATTTCTCAAATCTCCTAAACGGCTTCGAGCATTTCACAGACAGTGTCCTGGTATTCCTGAACCACCAGAGCCGATTCTTACACGCTGGGGAACGTGGTTGAAAGCGGCTTTTTATTGTGTTGAATATTTTCAACAAATAAAAGCTGTGATACTACAGTTCAACCCTAACGAGGCTGCAGCTATTAGAAGCTTTCAAGACATTTCCCTTGAAACAGATTTAAAAACTTAATAACAATTATAGAGGACTACACGACGCAATAGAAAAATTGCAAAATAGTTCGTTGTCGTTAGTGGAATCGGTACAAATAGTGGACGACGTAAATATACAGCTACAGGCTATAAATGACGCAAAAAATAATCGCGTTAGTGAAAAATTCAAGAGTGTATTACAGAAAGATCCTGATTTTAGCAAATTAAGACAAATTTGTGATGGTGCATCTACAACTTCGTTAAGTGAGTTCACAGATTGTTTTACTGATGCCTGTATTACATCCGTAGATGTCGAACGGTAATTTTCAAAATACAAACATATTTTTTCACCAACGCGAACATCGCTGACGGAGACAGCAATAGAACATACCTGATGCTATTATACTATAGATCTTCCCCACTTTATGATGACGACAACCAAACTACTTCATAAATCTGCTTAAAAGGGTGAGTTCCATACAAATTTTTATAAAATGCAACATTATTGTTAAAATTTATTTCCATTTTTTGTACTTATTCAAGTATTATGATATGATGTAAACATATGAGTCATATGGCGGTTCTGTCGGCCAGGTGACCTCGGCCAGCTTTAGTAATTAACTTTGTTAAGTTAAATGAAACACCCTGTACATTATTCTATATTTGATCGGTGAACGTCAAGAGCTTTCCAATGAACTACCATAACAAGTACTTTAAGTAGTTCAGGAATTATTTGAAATTGCGTAGACATTTTGACGTATGTACACCATTACAAAGAGACATTGTATTCGTCTAATTTGAAATATTCGTTTCGTGTTTCGATACGGTAATGAATTACAATAGAAAAGTGCTTTCAAACCATGTATTCCGTTTTAGATTTTTTTCTACATATTCGATTAGAAAATTTCAAGAGCTTTCCGATGACCTACCATATCTCAAATTTATTTTCAATGGTTTTGAGGATATGATCATTTATGTCCAAATTTTGAGAAACAAAAAAGTGCCCCATTTTGACACATTTTACGCCAATGTTAAATAACCAATAAATAAAGAGGTTAATAGTTTGATGCTCCTTTTATAAAATTGATCCAATAGCAATCTACCAACAAGTATATTACTTTATAATAATTAATAAGCCTGGCCAAGCGATCGTAGATTCAGGGTCGGGCGCAATATCAATGCCATCGCGCACTTGTTTACGATGACGATGACACGACACACTTCAGTTGTTATCTGTCGGTCGATGCATAGAGTACTAATAAATAATAAATAATGTTGAGCGTAAAGAGTAGAGAACGACCGTACGCTGATAAAGTGAATAAATTTATCGGTGAATTTCCGGATTTATTCTATGATGGATGTAAAATAATTTAGTAATACTTAATGTGCTGGAATAAATACGGCTGCAAAATTCATGTCAATAGTAACCGGCATAAAAATAAAAAAATGGCGTGTCTTCTTTGGAACCCCAGGTTATGTTTGATTTACTGTTAATGCTGACTGCCTGTGATGTTCCCATGCGCATATTGGAAAAACCAGCATTTCGGGAGTTCTGGAATAAATACAATCCCCAGATGAATTTACCAAGTCGTTCATCGTTACGTAGATATGTACCTAGTGTTCGTGAAGACATTGTAAATAGGATTAAATGTGCATTAAAAAATACATGACTGTGGTTATGTGTTGACGAGACGACAGATTGTAAAAAAAATCTATTTTAAATGTTATAGTACGTGTACTCGACCCTGTTAAACCAACATTTCCACTTTTACTAGTTAGCAAAAGACTAACTGCGTGTACTGGCGAAACAATTACGCGGGTGGTGTTGGAGACTTTCGAAAAATTTTAACTGTCAACAAGTCAAGTGTTGATGTTTGTGACTGACTGTGCTGCGACAATGCGTTTGGTGGACCGTTTTCTTCAAAGAAAAACGATTGTAGGTTTTTACATGTTACATGTAAAGTGCATGATTTCCATCTTGTAGCAGAAACGATTCGAAAATGTTTTCCAGAGGTAGATGCATTAATAACAAATACAAAAAAAATATTTCTCAAATCTCCTAAACGGCTTCGAGCATTTCACACACCGTGTCCTGGTATTCCGGAACCACCATTGCCGATTTTTACATGTTGGGGAACGTAGTTGAAAGCAGCTTTTTATTATGCTGAATATTTTCAACAAATAAAAGCTGTGATATTACAGTTCAACCCTAACGAGGCTGCAGCTATTAAGGAAAGCCAGACAAGAATTGAGGTATGCATTAGGGCTGATGGAGGTTTGAGAGAACATAATATTTAATTCTTTTGGTTGTATTTATTTGTGTAAATTGTGTTTCAAAAAAAATAAATTTAAAAATAGTTTTTATTAAAATGCCTAAAATGATATTTTTCATCAAAACCTCATTTTTTTTTAAATTTAACTAAACTCCGGACTCAGGGATTTTGAAAAATTTGTGACCATGTATGCTAATGCCATGGCACATGTACTTACACACTACTAGTTTCGATTTCACGCAATACCTGTGTTTAATGTAGCAGACAGTGATGGAATAATAGAATACTTGTAGACAACACACAGTTCCTCTGCGCTACTGTCACATCGACACAGAACAACGATAATGAATATTATTTATTGCGGCGTCTCCTCCGGTCCCCGGCTGAATTCGACATTCGCTTGCGCAGTGCATCGCGCAGGACTCTTTAGTGGCAAAGAAGCAGTGTACAGTCGACTCTCTCCACACATTAAAACTATAATTTTCTTACATTTTGCCGAATTAAACGTAGATCTTGCATGAAATCGAAACCAATAGTGCATATCCTATGTTCCAGATGTGTTCTGCTGAATTCAACCGGACACTTATTATTATAATATACATTTATAGTTGGTAGTTCTTTTATATTATGTTTTCTATTCAATCAAACGCAAGTTTGGTCTAAATCTGTTGTTTAAAATGGAAGTAAGTGGTTAAAAATTATACAAGGTAAAACTTAACTCTATCCTTATTATTTGCTCATTTGTCATTTTTCTAACTTGAATACGGGACGGGTATTCGTATAGCCAGTAGGGTTTGACCGATACATCGACGTCGATAGTTCAACAACTCCAACATCGTCATCGGCTATCAGCAAAGTATACGCCGATTGTGCCGATGCATTTTCTCATCCATCGGCACATAAATCAAGTTACCGGCAGCGCGTGAAATTGTCCGACAAAACTTTTCCGTTTCGCTTTCGTATTTGCGCGATATTGCATATCGACCTTACATACATCATTTATTACTATTATATAATAAGGCGCGGTGTCGAGTATTCTACTTGTATTTCTTAACGAAGTAAGCGAAAATCAGCTTTAAATTATAAGGCATTTACATTTACGTTCTAAATTCTATTGGCTTCTCGTTCGTCCAGTCGTCTATGTATTGTTTTTATTGTTTGTGACTGTGGCCTAACTTCAAACATCGACCATCGGCATCGGTCAATGGCCGATGTTCCAAGTATAAACATCGACATCTGCACATGCGAAGACCCATAGGCAATATTCTGCCATCAGTCGAGCCCTAACAACGAGTTTTACATTGTGTACTGTGTACTTGAGGTACGGTAATGTACGGTCCGCTGCGGGTGCACATTTTTGCTTATGGAATATAACAAAAAATGATTACTTACTGGGTCCAATTTGCCAAGGACAGCAGGGACGGCCTTGGCACTCTACGCGGACGACACAGCCCTAGTCGCCAGATCCTGGCAGGCAGCGCAAGTGACCCGTCACCTCCAGGAAGCAGCATCCTGCCTGGAGGAATGGTGCAACAGATGGAAAGTACTGATCAACGCAGAGAAAAGCAGTGCGATCCTGTTCAGGAAAAAGAGGACTCAAATGCCTGCGGGACATGTTACCATGAACGGCCAACCGATCCAGTGGACCGACACCGCCAAGTACCTAGGTGTCGTGCTGGATCAAGGGCTGACATGGAAACAGAACACCGATGAAGTGATCAGGAAGGCAAAAGCGGTGAGGACCAGACTCTACCCAATAGTGGGTAGAACTAGTCAACTCAACCTGAGGAACAAACTACTCCTACTCAGGACCGTACTCAGGCCGCAGCTGACGTATGCGTCAGTGGCCTGGGGGTATGCCGCCAAATCGCACGAGGATACAAGCCGTGGAAAACGTGGCGCTGAGATGCGCTGTGAATGCACCATGGTTTGTAAGAAACACCGACATCTTCAGGGAATACACCCCAGTGTCGAAGATCATCCAGGATCGGGCCAAAAAGATCTTCGTACAAGCGGAGACCCATGCGAATCCTCTGATCAGACGAGCCGTCGATTATGATCCGGCAGAGGCTTCGCGGTACAAGAGACCGAGGCTACAGATCCTGGACAACGGCTAACAGAAGCGAAAACCTCTTCAGCCTAGCCGAGAAGATGGACCACTCCGAAGAGACAATGACATAACCCACCACCCTTCACCGACCACGGGGCACCGAAAACCGGCCGATTGCCGGTTCGGTGCCACGCTCCTTAGCCTCCGAGCGGGCCCAAAAGCGCTAAAGAAGCGCTTAGGCCTTGCGCGATCCTGAGCTACATAGCTCCTCCTCCCCACACGCCACTGCCGGTAAAACACCGGTAGGAACGGGATCACCAAACCTCCCGACAAATTCCCAGGGCAGGACGGCAACAGTCTCCCTGCCCGCGACACGACAACGCTCCCGGGAGCCGACAGCCGACGAAGAAAGAAACCAGAAAGAAGAAGAGTACCAGAAGAAAAAGGCCCAAGTCGACTGGGTCCAACAAACCAGGACCGGGGGAGGTCTGCCAAAACGACCACACCGTTCGCATCAGCGGACGGGGTTGCCGGTGAAGCAGGCCCGCCCCTTACGAGGTTGGTCCAGACCTACAACGATGCGATAGGGGTAAAGGAAAGTGAAACTTCCGACCCCTGCCATCCCAAGGTCATCGTTAGTCAAGAATTGGCGAAGCCAGGCCATCGGACTACAACGTACTGGGTCCAGTATGGAAATTTCTTTTGAAATGTTAAAACCTTATCTGTTGAAGGCAAATATTAACTAAGAGACAATAAATATATCACGCAAATAATGTACATTTTTATAACCTTCCGTATTAATCTATGTAGGTAATTTAACTTTCATATAAAACTCGTTATCCTTTAAAGCAAAATGAACTTAATTAAACGGAGCGAGCAAATACACGCTTTTCTTTCATTAATGAAATAGAAAGTAATCAAGAGAATGTTGAAAAAATTGCATAGTTAAGGTCGCCTTCTTAGCTGAACATGTATAAACCACAGGACAGATTTAACAGCCTGGTTCCACAACCTGTATGACCGCCCACCAAGCTTTATGTATGGGAAAACTATTGAAATGCGATCACAATATCAATTCTATAATACTAATACAATTTATAACAACATAAAATTTTACTAGTCATAAAATATTGCGCAGTTGCAGTTAAACAATTAACAATAAAAACTGTTATCTGAAAATTGCTTATATTTACATGCCGTTATTAAGCATTTCGTAATACTGCTACATATCGAAAATATGACTGGCCACAAAAGTGCAATGTTTAAAACTTACAAGTGCATATTTCATGCAGTTTTATGATAAACATATTTAGAACGGCCGGGGATTGACTAAAATACTGACCGCAGTTCATCTATATATCCTATCTTCGTAACAGAAATCAATTTGTACAATACCAGAGTCATAGATCTATGGAATTTATATCTCAATCAGGCGCTCCACAGAGTTTGGTATTGGGACCCTTATTGTTTATCTATTCGTAAATGATCGAAGTGTATAAGAGGTGAACATTCTTACTACTAAGTTTAATAAGACTAATTAAAAGTATATCTAAAATTTCAAAACTAGTTCAAAACGTTTTGACCTAGTTTTGGAATTTTAGATATACTTTCAATTAGTCTTATTAAACTTAGTAGTAAGAAACCTCACATGGTGACATATAACTGAAAGATCACGTTATATTTCAAAATAGACGTCCCCTCACATTCGCCTGTCATTAATATTATAAATAAACAATATAACTAGAGTATTTCAAGTTTCACAGCTTCATAGACGTGTATAACGCATATGAAAAATAGGAAGCAGTGCCATTTTACGCATCTAACCAAATGTTAACCCTTTCAAGAGCACATTTTCATTAGACATAACTAATAGATGGTACTAAGTGCTGAAATCAAATAATAAAGAAAACATACATGCATACATACAGATGAAAATATAAAACATTAAAATAATGTACGTAAGAAGTTTTGACAAATTTTTCAAACGTTAATTATAGAAGACGTATCATATATCCCCCCTAATTATATTATTTAGAAAAATTAGTACATATAATAACAATAGCATAAACATTTAAACCACAGATAATGGCCTGTTTCGATGGTATGCAATTTTCGTCGAACCTGTAAAATAATTTTAAATACATGGAACAAAGTGGGGAATTGTTGCCTAAACTTTTCTTAGATACCGTAAAATTTCCAGAAATAGCCGTCAAATAAACTTTCTAAATTCTCTGTGAATAAAATTGTACAGTAGGTAATTTTAATGCTGTTCCTAAGGGTCAATCGCAGAACCAGTATCGATAATATATGTTGAAGTCTATATTTTACATTTACTCGATGAATAACAAAAGAACTCGACTGCGATTTTAAGTAAATTTTGACTAATTCAAAACAAGATATGTATTTATAGACGTGTCGATAAAACTGGGTAAACATTGTTGATTAATGTATCGCATAAAATGGTAATGCGGCTGAATATACAAAAGACTTACGGACTCCATGTTTAAACACTGACTAATGGCTAGCTATCTGTCAACAGATAGCCCCTATTGAATTAATTTTTATCAAAATTAAGAATACATAAATACATTCCATTATAATTGCCATTATTGTTTATAATAAATAAATGATAAGCTATGTATATTAGTTATCCCTAGTCAGGGTAAGCAGCAGCTTCCAATATTCAAATTTCCAAGTTTTTCTGGATTTCGAATAAAATCCAGATAAACCAGTTATTATTAATTATACTCGATATCTCGAGTTCTACGATAGCTAGAAATTTTTTTCGAACATACAGGGCGAGCCAAGACGAAATTACAGGACCAAGTGCCTTTTTTTTTAAATGGAATGCTATGTATATCAGTACATTTTTTGAAGCCTCTTTCTAGGCTCTATTCATTCTTATATTATTATTGGCTATCTCCCAACCACTTTGATGTAATGAATTTTTTTGTTGAAATAATGCCATCTGCACATGGATATTTAAAAAATCACCACAGTCACAATTATGGGTTTTAAGAAAAACTTATGTGAATACCAGTTTCGAGACATCTAATTAATATTTTTGAATCATTTTCATTTCCTAAAAATGTACAGGGTGGCCAAAAATTAGTATTCAATTAAGAACTCTTTAAATTGAATTTTCTCAATTTTTTCAAATGGAACACCCTGTATATTTTTCAACAATGTGATGTAAAAATTAAAAACGAACATTTTTTGTAAGTACTTCCCTATGGCTAATTGCAACCATTTTCGTTTTATTGAGCAATAATTACAACATCAAAAATAAACTTAAAAAAAGAGGTTTCTTCAAATAACTCAGTAGAAAAAATTATAATAAATGTTCCACATGTTGGCCATTTTGATTGACACACATCTCTATGCGCTTTTGAAATGAGGTTCCCACTGTTCCTAAAACTGCCGGTGTGATAGATCTAAAGGCAGTTATTATTCTTTCCTTCATATTTTGTACTGTTGTTGGTGTGTCTCTATAAACAATATCCTTCACGTATCCCCATAAAAATAAATCCATTTTTGTAAGATCTGGGAATCTAGCAGGCCATTTAGTGGATCCATTTCTTCCAATCCATTGATGTGGTGGAGCACCATCTTGCTGAAACCACATCCTATTTCGAATTCTTCCAGGGAGATTTACCAATAATTGTGGCAGACAGTTTTCCAAAAAATGAAGATAAATAGCTCCAGTCAATGTACCATCAAAGAAATGTGGCCTTATTACATGTTCTACAATAATTCCTCCCCAAACGTTTATAGACCATCTGTGTTGGTTATCAACTTGCATAAAAAAGTGAGGATTTTCCGAAGCATAATAATGGAAATTGTGTCTATTAACAAATCCATTTTTATGAAAAGTTGCCTCATCAGTTAATAAAACATTATTGAAGAAGTTGACCTCAACTTGCATTTTACCTCTGGCCCAATTACAAAATTGTAGGCACTTTTGAAAATCGTCATCAGATAATTCCTGGTGCATTTGATTATGATATGCATGCAACTTATTTGTTTTCAAGATTCGACCCACAGACCGTCTACTTATTCCTACTAATGAGGTCACTGCTCTCCTAACATGGGGATGCTCAACCGTTGCCAGCACCACAGAAAACTCATTTTTTTCGTTCACAACACGTTTTATTCTTTCACTTTTTTTTATATTCGACATTTCCGGTTTCCGGAAATCTATCGAGAAGGTTCTGGAAGCTGCTAACATCAGGAAGCCTTCTTTCAGGATAACGTTGGTGATAAATTCTATTGGCAAGTAAACAATTTGTCTGACTCGCCCAAAACAAAAGTCATGTCTACAAGTTCCGCTTTATTAAAATTCATATTGTAAAATTCCAAATATTTTAAATTCAATACAAATTGTAAATAACAACCGATAAGTGTGATAAATGCTCCTTTGTACACGACAATTTATACCAAACTGAGATTTTATTGTTTGTCGAATAACGAAAACAGTAAAAAAAATTTACAAAAAAAACATTACAGTAAAGGACTGGTTAAAGACTATTTAATCATTTCAATGGAAATGGTCCCACTAAATGGCCTCATTTCAAAATTGCATAAAGACGTGTGTCAATCAAAATGGGCAACACGTCGAACACCTATTATAAATTTTTCTAATGAATTATCTGAGGGAACCTTTTTTAAGTTTATTCTTGAATTTGACACTTTTTTTATTTATAAAACGAAAATGGTTGCAATTAGCCATAGGGAAGTACTTACAAAAAATGTTCGTTTTTCATTTCTACATCACATTGTCGAAAAATATACAGGGCGTTTCATTTGAAAAAAATTGAGAAAATTCAATTTAAAAAGTTCTTAATTGAAAAATAAACACTTATTTATTTATAAAACGAAAATGGTTGCAATTAGCCATAGGGAAGTACTTACAAAAAAATGTTCGTTTTTCATTTTTACATCACATCGTGGAAAAATATACAGGGTGTTCCATTTGAAAAAATTGAGAAAATTCAATTTAAGAAGTTCTTAATTGAATACTAATTTTTGGCCATCCTGTACATTTTTAGGAAATGAAAATGATTCAAAAACATTAATTAGATGTCTTGAAACTGGTATTCACATAAGTTTTTGTTAAAACCCATAATTGTGACTATGGTGATTTTTTTAATATCCATCTGCAGATGGCATTATTTCAACAAAAAAATTCATGACATCAAAGTGGTTGGGAGATAGCCAATAATAATATCGGAATGAATAGAGCCTAGAAAGAGCCTTCAAAAAATGTACTGATATACATAGCATTCCATTTAAAAAAAAGGCAATTGGTCCTGTAATTTCGTTTTGGCTCGCCCTGTATGTTCGAAAATAATTTTCAGTTATAGACTTTTTTATCTAGTTTACTTGCAATTTTTTAAAAAATTTCTAGCTATCGTAGAACTCCAGATATCGAGGTCCGACGCACTATTGCCCCATCCTGTATACTATATAAGATAGATGACAATTTACAGTTTCAATGGTTAAATCAAACTATACAGATCGAGCTAACCCACTAGATACACGACTAGCGGTATGCGCAGTTTACATGTACCCGATATGAAGTCCGAACGAAAAAAGTTTAATAGGAAAAAGTAGGAATGGTTTACAATAACCTTTATAACTTTCTTCGTGTAAAAGATACTAATTTGCTTTTTGGTACGCAGAAAGACCATAAGGTGAGCTACGCTCTACAGTTTAAAGAAATTCAATAATAGTATAGCCAGTGTTCCATTTTTGACGTTACATTTTGTAAACTTAAAACCGCGAAAACTTGCTAAAGGCAAATGGAACACCCTATATTTTTTACCACTACTAATGTGATCTTTTTAAAATTAGGGTGGTTGAACACTGCCCCCAAATCGAACTTATCGACGTATAAAATTTGGGAATCATCATTGGCATGCCTTTATAAAGGCAAACGTATAGGTGGATTTGCCGAAAATTTATATTAGCGATTTTTTTTGAACAAAATAATCCAGATATTTTTAATCAGCACCTTCAAAAACTTCTTTGTGCAATATTTTACATAAGTTGATTCAAAGATGTTTGAGATAGAGTCCACCAAATTTTGTCTTTTTTTACCGTTTACTTTGGATTTCGCAAGGGCCTGTATATACACTTGCCGCACACTATATACAGGGTAGCAAGTTTCCCTTCAACCTCCGAGAAGAACGATGATAATGATGTGCAGCAGCATCTAACAATAGGACTGGAGAAATCACAAACAGGTAAAACTCAGGATACGAACTGTGCCCCATTATATTCTTAATTTCTTACCTAAGTTTTGGATACCTGCGAAAGATTTATTTGAAGTTATAAAAATATATTCTTCTATGCCTTCCTGGGTTACTACAAAATAAGAAAAATAATAGGTACCCAACATAATAGTATGTATCCTTATCCTCCAATAAAATTTACTTTAGGTTTAAACAGTATTAATGTTCCTTGGAAAAATATTAATATCTTAAAATTAATCATGTACATAGGTGTATAAATTATTGGTATAACGCATAAATTTCATGATATCTGGGTATTAACTTTTCCATTTCCAATATCGATGTAATTTAACTACTGTACAAGTACCTAAATAAACAACCAAACACACTTCATTATAGCTGAATCATTAAAAAAAAACTGCATTAACCTAAGGAAATAAATAGCACAAATTAAATTATGAACAATTTAGTTTGCTGTATTAATCACCATAATATAATAAAATGGTACTATAAAAATAATATTGCAAAAACAAAATTGTTATTATTACCAAATAACGTCACTTCTCCGATATCACATAGTTTTCTTCCATATAGCGAAGATAACATACTTAATTAAAAAAAAGTAGGTATTTTATCTCTGTCAACTCTCAAAATAGCAACATTTAAGAGGTAAATTTAGTTAAAAATCTTGATTTTGATATGAATTAAATACCTATACGTTTTTCAAAATTGATTAGCAAATTCAAAAGAATAAGGAAGATCTCCAGGGTTCCAACAGTAATTTCAATAAAAATGTATAACAGTTGAATGGGCTTGTTCAATCATTTAAAATTACTTGCCAACAATAAAAAAATTCCAATTACCCAATACCGTTCCTGCTATTGCATATACAGTGAGGTCCATAAGTCATGGATAAATTCAATATCTAGGTAATTTTCAATTTGAGTAAAATCCTGAAACACGTCAATTTTTAATTGCAAAATAACATTTTTTTGAGCATAATTTTATACCTCCCCTTCAACCCCCTTGGAGTGACAGCTACCCCTTCAAAATTTTAAAATGGAACGAGGGTGCGTGTGATAGCTCATTTGAAAGGGTTTTTAATTCACTGTCCGGCAATATAAGATTTTTTGAATTTTGTATATTTTTCATCAAAATTAAATTTAAAAATTTCAAAATGTATTTGTAATAATCAAATGTTATGTATCAAATATCTGTCAAATCTGACTTTTCTAATTTTGTGTCATAACATTCAATTTAAATGTATCGATTTTTCTGGTACGCAGGTGGCAAAATACCCAACAAAAAGAAAGAAGTAAAAAGGGTTTCTTTTTACATATCAGAAAAAATTCTACATTTACATTTCTTTATTTGCTACATCTGGGCAAACTTATGATTCTAGTTATTTATCGCTGATTGTCATGTTGATCATTATTATTTGATCTACGGTTAGTAGAATAGAAAACAAATTTCGTGAATTTGGATATGCCACAGATATTCCTAAATTTGGTAGAAAACGCATTTGACGATGAAAAGAAATTGGATATATTCTTAATCAACATAAACCTACAAGATAAGTTGCCGCCGATAATGATGTTAGTAAAACGTCTATATTGCGTCTTCTAAAAAATGAAAAATACCGTTCATATAAAATTCATTCGGTTCAAGAACTTAACGACGATAACTCTGATAGCCGATTGGAATTTTGCGAAATCATGGCATATACAATACATAGATGCCAAGATGATCCGTTATTTATAAAAAACATTCTTTTTTCTGATGAAGCAACATTCGGCTTAAATGGAACAATCAACAAACAGACCTGTAGATACTGGAGTACAGAAAATCCATATTGGATGATGGAGGCCAATACTCAATATCCTA
Organism: Rhamnusium bicolor; assembly: GCA_029963845.1. Taxonomy (NCBI): domain Eukaryota; kingdom Metazoa; phylum Arthropoda; class Insecta; order Coleoptera; family Cerambycidae; genus Rhamnusium; species Rhamnusium bicolor. The sequence continues at coordinate 482,941 of JANEYF010000831.1, forward strand.
AGAAGGTGAACGTTTGGGCTGGAATTATATATTCCCAAATTATCGGACCATATTTCTTTGACAGCACATTAACTGGCGCGCGTTACTTGAATCTCTTGCAAAATTTCTTAGTTCCAGAGTTAAAAATACTTTTTCCAGATGATGACAACACTAATGAAATTGATAGAAATATTTGCTATCAGCAGGACGGAGCTACACCACATTTTGCATTGGAAGTAAGAGCCTATCTGAATCAAGTTTTTCCCAATATGTGGATCGGTAGACGCGGTGAAATTGAGTGGCCTACCCGTTCTTACGATTTGACCCCGCTTGACTATTTTTTATGGGGTTACTTAAAATCGAAAGTCTACTTCAACAGACCAAATAACGTCGATGATTTAAAAGGCAGAATAAGGCAAGAAATTAATCAAATCACCCCGGAAACGTCACAAAATGTTTTAGAAGAATTTCAGCAACGCCTCCATTACTGTCAAGAAGCAACGGGCGCCCAGTTTGAACATTTGATTTAAACTGTTTCATGTTCTTTTGTTTACTTAGTAACATTAAAAATATAACATTTTTCAATAAAAAAAAATTAGAGAAATTCAAAAAATCTTATATTGCGGGACAGAAACTTAAAAACCCTTTCAAATGAGCTATCACATGCACCCTCATTCCATTTAAAATTTTTAAAGGGGTAGCTGTCACTACAAGGGAGTTGAAGGGGGGGGGTATAAAATTATGCTCAAAAAATGTTATTTTAGAATTAAAAATTGACGTGTTTCAGGATTTTACTCATAACTTGTAAATTACGTAGATAATGAATTTATCCGTTATTTATGGACCTCACTGTATATTTCCAACACAATATTAGATACAACCGAGGATAAAACACTCAAAATGTATTTATGTACTTTTATCTAGAAACTAAAAACATCCAACAGTATATTGACACTTCTAAATTAATTATAAATATTGTATACATATGTATATATAAAATATAAATAGTTATTTCGTGTTACTGTTGTAGTACCTACATTAAAACAATATGGCTTGAACAGTAGCAACTTAGTTATGTACATACCATTATATTAAAAACAGCAGAAAAAGTATCCAAACGCTCACAAAACCACACAGAACTATCAAAACAGGAACCTCGTGGAACTCCCTAGTCAATAAACTGTTTGTTTTAACAAAACAGAAACTAACATACGCATTAAATGAAATCGGTCTCAACAGCACGACCTGCCGGTGTACATTACCACGTGGCTTGCAAGCCTTCTCATCGTTCCTGAAAGTTCGAAAATGCAGCGCCTGCGCACCAGTATGCAAGGACAACTGTATCCTGATACTGGAAGGCGGGAAAGAGACGGGCGACGGGTATCGTTCAGTCGGTCAATCGTACAATGTTGACGAGATATGATAATATTATTTATTATTAGGCAATATTTTGTCAATGTTCCTTATCATTTTTTAGATTATTGACAAAAACGAGATAAGTAGACAATATGTAATTATTATTCATTGTTATAACTGATAGTGATAATTAATAAATAATGCTAATTACAGAAAATTGAGTATTCTTTTTCGCTTCGAATATTTGATGAAAGATCAAAATTAAGATCGGCGAATCTGTAGATTTACATACATATGTATACCGGATGGAAATGACACATGGTACACCAAATTCATTGATAAAACACAAGATATTTTGGGGGTCAACTGCATTTTTCAAATGACACCTAATCCTTCTAACAAATTAAAAATAAGCTTAGAATCGACGAGAAAAATTATTCTCCAACTGCTAGTAAAAAATGAACATACACAACACACATCACAGGAATCTAGATAATAAACTGGGGTAGCTCTCAACATCACCAAAATGGTTTTAAATTCTTCAATCGACTGTGATTTAGTGATGAACAACATACAGTACATACAAGAGTTACTAATACTATTAAGGGCCGGTATATCCACCTCCTGGTAAAGTTACCGAACAAATAAATTTGAGAATAAAATTGTGAAACCGGTAAAATAATAATTACTATTTATATATTTTTGCAGAACAGTTATTCCATATGGGAATATACTTCGTTGTGATCAGTTTTTTTTGCAAAAGTAGAGACGTAATAATTAATATAAATTTGTCTGGTAACTAAAAACACTACCAGAAGATGGATATACCGGGCCTAACCCAATTAAAGACCGATACCTATCTATGGATCCAAGCTCTAAAAAATCATAGCATCTGAACTTATCATTCAACTGCATAGTACACATAACATCTGAGGGAGTGATCAAGCCGGATGACTCTGATGATCGGCGTGCCTTGAAGATACCTTTTTCAGAAGTTGGCAAAATTTGAGTTAGTGTAAAAATAAAAATTGGCAACAGAAACACTACTTTGTTCGCTGATGATTCTTGGTTTGGTTTGCGGACGAATACATAAAGACAACCTGAAAATTCAATACTTAACAGTTGCCAAGGGGGAAATGTGGTGATCTGGATATGGAAAAAACCTGAATAGGTTTTTCCATATGCAGAATTTGTGAATGTCTAGCTCATAATACGCATCCAAATAGTGATACATAGACCAAATGTATAATTTCAAATAAAACAAACCTCTGATTGCCCCTTAAAATTTGATTTGTTCATAATATTTCTATTACGTAACCGGTAATCGATCATATGATATTACAGTAGCGGCTGCTCCATAGAGGCTCATGGGGCTCGAGCCTCCCAAATTACTATTAGGAAAATGTAACAGTAATTAAATGCATGATATATTTATATATAATGTCAGAGGAATTGTGGATGTGATAAGATAAATGCTCTGTTTTGTTTTCCATGTATTCTATTTTATTCCGATTCTGTTGGAATGGACAAGATATGGTCGGTCGATAACAGGATTTAAAGATGTAAAACATTTAAATCAGAAAATAAAAAAGCACGAAATTTCTGCATATCATATAAAGTGCAGCACGGATTTGGCTTTGTTAGGCTAGGTAAATATTGCAGTTCAGTTAGATTCAGTTTATAGACAAAATATTATAAAACACGAGCAGGTGATTAAAAATAGGTATATTTTAAAGAAAATTATCAACTGTACCAAGTTTCATGGAAAGTTGGAACTAGCATTAAGAGGGCACGAAGAAAAAGACGGTTCTCAAAACCGTGGGATTTTGCTAGAATTAATCGAGAACTTCAACGAGTATTGGTTAAACGAAAAGGTGTCAAATCGCAATACGCGACATACCAATATCCTCTTCGTAAAATATTTGGGGTGACATTACTTAACTGTACATGTCTGATGACATCTTCGTAGTCAAAGAACCCACTTATGACATGCTAAATATACTACTATTGTAAGTAATGGCATAACTTAATTTTTCGCTAATTTATGTAGGAAATGTTGCTACAAAAGTTCACAATATATCTTACAACATGGTAGTGGAATGGTCAGCAAAAACCTACACATGCTTCAAACATAAAATAATAAATATTATTACAAGTTTTAGTAGCATCTTCTACACTATTCATGATTATAACCACAATTTGTAGTACAAATTTAAATATAGAAATTGAGCCAGTCACTCTTTCTTTTGCAAATTTTTGTATGTTTATGTTGCATATAACATAATAACTTATAGTTTAATTTTACTACAATTTCTTCTTGAAATTTAGTACAATTTGTTGTTGTCCCTATTTGTATTATAATTTATAGTAAAAGTCCATATAATTGTAATATTTATGACAACACTTTTTTCCGTGCAATAAATAAATAAAATAAACACCACAGAAATTCGACAACCCCCGAATCAAATTGCCAGTGCCGGTGGCGGGATTCGAACCCGCAGGACAATGAAGTGAATATTTAGGCACATTTGCCATCGCGTGCTCTAGCCAACTACTTCACCGAGCCGGCACACACTGTTTCACAACTAAACAATATTAACAGAATATTTTACAAACAACTGGTATTGTACATCATAATATGCACAAAACTAGTTCTGAGAATTACTAGTTTTATGTACCGGCCACAAATATTGTAAGAAAAATAGGTAGCTTATAAATATGGGGTTAGGGCGTAAAACCTGGTAAGTGACAAATTTGTCATAAATTACTTCTATAACGTAAAACATGGTAAAGACCATTCAAAAACAGATTCCACTTCAAATTTCCAGAAATCTCAAATAGATGTCGCTAAATGCATGATGTATTATGTGTTATTTGCACTTCTGAACACGAAAACAATGGAAAGTGTTAATATGGTGACCAGACGACGTGTTTTGATGTGTTCTAATATGAATACAGCTAATGAATATTTGCGTGATTCTACTGAACCTGATCCCTATTCTACTGATGAAGATTCGGAATACACTCCAGATGCAGAAAACGATTAAAATGACGTAAAGAAGTGTATCCTATATTCTTCTTCTACAATGTAAACAATTTTATCTGCTGCTAGAATCAACGTTCATGAATACTGTGAATAACTGATTGCAGATACCATGTTTTACATGCTCATTGAGTGAATTTTTATTTTAAGAAAAGGAGAATACTGATAGAGAGGAATTAAGTGCCGAAGAAGATAATAACGCTGAGGAACCTATTAAGCGTGGGAGAAAAAGAAAAAGAGGGAAGAATTAGCAGACAAGAAATCCAGAAAATAGAGTCCATGGAAAATCTTACCGAACATTCAGAGGTACTGGGAGAGAGGTTCCTGAAAAAGTAATAGGACCTGATTGCTCTTGCAAAAATAAGTGTTGTGCTATTGTGAGTATTATAAACAGACATCAGATTTTTAGAAATTTTTGGAGCATGGAAAATCATAATATGCAAAATGCTTACCTATTCGGATGTATGACAATACAGAAAGTCAAACGTAAAACACAAAGATATCTTCTTTCCAAGCAAAACTTTACTTTGGATTATTTTGCAAGAAGGCATTTTTTAAGTATCCACGGTCTGCAGAACAATCGTGGAAGAATTGAAAATATTGCTACAAAATTGGGAAAAGGTTGCAATACACCGACTGTTGATAATAGAAGTCGTCATGAAAATCATAAAAAGAAATGTTGTGAAGAACAGTTAGCCTCTGTCCGATCTTTCATTGACGCATTATCGAAATATGAAAGTCACTATTCCAGAAATGACGCTCCGAATCGTTTGTTCATGACAATGGAGTATACAGTAGACAACTGCTACGAGGTGTATACTTCTGAATGTTCTGAAAAAAAAATGAAGTCCCTGCTTCTCGAGACAAATTCCGTAGAATATTTATGGAAGACTATTACATCACATATAGTCACCCAAGATAGACTCTTGCAGTGTGTGTGATAGGTTCAATGTTGCCACAAAAGAAGCACGAGCTAATAATGATGATGGTAAACTTAAGCAGTTAACAACAGAACAAGAGTAACACTATCGAAAAGCCAAAGCTGGATAAGATGCAATTGGAAGTGCAACTATAGAAGCCATAGGAAACCAAGGAACATTTGTAATAACGTTTCATCTGCAGCAAGCTTTGTCCACTCCAGAACTGTCGACGAGACCAACATTTTACAAGAAGCAGTTCTATTACAACTCCAGCATTCACTCCACATACCCCACTCAAGGATACTTTTACATGTGGGATGAATCTATCGCAGAACGAGGTGAACATGAAATAGGAAGTTGCCTATTGAAGCATTTTGAAATGAATAATATTAAAGGTGAGAAGCTAATTGCCATATCAGATAACTGTATAGGACAAAATAAAAATTGGACCCTTATGGCTGTTTGACTTAGGTTAATTGCTTCAGGATACTTCAGAAAAATTGTCCACATCTTCCCACAAGTTGCCGTCAGAGATTTTGCACTAGTCGAAAAATACGTGCGAGCCCACTGTCAATTTATCTATGATCCAAACGGCTGAGAGGAGGTTTTAAAGAAATCCCAAAAGAAAACCTCTTTCAAAGTGTATAGAGTGACTCGATCCGATTTTAAACAGGTATCTAAGATGCGCGAATATTTCCAGCAACCAACAACAACTAATGTATCATTCGGCATCAGGGATGCAGTCATGATGGAATTCTCTTCAGACGATTTATCAACCCTCATGCATCATATACCTACAGTGGGTTAATGCTACCTGTTTCACTTATGAAAAGAGGACGCCCGACATCTTTTGGAACCCCATTTTTGGAAGAGTTACCCCTAAAATATGACTCACCTCTGGCTATAGAAAACTCTAATCTTCAGCATGATTATCCTGCTTACAATGGATACCTAGTGTATATCATCCGTTTAATAACAATTTGATACTCAAAGAAAATTAGTTTATAAACCTACAATATGCTGACTTAAGTAGAAATCTTGTACCATGTTAGTCTTAAATAAAATTTTCATTATTTTTCTCAGCTGTTTTTTTTTTGATATTGAGGTATGGTATTTGCAAATAATCAATGTAAATAATGGTAAATCCATGTCATTTTTGGAAAAAAACTGGCTTGAAAGGGGACACGTAAAATATTCAACTAAAACAATGCACACAGATTTCTCATAAAAGCACAGAGATTTCCTGTGTATTGGTAGAAACAACAAAAAGTGTCGGGTGCCTTTCCAATATTTTCTCAAATTCTTAAAACTGATTGCTGTAAAAATATTGAATTGCCAGGTTTTACGCCCGAACCCTTCAAATATAATAAATTTTTATTAGTTTACAATAATGTATTTCATTGATTTCACTGTGTTCCTTGGCCCTACAATAACCATTAAAATTTATGGCATTCCTCTTAATTTTCCTTTCCTAAAATGACCTTTAAAATGTTCATTATTCCATTCCATTTCCCCTATTCATCAATTCATCATTTAATTTTTGATCACTGACCTTGAACCTTTATAACATTCAAGATTACAAAAAACATTTTGGGGCAAGGAAAATTAGTTACATCACAAAATTATATGCAACAGCAACGGCAACGGGTAATGAAACAGACAAAGTACTCGGAACTAGTTTTGCGCACATTATGATGTACAATACTAGTTGAAAATAGTTATGTCGGATATTTGACATCTTATTTGCTTATTACTAATTTTATTCTGTAACACGATGCTAAACGATATTTCGTGTATAGGAAAAATATCCTTTTGAACAGCTAATAATTAAAATAACGCACTTTTATCAGTTTGACCAATTATGCTACAAATATCGACTGGTATATAATTTTGACCCGAACTGCATAAATTGAAAGCACCAGAAGAGTAAAACTCAAAAATAGGTCAAAATAATGCAAAAGAAGTTTATTTGAAATAACAAATTCTTTAAAACAAAAAAACAAATCATAAATTCCTTATCTTAAACATAGTAACACAAATGGCAAACATAGAAAATAGAGAATAAACAGAAAAAACTCTATATATCTAAATCTTATTTTAAAATCTTTGGCAGAATTAGGAGCAAAAATCGCACTAAAACACATACATGATCCCATAATCCCCATATAAGGCACTGAATCCATTGTTCTCCCCTGGCCCACATTTATAGCTCTAAAATAGCCCATATTGGAAAATAAAAAAAATGGAAATATAAATTTTTCTTGAATCAAGAAATAATAAAACCAATTATGGAACACGAAGGTCTTAGAAATTCACTTCAAATTACCATGAAAAGTTTTTATCTATTTTTAATAAATTTGGTTATAATCTAATATAATCAGATATCTGCAAAACTTTGTATCTGCGCCGGAAACTACAATTGTCACTAATATTTTTAGGATTACAGCGGTAACCCTACATGCATACGTTTTAAACTGAACTAGTTCTAAGCATATCAAGCCATTTAAAAGATGGCGACTTGTACAACTGAAATACTGCGATAGCCCCATGATAAATACCTAACCCATATTTGTACTAGTTCCTCTATTAAGTATCGTAGTACGTCGACTTTTGATACAAAAAATTATTTTAACTAGCATTACATTACTGTTCGGTTATCTGAAACACACGAACGTTAAAAGTACGAGCGTTACGACGGCCGTAAATTTCAAGGTAAAGATTATTTCAAACTTATCTGCAACTGAAAAAACGACGGCTTCTTTGACCTCTTTACCGCCGACAAAAAAGTCGCCGTTTCTTATGTTGCAAATAAGTCTGAAATAAAACTTACGTACTCGTAAGCGCATGACCATCAGAAGTGACGTCCGTAGATACGCCCATAGATATTAGAATCTTCGCAGAACCCAGTAGGCAGGGTTTTTTGAGACAAATCAGTATACTTCCAGCTAATTATTAAAGTATGAATGCTAACGCTATCGTAGCGTTCCTATTCTTAATATCTTTATATTTGAGAAGCCAACGAGAGACGATTTTGGATTCAGTCCATAAATAGTTAACGACATCGGTATGGCCACTATTTTAAATTATACAAAAAAACTTCGTGAAGATCCGGCGAAGTGTATCAATTATTTTTGCATATCGAATAGGAATGTATTTCTGTTATATAACTGAAAAATAAATCTCAACATATAGAAACCTATTTACTGATATATTTACCACGGTAAATGGTATTCCCCAGTATAATGTACAACAGTTCAAGGAACTTGTTATTCCCCGATTTTCCTTGTATACAGGTGGGGCAATAGTGCGTCCGACCTCGATATGTCGAGTTCTATGATAGCTAGAAACTTGATTTAAAACATAGACAAAAAAGTCTATAACTGGAAATTATTTTTGAATATACAGGATGAGCCAAGACGATTCTACAGGGTCAACTAACATTTTTAAATGGAATGTCATGTATATCAGAACATTTTTTGAAACCTCTTTGTGGCCTCCTTCCACTCCTGTATTATTATTGACTCTCTCCCAACCATTTGGATGTAATGATTTTTCCTGTTGAAATTATGCAATTTACACGTGTATATTAGAAATATCACTACAATCACAATTACCGATTTTAAGAAAATTAATGTTAGTACCAGTTATGAGACATCTGTGTGATGCCACTCAGTCATTTTCACTTCCTAAAAATATACAGGGTGGCCAAACATTATTTTTAAATTTACAACTATTTGAACCGAACTTTCTCATTTTTTTTTAAATGGAACACCCTGTACATTTTTGGACGATGTGATGTAGAATTGAAAACCAAAAAATTTTTTGTACGTACATTCCCATCGCTATTTGTAACCATTTTTGATTTATTGAACAAGAACTGCAATTATCAGCAATAAAAATTTAAAAATATATATTTTTTTGTAATTCAAGAGAAGATATAAAAACTGTTGCCCATTTTGATTGACACACATTTCTATGCGTCATTGGAATAAGGTTTCTACTGTTCATAAAATTGTCGGAGTGATACTTCTAAAAGCATTTATTATCATTTCCTTCAAATTTTAGATTGTTGTTAGATGCCCTTCACGCCGTCGTGCATAAGGTTGAAAGGACCCTCCTGGCATAAGGAGGTCACCCTAGCAGTATTTTTTTATATAGAGGGAGCCTTTGATAAAGCAAGGACTACTACTATCTGCGATGCCCTTCGCACTAGAGGTACTGCTCCAGTACTGTCAGATGGGTGAAATCTGCGCTGGAAGAGAGACGACTTAGTGCTGCTTTGGGAGACTGCCAATTGGACGTCGGGGTGAGGGGCGGCTGTCCACAAGGCAGCTGCCTATCACCCCATCTATGGTGTCTAATAATGGATGGTCTCTTGGAGCGCCTAACTTCGGAAGGATTTTATGCGCAGGCATATGCGGACGACGGGCTGGTCCTAGTGACCGGCCGCTTCTTAAATGTCGGTTGCAACAGAACACAGGTAGCTTATAGAATAATAGAAAGATGGTGCGGCGAAACAGGTCTGTCAGTCAATCCATCTAAGACTGAGATGATCCTATTCACCAAGAGAAGGAAAATAGAGGATTTTAGGGCACCAACCATGTACGGTAAACCTCTCGCGCTTGTGCGGGAGGTTAGGTACCTGAGAGTGACCCTAGATAGCAAACTGTCATGGGGGCCGCATATCGACAACGTCATCAAAGTCGACTGCAACCTTCTGGCAATTGCGCCGAGCAGTAGGTAGGAACTGGGGTCTCAACCCACGGATCCTACACTGGCTGTACACGGCGGTCATCAGGCCGAAGCTCCAGTATGGATCCATGGTCTGGAGGCCGAGCGTGGACAGAGCGATTACGTCCCGAAAGCTGGCAAAAGTCCAGAGACTAGCCTGCCTAGGGATCACTGGCGCAATGAGGACGACACCGACAGCTGCTCTGGAGGTTCTGCTAGGCCTGCCAACGCTTCCCTCGTGGATAAAGAGGGAGGCTATGGCGGCCTATCTGAGAATGCGGGATTCTGGAATCTGGCAGTGTTCAGGCAGAGCTGAAGGTCACGTAGCAATTGCTGGACTGACGAAGAGGGAAATCCCTCTCTCTGTCCTGAAGGTGAGAGAAGCGAAAGATCAACTAAGGTTGGAAAGGAGTTCTCACTCTTCCCAGTAGGGAGGAGTGGAGTGAAGGAAGAATTGACTTCAGCCCGGACTCTCTGGCGTCTTACACAGACGGATCTCGGGTGGCCACTAGACCGTCTTCCGGGGCGGGAATATATCTGGAAGGAAAAGAAGTACAGGAGAGTTTTGCTCTAGGCTCGTACACCACGGTCTTCCAGGCAGAGGTTTACGCCATCCTAGCGGTGGTAGGTAGGGCTGAGGTTAGGAATGGGGCGGAACAGATAATATACATCTGCTCCGACAGCCAGGCTGCTCTAAATGCGGTGTGCTCCCCCCAGGACGAGATCAGCTCTCGTCCACGAGTGTGGGGATGCCCTAGAAGAGCTGGCTAGGCATAAACAAGTGAGACTGGTATGGGTACGGGACATATGGGAGTTCCAGGCAACGAAAAGGCCGATGAATTGGCTAGACTCGGAGCCGAGGGACCCTGTCACGGGCCTGAGCCTATGTTAGGTATTTCAAGAAGGCAGGTCACAACAGCCCTCAATGAATGGGCCCACGAGACACTGAGGACGCATTGGAGGACCAACAGGGCCTGCAGGCAAACCCGAGATTTTGTGACGGGGCCGAACAAATCGAGATCGGCCTGGTTGCTGGGACGGAGTCGTAAAACTCTGAATCTCTTAATCGGTGTTCTGACAGGCCACTGCAGACTTAGGAGGCATCTATCATTGATAGGTATTGAGGAAGACCCTACATGTCCAAGATGCAGGAGTGATGAAGAGACATATTACCACTTCCTGAGACAATGTGAAGCGTTTGGGCGCCTGGAGACACAGTATCTTCGGTTCTGAGGCGCTTCTAAGGGGGGAGATGAGCTCCCTCGCAATGAGTGACATCCTGACCTTCATCAGAAGGTCGGAAAGATTCGATGAGGGAGCAAGAGAAGCATATGGCTGAGGGGACAGCTGGGGGTTGGTAAAAAGGGCCCGTCTGTGGCCTACCTGCCAGGCGTCAGCCTCCCCCACCATTACCATTACCATTAGATGTTTTTATGGGCATCATGTAACACGCTTATTATAGTACCTTCTCTTGAATTATTTGAAAGAAACCTCATTTTTAATTTTTATTACTGAATTTTGCAGTTATTGTTCAATAAAACGAAAATGGTTACAGATTGTCATATGGATGTACGTACAAAAAATGTTCGTTTTTCAATTCTACATCACATCGTCCAAAAATGTACAGGGAGTTCCATTTGAAAATATTGAGAAAATTTAGTTCAAAAAGTTGTTAAATTAAAAATTCCTTTTTGGCCACCTTGTATACTTTTAGGAAGTGAAAATGGCTGAGTGTCATCACACAGATGTCTCATAACTGGTACCAACATTTTTTCTTAAAATCGATAGTTGTAATTGTAGTGATATATTATATACACGTGTAAATGGTATAATTTCAACAAATAAAATCATTACATCCAAGTGGTTGGGAGAAAGTCAATAATAATACAGGAGTGAAAGGAGGCCACCAAGAAGTTTCAAAAATGTTCTGATATACACGGCATTTCATTAAAAAAATTTTTTACTTGACCCTGTAGAATCGTCTTGGCTCACCCTGTATATTTGAAGACAAGTTCCGGTTAGACTGTTTTGTCTAGTTTACTTATTTATGTTTTTAAATCAAGTTCCTAGCTATCATAGAACTCGAAATATCGAATTCGGACGCACTATTGCCTCACCCTGAATATAAATATCTTAGCTCACTAAGAAATAATCCTAAAATCATTCTTAAAAACTTTGATCGTAGAATATATTAATAGAAAGAATATTATAAATAGGGAAATATTAGGTAATACCTGTTTTACCATTCCTCCTATATCGATTTATTATTATTGGTTATGAAATACATTTCTGCAAGCATAGATCTGACGATCGATATTACTTTACTTTTCCTTTATCTTAAAAGAATAATTTGAATAAAATAACGAATAATAAATAATACATATCATGTTAACAAGAAAAAGAACTAAATCAGGAATGAGAAAATTAGAGAATCAAGTTTCTTTTCTGCAATTCACGCAAAGCAAGAAAAACAATTGTTCTTAAAACGTTCTGGCGCCATTCAGCAATTAAGGTTTTTACATCATCTCTTCTAATCGACTGAATTCAGTTGACGCAAAAAAAACGATCTCCAGTTTTCATTTCATTCTGAAATCTTTTACAGGGTTATAGAAAATAACCATTGATGTGCGAAATACATTTTGTAATGGGACAAATATACATATTGATATAAATTAAGAAGTCATTACGGAATATTCCGCACGTCTATGGACTTTATACTATACTAAGGCCCAGTTTCAAATTTATTATTCTAAAATCTACCTGTCTGTACCATTATACAGGGTGTTTTAATCTCACGACAATCTTCAAGGGGTTCTTGTTTTCTTGCTTTTATTGAAGAGACGAATCACTTCTCGAAATATGTCGAGACATCAATTTCCGCATCTTCTGAGGGATATTTTCCAGAAACAACCTCCTGAATAACCTATTTAAATCATACCACAAAAAATTGCACATAAAGAGTAGATCAGATTTTTGAAATATCCTCAAACAAAATAATTGATTAAGTTTTCCGACAACATGTGATTGAAAAGGTGCCCCATCTAACACCTCAAATTTAAACGGTGAAAATGGTTGGAAAACATGTAAAAACATATTGCGCCAGCCAGACTAGTAAAAATTTGTTAATTGATATTTTTAATGAATTTTTGAAATTAGCTAAAAAAAATTTATTTACTTTTCAAAACACCTGCTTGAAATTTACACAATTTATGGTACTTAAATAATGTATCATTTTTGAAAAAAATTTATGGCTGGTAAATTTTGTTAATTAACATCTGACAGACCTTTTGTTTAAATTATATTTTTCATGAAAGTACACTTAACACCTCTTTGATGGTTTTTGTTTTAAAATGAAGTTTAAGATCTCCCCTATCTATTAAAGCTTGTCTGGCTGAACATTTTTGTTAATTACCTTGTCACACTGACGTAATTTTCCACGATACACCAAAATACTATATACTACACTAAATGCGCGTTTCGTCAACCAAGTTGGCATCATCTAGAGATGATTAAAACTAAACTTATGCTAACAATTTACCCTATTTATACCTAAACTATTGTCACGGTTCACCGTATTGTCACGGTTCTGTGAATCGTGACCCACTAACCAATAAAGCGGGCTATTTGGGATAAGCCCTCTGTCACTATTCATATATTTTTACACTTTATGATTTCCAAGCTTTTAATTGCATCCAGCTGTCTAGTATTTGTTACATTCCTAATTAATCTTAAATTGCTAATATTTATTTTATGGTTGTTCTCAAACGCATGTTGGGCTACACTAGACTTATCTGTTCCACCATATTTGAGATGGGCCATATGCTTTTTGAATGTAGTTTGAATTGGTTGTCTAGTCTGTCCAACATACTTTTGATTACAGTCCTTAGAGCTAATTTCGTAAATCCTCGACTTTTCGTTTGTTTTAATTTTCTTTTGGATTGCCTAGAAGTTGTTGTAGTTTGTTTCCCGATAAATGAACTGTCTTTAAAAATCTTACCAATACCACGGGTGAATCGAAGATCGAATGGAATCGATATCAATTTCGGATTTCCTCTTTCATTTTGAAAGGTCGAGGAATTTCGAAGCGACTCTTTAAACTTTCGTTTCCTAATTAATTTATCAATTACACTTACAGAATTTCCACTACTCGCAGCTATATCCTTAACGAATGCCTTTTCTTTTTCAAACTTCTCCTTATTGAGGGGGAAGCTTAATAGACGATGGACTAGAAAATTAAAACTCGCTCTTTTGTGTTGAGCACAATGGTGAGAGTCCTTAGGGATATATCTTAGAGTACTGGTATCTTTTCTGTAAATGTCAAATTCTAACTGATTTTCACTATTTCTAATTATTAATATATCTAAAAATGGTAGTTGTCGAGAGTTTTCAGTTTCATATGTGAATTTAACTGACGCGAAACTACTGTTTAATTTAGATACAAAGTTATCAATATCAGCGACTTTTGTATCGAACACTGCAAAAATATCGTCCACATACCTAAGCCACCCTAGGGAAATACTCGAATTCTTCTTTTGCTTCCGTCTTGAATCCGTTCATAAAGACACTGGCAATGAATGGTGACAACAATTATCCATTGCTGTTCCTTCATGTTGTTCGAAGGAATTATCGTTGATTCGAAAACAATTTTGTTTCATGCAAAATTTAGTGAGTTTAAGATATTCTTGTACTACATCTTGACTGTGATTGTTTAATTCGAGTAGAGCCTTAAGGTAGTCCAAGGTCTGTGGAATTGGAACACTTGGAAACAATGAACAAACGTCAAAGGAGATTAAAATTTCACCTCCTTGCAACTGAATATTTTTTACCTTATTAATGAAATCGTTGGAATTAATCACAGAGAAACTAGGTGGTGCAATAGGTAAATTTTTGAATTCTTATGTTAACCAGTTAGATAGGATCGGCAATCCGATTACTGAAACAATAGGACGTACAGACTCTCCTGGTTTATGTATCTTAGGCAAGTAGTACAATCTAGGTACACTTGGGTTAGATATGTATACGTATGTAACTTCCTATTTAAAGCTGGAGTAATAAGGTTGTTGCAGGATTTAAGTACATGTTTTGGTGTTTCGTGGAAAATTACGTCAGTGTTATCTTCACATCAAAGGTTCTAACCCACTCCAGGACCTTGTCACAGTTAATTTTGAATGCGCAGCATCCATGAATGAGACAGATGTCAGGCTTAACCTCTGGCATCATAACACCTCCTTTTTTTTTAGAAGTTTAAGATCTCTATGCATAAAAATTAGTGTGTCATTGAAAACATATTTTTTACTATGTCAGAATAAATTTTTAAACGCCGCGCCGTTGGCGTCTATTTTTTTTCTTTAAATATGCTTCTATGGCGGCCGCGTCAAAACACCATCTTAATTTTTATCTGAAATTAAGTTTAAGTTAACCCTTTTATGCATCAAAATTGATCTGTTAGCAAAAAATGTTTTTTACTATGACAGGCTTAATACCACGTTTTTTAATGTGGTATGAACATGAACATTGTCAACTAAAAAAATGTTTTTTTCTAATTCTAAATTAAAGTCTAAAATCCCTTTTATATATTAAAATAGACTTTTTATCGAAAAAATGTGTTATGAAATGTACATTTGTTAAAATATTAATTTGTAAAAAAAGGTGTCTGATGTCAATTAACAAAAATTTCCATCAAGACAAGTTTTAATAGATAGAGGAGATCTCAAACTTCAATTTAAAACAAAAATCAAGGTGTTCTGAAGTGTAACTTCATGAAAAAAATAATTTATAACAAAAAGGTCTGTCAGATGTTAATTAACAAAAATTGTCAGCCAGATAAATGTTCTCAAAAATAATACATTATTTATTTATCATAAATTGTGTAAATATCAAGTAGGTGTTTTTAAAAGTAAATTATTTTTTTTTAGCTAATTTCAAAATTCATTAAAAATATCAATTAACAAATTTTTACTAGTCTAGCGAGCGAAACATGTTTTACAACCATTTTCACCTTTTAAATTTGAGGTGTTCCATGGGGTACCTTTTTGTGCCATGGGAGCTGAGACTACTGGTCTTTTTTGCTACTGCTATTTTTGCAAATAAACGGGAAAAGACGCAACCATTTTCATAAAGCCGGTTTCATGAAACTGGTCGCTTGAAATTGATTGTACAAATGGACGCCGCCTTTTATTCCTTTGAAAATTAGTTTTACGATCTTAAAAGTAAATTATAAACCAATTTTAAATCCGATTTTGTAATCGAATTTCCGATATACCTATACATATATGTCTTTAATCACGTATTTATATAACGTCGGATTATTTTTACTGACAAGGCCAATCACAAGAGAGTGCTTGTGTAAGCATTAGCACCCCTGTGGAAACGTCACTTCTTTGTGGGGTAGGAATTGCAGCAGATACCACAGTTTTACATTCCTTTCCAAAGATCGCGAAGTAATCAGGTGTGCTCGTCGACCGACTAGGTCTGCACCGGATTTGAACCCGGGCCATCTGGATGCAAGGAGGCGCCAACGCCCATCACACCACTGATTCAATATTTTGTGAAGAGAATATAATCATAATCAGTCCTAGTAATGTCTCCTGACAAAGTTAGTATCCATATCTTGAAGAAATTCTTCCGAATACAATCTTAAGAGTATGGAAATCCGGTTAATCACAATGACACTTTTTTTCTATCCTACGACAGGAACGAATTAAATTAAAATCAATTTATAAATTAGTTAAAAAACAGTTTGAATTTCCGGAAATAAATAGTGCACGTAAATATCATTTAAAATTGTATCCAATATCTAAGAGAAATTTGAAATATTCTGAATTGCAAAAATAAGAGGAAATCTCTACGATATGAAGGAAAATTTGGCAATATGTGTAAAAAATAACACAGAATATGAAAGTAGGTATGAATTAATTTAAAGTATATACCAATTTTGTTTAATTATAAATCATTAAGACCTTCATACTAAGAAGCAAAAATAATTCTTATTAATTACAGATTATATAAACTTCATGTTCTTACAAATAAAAATTCCGATTTAATTGCAAATTTATGCATTATTCAGTAAAATATAATATTTTAATAACTTCATAATAAGAATACATATATCGCTAGTGCTATACAGCTATTAATAAATACGATAAATGCAATATTTAATGCATTTTTTTTTATTTTCTTAATATGAAGTATCATAATTTATTAGTTTAACATCAGAAAATACAAATACTGAGGTCAAAATGAAATAAAACACACTTCAACATTTCTCAAATTGTTTTTAAACATCTGTAAATTACATATAAGTTTGAGTTTTCACCAGGATATCCAACTTAAATTTATAAATCGCTGTTAAAATTTTTCTGTTAGTAATATCGAAAGACGAAAATAGGTTCATTCTACATACCATATAGATTTAATATATAAAAATGCATGCAATACTGATGCGTATTTTTTTAAACCGAGAAAATACGATTATTTAGTTTCATAAAATGACACCAAATAAAATATTCGTATTTTCTTGGTTTAAAAAAAATACGCACCGGTATTGCCTGAAATTTTATATATTAAATCTATATGGTACTTAAAATTAACCTTAATGTTTTCGGTTTTCGTTATTACTAACAGAAAAATGTTACCAGCGATTTAAAGCTATTCTGGCGATAAGGGAGTACAAACGCCACATTAACTACATTTACTAATACTTTGTACTAAACCATTTGTACAACTAATTCTTAAAAAAAATATTCACAATAACAGATGTAAACAAATTCCATCATGCTCCATACATATATCTTCGCATGTCCACACAAACCAATTTGAAAAATAATATATTAATATTTACTTCGACTGGATCATCAGCTGCGTGTGAGCACTGGTGCACAGTGGGGTATTGGGACCTAAAACCTGGCCATAAATCGGTTTTGCAAATTTGAGAATTTTCCATGCATAATCATTTTTTGGAATTCTTAGGTATTCGCTCGAATGATCTCTATCATTTATATCTTAAATTGAGATAGAGGTAGTGACGGGTCATTGGTTGTTGATAAGCTTTTGCATTGTGGTGTTGTGCGTTGGTGAAATTAATTGATATTAAATTGGATATTTTATTTTAAGTTTTCTTCGCCTATATTTTTTGAATTGATTTAGAATTATGGCTTCAACATCTACGAGTAAGCCACTATTTTTCAATTCAAATTTTATGATTTTTTTCATTATGACTTTTAAAACAAAAGTTCAATTCTTAATGGAATTTGTTATTCTTTCAAAGTCTTCCAACCCCCATATTCAGTTTCGGTTTTTAGTTTATTATGTTAACAATTAAATGCCACAAAAACATTTTTCGGAAATTGGCGGTGTCAGATTTTATAATTTTTTAAAAATTTGTTGGCAAAAATAGTAAAACATACATTTTTCGTATTCTCTTTTCAGACGGAAGATACTAACCTATGGAACCAAATTTATTTTAGATGCACTTCTTCCTATCAGCCAACTGTCAAAAGAAGTTTCAGAGGACCGAAATAAGTATTTTAGGCGTTATAGATAAAACTTCTCCAGAAAATGTAGTCGGGAGGCATGTAACACGGATGTTTTAATCAGATTCTTTCTGACTTCACGCCTAAAACTTAAAAAAAAAAACTTATTTCAAGAAAGCTTTATACATGATTTTATCTCCGGATTATTCAGTAGACCCTGAATAGTTCTCAGGGGAAGAAATTAGTTACAATGACCGAGTGTTATAGACTTACAATTATTTATGTTTTATGAAACTCTTTTTAAGTAAATAAATTCGATTAAGAACTTTTATGTGTGTATAACTTTTCCTTCAAATTGCAAATATTAAGTATTCAACCAAGCTAAAATACTAATCAATTCAAAAAATTGTAAAAAATTCAGCACAATAATTTTAACCATGCAATTGGTATCAATACCCCACTGTGTGCCTCTCTCACCCAAGGCCCAGGTTGGAGCCAATACTTTAATAAAGAACTTTATTTAGTAAAACGAACAAATTTTAAATTTCTGCAAACTAAACTTAAATAATTCTCATCAATTAAGCTTGAAATAATAATTGTTATTTGTTCTACCTATTTTTCACGTTCCATAAATTTTTGATAGGTCGGTATATTTTTGTATTAAATGTCTTAGTTTATGTTCCTTCTTGTTACTCTTCTTTGATTTTGTTCATTTTTCAACATAATTTTTATGAATTTTAAAACTAACTTGCATTGAATATTATATGTATGTATCTGCGTAATATTAAAAGAATGAAAATTACAGTAAAATTTTTAAAAAATTTCAAGTACAGACCAAAATATACTAAATTTTTTTTACTCCATATCTCATTCATTATGAACGAAACAGCAGATACGGCGGATTAGTGTGATTTGGAACAGAAACGATTATACATTTCATTTTCATAATTATAACCATTTGGATAAATCTCACTGATAACTAATAATAGGCAAACCTTCATACTATGGGGTCTAATACATTATTATCATAAAACAAACATTAGTCTGTCTAAATATATTTTAATATAGCAGGTGATTAGTAACTGTTTAAACCAAATGTGAAAGACAATGGCGACTCGTAAACCAGACGAGTGGGCGCCGATCTAGGAAATTAGTCATAGCAAATTTTTAACAATTTATGTATGAATAAAAGAACGATGTAAACATTCCCAAATATACATATACACAATATGGAAGTTCTAACAATAGTATCCGTCATAGACATATGATTTATAAAGACACCAATACCCCATATATCCATCCAACTCAGACTATGCATGGACCATCCACAAAATGCCGTTTTGGTTCCTCTCCTTTCATGTCATTTGTAGCTCATTTACCTATCTCTCCCTCGTTTCAATGTAGGTGCACTTGTTCAAAAGAAATTTTAGTGTTATGTCTGCTCGAACCTGAGTGCTTTTCGTCAGTAAAATTCAAAATGAACACCTCTACAGCATGAACTAGCAGGAACTCCTGTTGTAAGTTAGAAGTAAACTATGCATTTCCCCCATTTCGTTGGCAGAAAAAAAGGGAGAGAGATACCGTTAACGATGTGATACAGTAGAAAGAGAGCAACATAATAAATTATGTCGTGGATATTGTTACGTGTTTGCTATCCACACAAACACCTCTGCTCGTAGATTCGTCGATTGAAAGTCCAGGTAACACTTATTCACTACTTTATTTACTAATTAACAATTAATAACAATAGATTAATTAACTATCTTAACTATAATCACACTAGAACACTTATAAGTCTCTTTCTTATTGCTTCTTTACTCGTTCACGTTCAACTTAAGATTGATTCTCGGCCCACCGTGTGTCTTATTTATACCTCCGTTCACACAATCTAGGGCATTCCAGAATATTCCCGGCCGTTCGTGTACAATTCCAGCCTAATCTAACCAGTCTGCACAGTCCAGTGGCGTAACACTGCCCCTCCTTAAGCCTGAACGTCCCGATCAGGCAATTCATTGTTCCCTGCATACTTGGCTATCCTCTCAATATGCACCACCTTCATCTTGGATTTTGGACTTTGCTGAATTCTATATACAACGTCGTTTAATCTGGTGACAACAGTGTAAGGTCCTTCCCACGGGTGGTAAAGCTTCAGGGATCTGCCTTTCTTTCGTTGTGGGTTATATAGCCAAACCAACTCTCCCACCTGGTACCCTCCTGAATTAGGCTTAAGATCATAACGAGCCTTCATACGGTCATTTGTTATTGTAATTCGCTCAAAAGGAGCCCTGGCGTTATATTGCTTATTTCTTATTTGTGGCTCCATTCTTGCCGCGCAAACTTCACATTGGCGGCACCAAGCCTCCACATCTTGACGACGGTTTACCCAGTAGAAACGTTGTCTTACTTTTGTCAGGGTTTTGTTGATGCCAAAATGTCCGGCAGACGTTCCATTATGCACTTGCTGAAGTACATTTGCTACATGACACCTCGGGATTAACAATTTCAAAGTAACTTTCCTCCCATCTGGACTTTCCCACGCTCTTTTCAGTAGTCCATCCTCTACTATAAGGGAGTCCCATTGTGCCCATAAAGCCTTCAGCCCCACTGATTTATTTGAAATGTCCTTCCAATCGGGCCGAGTTCCTCTTTCTTTCCATTGCAGAATAGGACCAGTTTCCTTATCGTTTAACTGCGCTTCCCTTAACGACTCTTTTGTCCAATAATCCGGAACATCAATCTTAACGGTCTTCATTATTTGTACCTTTTGCTGTTTTTCCTTACTGTGACAAGGCTTGCAGTCTTTCTGACACGGTCTTTTGGAAAGGCCATCTGCTGTATTCCGCGAAGTACCAGCTCGCCAGTTTTCTTGCGGCTTCTCCATTACTGCGACCCTCTCAGGGATGCGCTGACGACAGTTACTCTGAATATGGCCCACTCTGCCACACATAACAGCGCATACGTCCTCCACTCTGTCTCCCACTACTTTGCTGTTGGGTTTGTCTCGGATCTTGAATGTTGACCTCATGACAGTTCCTCTTAATATGGCCCAATCTGCCACACATATAACAACGGATGCCTCCATTCGGCCTCCCACTACTTTGTTGTTGGTCTTGTGTCTGCTGGGAGTTCGATTTTGTCAGTAGTTGGGTCAACATCTTGTGTAGATCAGATATCAGGTTTTGTGTTGTATTGCCTGGCTTGTCTTCCTCCACACTCACAGCTCGTACTCTCTGATTTGATTGTGTGGTATCCTTATAGGCAGCTTCAATCTCCAGTGCATGTACTAAAGCATCACTACTAAGCTTATGCCTGGCCAACTTAAGAATTCGCCTAACTTCCTGATCCCTTACTCCATCAATAAATGTACCAACTGCTAACTGCTGTTGAAATTCCATTGGTGCATCAGGATAGGCTAGATGGGCTAATCTTTCTACCGCAGCCTCAAACTCCTGGAGGCTTTCTCCCCCTCGTTGTCTGCGTGATTTGAGCTGAGCCTGATATACTTGGGCGAGATGTTGGTCGCCATATCTTAGTTCTAACGCTGCCTCCAAAATGCTAAAGTTTTGTTGCTGTGCGGCAGGAATTGTTTGGAGCAGGTCTAATGCTTGGCCCCTTAGTGCTAATACCAATGCTGTTGCCTTTTCCTCATTGTTCCAGTTATTTGAACGTGCAGCTGCCTCAAACTGTCTCTTATAAGTTGACCATGAACTTTGACCGTCGAAGGAAGGTGGTTGTAACCTAGCACCAGACGACAGTACTAATTGGCCTCCCTTCTCTCTTAATTGTTGTTTCAACCGGGCTATCTCCCCTTCAACTTCACCGACTTTTCCTTTAACTTCAGTTATTTCTCCCTCAAACTTTCTTTTAACTTCTATGACTTGCCCTTCGACTTCACAGACTTTCCCTGCGACTTCAGTGACTTTTTCGATAACATCTCCTTTGAATTTTTCAGTGAGGGAGAAAATGGCTGCCTGCTGTTCATCTATGCTTCTTTTGAAGTCTTCTCTTTCCTCGAGTCGCCATTTTTCTTGATCCTCAAATATTTTTCTTAATTCTTCCTGCCGTTTTCGTCCTTGTTCGTCGTGTTCGGCTTGACGTCTTCTCTCTTGTTCCTCCCTTTCTTCCTGTCGTCTTATTTCCAGGCCTTCGATCATTTTTATCAAGTCTTCTTTTTCTTATTGTCGTCTTCTCTCTTGTTCTTCTTTTTCTTCTTGTCGTCTCTCTTGTTCTTCTTTTTCTTCCTGTCTTTTTCTTTCTTGATCATTCATTCGTTCCAACAACGCTGCTAACAAGTCCTGTGTTTGTTTCTCAGCCATACTTCTTGTTATTGGCATTAACTCACGACACGTAAATCAGTTCAAAATAAAGTTTATTACACTATTAAGACCGTAAAATGTTGATATCACGTATATTTTAATAATGGAATGTTCCAGAAAAATCTCGAAACAGCACTAGAAAGTCTTATTTAGAGTCTATACTTCTTTTGTGTTGATAAAATTCACTTATCTCCACTAAATGTCCAATGGAATGTTCGAGAATTTTCACGAAATATCACTAATAAGTCTTGTTTTGAGTCTATAACACGTTCCCGTTAACACAATTCACGTATCTTCTGTAGTTTCCAAATCGAATGTTCTAGAATTGTCACTAAGTCACTTATAGTCTCGTTTTTGAGTCTACAACACGTTCCCGTCGACACAATTCACGTATCTCCTGTAGTTTCCAAATAGAATGTTCTGGAATTTTCCCGAAATTGCACTAGTAGCCCTTTTTCTCAGTCTACAACACGTTATTACTAGCGGCACTCACGTATTTGCAGTTATTTCTAAATCGAATGTTCTAGAAACGTCTCGAAAATCCACTTTAAAGTCACTACTCAGTCCAGAAATAGTCCTCCAAACACTGTCCAGTAGCTTAATTCTCCGTGTTACCACTAATTTCTGAGAAGAACACTGTAGAACCTTTTCGAATTTTCCAGAAATTTCTCTTCCAATCCACTTCCGACACCAAATTGTTACGTGTTTGCTATCCACACAAACACCTCTGCTCGTAGATTCGTCGATTGAAAGTCCAGGTAACACTTATTCACTACTTTATTTACTAATTAACAATTAATAACAATAGATTAATTAACTATCTTAACTATAATCACACTAGAACACTTATAAGTCTCTTTCTTATTGCTTCTTTACTCGTTCACGTTCAACTTAAGATTGATTCTCGGCCCACCGTGTGTCTTATTTATACCTCCGTTCACACAATCTAGGGCATTCCAGAATATTCCCGGCCGTTCGTGTACAATTCCAGCCTAATCTAACCAGTCTGCACAGTCCAGTGGCGTAACAATATGTTCCGGACACCAGTAATGCCGAATTTACACGGGTATAGTAGCTAAAGCAAGTAACTAAATTTAGCTACTTGCATCGTGTGAACGTTGAATTTAATATTTAGTATAGTAATATTTCGTGGAGAATTTAGTACACATTTTAGGCAGGTAGAATAGATCGGGTTCCTATTTACTGGAGCAAGTCTGTCCCCCACCCCGTGTCGTGTTAACTAAATACGGGCACTAAACACGTGTAAATTATTCGTCAATAGGTGTTTTAGTGTTTGAAGACACTGAAACAAAAATATGCCCAGTCCCTTATTTGATGCTGGTTGTGAGTTTCCCAATTTTGCGTAATACAAATTTTTGCGGCTGAAGGGCCACTACGGGTCAGTATAAACAACTGAATGCAAGGTGAAGTGTATACGAGTATTAATAACGTAATCTATATTAATATTTCAGTAGATGACTGCTGTTATGCTCCCGTATTTTCCATCCACATAATTGCTTGTAGATAACGATCAAACGCATATTAGACACTATTTAATAATACAATAGGTACGAAAAACAGTGAATAATAATATCGGTTACTATTAATTTAAAGTTTAAAAGTCCAAACCCTCAGTAAACACATCTAATTTACAACTATACAGGGTGTCTCACCAGGAACTGCATCGATCGATATAGGGAAAAGTACGCACCAGAAAATTTTGAAAATTTAGCGAATTACTAATAGCAGTGTGGTCAATCCAACTAAATAATTACAAGCATCTGGCACTTCTAGTTATACCGGAAGTCGAACTAACTTGCTTATTTTAAATGGAATACCCTATATATTTTAAAGTTTTCGAAAAGAGCAGAAAATTCTGAGTCAAACACATGATACCCTAAGACTAAACCCAGCCGAATCAGAGATATTTGACATTTAAAAAAAATGTTGACAGGTGTAATGGTTTACAACAATCTTTATAACTTTCTTCGTGTAAAAGATACTCATTTGCTTTTTGGCACGCGGAAAGACCATGAGGTAAGCTACCCTCCACAGTTTAAAGTAATTTAATAACAGTATACCAAGTGTTCCATTTTTGACGTTACATTTTGTAAACCTCAAACCGCGAAAACTTGCTTAAGTCAAACGGAATGCCCAGTATTTTTTTATATCAAGTTATGTATAATTAAATTCCTTTTTTTCTGATAGAAGCATTGTGGGGGTTTAAGTTACAACTTTTGAAATATTTGCGATTTATTTTGAAATTCAAGAATTTCTAGTAAAAATTTTATCAAATTAACGATGATTAGAAAAAAATCAGTAATGTCATGTCAAAAAATGTCACCGCGTTTAAATTACACCCACGAAGACTTTTCGAATTTGTTTATTATTTATGGAGAATGTGATAAAGTAATATGAAGAACTTGTAGTACATTTGCTACTCGACATCCACAAAAACTGTAAACGCTGTAAAACGCATACTGGATAATTTTAAAAACTATGGCTCTGTTACGGCAAGGATTCAAAAGCGGAAGCCTATTGTTGATGACGAAAACGTAGAAATAGCAATTCTGGGATATTTTCATGCATTTCCAATGATGTCATTAAGACAAGCTGCTCTGGAATCGGGACTATGCAAGGATTCAGTTCACAAAATCTTAGTTAAACATAAATTTCACCCGTTTTCATTCCAAATGGTTCAACGATTAAAAGAAACAGATTTCCTAAGAGAAAATTGTTGTGAATTTATTCTAATAAGGCGACGATTCTTATTTGGGAAATATTATATGGTCAGATGAAGCTAAATTTACCAAAAACGGACTTTTTAATCAACACAATTCGCATTATTGGAGTGACTCGAATCTTCATCTGTTCAGGGAGCGAAATTTTCAAATTGGCAGTTTAATGTTTACTGTGCCAAAGAAACGATAGAGTGGTGGCATTAGAATTTTATCAGGAAAATTTAAACAGTAAATTATAAAGATTTCTTTTTCTGTTAATACGTATAGTTAATTTTTTGGGTTTTTTTTAGGTGAATATTTAAATATTTTACAAAATTTGAATAACTATTTAGAAAATTTACCTCTCGCCGAACACAGAAACATTTTTATCAGCACGACGGTGCTCCCCTACATAATAATAATAATAATAATAAATGTCTTTATTGTGTAAAATAGAAGGAATTTAACACAAAAGGTTAGTGGTACAGTATACACTGATATCAAAACTACTAACCTAGGATACCATTGGTATAGTATTAGTACAGTATATAATATGCAATATTACAATATGTGTATATCTAACGTATATCTAGTTAAGTACATGTATCTACAGTATATGAACATATAATATATATCAAAAACAGTATTTATCTATATGATATCTAGATTTTATCACTATTTTATCACCGCCTAAAACAATTTTAAATTTATGTTTAATTCGCCGCTCAAAATCAGAGACTTTAGTTGACGTTTTAGTACATTTGTTGATTTATTGTGTAGCTGTGGAGGTAGATTGTTATAGACATAAGTCGAGAGGTAGGTAAAGGATGATCGAAATGTTTCATATTTAGGCCTTATTGTATGCAATTGGTCGTTTGTATATCTCAAGTTTCGGTTATGCATGACATTTCTCGCAATTAGTTTATCATAGAGATAGATAGGCTTTTGCGTTAGGATGAAATTATTTAATAGTGAGGTGAAATGTAGGAAGCGCCTCTCATTTATTTTTAGTAGTTGTAACTCCCTGATATGTGGTGTTATATGTTTGTAGATAGAACTATTTGTTACAAATCTAATACAGATATTCTGGATTTTTTGAAGTTTGTTTGCTTCTGATAAATTTAAGCAAGGCCCATAAACATAATCACAGTAGTTGACGTGTGATAAGACTAAGGACTCACATAACAGTAGTTTAGTGGCCCTATCAAGGATATTTCTAAAACTTGAAATCTGTTTAAAAGAGCAGAAACATTTTCTCAGGACTTCTGATATATGAGGAATAAAGTTTAAATTTTTATCATAACGCATATTTGATAAATAATTTTTTACAAGAAACTTTTTTACGATCAATGGATCGCCAATAATGGACCTTTCCTATGGCCTCCTCACTCGCCCGATTTATCAATTTTAGATTGTTTTATTTGGGGAACTATTAAAAATAAAACTTATGAGAACCCATTAATAACTATTGAAGATTGTGTGCAGAGTAAGAAATGCATTTCAAAACTTATCACAGGATTCAATTAGAAGAGCTACTCATGAAGAACTTAATACGAAGGTGCGAAAAAATGTCTGGAGGTTCGAGGGCGGAATTTTGAACAATTATTACATTAAAATGGAATCATGTTTTGAGTTGATTTTATCTTACCTATTTTAGTTTATGCAAAGTGTCTTCAATCCAATTAATAGGCATGTTACAGTGTTTAGTATTATTTTCCGTGTTTGTGGATATCTAGTAACAAATGTATTACAAGTTCTTGATATTACTTATCACATTCTCCATAAATAACTAACAAATTCAAAAAGTCCTCGTGGGTGTAATTTAAACGCGGTGGCATTTTTTGACATAAGAGAATGACTGACATTACTGATTGTTTCTAATCATGGTCAATTTGATAAAATGTTTACTAAAAATTCTTGAATTTCTAAGACAATCACAAATATTTCAAAAAGTTGTAACTTAAACCCCCACAATGCTGATATCAGGAAAAAAAGAATTTAATTATACATAACTTGATATAAAAAAATACAGGGTGTTCCATTTGACTTAAGCAAATTTTCGCGGTTTGACGTTTACAAAATGGAACGTCAAAAATGGAACACTTATACTATTATTGAATTTCTTTAAACTCTAGAGCGTAGCTCACCTTATGGTCTTTCTGCATGCCAAAAAGCAAATGAGTATCTTTTACATGAAGAAAGTTATAAAGGTTATTGTAACCATTACACCTGCCACAATTTTTTTAAAATATCAAATATCTCTGAAACGGCTGGGTTTAGGCATAGGGTATCCTGCATGTTTTTGACTAAGAATTTTATGCTCTTTTTGAAAACTCTAAAATATATAAGGTGTTCCATTTATAATAAGCAAGTTGGTATCTACTTCCGGTATAACCAGAAGTGTCAGATGCTTGTAATTATTTTATTTGGATTGGCCACGCTGCCGTTAGCAGCTCCCTAAATTTTCAAAATTTTCTGATGCGTACTTTTCCCTATATCGACCGATGCAGTTCCTGGTGAGACACCCTGTATATGGAAAACTAAATAAAAAATTTTAGGTACTATTTCTGTAAAACTTGCCTCGGCCCACGGCTAGTTGTATCACATTCACAGTATACAACTAGAGAAAGAAGGTAAAGAAGCTATGTAATAATACATATGTTAAATAGTTTACATATAAATAAACGCTGCTAAATTTTGTTCCTTTTTAGAATTCAACTTTAAAAAAATATAAGGTGAATAGATAATTGGTCAGTTATGTTACATCACATTTCAGAAATGAATTTCTAGTCAGGTTTATAACTAATCTATTATTTTTATTACGACACCAATTTAAATATTTCATATCACTGTCACCACACCCAAACAAGAAATAACATTTAGAACAAAAGAAAACTAGACAATCTTGACTTCTGATCAAATGGATATAACTAATATCAAATAATGCACTTAGATATAATATGCTGCTCAATTATTACGTCGAAGATAACTTATTGTTCTTTTTGCACAAACAGGATTATAACAATACTGAGGCCACATAGCGCTACGCACGATATATACGCGATGTTTGCTATGTGTACGAAAATTCCTTCCTTTGTTGACAATGTAAGTGACCACACAGAGTGTGATATGTTATGTACGATATGTTTTTCTAACTTATCTAGGTCGCGGAGTGTTTGATTCTCAGCTACGACTAGCCTGTCTAGTAGATACACAGTGATATCTGTTATATGCAGTGGGCAATAGTAGTGTCTTTTCACAAGATTTTATCCTGCACAATTTTAACAATATGACTTTCCTGGAGTAATTAAGTGAAGAAGTAAGAAAGTATCCATGCCTGTGGAACAAAATCCCTACTGTAGCGTTCTGATGACATCTGCCATTTTGTATAGTAGTTAGTTGTTTTCTGTCTGTTGATGTTTTAGGTCACTTGGCTACGTTGGTAGCTCTGTGAAAAGAGATGACTGGTGACATTTGGAAACTGGTACCCATATTTAGACTAAACCTATTTGTTTATAACCTTTGTGAGAATTACCTAATGTGGTGCATTTATTTTATGGTGGATCATTTTATATCAGTGCATATATTTACCAACCAGACCTCAGTAACGTAAGGTTTTTCTAAATTTGAAATATCGAGTGCTTACTTGAACGTTTACTTAGTATTTAGTTAGAAACGCTGCTCTAGTAAAAGCCTTGCCTAGTCTTTGGCAAAGATACCTGCCTAGTTATCTGGCAATTAAGTAAATTTTAATTATCTGCAGTAAACATATAGTCTAGCTTTATCTCTTTATTTAACTTTAACTGGAATTTATTATTACCTCTCTACGAGGAACTAGTAAATAATTTAACTTAACGTTACCTTTAATTTGACCATTATCATACTGTTTTATATTTAGCAAATATTTATTTACGTTATCTTTCTAGTTTTCTGTCTGCACACAGACATTCTAAATTCTATTTTCTTGAAGATTGCCTTCTTTTAGTAAAAAATATCTTAAAATATAGTGAATACCTATTTCACTTTGTTTATTATTATAGCTATACCTAGTTTATTTGTTGACTTAGTATTTTTTATATTTAACGTAACCACTATTGATACTTAAGTTAGTTGAAGTCTTCAACTTCCTAAAATATTGTGGGATACCAATCCTAGTTTGTTTAGTTTGCAATTTACTTGGTAAACCAGCATATTGGACGAAATTGATGAGTTTCGTACAAATCGTAGACTCCAGCGTCGCCACTTGGTGCAGCGAACATAGCGAATATCGCGAACACAGCATACACAGTGTACTATCATAACGATCTGTGTGGCCTCGGCATTACTGCCTCAAAGTAGGGAGTAAAAGAGGCGTTTATTCTTTGAGATTTAAAGAGTCCATGGAAATCAATGAACAATATAAATATAACACAACGTTAAAAATTTTAATGTCAAACTTTTAATGAAAGTCTTTCTTTCATTAAAAGTAACTTATTTCAAATTAAAATTAATATTAATAGAGTAATTTTTAGTTAGTAATATTTGGTAATTAGTAATATTTAGTAATAAAACTGAAATAAATAAAAAATGTCAAAAAGACAATTAAAGATGTAAAGTCCCTAAGTGACTTGGTTTTTAAACTAAGGCCGCCTTTGCTACCTGGTAGCTGCATCATCCAGAAAATCTTTCAAAGTTACTTTGTAAAAATTATAACCATTCACCTGGTTTTAGTACAGTCTACAAACTCTTAAGGGGCCTAGTCGAGAAAAAGCTTCGGATAGCTGTGTCACTCTCTAGAAAGTTTTTATACATGCGCCGCTGAATAATTTTGCTCTTGACTATACCTTCACTGGACGTTTTATTCACCGACTTCATTGAGGTGCGATTCTCGATAGAGGTAACCATTCCTTGCTATATATATGTAGTGACAAAGATACTTATTTAGAAAATTCATTTTAACCAAATGGTACAGAATAAAAGTTTGAAACTTGCTGAGCATAATTATGAAGATTCATTCTAGACGACATGTATGAATTTTACCTCGAATATTACCGATTGATATCATAATTCAGTAGCTAATCACGTCCAAATTTCACTTATATTTACAGTATAAATTTTCCCTACATAAAGTGAAAATTAATTAAAATAGATATACATGTACCCTCTAGTACACTTTCAACTACTGATCCTCCAAATTTGGTGTAATTTGACCAAACCGTATGGAAAAAATAAATTTTGAAAAATTACCTTATAACACTGGTTCGATTAGCGCTCTTAAATGCCAATATCTTAAAACGTTAAAAACTCATTTAGGGATTTTTTTGTATGGAGTCCTTCAATTAAATACAAGGATACCTTGATAAATTCGGAATAAAATACAAAAGTTTTGTGGCTAATTATTATTCTTTAGTTTTTACATTTTTTTTTTAAATTGTGCCCGTTCATGCAAAAAATGTTATATGCACCTCGGGAGTAAAGTGTGTTTTAGTCCTTTGCATGAATGTTTCCCTCGAGGAGCTTTTTATTTTTTGAGAAAGTGGTGGCCCGTTTAATAATTTTAATAGTTTATATTTTTTATTTTCATATTACAATAAAAAATGTATAAAAATATATCAATACCAAAAAAAAATACAGTTAAAAAGATCGAAAACACAAAACAAGAGATTATTATTGTCTCTTGTTTAAAAATTTTAATTAATAGACACGAAGAATATTCCAAGACATACGCAATTTTTTCTTAAATATTTTATAGACAAATAATACATTGTTGTTAATTGTACGAAAAAAAAATATAAGAGAATTATAAATTCTTATTTCTTAAAATTGAGCACAGAATTATGTTTGTTACCCATGTAACAATGAAATGAGTCAAATACATTTTTTAGAATCTTTGACAATAGCCAATCACAGTAGAAGTTTAATTTAATTAACTAGGAAGAAATTACTATTTTCAGCTAACGAGAGGTATAAAGAAAATATACTCGAGTGGGTTATTTTGGTTTGTTTTTAAAACTGCTTGGGTTCGTTTTGTGATAATTACCATTCTATTATTATCGCAACTGGCAACTGAGGAGGATTACAACTAACTAAGAGATAAACATTAGAATAAGATATCACCGAAGACATTGTGGTAAGAGAATTTCTATTTTTGTCGTCTTAAAAAACCAATTGTATGAAGATTAAGTGGAGTATATAAGCTAACGATCGAGACTTTACTTCTCTCAAAAACACAAAGGAGACTTACTTACGTCTAAAACTGGCAGAAATGTGCGGCGGGACATAGGCGCACGGATCATAATAAACGTAATAAAGGAAATTGGTAATTATTTAGAATACGATAAGATGCTTAAATTTTCCTGAAAATTTTTCTATCCCCCCCCAAGATAAGGTACGCTGAACACGAATACGAAGTTTTTTTCGCCGGAGACAAGCCGTTATGGAGAAAAAAAAAATAAATTTTTTTTGCACTTTCACACACATCTGTCACTTTTTTACACTGGATATATCTAACGATTTGTATTATTTCCCTCACTCCAATAACACTCTGAACGGTTTGGAGTATAGTATACGTCATTTTTTATAATAAGAACAATTTTTTTCCTTATAAAAAGCTTTGTATTTGGGATAACGTATTTACATCATAAAAATGCAACTAAAATGTATGTGAAATTAGCGACGCGTTTCAGATCAGAGAGTGTCTAAAGTGCCATTGTGAGATACCACAAACCAATTATACCGATACACTCTACACATCATCAAATGTTCATTGCACATTGTCATATCCTGTGCAAACATTCCTACTACCCTTAAATAAGTTAATAAGATTGCATTCTTCAATAACATTAAGAATTATTCCTTGCCCTAAAAATTTTGGGTGGAAAAGGGTGTTTTAAATAGGGTGCTTTTTACATACGATTATGGTTACAATGAAAGGGGTTGGTTTAGCGAATAATTTTAATATGACGAAAGATGGTTTCATTATAAGGGGTTATTGTAACCATAATCCAATGTAAAAGGCACCCTATTTAAAACTTACCTTTTTCCACCCAAAATTTATAGGGCAAGGAATAATTCTTAATGTTACTGAAGAATGCAATCTTATTAATTTATTTAAGGGTAGTTAGGGATGTTCGTACAAGATATGACAATGTGCAATGATGATGTGTAGATTTGTGCAATAATACAACCTAACCTAACCTAACCTAATACCTGTTCCTCTCATTTCCTGGCAAAGATAATTGCTTATACTTTCTCGTTAGTCCTTGCTGAACAATAACATATTTAAAGATATAATCCATTTCTTTAATTACGTTATCGACTACATGAGCAACTTACCCTAAAAATGATCCGATCTGGTTCTAAACTGAACGCTAGTTATACAATGTCGTATCTTTATACACAACAGAATACAATCGCACCTAACTTCGTGACTATGAATGATTTTACAGCATTTTTCATGCATTTTCGTATTTAAAACATGGTTTTTAATGTGTAAAACATTATATTTCTGTCAACATAAAAGTAACATCGTCTTCTAAGCATTAAAATAGTACAATTAGTAACAGGAAGTGTTAAATATATCACAATAAAAAGTGACAGATGCGAGTGAAAACGCAATTTTTTTTTTCTCATGAACGGCTTGTCTCCGGCGAAAAAAAATATTCGTGTTCAGCGCACTTTATTTGGGGGGGGGGTAGAAAAATTTTCAGGAAAATTTAAGCATCTTATCGTATTCTAAATAATTACCAGGAAATTAACTAGTAACAAAAGCAATAAATTGTTACAATTTATAACAATGTATGCACAACTTACCCTCTTAACTAGCTTGATAAACTTGGTTTGTTATTATTACAAACTGGAGAAGGTCTGTAAAAACTTTGCGGCATCAGGAATGTTTCTATGGTTGTATCCGTGGGGTGATGTTTTGAGAACGACCGTTCCACATCTATTAATGTAATACAGGCATACTTAAAATAGTCTTTGAACGCACTTAACGTCTGGAGATGCACCATCAGTATCATAACAAATTTGTCTTCATATGGTAAAACCGGTGTCTTGCTTTAACACACGTGCGAACTTTTCCCTAACGCGCTTATTTTTTGCATCACCTATAGCGTGTAGCAGTCGATTTACTTCCTCCGTTATTTGCAGTGACTCCGCTAACAACGTACTGTTTTGTAAGTTTTTTATGGTGTCAATCATAATATCTTCGAATTTTGTCTGGCTTTCCTTAATAGCTACAGCCTCTTCAGGATTGAATTGTAGTATCACAGCTTTTATTTGTTGTAAATTTTAGCATAATAAAAAGCTGCCTTCAATCATGTTCCCAAACGTGAAGAATCGGCTGTGATGGTTCGGGAAAACTTGGACACTTGCTGTGGAATGTGCGAAGACGTTTAGGGGATTTAAGAAACACTTTTTTTGTACTTGCTATTAATGCATCTACCTCTGGAAAACCTTGTCGAATAGTTTCTGCCACAAAATGTAAAGCATGCCCTTTACACGTAACATCCATCAACCTACAATCGTGTTCTTGAACTAAACGCATTGTCGCGGCACCATCGGTCAAACATCAACATTTGGCTTCTTGACAGGTCAAATTTTTCTAACGTCTCCAGCACCACTCGCGTAATTTTTTTACCAGTACACTCAGTTAGTCTTTTGCTAGCCGGAATAGTGGAAATGTCAGTTTAAGACTGTCCAGTACACGTATTATAACAATTATAACAGAATTTTTTTTACAATCTATCGTCTCGTCAACACAACCACATCCGTGTATTTTTTAATATATATTCTCGCGGCTCGCTTCGGTATTTGATATTTGTCCGCCGGTCGTTGTCCTAAAAGAAGAAATGAATTTCGACGCGAACAACGCCGACTATTATTACGTAGTTGACTGACGGACGTCGCACCGCCTCCGCTTCGGCTCGTCTGCCAGTCCGTCTCTACTGGTACTACGAGTACAACAACCTAGACAATACTTAATTAAAGAAGTGGCTACGATTGAAGAAGACGACGCAAAAAATACAAGTCCCTAAACACCTGATGTCACACCATTGAACCGCCGCACGACCTGCCAGCTTTATTCATGTCTAAAGGATCACTTGTTGATCGCTATCAAGTCATCTCAAAAAGCCAGCCACAGGACATCGCACAAATATTAAATTTATCAATTTGACGGATTAACTAATTACAATAATTTACAAAAATTCAGATTTTTCGCGTCTACCATACCATCTGTTTAGATTTTTTTTTTACGACTACCGATCATCGGGTCACCGTGATTCAGATTAGACCACAATAATTGTGACTATAACTAATAATAATTATGCAACCTACGCAAAAGAGTCAAGACACACTGGTTGCCTATATGTAACACTGGAATTTGACCCTTATGCTCATGAACATAAAGGCGACATTTTTAACAGAAACAGAACATAATTTTATTCTTTTTTTCTCCCTTGAAATAAATATTTAAGGACTTTTACTAACCATCCACCATGCACAAAATATTTTAGAATATATAAGAATATAGCGCATTAGGTACAGTAACTTTGTTTTTAATCAACATTTCTATCGTGCACCGTATTGTATACATTCTAATATATTTTGTGCATGGTGGATAGTAAGTAAAGTTCTTAAATATTTCCTTTTAGGGAGAAAAAATATTCTGTCGTTTCTGTAAAAAATGCCGCCTTTACGTTCATGAGCACAAAGGTCAAGTTCCAGTATTACATATATGCAACCAGTGTGTCAAGACCCTTTTATGCAGATTGCATAATTATGTGACGTCACACTAATAGGTCCATTGTAACGATGTATTCCGTTAATAAAAATAAATAATAAATAGGAATTCAAATATGAAATAAACAACTCTTGACTATTTAATAAATAAAAAAAAATAACTATGGGTATGAAACATCAATAAGCATCTTGATTTTTTATTAAAAAGTTCCTTAACTTTTAAAGATCAACAATAACCTAAACAAACTTAATTTAAAACAACAAAACAGGTGCACGAAACGTAGAATGGAATTTTAAACCAATAAATTGTATTCAGGCAGTCAATAATAATTATTGCTAGTGACTAAATTATTAAATGATTTCACTGACTCGCACAGCAGACCTGGTCATTAATTTGATGAAAATTTTAACTATGTGGAAGAATAATTCTCTAGTATTTAGCAGGTAGCATATAAATAAGTAATAATAATATAGCATCATTAACTTTACATTATTCCTTAATTGCATGCACAGATAAAAGCAATTAAATGTCGCCAGAAAATTAACGTAAATGTAAATAAATTTTTATAAGGCGCCTGTTAAATGTCCCTAAAAGAGCGCAAATTAGGCAAGGTTTTCCCTCATTTAAAAAAAAATCTAACAAAGCTAACGCATGGAACATGTCCAAAACAGTTACCATCCTAACACGTTAAAACTCTTGAATGGTCCGAGGTGAACAGTCATCTTGAAAATAATGTCAAAAACGGTTATTTGCATATACCTAGCTAATCCGTGACAAATGGGTGAGTTACTAAAATGTCAAGAAACTATAATTCAAGAATTAATTACCCATTTAAAGACAGAAGGTACAAAGGTGAATTCAAAATTAAGACAATAGCTACTATTGGCACACACACTATTTACAAATTTAATAAAGATGCCTCCGCTTTGACTGATGAAAAAATTTATCTGATATAGGAAAGAAACAAAAACATAGAGTGAAATCTCAAACATACAGAAAAATACAAGCAATCCTCAAGTTGTAAATACGATCACAACTGTATTATGACACTGAAAGTGAAAACCAATCCATACTTTTGCCACATTGCGTACATAAAAATAAACGTAAAAAGTTTCACCTTACTTTGCATATTATGTATTATATGCAGTATCGTATTACAAGGTACATATTATGTATTATATGCAGTATCGTATTACAAGGTTGTGCATTTTCTTTCAAACTTACTAGTGGATATGGAGAGACCGGTATTGCATACATAAGATCTTACCTAACTTGTAAATGGGAAGACACAACAAAACAATTCATAACAACAATAAACCGTAAAGAGGGGCAATTAACAAGAACACGACTGCGATAAAAAAAAACTTACCGTTCCGCTAAACAAGAGCGCGGTTATGTAAAGCCAATTTCACCTTAAAGTTAATCACTTAAATATTTCCGTGCGTACACAAATACAAACAAAAAAATCTTAAAATGCGGCTCGAAAAGAAATTCCGTGTTAATTACAGACAAACGAACAAATTATTTCAGCGGCAACCGAAAGTCGAGTGGAGTGAACCTGTTTAGTTCGTCTTTCGACTTCGAATGCATGGAACTATTTACAAGGAGTCTGTGACGTGTCTATATGGGTATTTTTACCACGTGGACAGATTTAACATTAGGACCACACCACGGAATATAGAAATATCTAGGGTTAGTGGAACATTAAACATACAGATTAATAATTACATTTTGCGTAACAGGTTCGGACTGAGCCGAACAACCCAAGAAAATTTCTTAATTTTCATAATTTAATCAGTTTTAAAATTTTACGACTTTCCGGTCATATATTTCTTCTCGTTAATGCTGAATAAATAAATATAATACTAAATTAGTGTTTTTAATATTATCTGGAAACTTGAGCGTAACAAACATGGCAGGTCCATAATAAGTCACTGCCTTACGTTATTACTGATATACATAACCACAGAATAGAGATTCTGTGACATAACTAGATAGTGTTCATATGACTAAGAACAAGTGTTTATTCATACAAGACTGGTTGTTACTAATATTTTCATGGGAGTATGTCCTTGAAGGTGCCGAAGGGCAGTGATTGCTTTAGCAGTTCTACTATTAATCCATGCAAATGAGACCAAAAATAAGTAAATAGAAGTAATAACGCAGTTCTGCAATCATAAATTTTTTGAGCGCTGAATCTAAATCCGGACACTAAAAATGTAAATTGAACTTTCATGAAAGTAATAAAATAATGTACACATATTCGCGTATCTTTCATTTTAAATCTGCTATTCTGAATCTGAACTTTGACTTTACATTTACATTCGATACTGAAAACGTTTAGAATGTAAAAAAACTGTACAATTTACCACAAAAACGTAGTAAAAATGATTCATTGTTGACGTTCCTGTGTCGTTCATTTGAAACCCGCTACTCTGAATCTGAACTTTGACTTTACATTTAAACTCTTGAAGTGGATTGGAACCTTTGATGTGAAGATAGCACTGACATAGTTTTTCACAAAACACCAAAACATTATATACTGCACTCGATGCGCGTTTCGCCAACCAAGTTGCCATCATCCGGAGATGATTAAAATTAAACTTATTCTAACATTCTACCCTATTTATATCTAAACTATTGTCACGGTTCGGTGAACTGTGACCCACAGCCAATAAAACGTGCTATTTGGGATAGGCCCTCTGTCAGTATTCATACTATTCCTACACTTTATGATTTTCAAGCATTCAAATGCATCCAGTTGTCTAGTATTTGTTACATTCCTAATTAATTTCAAATTGTTAATATATGTTTATGATTGTTCTCAAATTCATGTTGGGCAACACTAGGCTTATCTGTTTTACCGTAATTGAGATGGGCTATATGCTCTTTGAATCTAGTTTGAATTGATCGTCTAGTCTGTCCAACATATTTTTGATTACAGTCTTTACAGCTAATTTCGTAAATCTCCGACCATATTGTATTGAGTACAATGGTGAGAGTCCTTAGGGGTATATCTTAGAGTATTGGTATCTTTTCTCTATATGTCATTTAACTTATTTTTACTATTTACCCAGGGTTTGGCTTAGGTATATGGATGACATTTTTGCAGTGTTTGAAATCAAAGTCGCTGGATATTGATAATTTTGTATCTAAATTAAACAGTCGTTTCGCATCAGTTAAATTCACATACAAAATTGAAAATTCTGGACAAATATCATTTTTAGATGTATTAATAATTAGAAATAGTGAAAATAAGTTAGAATTTGACATATACAGAAAATATACCAGTATTCTAAGATATATCCCTAAGGACTCTCACCACTGTACTAAACTTTTAGGCAATCCAAAAGACAAAATTGAAATAAACGAAAAGGCGGGGATTTACGAAATTAGCTGTAAAGACTGTAATCAAAACATGTTGGACAGACTAGACGATCAATTCAAACTAGATTCAAAGAGCATATGGCCCATCTCAAATATGATGGAAGAGATAAATCTAGTGTTGCCCAACATGCATTTGTCGTTTTAATCATCTTCAGATGATGCCAACTTGGTTGACGAAACTCGTGTCGAGTGCAGTATATTGTTTTGGTGTTGCTGAAATACAATATTACAATATGTGGAAATCTGTACAATATACTATCAAAACGTAGTCAAAATAGTTTATTGTAGACGACGTCATCTAATGGTAGCGAAATACCAAAAAACCGAAGGTTGTCAGTGATGTGGTGCGTATCCGTACGCAACCACGGCGGAAACTAATATTACTATTTTCGTAAGATTTTCTTTTAATTCTTGAATATATCTAAATGTTTTGTTTTAACCTTAAATTCACTCAATTTCAATTTACTAAGATATAAATAGTTCTGTCTAGACTGGATACAATCTGCCGGTCGATTTATTATAACTTGGTGTACCCGTAATTTCAGTTAAAGTGACACTTGACAGACCAAACCAATCAGTGCATAGTACTATATTGCGGAGCTTCTACCCACCTTAACGAAAGATTTACACGAGGTGTTTGATAGAGATGCCGAGATTAGTAGTTTTCACTATCAGGCCAAACCGGGTATTTGGTCAAATATTAATCGCCGGATCCGGATATCAGGCCGAATATCCAACATTTTAAAACGTTGAGATATGCGGCTGAATCACGAACTCGACACGTCGATTCGATCTGTCTATCTTTATTTACTTCATTCACGCGTGCGTCTTCCATCTTTCTTGCGTAAAACGGGCCTAAGCGACGCAACGAAATTCACAGGCAATAAAACCGTTGAGGTTAAATTTACGGGAATCACAGCATAATAAAAACATGTAAAAATGTCTAGTAGTAAAATATAGATATATTTTATAATTGACGAAGCTGATAAATGCAATTCAGTATATCGGATATTTGGCCGGTTGAATCAGTACCGGGCAGAACCGAATATCCGGCTTATTCGACCGGATATCCGATTCCGGTCGGATTGACAGAATATTTGGCGCATCCCTAGTGTTTGAATTATCTCGTAAATACGATTATTTATTACTGACGGCGCGCTGACAATTTTTGGAAGGAACAGTTTCGGCATTTATGATTTTACCTCAATATAAATGGATGGCACACATTTTTTTTTTTTTTATTAGCGATACCCAACTTCAATATAAATTTACTTCGGTATGACCCCGTTAAACTCACTTTTTACAACAGGAAATTGTAGAAGCTATTATGCGAACTCTTGAAAAAAAGTAGGCTATGAATGGAGGAACCCAAAATGTAAGTGATGTAACAGATAAATGTCATGCACCACTTTTCGTTTCATACCGAGCGGTAGACTTGCGGTTCAAGTGGACGGCGGCGGGCTTTTGCTGTTATTAATTTCTATGTACAATGCCAGTTTCAAAGCATTTAACAGAGGAATTTGATCATAAATCTAGGTGTATAGGTATTGTGATTTAGTAAAACGGTTTAAATTATACACAAAATTAGGGCATTTAAAAAAAAATTATAAAAATGTTATATGTATATTTTTTAGACTTAGTGGGATTAAGGCCGACAATTAAAACAGCAAACTGTTTTTTAAAAAAAATCGACGATTCGAATTAAATTTATTTCACCCTCAGGACAATTCAAAATAGTTTGTTATTGTCAAATAAAAATAGTGGAAAAAAAACATTAACTATTAAAAAATTATACACAAAACACAATACAACTGCCACTCTTGAATCTCAAATAAGTATTTGAGGTTCAAGAGTGGCAGTTGTATTGTGTTTTGTGTATAATTTTTATCAGTTAATGTTTTTATCCACTATTTTTATTACTTTGACAACAACAAACTATTTAAATTGTCCTGAGGAGGAAATAAATTTATTTCGAAACGTTGACTTTTTTTATAAAACAGTTTGTTGTTTTAATTATTGACCTTAATCCCATTAAGCCTAAAGAAAATATTATAAAAGTGTATTTATCCAATTAAATCGCACTCATTCTTACTTCTTTGCCAAGTATTTTTTTCTCAATTGCAACTTGATACTACTACCCTGTCTATTGCAGATAAAAAAATTGCTGGTGCTTGACGGGGGCCCCTCACAGGCGTTAACTAATGCGTTCTTATGAGTAAAAGGATGACTTGACCACCGTCCTGAGGTAACTGAACTTGCCTCAGCTTACGCTCTCCACCTCGGAGATGTACTTTTGGAGACGGTCCAGTCACATAATCCGTGACCAGACGTTTATTAGAATGGTAATTACTTCATTTTGGAATGTTCCTAATTTGTGGGATGGAACTGCAAATATAACAGCAAGACACATTAAGCTTTTACTTTATTTATTTTATGGTAAATGAAATGGTATTTTTAAACTGTTCGAGAGTAACGTTAATGGATTTCTTTATCCTTCAAATTTCACGTTTTTAACACTGTATATTTTGACTTGTTGCAAGTGATAGTACGTATTAAGATTAAATTACAAATAAAAATATAGAAGTTTGACGCTTGTAATGTATAAGATACAATGGTGCTGATTGGGGCCGGAGGGGTTGGTTCCATTGTTTTCCCTGGGAATTACAGGGGCAAAGTATATCCAAAGGTAAAAAAAAAAACAAAAAATTAGCACACAATTAAAATAGATCATTAATAAATATTACTCATAACAACAAATACATAACAATTTAACTTACTGTTTTATAATAGTTAGTTGTGGTTGTATATTTTAATAAGTTATTCGTTATAATACTTGGACTTTACGAGTTCCAAGTTGACAAGGAAATAAAGTCACAATCGCAGTCAATATGAACTTGCACCTCCGCAACAAATTATTTTCATGCCGTATAAAGCATATTTTATATTTAAATAAATGATATTATTTCAAAAACTAAAACATACGAGACTGGACATAAAACTGAAAAAGGATCGTATTTAAACAAAGACCGAAAAAAGTAGTGACACTAGTCAGAACTAGAGTCCCTCAAGTAAAAGTCTGGCTAACAGCATGAGGCAGACATGTTTTTCCACTTGTGCAAGGGTTAGCAGCCAAAAAAAATGAGGTGAGAAGCTGACAATTAATTAAGTAGTGATTGAAAATATTTTGTAGCTGTTCAAAATGAAAAATTGAGTATAATAATCGAAAGTTTCAGATTCGACCGACTGATCGAACAAATATGCAAAAAAAATTTAAAAAACATTTTAAAAAAGGTGCGCCGCGACCCTCCATCCAAAACGCTGAGAGAACCGTAACAACAGATTCGTAAAAATTTTATAGGACCAAAGTTATAGAGGTATAATTGTCCAAGAAAAAATCTATGGTACATATTTATCTTTTATAGTTTAGCCGTGAGCCGCGCTCAAATTTGTGTAACCAAAACCTGGGTGCAGCTGTATTGACGTTCTTAGTTGCTTTATGTAATTCATTATGTAACTATTGAAACGAGTCCAAAATATTCACGGATGTTCTACGCATTGTGGAAAAGTTTTCCGCAATGGGAAAAAAATGCCCACCAAAAATACAAATTTTGATAGCTCCGCGAAAAGAAATTCTCAATTTCATCGAGATTTCAGCAGAATTAAAGTTAAGATATTTTGGAGATTATTTATCGTAAACTTTTTAATAACTGATAAATCTGATCCCTTGATATTTTATTGTAAAATCTATATTTTCACCGTAAAAATTCATAACTAAACAAAAGTGCCATTTTTATCAATCCCTTGTACAAAAAATATTTAACAATGTTGATTTATCAAAAACTCTGTTAACTTGTTTGAAAACTTGGTAACAAAGAGTGATATAATATACTTTTTTCGGATTTTTTTCATTATAATTTACAATTTCTTTTAAATAAACAACTGTTATAAACAATTTGAGAAAAATCATATTTGCAAAAAATCCTTATTTTCCGGAAATCGACTCATATGAAGATTAAAACAATTTTTTTAAAATCTTTTCATTTGAATCTCTTTTTTTAACTTAAATGTAAGTACAATTTTTTCGCGTAGATTTATTTTAAACCATATGGTTTTATATTTTTGTAGCGCAAACAAAAAAGCTTTATAAAGATTATCTAATTGGGAGCCTAGGATTAGCCTAAGCTTTTGAAAATTCATTCAAAGATAAAATATTAAATAATTTTGCATATTGCAAATTTAAAAAATAATTAAGTGTACGTAAAAAAAACAATATTTCAATGTGCAGTTACTAACCTCACATAAATACAAAGTTATTTGTAGGATTCCAATTTTCCCTTCGTATTTTGACAACCTATTCCTTTCTTCTCTGAGGATCCCGTGGGAAAACTTTCATTTTAAAATCTTTTTTGTCATTTTTAGGACAAAACAGCACTACAGCCCTGTATTTTTACTGAGTAACACAGCGCACTACAACTAAAACTATGCGATTCTAATGTTATCTATTAAAATCTATACTGAACGACTTTTAAACATTCATTGTTAATGCATTACGAATATCCCATACCTTCAAACCACTTATTCAAGATAAGCAACAACTCTCCAGTGCATATTAAAAAAAATAAAGAAATTAAATGTAAACAAACCGTGAAATCAACAAATATGGACGTCGCGTACCATGTGACCATCAAAGCCAATGAAGAAGATGACATATGCATTGAACGAAAATTCCGGATTCATGTACAGGGTGATCATTTTAAGTGCCTCATTCGATTTCATTGGTTTATTTTTTATCCAGGAAAAAAAATGTCAAAACTGTACTTATATATTTTTTTTCTGGCGAATTCAAATTCGAAAAGAAAAAACAATTGAGCGTTAAATAAAAAAAGTTACGACCAAAAAACTGAAAGACAAAAATTAACACCCTGTAGATTAATGCTGAAATGAACATGTGGTAATCCACTGATTATAAATGCGTACTACAATCATATTTTTGACTTCCGGTTTAACCGGAGGCCGCTTCAACTATTTCATTTTAAGTGATACACCCTGTATATTCAGCTGATTTTAAAGAAAATTTCTTTCTGAATTCAGTAATATAATATATTGTCACAAACTTTCATACTTAATTAGATACTGAGGATTAAATTAAAAATACAAATAGGTGTCTTTTAAAACAAAGTCATCTAAAAAACATATAAAAACATACAAAACATTCATTTATTTCAGAAATTAAATATACGTTGTTTACTAAAAATGTTCGACAACATTATCAATTTGCTGCAAACATTGACGAGGGCAAATTCTCTTTGCATCTTCTTAAAATTTTGGGGAGGTTAATTTTATTACTTGTTGCATTTTTAATTCGAGCAAACGTGTTTGCCTCCGTTTGCTCAAAACAGTAATGTTTTCGAGCATTTGTTGTAAATGAAACATACAGAATTATTTTAATTCTGAAAATAAATGAATTACTTAAATTGTTTTTGTGTGATTAGTGTGTCAAATCACATGGTGTACTGTTGTACCATATCTTTGATTTGTTGTAAACTCGAAGGACCAGAAAAAAACACTTAGTTCATTTCAAAATATATATTTTAATACACTGAACGGTATAAGTAGGTAGGCTAGGCCGGTTGTGCGTCACATAGGCGATTTGGATGACATGGATGGCATGTGTCCATCAGTAGAGACCATGGATGAGTTCAATTACCAACGGCTTCTGATGTTCATGTTCGTGTTTATGTTAATGTTCGTGTTCATGTTCATGTCAATGTTCGTGTTCATGTCAATGTTCGTGTTCATGTCAATGTTCGTATTCATGTTAATGTTCGTGTTTATGTTAATGTTCGTGTTCATGTTACTGTTCGTGTTCATGTTAATGTTCGTGTTCATGTTCATGTGCAATACAGGTTCAAACAGGTATGTTCGTTTTCAAACAGCTTTTAAACAGATTTGTACTGCTCATGCATGTTCCAGAACACACCATGAAGTGTCATGAACTTCCCATGAATGGACTATGAGATGTTACAGAGCCATTCTTACTGTATGATAGGTTAGGTCAAGGCACGCGTGTCAGTTTTTGCTCTTTTCAGTTTTTCGGTCATAACTTTTTTATTTTATCTTTAATTGTTTTTTTATTATCGAATTCGGATGACACAGAGAAAAATACATATGCATAGTTCTGGAAATTTTTTCCCAGGTGAGACATCAAGCAATGCAATCGAGTCAGGCACTCAA
Source organism: Rhamnusium bicolor (assembly GCA_029963845.1). Lineage (NCBI taxonomy): Eukaryota > Metazoa > Arthropoda > Insecta > Coleoptera > Cerambycidae > Rhamnusium > Rhamnusium bicolor. The sequence continues at coordinate 527,822 of JANEYF010000831.1, forward strand.
AATGAATTACAGGGTGTACTTTACGGTCATAGAGATGTTCAGACAAGTAAATCAAATAACGAAAATAAAAATTTATTTCAATGAAATTCAAAAATAATAATTGTAGCAGTACATCCTATAAAATACAAATATTTTTTGGGGACTTTAAGAAAACCTCGGGAATTTCCTGGAATTATTCGTCGGGGAATATTTCCCCTGGTACATTGTTGGTTAGAATAAAAAAAATGTAGTCAAAATGAACAGTAACAAAGTCAAAGTGAAATAATCTAATGTAGAAATAATTTGGCGTTTTATCTCTACATATTATACACAAGTGCATAAAATACTAGTGAAATCCGAAACAGGTGTCATAGTGATTATGTGAATAGTTATAAAGAAATGTGAAACTTGGAATTTTTCTAATTTGGACAATTACTAGCATAATTTGGAGGCTTTAGATGTTGGTGAGTTTTTGGATAAAAAAAAACACTTGTTGACAGATCTTAAAAAATATAACCTTAACCTCCTCTCATGCTCATGTGGTCTTAAAATAGAGTTAAACAGGACAGCCCGATTTGAAAAAAAAATTGTATGCTGTGATGTTCACTTCCGAGTTTGAAGATATTTTTTCTATGCGCAAAAATTTGAAGTTTAATATGTCCTCATGAAGTTTTCAAAACAAAAAGATCAATATCCTAGTTCAAGGAGACTGGGACTATTTTTCTCTCCAAAATCCAATCTTACGTTAAATTTTGTTAAATTACTCCATTCTTTACATTTCATATAACACAAGTATACATCAGCTGAAATTTACACTGCACTTTTCGTAAATATTTTATGTAGCATTTATTAACAATTTCATGAATAATTTGACAGCATATGAATCTAGAAAGAATAGACATTCCATTGGTTTGAAAATCATCAAGAAATGTTAAAAAATTAACTTGTACATGCGCTGTAAACATAAAATTAATTAATATTCAGTAATACAATTTTCGGGAAAAAAAATTAAGCTTTTTTTGCAATATCGGACAGAATGGCGCCCTCCACATTTAGATCGAGATCATTCCAGAGATATTGTACGTATTTTTTCAAAACTACATCTTTTCTTCGAGTTCACACACTATGACCAAATCTGTGACTCCTAATTACCGATCAAATTGGCAAAACCATTTGACCATTTATGACTAGAGGAATCTTACCCCTAATACACACGTAACCAAAAACAACAATGTGGTGAATAATATTCCTTCAATGATGTTTATGTTCGAAGTGACTTCCTATTGGCTGTCCGACATCGTTCGTACATAACCGTCTACATTCGTTAGCTGTTATAATAAAATGATGAGGTGTTGTGTTTATTGTAAGAAATGCACAGAAAAAGGGCAGATCGTTCTTTCCATATGTAAACATAATCCATAGGTCGAATATAGAAATTTGTTGTTTTAAAAAAAATTCTTTCTTACGCTCTTTTTATGTTAAATAAATAGTCATCCATGGGGAAAACAGATTATTAAATTATTACTGTTCAATTTGGTATTAAAATATATTTTTTTAAATATAGAGCTGTTGTTGTTTATTTCATGAACGTAATTTTGCATTTGGCTGGAAATGAGGATATTGAAAATTACGTTCTTATGAAATGTAATTTTGATTTTAAAATAATCTTTCCACATGGCAACGAAGTTGTAAAATGTAGGAAGTTCTGTCGTTTTTTCATGAATTTATATTTACAAGATTTATGGGCAAAAATTGGGTTAGGTGTATGGTGGGTTGCCTGGTGACTCCGGAGAGCTCTTTAAGCTTTTAATTATATACTTTTATAAGGAAAACCTAAATTAAATGGCCCTGAAACGTCGACTAATTGAAACTTTGGTTTTCTTTTTTCTGCCGACCTTACGCCACTATCTTAAGAATATATAAATATTTTTGCTGATTTTTTACCCCTCTTAAAATGCACGTCAATGTTGCCGTCAGGACCCTCCTTTCCTCTGTTGTTGGCTTCAATTAGTGCCTTGATGAAGTACTCGTATATGGCAAAATGGGTCTAGTCATAAATGGTCGAAGGCAAAACCCTCTGATTACAAGCAGTTTGGGAAACACTTTAAAATTTGGGAATTACTATGATTTATGCCTTTGTCTAACATACGGATTAGTTTACAACAGTTTTTCTTAAGCATTAATTTTCCCAGAAGGTTGTTCCATTAACAAATTTGTATAAACTTTTAAGTCGAAACAAGTACCCTTCATAATTCTGGTAATTGAGCAAACAGAAGGGATCTTGATTCCCACCCAATTTTCAAATAAGCCATAGTTAAATAAATATAAAAGTAATTAAACCTGCATCGGTTTAGTATGTATGGATTTTATGTCTTCAGGATATTATTTACAATAATAATGATGGCAAATAACATACCGAAATCAGCCAGCACTGCTTGCCAAAAGCCATGTTATATAATAACAACCAATTCCTCTGAGCCCTATAATAGGATTTACTCCTTAAACAAACAGAGAACAATATTATTACTTTGATGGTGTGTTAAAACGATATCACAACTTCTTCGTTTTCTACTACCCCTGTCTCGATTCAACAAGACTGCATGCCTGATGATGAGATTAATCTACAGAAACAGGTAGCTTTAAATAAGGAATTTGTGAAATTTTGCTTAACACACTTTTTAGTACTTTGACTATTTATTTTAATTTTGTTTGTCGCCTACTCTATCAGTAATGAATGAATGATGCTGTTGTAGAACCAAAATTCTACAAAAAATTTAATTATCTCGAAAAAAAATATTACCAAAAAAAATCACCCCGATCATATAGAAGGCATTTAGCCATTAAAAACATTCAAAAAATGCACGAGACCGAAATTACACGGATCAAAATATCACAGTCACTACACTTTTTTTTAGCAAATTAGATAAATAATAAAAAACTAACTTCAAACCGCAATTTTTTATCTCATTTCTCCGATTTTTAAAAGCCAAAATAGTAAAATTAATTTTCATCGTTATGCTGGTAAAGGGATGTAGATATCAAAAAAGTAAATAGAAGAACAACCCCTCATACCCCAGTCGACTATCAGCCTACTATCCTATGCAAAAGTGTCAGTCCCTAAGGTCGAAAAACAAAAAAGTTTTGAAAAAAATTCTTTAAAAAATTGAATAGATGTTAAATGTGTGAAGAATGACTAAACCAAAGTTTTTATAACACGTGAAGGGATGTAGATATCGAAAAACTAATTTAAGAAACATCCCCTAGGTCTTACTGTCGACTTTGGCAGTCTACTGTCCTGTGCAAGTTTTGAAAAAAATTCTTTAAAAGATCGAACAGATTTTTGTTGGCTGGCCACATTAAGCGTCTGCTGAACGTGTGAAATAGAGTGCGTTGTTGGCATTTAATTTGTCGATCACCCTCTTTATATCATCAAAATGAACATAATAATAGCTTACCCCCGCTAACCATGTGCCTTAACGTGTCACAACACGCTGTGGTGGTAATCACTGGCGGTTCTTCTATAGGGTCATTTGGTCAATGACCTCCCACATACAAATAAAAAAATAGAGCTATTCATTTTCTGAAGTTTAAAAATATATAATATATATATTTTTAATATTCTTAAAAAAATATATTAAAGTTTCTAGTTCATTCTATGCACAATACTATTCAAATATCTAGATGGCAGGATTTCGTATCCCCTCCGAGCACCGAGCATCTACATTCATATTCATTACCTTATTCATTTATAGAATTTAAAAATCTTGAGTCAATCCACAACTTGTCCTCAACGCTAGCTACGGACGGAATTTACAACGAATTAAAGTGAAATAGACTTATGCGCGAATCGTCAGAAAGCAAAAGAGACAGAAAAAACTGGTGGGGACAATGTCCCTGACACATTTTACGAAAACGGTAACGCACGAAGTTCAGTGGAGCAGTCTTAATGCTGACTAGGTCGGTAAATTCTGTCGCGTTGTTTTAAAGGTTTTTATTTGTGAACATTTTATTAGTAAATCTGTGTTTTTGGTGTTTACTATTAAATATGAGTGTTGTACAAAATATATTTAATTCATTGTTACGCTCATCAACTAAATTTAATTTTACAAAAAGCATCAAGTCAGGATAAAAGTATACAATTTTTTTTTGCCAATTTACATAGCTTTTCTTCATTCTTTGGAAAATCGCCAAAAAAAAAAACAGCCGTGTTAGATAATGTTGTTAAGGTGAGATTACCTAAAGCGGCTCCAACACGATGGAATTTTAATACAAAGTGCATAGAGACTGTTTATACCTATCGAACAGAATTATTAGATTGTTTAGAAAAAATCATTAATAATGAATCAAAAAACAACACTCTAAACCAAGCTATTGGTTTAAAAAACTACTTACAAAATGAACATTTTCTTTACTGGTTAAATTTTTTTCATTTAGTTATGCCTCATTGTGATATATTGTTCAATCAATTACAAAAATGTAATATCGATGTCATAACAGTAAATAAGTGTATTGGCGTTTTTAATGGTAAAATTGAAGACATCAGAAATAAAATTTTGAATAACTATTTAGAGGAGACATCCATGCAGTCTGACCAGAGATGTAAAACTGAAGAATCAAAAAGGAGAATTTCATTAGAAGTTTGTGATATAATTACATCTGAGATCAAAAACAGGTTTGGCTTCAGTAATCATTTAGCAGTGTCTCAGTTATTTCACGCAGATCGATTTAAAGGTTATAAAAAAAGCTTTCCTCAAGACATGTTTAAATTAGTTAAAACGGAGTATCCAGTAAAAAAATCATTTGAAACTTAAAACTGAATTAGAAGTATTATATAGCCGAGAAGATTTTTCCAATAGTGAAGGTGCAGTTGCTTTGTTACACCTTTTTATTAACAATAATTTGTGCAATACTTTTTCTGAAAGTGTCAAATTGTTAAAAATCTTGTGTACTCTCCCTATGACTACCGTTGAAAGTGAACGTTGTTTTTCCATCTTAAAAAGAATAGACATTTTTAAGAAATACCATGAGTCAGGAAAGGTTATCTTCTTTAGCTATGCTTACCATAGAAAGGGCATTAATAAAGAAGATAAAAAACTTTAATAAAAAAAGTAATTGACCACTTTGCATCTCAAGAAGACCAGAGGATCGACTTGGAATTTAAATCACTTTAAAAGGTAGGTGGTAATACAGTAAACTTTTCTAATTGACCTCCCTATCTCTTAATCCCCGAACCGCCACTGGTGGTAATGGCGTATTCGGCTATTCGTTTTCAAATATTCTCTTCGAGACGGAGCTTTTGAAAATGTGTTCCTTCACGCTGCTGGCTATTAATCTATCTATTGTGGGATAACAGTCTCTAACAGTTTTTGCAATGCGATGGAGTCCGTATACTACAAGTTACATGTAATAAATTTACATACTTGTATGTATTTTTTAAGCCCACTGCAGATGCCTTCATATAGGAAGCTGCGTAAGTTACACACTAACACACGTTCCTTTATTGTTGTATTAATATTTTTCCGTGTTTTTTTTTTTAATTTTAATTTATTTACTTCCACACCACGTCATGTGAGTAGAAGCGCTGTATCGGCAATATTTCTAAAATTTCGAGAAAAAATGCTTTAAAATTGTGGTTCTGTAAAAACACCGTGTATGTACCTATGTACCATACGATATGCACGGACCAGGAATTACTTACTCGCGTACTTTATTGGCAGAAAATGTTTAAGAAGGTACAGTTTACGTTGTGGACCTGGTGAATACATCGCCTTAAGATACAATTTTGAGTTATTTGTGGTTTACTGGATATAATATGTATACGTGCATATGAAAAGAGACCACTTGCCGGCCAACCGTTTACGAGATAATAATCTCAAATATGACGGAGTGTGTAAATATACTGAATTTCGTTTTTTTATTTCTACGTATTCTTTATATCCTCAACTACTTACTGTGTATATTTCATAACGTTCCGACGATAGTTACATGAGAAAACTGACGTTTCTTTATTAACACCACCAATAATTTTCTTAACTGGTTTTATTTTACGATGTCTGCTAACACTTTCGTATTTCTTGACAAAATGGGTCAGTAACCATAAAAAATATCACCGTAACTTCCCACTGGAACTGTAATTATTAACTTTTAAACCTAATCAAATTTTCAACTTAGTCCTGTGTAAAATTGCTTATTTCTATATTCTAATATTTCCGCTAATTTTAGGCACTAATTTCTTTCGGAGAAGTTACTTTTTATTTTATTTAAGTTAAATACACTTTATAGAACACATTAGTATCTTTATCTCAACACTCGACAAGTGGTCCCTTTTTAACACGCTTTTATTAGCTTCACTTGTATGTTTGTTTGTAACCGACTCTTTGGACTCGATTTGGACCCACTTTAAACGGACAGATTTAATTGAAACTTTGTACACTTACGAAGAACCAGTAACAATACAATAATTTGATAAGTTTATATCATTATCCTGATCAGGATCGCCAGAATTAAATAATTTCCTTTCCTCACGTATCCTCTGCGTGAGAGCAAGTGGTTTATTACTGTTAGTATATTCCGTGATTCTCAGTTCGTTCGATGGCCGAGCGGGCTAAGGCACAAGTCTCAGTCGACGCGAAACGACGGATTCCTTGGGCGTGAGTTCAAATCTCGTCTATGGCTGAAAAAAAATATTTTTTTTTTCAGAAGTATCTGTTGGATCGTAATATGTTATAATATCAGCATCAATAAGCAATATAAATATAGTTTAAAAAAACTGAAAAAACACGCTTTCATAGCACATCAAACTAAAAAAAGTGAAAAATATATATAGTTTAAAAAAACTAAAAAACACGCTTTTTAAAGCACATCAAACTAAAAAAGTGAAAAATAATTATTAATATAAACTGAAAACAATAATGAACGAAAAATACTAGTATTATTGTGAAAAAAAAGCGTGGGGTGCTTTGTGCCATATTTTTCGTATATCGAGCAACCCACGCTTTTTTCACAATACTAGTATTTTTTGTTCATTATTGTTTTCAGTTTATATTAATAATTATTTTTCACTTTTTAGTTTGATGTGCTTTAAAAGCGTGTTTTTTAGTTTTTTTAAACTATATTTATTATATGCACGTCCCCATATAATTTAGTGCTAACCATCACATGCATTTATTTCCTCTTTGTTCGCGTATAAGTAATTATAGTTGTTTTTGGCATAATTCAAGTTGGTTAAATAAATCATTGTTAAAAATATGTTAGTTAGCATTACGACTGAAATTAATAAAATATGACCTACCCCAGTATATTTTGCCTATCTGGCCATAGTTATTATTTTCTCTTCGAGTTACAATGGCAGCTTTAGTTCAAGTAACTTCATGCCCCAGTTGCTTTAAGTCCTAGGTTTGCGAGATGTTCATAAAATAAACATCTGCGATGAAACTAACAGATGCGGCTGAAAATCATGGGCGAAAATTTTACGTTTCTCAGATAAATGCAGATGGTCAAATAATTCGTTATCTTTAGGTCCGTTTTTTTTTTGTCTACAAAATTCACTGATTGGTCATTTTCAAATGAGGTGTAGAAGTGGAAACGTAAAGAACAGACCTATTAACTCTCCTGGAATGGTTCCCAGAAACGCCATTCATAACTAAAGTCAAAAGTTCATTTGGAAACCGATGGTGGTACCGTCCCATATCGTAAAGATATAGTCAGAAATTAAAAGATTTTTTATTCAAATACCAGCATTGTGCATGGGCACTCTTAAAGGTGACGAATTACCTTTCTAAAACATTTGTCACATGAGGTTGTTTCTAGGCAGCACAAGTATATGCCATTTTTCAGGGCCGGCAATTATATTTAAAAAATCATATGTTTTAATGAGCCTGAAGTAATTGATATATCATTAATATGTATGAGTTTATTCATATACCTGTAATATATGCAACTAGCTCGGTAACCAGTATTGAGGCAGGAAGCCGGGATAGACGTATAATATACTTAACTATGCTTTGATTCCTTAGTTAGCAACACAACCGCGTACTTTCGCGGATCCATTTGGCATACGATCCGCTAACCTGGGATACAAAACAATGTGTAAAATTCGTGAAAATTAATGCCTGCCCATGGGAACTATTTACAGTTTGCGCCATTAACCTGGGTCGATGTGGAAAGGTCATTTTCCATGTACAAACATTATGTAAAGACCAAATCACTGAAATTTAACAGCCACGAATGCAGAACAAATATTAGTTGTGACTATATATGCTAATGCGATGGTAGACTTCAGTCATTCTAAATAATACATTGTATCAAGTGGTATGTATTTCATTATTCATTTTATACGTTTGCTTTTATTTGTTTACGTATGTATGTTCTTCTGTCAATCATGAAGCAGTAGTAGCTACCGGTCCTGGACTGTGGTTCAATTTCCTCTCCTGGTTGTTTCCTTGCAAAGCAATAATCTTACAGCAACTGAGATGCAGATCTTCAAAACATTCTCAAAGAACTCAAAGAAAACCTAATTTTAGAATGATTATTCATCAGAAAGGTTCTAGTTTCTCTTTATTTTTTAACCAGTTTCCTTTTAGTTCAATGAAATTAGATTTGAAAAAACTTCTCTTAATTTCAAAAAAAGACCTACTTCTACCGACACAACTTTGTTCAAAACTAAATATACTGTTATTTATTTGTAGGGCAACGTTGTGAACCATTGTCTCTAACCCTGCTATTCTACTACTGCTTCTGCGGAGAAATGTTATGTTATGTCACACTGAATGTGGCCAGGAACGCAAATCTGCAACTATGTCGTTGGGGTTCAAAAAGCTTAGTACAGGTATGTGTGAGCTTTCAACAGGTTAAATTTAAATTAGACAAAGTGTAAAGTGCAAACACATCCGCGCTCAATGAAAGAGTGAACAAGGACATGGTTATTTATTCTCGTTGGTTTTATTTCATATGGGCCAATCTGGCACAAGAAAATAATAAATCACAACCCTATTTATTTCACATGTCAACGTTTTATAGACGGTTGCTATGCAACAAATATTTATCGTATAAATAAAATGATTACTTATATTTTAACTCGGACCGAAATAAATGTTATCAGGAACGTATAAATACAATCAAAATCTAAATTATGACATATCGTTAAATACACTTAAGGCAATTATTTCTAAAAACAAATTTCTATGCAAATCTCTCAGAATATTATCAGCGTTTATATTACGAGCTCTAATACAATATGATGACTGAAGTACGATAAATTAGTAACATTTTTCTTTCTTGGATAGTAAAGGGTGTCCTATTTTAAACTTGGAGATTAGTTTTTTGAACAAAATTCATAACTTTTAAAAAATTACCATTGTTCAGTTCATCGTAAAGAGATATGGTAATTATGTTCGAAATACAATATCTGCCAAAAGCCCTTCAGTGTTCTTACAGATGTAGATTCTTTTGGCGAAATTTTTAATCACAATTTCGCACAATTACGGCTTCCAATTTCATAAACTCGACGAATGTTGTCCTTGAGCTCATCGATCGACTGCGGATTGTTCGCGTAGAGTCTGCCTTTACAAAGTCCCTAAAGATCGCATGATCTTGTCGGTCAACTGATATCACCATGTTGAAAAATGACATGGTGAGGAAAATTTTTTCGCAATAAAGCTATTGTTCCTCTTCCCATGTGACACTTTGCGCCGTTTTGCTGAAGGAACATATCCTCGAAATCCAAATCCAGCAACTGAGGCCATAGTCAGCATGTTACGATATCGTTCGTCATTCTCCACCGCATCCTCGTTTTCAAAAATGGACAACCCAATGACACCTTCAGTCCAAAAACTTAATACACCATACAGTAACGCGACGCAGATATACTGGTTGTTCCTCAGTCACTCGAGGGTTTTCACGTCTCCAGATGCGACACTTTTGCTTAACATACCCGTAAAGGTGGAAATGGGCGTCCTAGCTGAAGATGGTTTTGTTACAATTAGCACCACTGGACCGCGAGATACATATACTGCCCACGCGAACCCTATGCATTCAGGCTTCGATTTAAAATTAATTACCGACGTTTAGACGTTAAATGCATAGGAACTGTACAAAGCCGGTTCCAGAGGACTGGCGGATATTAGCGGGTTGTGGAAATTTTTACGTATAGGCATAGAAAATAGATAGACATTTTCAGTACCAAAATTTTCTTACATTTGAATTATAAAAATAATTTATATGGACATATTACTGTAACCAATAAATAAAACTATTTTTTTCTGAAATCGTTCAAGAATGTCTACTTTCATGGCGCAATTTTAGATCCCAAAATACGTTATTCTAGTATTTTAATATGTTGCTAAGCAACTATCATAAAAAGTACGAGAAAGTTACTTTTCCGACCTAAGCCGGGAAAGTAACTCCCGTACAAGTTTTTTATGTATATTTTAGACAGTAAATAAATACACGCAGACAAACTAACTCGCATTAAAATTGCATAGTAAAAAATACAAAATTAAATTTAACGTCACATTTTTTACAGTTTTTATTAACTCTGGTGGTGTCTCAAACACCTGGATATCATCATCACTGTCCGTTTAAAAAAAATATATTTTTTTAGCACTTACAAGTATTAAAGCGAAATAACCACTGAATCAGACTTTTATCACAACAATAAATAAACAGTGATTGTCAAAGAAACGATTTCATAAGGAATTAAATTGTAATGAAAAAATGTTATCCATTAATAAAAATTTCTTAATTTATAATGATATTGATTGCGATTTCAGAAAAAAATAGTATGTGTACCTCGTAGTATAAGCACATTCCCGGAGTTCAAAGCTTGTTGGCCTCGGCCAACAATTTACATCGTCGTCCGGGAATGTATCGCTCCTACTACTAGATACACAATGTATTATTTACGGATTTATTGTACAGGGTTATTCATTATAAATTACCCACCCTTTATCATCGTTATTATTGCCTATAAAAGTTGTGTGGTTATGACTGAATTTTGTTAAAATGCCATCAAAAGTACAGTAGCGTGCAGATTTCAGGGAATACCAAAAATAATATTTTTTTTTAAATGGGATACCCGTATATTATTAAATTTTTGGAAAGATCCTTTGTTCTTGATTTCAAAAATATATCATTTGTTACCCCTACCATATACCGTTTTTGAGTTACTAAACCTCGAATATCTTAGTTAAACTAGTTACTATAAATGTGTAAAAGTTAACATTATTAAAGTAAGCTATGAAAATGACAACTATTATGTTTGATAAGTGACATTTTTTTAATGAAATCAAAATGGTTTACAGTGATGAAGAAAAAAATTAAATATTTATACAAAATAGATAACAAAGATTTATTTAGGAATTTTAAACATAAATAAATGATCTCATAAAAGATGTTCGATGTGTCCACCATTACTGTCAATGCATAATTGAAAACGTCTTCTTACATTTATAACTGCACCGGAAATGGCTTCTTATTTACATTCAAATTGTTTATTTCAAGTCGAATCCTGTCTTTATTAACTTGAATACTATTATTATTATTGAGAATGTCTTTTAGAATTTCCCAAAAAAATTAATCCATAGGGGTCAAACCTGGACTGTTAGGTGGCCATTTAATAGGTCCATTATTCCCTATCCACATTGGGAACACATTATTCAAATGATCTCGAACGGGTAGGACACTATGCGGAGTTGCCTCATCCTACATCTAAATCATCACCAAGTTCGGCTACCGAAAAATTCTGCAAAAGAATATTTTCTGCTTTTGGGATAATTATTTCCAGATAGGTAACTCCAGTTAAAGTATAATCATAAAATATAGGCCCAACAATTTTGTTTTTGAACATTCTACACCAAACGCTAATTTTTCTTCCTGATTTTTTTATTTGTTTTACCAATCTTTTTCTGTTGTGCTTGTTTTCCCACGACCTTCGATTTTTCCTATTAAAAACTCCTGCCGTAGAAAAGGATGATTCATCATCAATATTTTAATAAAAAATCGAGATCTTCATCCAACTTTTGAATCATCTGGCGGCAAAAATCCAGCCTTTTCCTTTTATGAGCCTCTGTTAAAACTTGTACGGGTAAAATTTTATATGGTCTGTAGCTGTTATTTTTTAACGTACGTTGGATTTTGGAATAACTTTTACCTAATCGATCGACTGCATTATTTATACTGCATACAGAATTTTCTAAAGAATAATACGTTTCAAAAAAGTTTATTCGCGAATAAATATGGATGGGCTTACCTTCGAAATGAAGCAGTATATCTATCTCTTCTTCCTGGTTTTCTTGAACTACACGCTTTTTTCTACTAAATCTGGAGGTATTATTCACCTTTCGGTAAATATTTTTGAACGTATTTTCAGATGGTGTTGGACGATTTGGATACAACACCCTATATGCTCTTTTTGCTGCACGTTTATTTTTCTTATTTTGTATATATCATGTAAATATTTGGACGTTTTCTTCCTTACTGTAAACCATTTTGATTATTTCATTAAAGAAATGTCACTTATCAAACATAATAGTTGTCGTTTTCATAGCTCACTTTAATAATGTTAACTTTTCCACATTTACAGTAACTAGTTTAACTAAGATATTCGACGTATAATAACTCAAAAACGGTATATGGTAAGGGTAACATATGATATATTTTTGAAATCAGGAACAAAGGATCATTCCAAAAATTTTATAATATACAGGGTATCCCATTAAAAAAAATACTATTTTTTGTATCCTCTGAAATCTGCAGGCTCCTGTACTTTTGATAGCATTTTAACAAAATTCAGTTATAACCACACAACTTTTATTTAAAACTTTTTATTCTATATCGATGATAAGAGGTGGGTAATTTATAATGAATAACCCTGTACATAAAAAAAACAGTAGTTATACACTAACATATCTTGCAGACGGAACAGATGTACTTGGTTCTTGAGCATTTTTTTGGCGGTTTTTGTAACGTCATTGTCTTTCATATGCTTATATCATTGTGCACAACTTTTTCTGGAAGTGTCAGCCTGAACTAGCTCCTGTTCAGTGGTCCCAAACCACTCCAGCCCGCGAGGTCCTTCCGTGTACCTCAAATAAAAATTTTTATAACACGGCAAAAAACAAGGTAATTACAAAAAAAAATGGCTCTAAATATATATTTTCGAATTTATTTCATGATATTTGCAAAAAAAAATGCCGGTTCAGGCAAGCTCTACATTCGTTTATACACCGAGGCTTAACGTGTTAGGATTCAATCATGAAATATACGGCGGCGGTGTCTTGAGTAAACTGAATTTTAAATACGTATAAACTTTCATTAAAATTTGTTGCATGGAGCCTTTGGAAATGCCCAATTGATGCGAACGGTGCGAACGTCAGTTCTTGGATTTTCGGCGACATTTTCACTCACTCTAACGATATTTTCATCTGAACGAACACTACAGGCACACACTGGCCTTTCTGCATCAAGAAGTGAACCGGACGCGTCAAATTTAGTGATTGATTAGGTTGCGAATTGCGGTATTACTTGACACATGATGACCAAAAATAAAAGGGTTTGCGAATCGTATTTACAACTACAAATTTTCGTACAAGCTTTGTCCAATTTTTATACGTTCTTCCGTTGTGAAACGCTGCATGATTAAACTGCCTGGTCTCTTAATGATATATGTGAAACATAAACTATCTAGATTAATGAGTTCAAAAATGGCGAAACATTCACCCTCAGTTCAAAATGGGACACCTCTTAACTAATGTGTTTGATAACAAAATATATTTAGTTAAAATGATTTATCATCACTCGCAATCACTGACAGATTCGGTGTTGTGGGCGCCGTCGGATATAGCAATGAGCAACATACATGTTTTACATGCAAACGGGATATAGCAACACCTCCTTTATATAGGAGTTGTTGGATATAGGCTCTGCCAAATCTAGCATGTTTAGTTAGCGACATATTTTCCTATGCTGACGATGTCTCATCATGCTCCATATGTGTACCAATCAAACAGCATCATAACTAATTATCCTGAATTTACTATAGACAGAAGTAACTTACATTTCTACTGTACTACATATACAACTTGTAGCTTACTAGTGCGAAGTTAGAAAAGGAAACACACTAATTATGTGTGATAATCAAAATTTAGTTGGAACAGCAAATTCTTATAAAACATTATCCAAACATGTTTGGGGTTGGGTAGTGTTTTTGTTTATCGACTCATTTTAATATTTGTAAAACTTCAAAGATCTTGGGATTTAGTATTTTTGTGAGTCAGGAAAGGACCCACAAAACACACTCGAACAAGTGCGTGAGCCTAAACTGTTGGAACTAGTTATTAACACCCTAAAGGTCTGAGGAGAATAATGAATTTCATAATTGTGCTACTCGTGACAAAAAAACACCAGACGTGATTCATTCCCATCGACATTGCCAGTGCCGGTGGCAGGATTGCAATCTGCAGGTCGATGGAGGGATTTCAAAGCACACTTGCCATCGCGTGATCTAGCCAACTACTCCACCGAGCCGGTATTTGATGTATTTGAGCTTTAAATGAGGGCTACTGCGCTTGAATTCATCACGAGAGGCGCTAGTGTAGGGTAAGGTACAGAAATTTCAAATGTTGTAACGGTCCATTTTTAGATATAATTAACTTGTTTTATTTAATGCTAATTGCATAATTTGGTTTGAGGTCAACCTTAAAAATTCTAGAACCGACAACTAAATTGTAAATCTTTGATATTCTAAGCGACCACTGGACCTTTAGTGCACCAGCGCGAACCTGCGGTGTGGGGACAAGAGGGAACGCTTTTACTAAGACGGTTAGGTTTCGGGACTCTCTGCCGAGTCACGGCCAAGAGAGGATGTGTGTTCCTTTTTGGTATGTTACGTTGTGAGTACGTTATCTTATTTTTTTATATGGAGACAAGACCGGTGCATCGAGACAGTTAGGTGTGTTTTTGTACGTTGCTTTTATGGGCACTACATTATAGATTGTGTCTGGTTGAGATGTTATGGTTAAGAAGTTACGAGGCTATGTGAGATGGTAAGGTGATTTTCCTTCCAATTATTATTAAAATAGGTACCTATTAAGTAGTAACCAGCCGGCTTTGTTTTGAGTGCGAGCTGAAAATTTGAAAAACTAAAATTTGCATCAACAGGCTGATTTGCCGATCTATCTAGACGTGGAGAAAGCCCCCTAGAGTTTTAATTTTGCTCCTGAACTTTGTGAGACAATGTTATGAAAAGTAACCGTTCTTTCCCCTTTCAACGGCACTAGTGCGTGTAGTTTTTTACACGTTTAAAAATATGTAATTCTTTTAGACTTGTATAATTACAAAAGGGAAAAAAAAGAAAGGCGGGTGGCGCCCTACACAAACTCCTTGAGTGGATTTAAAATGGGATTTCTGTGGTTTTAGTTTTAAGTTTTTTGAAGGGTTTATTACTTGTTCCCACGCCCTGAATGAGCCTTTTTTGTAAAATAAATTACGAATATATATTTTTTTATCTTGTTGTTTCATTTGAGAACTACAGTAAAGTTAATAAAAATAGCGAGGGCAAAACACCCCGTTATAATGTCACTGAACGTTAATCTTTATTATGGCTTTTTAACGCGGGTTTTTGGTGATTATTTAAAAATTGTGATACTTCTGATGAAATATGGGAGATACACGGTACGGGTCGATGAATGGAAGTGCTTTAAAAGCAGAGCTAAGAAAAAGTGATGCAAAATTAAGCGGGACTAAAGAACAGCTAATTCAGAGGTAAGTGGTTTACTAGGACAGATTTGTCAAAAGTATGCAATTATTATGAAGTTTTAGGTCCTGTATTTCTGTTTACAGATTTCAAGACTATCATAGAAATAATAATATTATTGGAAACATACATGATATACCACAAGATGATTTAATGTTTACTGTTGAAAGTACTGTAGCTATCAGAGGTGTCTTATGTCATTAAGGTTAGGTTATATCAAGTATGAACACGATGAAAACAACCAATGTGTATAATTATTACCTACGATTTTCTGTAGTAGGCTCTTTGGTAACGCATAATCGTCAGGATGAAAATGTTTTTTACAAACACGCGAATGTTTCGAAGGAGTAAAGTTATCCCTGCGAATCGCTACCAACCACTGTTTTAGACGAGTTTTGTCTTTCGGAAACATATGTCCCCCATTTGTTTCCGAACAAAATGGAACTGCACAACACTCAGGCATAATTAACAAGTTTTTTATTTACTGATAATAATAATATAGTTTATTTACGAAAAGTAGTAAATATATAATGTTGTTAAAAATACTATAATTGTAAAATAAACTACATAGTCACAAGGTGGTGTAGGACCACCCGTCCGTGACTAAGGTAACAAATTATCGTGAAAAAAAAGAAAACAAAATAATTCTAATCATTAAATATATAAAATAACGTATAACAACTTATTAAAATATTAAAATATAATAAGATACTAAAAAAGACTAAAAATTAATAATAAAATGTACTTAATAACAGTATGTAAAAGACGAT
This sequence comes from Rhamnusium bicolor, assembly GCA_029963845.1. Lineage (NCBI taxonomy): Eukaryota > Metazoa > Arthropoda > Insecta > Coleoptera > Cerambycidae > Rhamnusium > Rhamnusium bicolor. The sequence continues at coordinate 544,322 of JANEYF010000831.1, forward strand.
TCTATTTAATAGTAACAATCTGCAATTTATTTGTTAGGTATTGTCTAACCATACACATATCTAGCAGTTATATCAGTTTGATTTTTTAAATCAATCAGAGCGTTAATTTTCACTCTGTCTAACATTGAATGTTTTTTTAATTCTATTTGAAATTGTCTTCTTTGCAAGAATTTTATATATTCTGGAAATGTATTGAAATATCTAGGACCAAAAAAATCTCCAACTATGTTGTCCTGTAGTGGTATTAATTTTTGGCACTTGCATGTTTTTTTTGACAGTTTGCTAAGTTTCATAAGTGGAAATTGTTTCTGTGGAGTTTTCAAGGTACGATTCCAAAACACATTTTGCAAAAAAATAATTGCTTTATGTCAGGAACTTTGCTCTCGTCAAAAAGAAGGTTAGATGAATGATGTGCGAAATAATTATAATAAAACCCTATAAACTTGTTCCGCGCCTAACTTTGGCAGCTACCTTACTCGCCAGTGTCGTCAACTAGTGAGCCTAAAAACGGTAGCCCTCATTCAGATAAATTCATTGAGCTTGGCACTGATAACAGTTTTATAAATTTCCAGCTAAGTTCTATACAATATGCAAGTGGTGAGATCAGATTTCCTTTGGTTGTATAAATTTATATGCTGGTTTTTAGCATTTTTATGATTTTAGTAACAAACGCTCTTTATTATGCGATGCATAGTATAAATTCAAATTAGATAATCCTCACTGGTTTTTATTAAACTATCACACGTAATATAACGCTCTGCATCCCTAAAGGAACCTTGGATGCGCGGAGGCCGCACATTTGAAGATAACGAACACACTCATAAACACAATAGTAAAAAAAAATCATCAATCCATATGTTCCAAATCCGGAAATCAGTTGCGTTAATAGATATTTTAATTTAAAAAAATGCCAGGTCTTTCTTTTGCCTTTTGACAATGTTCAATGAATATTAAATCAGCTTACATGACCTCAAAAATATGTCGCAATTAATGTTGAAAATAAATATTATTATAAGAAAAATATTTCATGTATTAATTGAAATTTGACCCCTCTTAGAATGTATGTCAATGTTGCCGTGATAACCCCCCATTTCCTCTTGTGTTGGTCAGTGTTTATTGGTTCAATTATTGCCCTATACAGTACTTATGGAAAGTTTGGACTAGCATTAATTAGTCGAAGGTTTTTTAAACTATTATATTGCAGCACATGTAACTTGTAATGATGTTACAAATGAAGACACTGACTTTTTTGCTATTAACGGAAATATTTGAGCCAAGGGTGGGCAGCGCTCACATACCATTTCTTACTTTTCTCAATTCAATGCTCTTATATCTTACCAACACAGAAGAATTTTACTTCCTTTCTCTTTATTACATTTTAACCAGTTTTAAATGCCTTGACATTTAGAGGTCAAAACACTGTCAACCTTGCAGCCAGCGACTGCAATCCTAGAAAATTGTTGGTATTTCATATTGCTTGAAAAATTTGTATATTACAGTTAATTAAATATTAACATATTTTTTTTTATTAATACATTATCTGTTAATCTTTAATCATTTTCATAAGATGTAATAATAAAAAAATATTTACTTATCAATTATGCCACATACCTATCTGATAAAGACTACTTATATCTGTTAATTTGGGAAAAAACCTTAAGATAACTTGTATCCTTTTGCGATTACATTATAAAGCGCCATGTGTTATTTATAATTATATTCTTACTTATTTTAGATAATTCTGTACTTATTTTTATGACAATTTAATTTTTTCATAGTTATATAATAATAAAATTCAAGATTATCAATTTTACATAGATATAATTATAATCATATTAAAATTATGGTAATTTTTTTGTGCTATAAATATAATAATTATTAATTATTATAAAGACATTCATTCTGTTATTTGACATGTGCAGGAAATACCGCACACTTCTGGCTCATATAAAAACTGTCCTTCGGTTTTGTCATTTATGTAGTGATTAAAGTATTATTTAGAACATCGCAATATGAATTATAAAAAATATATTAAATCCACACATGATTTCCGGTAGTATAACCGGATATGCAAAAACCTTAATTAATTAGAGCATAATTACAACAGCCGTGAAATAATTAATTACAATGGATATATGTAATGATTTTCGTATAAAAAATTGCAGTCAGTGGAGGATGAAAACATGTATTAACTTTCTTCGGATAGCGATTACCTCAAAATTCGTTTAATTCGGAGGAAATTAGGGCATTTCCGTAATTAACTGATACAAAAACAATTTGATTATCTCTTATTATGATATTCAAAAAAAAATCTCGTTTCACCTACAAGTAGAGATCAGTTTTAGGTGTAGTTTGGGTTTTTAGTTCGTAAAATCATGGAAGTGCATAAAATATATGTAAGAGGTTAACTAATTTTATTAAATTAATTTAATTAGTTATTCTGCGTTTATATGAATAAAATTAGAAACGCCGATCTACATACCTTGGCAGATGAAACAACTTCGATTTCGGTCATGCGAATCGCATGACCTTGGTACGTTACACTTTATAAATCACCTGATTTTAATTACAAAAATTCCCAACAACTTTTCCTTTCTTTTTCTTCTGTCGCAACACGCATTCTCGTTTTATAATATTTTTCTAATCATTCATATGTTTGGCATATATACTTGTAATAGTTGAGGTTTACCAAGAAAGTCATAAAATTTGAAAGTATTAACAAAAAAAGTATTTAACAAAAACTGTCAATATTATTAACTCAATTTATTAGATTTTTTTTTTAACTTTTACTTATAATTTGTACTTTTTACACAATTTCAACACTTTTGTTTTACAAACTCGGTGGTGTGACGGACAGTGGCGTAGATCAAATCGATGAGGTACAGGATTCCGTGCAATACAAGCGTAATCTATCGCACCGGTGGCGAACTACAATCAAAGAATACACGCGGACAATTGGAGTTCAAGTTGGACAAATTTGCAAGAGAGCGATGCGCGAACTTGTCTGAAGATGAGGAGCTCGCAGACGGAAGCATACTGCGACAACTGGGTGTACAATGTCACATCTAGGATGTAAAACAAATTAAGGATTCTCTCCGCAGCAAGTACAGACACCGGCTCCGAAAGATTTGGTCTACCGAACTTTCGGGAACGAATAAGGTGTCTACTATTATCATGCTTGCCGTTTCGGTTTTGCTCTTCTCCTTTGAAGTTGCTCTACTTCTTTGGAGTAGTGAAGTGGACGGTAGGCGAGCTGCGCCAGTTAAAACAGAGATACCCGCAAGATGATGAATAATCGCAGAAGTATTCTTCCAAGATCGTCTGTTCCTTGTGTGTATCTCCCATGCCAACGAGTCGCCGAGGATTCTTGGAGTGTACGCATGGCAGAGTAGTATGTTACATCCTCACGATCTTGGATTCCCTTTTGAGGCTTGTAAAACATGATGAAACTGCACGAATGGGTGCAGGATTGTTCAAAGCAGCCTGACAGGATGATGTTATCAAAAACTTGGTCTATAAGACCAGTATGGCGTGTAGAGGCTCCTGGTATCACCTGCAGGATCTGCCGTCAGGCGCCTGGATCGCTCATGCCTTTACTTTCTGCGTGCCCCATATGTCATGACTTCGGTCTACATCCACCGACATAACGAGACATTATGGATGCTATATTACCACTTAAGGCACTCGTACGGGGTAGACCAGACTCCAGTGCTACCTTACACCCCCGAAGGCGTCTAGCCAGTTCTTACCATTGTATAGCACACCAATATGTTGGCTCGTGGTATAAATTGACGAGTTAAACTACAGAAACGAACAAATTATACCAGAGTACGAAGTTTCTCGTTGTATTGTGATAGATTTTGACAAAATTTTATACCTCATATAGTCAAGATTGGCCTACAACAACTATTCAAATTTATGTCATTCCTCTTAATTTTTTTTGCCTTAAAAAAAATTACAAAAAGGATATTTTAGGGCATCACAAAATGTACATCATTTAATCGAATTACAATGTCAACGCGTGCACATCGATATAGCTCGCTCGACGCTCAGAATCTTAAATGATATCATTTGTCTTCTAATTTCAAGTACGTTTACATTTCAATTCATACCACAATGCAGCGATAAGTTTGGTGGTATGGTTTGTTCTTCATTCTAAGGTGTTTTCATATGTCAGTGCATATAACAATACAACGCGACAATTGAACACTATGTGTTGTACAATGGTAGGGATTGGCTATAAGGCTCCCCGGAGATATTGAGTCCGCTGTCGAAAACGAGAAATCTTGCATTTATTGGACCTACTCGTTCCCGATTGTCAGGCTAATCCAGGCCAATAAGTCTGATATAGTCCTCCTCAATGTATTTCATCGAATTTTCGGCACCTGCCGAGAAAAACATCACCTTGAAGGAGGAGGAAATTATTCGAGTAACAGGCAGACCAATGCAGAAGGCAGTCAGTCATTCTAGATTCTTTCCGTCTGCTTAGGGCACATGAAAAAACAACTTTATTGAATAGACAACACATACACAATATGTTCTAATGTTTATCTACAAATTAATGTTGTGTAAATTGAAGTGGCTGTTCAGGAGGTTGACTTTGGAAATTATTATTCCTCAGGGTATGGGTGTCTCTAAAGTCTAAAGTGCTCATCAGATTTGAGAGTGCTGTAGCTTCAAAACTTCTAACCTTATTTGAATGAACCGCCTACAGTTCGAAAGAGGAAGTGGCCAAGTTTCGTTTGGTTGCCATAAGATGTCGCTAGAGTATGCAGAACGACTAGCTTCTGTCAATGTTGTTCAAGATTGACGAGTTAGCCGCTGAAAACGTTTTGTGTTCTCTGGTTTCACAAGTGCGAATCCATTATAACTACTGTGCAACGTAATTTTCGTAGAAAATTTGACACTGCAACTCCTACTGCTTAGAGCATTAGAAGGTGGTATCGCACTTTTCAAGAGAAGGCATGCTTATGTGCCGCAAAACACTCGGGTTGTCCCCGCACATCTGAGGAAAACGTCGATCGTATTCGACAGTTGTTCATTCACAGTCCGCAAAAATCGACACGACAAGCAAGTCGAGAGCTTGGCACGTTTGGCACTAAAACCGTACAGAATTCAACTTCTGCAAGCACTTCATGAAGGGGATAAGGAAAAACGCATTGTTTTGCCACTTCATTCTGGAGAGGGAAGAGGATGAAGAGGTTTTCAGTGACGACGCAACGTTCCATTTGTCTGGAAGAGTTAACAAACACAATGTTAGAATTTGGGGCACGCAATAGACGCACACTATCGTGGAACAAGACAAAGATTCGCCTAAAGTTATGTGTCATGTGCGGCTTCGTGCCAAAAAATGGTATGACCCACTTTTTTTCGCAGAGAACACTGTCCCTGGAAACTCATAATAATAATAATAATTTATTTATCCAAAACATCATTTACATGACATAGGACATGTCAACATTGTACTACAAAAGTATATACATAGTTAAAGCAAAACACTGTCGATAAATAAATAAACATAAAACCTGTATTATGTTAAATGTCAATTAACAACATGTATAGGATATAAGTATCAATATTGAAAGAAGTAATGAATTTAAAATATTTAAAATAAAACATTGTCAACAAAAAAAATATAAACATGAAACAAAATCATGGAACATCTATGTTAATGGCGAGTTTAATGGTGACTGCCAACACATAGGCACAAATAAATTTTAAAACCTATCATTAAGATACTTATTTATGGAGTAACAGCATTTACTTCTACGTAAACATTTAATTATATTTTAAATCTCTTTTCATTTAAAGATTTGTCCGAACTGGGTGGCTTATTGTACATTTCAATAGCTAAATATCTTGGACTATTCTCAAATAATCTGTGATACGGAATTTCTAGTTGAGGGAATTGCTTTTTTTCTCAGTTGCAGGAAAATATGGAAGATTTCAGTTTCCTGCAAGACGGTGTGTCGTCGCACTGGTACCTCACAATGAGAGAATTTTTTGAACACAATCCCTCAAAGCTGGCTAGGAAGAAATGGATTCTCGAGATTCGGTACTTCACTATTGGTCACCTCGTTCCCCTGATCTCCGAGTATGCGATTTCTTTTTGTGGGGGTTCATAAAAGATTTGGTATACATGCCTTCCCTACCGAACACTTTGGATTAGCTGAAGACACGGATTACAGCAGCGGTTAGTTCTGTAACGGTAGACATGCTACGTGACGTATGGGAAGAATTCGTCTATCGGTTTGACGTGTGCCGTGCGACCGGAGGAAGCCGCATTGAACATTTGTGACCATGTTATTGAAAATTTCATGTATCTTCATTTATTTTGTTTTTTGATAAAAGAATATCCTATATTTTGTGTAAATACAGCACTTTCAAATCGAATGAAGACTTTAAAGACGCCCGTATATTATAATGGTTGCAGGCATGTTTCAGAATACTAAATATATGTAATTTTAAATTTGTTGAGTTGTTTATTATAATAAAAAATGTGCATTCTGAACAAAACTCAGGACTAAAAATGGGCCCTTAATTTGCAGAAGAAACTAAAGCTAACAGGTACCGTTGAGAATACTACACCAAAGCACAGAGGAGAAATATTATCTGTGACCAAAGTCAGTTTATAACTTAATTTTATAGCTGAATAAACAAAAATATAAATTTTTTTACCCACCGTCAAGACCATCATTATGCCTTCCTCATATTTAGAAAGGCAATTTCGTGTTTTAATTTTTTTTAACAAGGGTAAAATTAAAATACTTGATATGATAAAAAAAACCAAATACATGGAGACCAACCTTGGAAATGAACTTTCACCATATAGCAAAATAGGTAATTTATCGAGAAATTCAAATTTAATTAGCAGTTTTTTTTATTAATAGCAAAATACACTGTTTTTAGTAATGTCAAATTTAAAAACATGTTAGCAAGTAAATATTTATTTTTTCGTCAAATTAAAACTAAAATATTCAGCAAATTATGTGAATCACAATATTATGGCGTTTATTCACTTAGCAGTTTACGGTAAAACACTTATTTACAGACAGTATAATAATTCCAGCGATGACACCTTCTGCAAATAAAAACTGATTTAACTCTTACCTATTAGGCAACAAAAGATTAATCATTTAAAACGTTTAAGAGTTGGCATACATATAAACACCAAAAAATAAATATAGTTTAAAAAAACTAAAAAACACACTTTTAAAAGCACATCAAACTAAAAAAGTGAAAAATAATTATTAATATAAACTGAAAACAATAATGAACGAAAAAATACTCGTATTATTGTGAAAAAGGCGTGGGTTGCTCGATATACGAAAAATATGGCACAAAGCGCCCCACGCTTTTTTCACAATAATACTAGTATTTTTCGTTCATTATTGTTTTCAGTTTATATTAATAATTATTTTTCACTTTTTAGTTTGATGTGCTTTAAAAGCGTGTTTTTTAGTTTTTTTAAACTATATTTATTTTTCACTTTTTAGTTTGATGTGCTATGAAAGCGTGTTTTGTAGTTTTTTTAAACTATATTTATATTGCTTATTGATGCTGATATTATAACATATTACGATCCAACAGATATTTCTGAAGAAAAAAATATTTTTTTATTTCAGCCATGGGATTTGAACTCACGCCCGAGGAGTCTGTCGTTTCGCGTCGACTAAGACTTGCCCGCTCTGCCAACGACCGAGCTGAAAATCATGGAATATACTTACAATATTAAGTCTCTTGCTCTCACGCAGAGGATACGTGAGGAAAGGACTGGCGATCCTGATCAGGATAATGAGATAAACTTATCAAATTATTGTATTGTTACCGGTTCTTCGTAAGTGTACAAAGTTTCAATTAAATCTGTCCGTTTAAAGTGGGTCAAAATCGAGTCCAAAGAGTCGGTTACAAACAAACAAACAAACAAGCAAGCAAACATACAGGTGAAGCTAATAAAAGCGTGTTAAAAAAGTATATTTACGATGCACCACAGGCACCGTTTGGAGCGGGTGGTTGGGCCAACTGCATCATTCAAAATCAAGTTAACTCAAAGGAAAAGATAACACGCATAGCCAAATCTTCCTCGTCGAGTAACAGTAATTTACTTTCTGATGTTTAAAATTTTAGGAACTGCTAAATTTTACAAACATTTCATTGTGTGTACACAATCAGAACGTCATCGACACCATACTCATTTGAGGTCTTTATGTAAAATAAGCCGTATAGGATAGACATTCAATTTCGATTACGGTATGGAGTAAATAAGAACGACTCGAAGTTAAGGACAAAGGGAGTATATTTTAGTTCACCCTGTAAATCTAAAAAGATAATTCTTGAGCAAAGATACGTCTTATTAATTTTACAATATTACACTGTAGGGGACTAGTTTTTAAGCCCATTACGGTTTTCTGACACATGACTGAAACCGTTTAACATTATTCAATGAGGGCACCGCGCTTGAATTCACCACGAGAGGCGCTACTATAGGGTAAGGTAAGGCAAATGTCACTGAACGTTAATGTTTATTATGGCTTTTTAACGCGGGTTTTTAGAGATTTTTATAAAAATTAGCTGAAAAACATTTAACACAATGAGGGGAAAAGGGGGAAAGTAGTAATTCACTTGCTCAGTAGGGAAATTATTGTACCTATCAGAGGTGTCTTATGTCATTAAAGTTAGGTTATTTTAAGCATGAGCATGATGAAGACAACGAATGTGCATGATTATTACTTACAATTTTTTGTAGTTGGCTCCTTTGGTATCGTGAGGATTAAAATGTTTCTTACAAACACACGAATGTTTCGAAGGAGTAAAGTTATCCCAGCGAATCGCTACCAACCACTGTTTTAGGCGAGTTTTGTCTCTCGGAAACATATGTCCGCTTTTTGTTTCTGAACAAAATGGAACTGCACAACACTGAGGCATAATTAACAAGTTTTTTTATTTACTGGTGAACGAAATAATTATAATAACACCCTATAAACTTATTCCCCGCCTAACAATATCTTTTGAGAGCTACCTTACTCGCGAGTGATGGCAACTGGTGAGCCTAAAAGTAGCTCTCATTGTTTGTTTTTATATAAGCTAGTTTTCTGAGACATGAATCTCACTTTTTATCCAAAAACAATAAAGCGATGAGATTCAAAGCAAGGCAGTACAAAGTTCCAATTTCCAACAGTTTAAATCTGAAAAACAAGCCACTCAACTAACAACAATAGCTATAATAATACACTTCAACTCATTTGAAGTGGATCACCAGCAATTAGGGTGATTTTCAAATTGATTTTATTTTTGAACGACCCCGCATATTTCCATGATCTTTTCTTTTTTTTTTCTCGTCTTGCGCTATAAGAGCATGTTTGGCCAATTATTTCGGATTTATTGTTTCTTTTATACAGGGTGTTTAATTCCAACATGTTTTTTTTGCCAAGTTTGACTTTATCTGTGCGGTCTGCTAGAAGCGATCTGTCGGTATACATCACCTTGTAAGTTAACAGGTCTCTGCCCCAATTTATAGCATTTTTTTTGCATTTTAAACATTTTGGATACTTTATACTTTAGAAGATACATTTTTTACTTATGTATTTTGTACTCAGTAGTCCATGGAAAAATGACTTCTAATTATTTTTATTATTATTGACAGTTATAAATAAGTTTCTTAAATACTATTGCACAAAATTCCTTTGGGTCGCTTATACACAAGATTTAAATCGAGCTCTTGGCATGCTGGAATGTGGTAAATCGCAAAAAAGTTAATGTAAGCCAGTCAGGAATCAGTAGAGCATGCAAACGGTTCAATAATTCTGTAAGTTTTACTCATTGTGGTGGGAGACGATTAACGACCTTCAGAACAGATAGATTGTTAGTAACTAGTGTTCGTCGCGACCCCTTTCAAAATTGCACCATATTGAGGAATTCATTATTAAGAGGAAATATCAATATCTCGCGAAGCACGACACAAAGGTGTTATTATCGAGTTAATTTGAAAGCTCATAGACCCTTACGACACCCCAAAATTTCAATAGCCAATAGAAAAAAAACAGACTGATTTGGGTCAGGGAACACACTAATTGGGGATTGCACGAAAGGCGGCTCTGATTTCGCTGATGAATCTAGAACAGGGGGAACGATTTTTAAAAGACATGGTGTTGAGCGTGTGTCTTTATGGTGTGAGGTGCCATTTATAGTGGGGATATAAGTCAACTTTGCATGTTCGTTAACCGTACCGTAAATTCCGAACGATACCTAAAAATTTTGCAACATGTGAAACCTTTTGCAAGTACTCGGAGTAGAATTTACCTACGTAGATGATAACGCAAGACCTCACAGAGCTCAACTGGTTAATATTTGTTTTTCTAGAGGAGAATGTAAACCGAATTGTTTGTCCTGCTATATCGCCTGATGCCAACCCTACTGAACATAATGGGACAATTAGAAAAGGCGTATAAGAAATCACACTGTTCCAGTTGAAAATATTGCTGAATTGGAAATGTCATCATAGAAGACAGGACATCGTAAATAATGTCATAGGATGTGCAGCCATCATACAAGCCCGAGGTGGTCCTACTAGGTATTAATTATTTGTTTTTTTATCTCACCGATTCAATTTGTTTTAATGTTCTTCATTTTTTTCTTATATCTCCGTTATACTTTTATTATTCAAGTACAAGTAATTGTTCAATGTGTATTAGTGTTTAATTTTAATGTGCATTACTGTATGAGGACCAGAGTAGAAAATGTAGCATTATAAAAAAACGTATCTTCTAAAGTATTCAAGATAATCAAAATGCAAAAAATGCTATAAATTCAGAAAGAGTCCTGGTAATTTACAGGGTGATGCATACAGATCGTGTCTGGCAGACCTCACAGATAAAGACAAACTAGACAAAAAAAAAGTTAAAATTAAACACCCTGTATAAAAAAACAGTAAGTACGAGTATGATAATCAAAATCCCAGACACGATAATTTTCCGCATAAAAATAACTTTTGAGTTTAATTTCAGAAAGGCTAATTTTGTAGAACTGTATAACCACCTTGGGCTCATAGATTGGACTTTCCTGGAACATTTTAATAATGTAGATACAGCTGTGAATGCACTTTATTTAAAATTATATGATATTTTTGATACATATGTACCTAAAAAACAAAAAAGTTGTCGGTCTTATCCCACAGATAATCCATGATGTTAAGCAGAAGGAAAAGATATTAAACAAATATAAAAAATCTGGTAACACTGAATATTACAATATATTTAAAACATTGAGAGCAAAAATTAAATCTGACATCGATAGTGCTTACAAGTTATATTTACACAAAATTGAAAATAACATGCAAACCAATCCTAACAATTTTTGGAGCTTTATTAATTCAAAAAACAATACTTCATCCATTCCTTCATCACCCCTAAAGTAATAGTTGATAGTTTTGCGGACTTTTTCTCAAATCCTTTACGTCCCCTACACTACGTAAATTTGACGGCGCAAGTAGTCTGAATTTAAATACCTTAAACTTATCTGTCATCACTGAGGAGGAAATATGCCAATCTGTAAAGAAAATTAAAGCCACAATGACCACGGACCCTGATATAATTCCGGCATTTCTAATTAAAGATTGTTCAACTGTATTCCTTAAAGCCCTTCTAATAATTTTCAATTTAATTCTCAGTACTTCGAGATTTCCTCAAAAATGGAAAAATTCAAGTGTGTGTGTCCAGTGTACAAAAAGGGGGAAAAGAGTGACATAACAAACTGGTCACTTAAATTTGGTCTCTCAAAATCGTTATTTCTTTCAATACAGTCATATCTAGAGAATCGACATCAATTTGTTCAGTACCATGGTCATAAATCGAATAGCTTCTTGCAAAGATCTGGCGTACCACAGGGTTCGATACTAAGACCGCTCTTCTTTGTAATGTACATTAATGATATTTTTGAAATGTTCACTTCCTCTTGTATGCAGACGACCTAAAAATGTACCGATTTATTGATAATGTTCATGATTGTCAAATTCTGCAAAAAAACCTTGGATACCATCAATTCCTGGTGCATCAACAACTATCTACCCCTCAATGCTAGCAAGTGTAATGTCATGTAACTTGGCCGGAAGCATAATCTGTACGTGTACAATTATAATATCGATAACGTTGTTTTACAAAGACCGAATATTATTAAAGATCTTGGCGTGTATTTTGATCCTAAATTGGCATTCAATAAGCACGTCGAAATGGTAACTACTTCTGCTTTTAAGAGTCTTGGCTTTGTAATCAGGAACTGCAAAGATTTTAAAAATGTCAACACTCATCGTTTACTCTATGCAACATTTGGCAGATCTCGCCTTGAATATGCTTCAGTTGTGTGGAACCCAATTTATAATGTCAATATATTACAATTAGAGAATATTCAGCGTAAGTTTTTAAAATCTGTAGTGTACACTCTTGAGGGCACTTATCCACCTATTGGATTTCCACTAAGCATATTGTTAGAAAAATTTAACTTACCAAGTCTTGCCAAACGAAGAATATCTCAAATCAATAATTTTTCTATATAAAATTGTTAATAATCGTCTGGATTGTATTAACCTATTAAATCAAATAAATTATAAAGTACCTAGAATTTCTGCTCGCCATAACTTATCTATTTCACACATACCAAGAACTAATATTCTTTTGGCCTCTCCAATAAATCAAATGTATGTCAACTATGCTAAAATCGAAGATTGTGTTGATATATTTTTCTGCAATGAAAGAGTAATTAAAAACTCTGTTTTGCATCTTGATGTTTTGTAATCTATTGTATTCTTTATTTATCTGCATATGTATGTGTATGTATATGTACAAGTGTATATTTATATGTGTATATACAATTCTATATGTTTTGTTCGTATATATTATATATTTAATTAAGAAATTGTTTGTAACACTCAAAATTGTTTATTGTGTATTTATCTATACATAATTTCAATGTACCTAATCCTGTAACTGGGTTCTTGCCTGTTGGATTTTGTATTTAAATAAATAAATAAATAATTGGCTAAAAACTCTCTTACAGAGCAAGAATCAAGAAAAAACATAAAAAAGATCATAGAAATGTACTGGGTAGTTCAAAAATAAAATCAGTTTTATAATTACCCTAATTTCTGATGATCCACTTCAAATGTGGGGGGAGTGTAATACAATTATTATTACGTTTTTAAGACAAAATCTAACATTGATCTACATGCAGAAGAGCATTAATCACATATTAAACAAAAAACAAGCTCCCAGGTGATAAGTTTAAACCAACCAATGCAGTTTCCAATATATTCTAGTCGAGTTCCGATGGGAACCCAAATAAGGATTCTTTATCACTCATTTTTCTGTACGCAAATCTAAAATAAGTTCTAATAACGGATTTTTCGTAATTTTGCATTTTTAGATGACATAAACACATTTACTTAAATCATGTCAATGATATAACACACAACACGAAAATTTGCCGAATACTCTAAACGGAAAAGCGGTTAGGTTAGGTAAATAAAATAAGAGTCAGCTTACTATACGATAAATTCATTAAACTGCTACATATTAAAACATTCGTAAAATTTTTAAAATAATTATGTAGAAGCGGATATCCTGTTTTATATTATAATAAGCCAGATAAACACAAAAAAAAACTTTCATATGGGTTTAACCCCCTCGTCTTGAGCATAATAATTGTTGATACGAACAATGACTTACTTGGCAGACGATGGACGTATTTTGTTTTGTTAATGAGAACTTAATTAAAATGTTCTCATTACAATTATACGCTTTATGGTATGATTTTGGGTATGAAGGTTAAAACGTGTTCGACTGATTTTGTAATTATACGTATTTAAGACTTTTTCCCATACAGAGAATTGCATAAAACTACTAAGATTTATGCATTTTATCCGTTTTGGAAATAAATCATCCGTTCAAACTATAAATTTACGTGTAACAAGAAAATATGTCAGCGATGGGTTCGAAGTTCGATACTGACTATTCAAAAAGAGATAACACCTAAAGTGTATTCTACAGAAGCGCGAAGTTCAGCAAAAAATCTTAGTCTTCTACAAAGGCAACTAAAGTTTCTGTATACGGCCTTGCCTTGCGTTTAATATACACCATTGTTATTAATATGATACCCAACACAGCGAACTAGCTACAGGTAAGTTGTCCAAATTAAAAAACGATTAAATGTATTGAAGGCTATTACTATACTGGGTCACTGCAATTCCCAGATGAAATTGTTAATTAAAGTGATTTATGGACGTAGTTCAAATACAGCAGGCAGTCACTGGCGTAACATTGAGGTGGATAAGTATTACAAAGTAAATAAGTACAGAAATGATCTTACTAAATTTTACGCTTAATAAATAATGTATAAAATGTTCATCTAGTGGTTATTGGAAAAATATCGTTCAGAAGTTGATTTGCTTTTAGTATATACCTACCTCAATCGTTTTTTTATGGAACAGAGTTTTATGGCAAAAACCTTATTAAAATATAAGACAATATTCTTTAACAATAATATACCCCACAGTACCCTATTTGAATAATATAAAATTACACAATAATCACCAAATACTGTTTACACAGAAATACAATTACCACCCGCTAATAATAATAAGCGCGTTAACTTAAACGCGTGATTGGCGTACCATGTGCGCCTTTAGCAACTGCCCAACAGCCTGAGCATCATTACTGTGGCAGTACATGGCGGTATCGTCGGCGTATATAGCAAGCTTGATGTTCGGGAATCGCGGAGTCGGACACGTATATATTGTATAATTTTGGCGCGAGAACAGTGTGTAGAGAGGGTTTCCGCAAAGAAATAGTAAAAATATAATCCAGCCAATCTCAGCATTTCAAATACACTCACGGAACGTACATAAAATGGCTGGAGTTACATACTTTGCGTAGATTGTATTATGTATCACCGAACTATAGCTGTTTTATGTACCTACATTACTGGTCAATTTAAAGAGATTCCCAAATTTCAAGTTTGTATCCGAAAAATGGAGTTAGGTAGCTGTTTTGCAGTTTAAACAATTTATAGTATATCCATTTATAGGCGTTTAAAAACTAATTCGCAGAAAATTTCTACACTATGTAAAACCAACCGTTTTCCCTTTGAATTCGTAAGATTTCCTGTTACGTCTGCTTTATATTCTAGTTGCTAATAGCTACGTAGTACATTACAAAATTATTTTTTCTACATACGTCACCCACATTAAAAAGTAAAAGTCGAAAGAACTATAACTAACGACCGTTTGTGGGCAAATACACGCAAAGCCCGAGTTTTTGCGCGCGACTATTAACCGCTTCAAATTTTACAGTTGTGACACTCTAATAATCAACACTTTTTGCGAGCGAATTTTGAACGGCACACATTTTTCCTGCGCTCCGAAGTCTCCGTGTGTGGCTGGCTAATGACTAACTGAATTGAAACAAATATGTTGAATTAGTCCACTATTCATTTTCTCTACACCTCGTATATTGGGCACTGGGTCTGAAGGTAGGAGAAACTATTCTAACGTTATGATAAGCAAGGAAAGTATACTAGATCAAAGTCCAGGACCGGTAGCAATTACTACCTCATGGTTGACAGAAGGACATACAAAGGACAAATAAAACTAAAAGTATAAAATGAATAATGAAATACATAGCACTTGATACAATAAATTATTCAGAATAACTGAAGTCTGCCATCGCATTAGCATGGATAGTCACAACTAATATTTGTTCTAAATTCGTAGCTGTTAGGTTATTATTTCGAACGCTTCTATTGGATACCGCATGTGTCATTATTACTTCTACAGTGTGCTGTGATTTGTTCTCGTTTACCGGCTATTAATATCGGAGACAAAGTCCTTTAAACACGCAAAATCCTTAGTATAACATTAACACCATACTACACCGAAACACCCACAAAAATTTATTTCGTACGTCTTCTATAATAATCCCAAAACATTTGTATACAAACATGGTTAATATATTTTACGCCATGCATGCATGGGCACTAGGTAAAGGAAAACCTGGTACGTATTTTACAAAGAAACTCAGCATTATCGACTACGTTCCAAGTCAGACTACATGCACAGAACATGACACAAATCATAAAAAAAATTCCTCTTTTCTAACTGTCGATGGATGGCCGAATTAAAATGTCTTTCACAATCACAGCGTGTATGAAATACATAACGTCGATTGCATGAAGTACACAAAATATGTGACCCATCTGTTGTAAATTCATCGTAGTCTTCAATCACTTATTGTAATTTATACATAAACGGTAGTGACTGAGCCAGTGTTGGGAGCATTTAATGCGGGAACCAAACTAAACACCACCACGAAAATAATCGCACGCTTTCGTGTTGCTGTTTCTTGCACCTTTCTGCTTCGATACTGGCTACCTGATTGCATTATATTACAGGTTTATGAATAAACAAACCACATGAATTTTTATGTGGTGTGTTTATTTATATTTATTTAATTTTCTTAACTGCCGGCTCTGAAAAAAAATAATTCTGGCACCTTGTGATAAGTTACTGTTATAATAATTGAATCGAAACATACTGCTCTCAAACAGCTTATATTAGAAAAGAAATTTAAACATGTTGTGGCACGAGGATATAGCTTATAAGTAATTGGGAGCTCGATTGAGTTATGTTATAATTTAACACATGTTTAGGTAGCATACAGGAGTTATAGAACATATTTTTCTAGAACTCCAAGGTCAAATTTAAAAAAAAAATCTAATTTTGAGGGGAATTGGGGCATAAGAAAGGAATTTCTCGATTTTATTGGTATTTTGCTGGAAGCATTATAGAATGCCACAACGTTTCTCGAAGTTCCGAAATGAAAATCATATATTCATATTATAATTATAATTTTCGTTCTACCCTAATGCCGCATACAATACTTCGCGCTTAAACCGAACAAACTTTAGATTGTTTCTTCAGTACCTACGGTAAACCAAATCCATTTGGTTAAAAATTCGTGTGGCAGATAACATTTTTAAAAACTTGTTCAGGGATTGATATTTTAATAATAATTATAAGTTATATAATATTAGACCTGATATTTTTAGACTTGAGATTTCCTACTCACTAAAATGTATACCTGGCCTATTTACTAGAGACGTAGACACCTACAGAAAACATCTGCTCCCCTAATTACCATTGTTATTTTTGAACACAAAGGGCCTTGCTTAAAACTCAACTTAGAATTTTCTTTCGTATTTCATTTAGGTATTTAAAAAGATAAAATTTGGAAATAAAATATTCACACATTAAAATATTCATAAGAACCAAAAACCACTAATATTTACAATATAAAACAAAATTATTTAGTGAATATACTCGTCGATACCTACGTTTGTTCACATGAAGGCTTTTCAGCTGCAGAAATAGTGCCTAATAACCGGATAGTAGGTGCAACCTATATATTCTGACCGCATGAAATCAAATTTATAATTATAAGATTATTTTTATGCAATGAAAAATCACTGGTTTATAACTTCACTGTACCCGAAAAACCCTATAGTTATTAATAACAATGATTCTTCTTTCTTTGAAAAAAATTTCTAAAAGGATATAAGAAAAATTACATCATTAAAATGTAGCATGCACGGTCAGTGATTAGTAGAACAGTTTATTAAGAACATGTTTTAATACGACCACACACATTAGAAAACTGCTCTCAATCAGTCAATGATCTTTATATACACCCACACAAAAAATACACAGATACCTATGTAAAAATTAACTTTTACATGCTCTACATTGAGAGCTAACAAAGGAATGCGGAGAAGTTTGTACCTATGGAGTAAATAAAAAATATTTACTGATGAAAACATTTTGGCCATGGCCTATTAATTAATGTATAAAAAATAATAAAAAATAATCAAGTATATCTAGATAATAATAATACATTTCAATGTTATTATTTAGACTATTAGACTAGGTACCTACTTATTGCTTTAATAACACGGAAATTGTTATTTCAACCTGTTAAAACCGCAAAGGAAACTTTTACTGTAACTAAAATTAAAAATAAAAGTTCTGAGAAAGGTGCCGGAATGAACGTTGTCAAATTAAAACTAAATACCTACCTACAAGTTAGAATTATTTTAAAATGGGTCAACAACGTAAAATACTAAAAATAACTAGTTACCATTTGTTCAACAAATTTGATAACATTTTTACTTTTAAAAAAGTAAATATACAATTTCTGTAAGGTTGACACACACCTCATTCTACAAATATATTCAATTTATGTTTGATTGTCAAAAAAAATGAGAAGTTTCTTCTGACCCATATTTTTAGATATTTACAATAATATTTATTCTGTAATCTAATATTATATCATTTCTATTTAAATTATGGAGAACTGTAATACAAACTGTCTATTTCCTTTAAATATCCACCCTAAAATTGCTTAAAGATGGAATGCCGGCCACATTGCTAACAGATTGCAGTCATACAATTCATTTAATAAAAAAAAAGGACTTACGGTTTGTTGTTTTCTGCTTTTTACGGTATTTAGACACAAAATGTCTAAATTCGCGATTTTCACACAAGAAACACTAGAACGTCTATTATAATTCACAAAATTAAGACTCAAATGTGGTAACTTTCCACGTGCTCAGAATGTTGTCTGTAAACTTCACATCATGGCGTCACTTGATCGGTAATAGCAGTTTTGTACACGGTGAACGTGCCACCAAAAAAAAGATTGGAGGATTTTTAAACTTGATAGATTCCGCCATCTATCGTGCTATATCATTAGTATTATTAAAGAATACTTTATTATTGTAATATGGTAATGAAGTCTTATATTTTATTTATGTTGACTATCATTAATAGATGGCACAACGTTTAATAAATAAAAATAAAATGTTTTCTCTGAATTAAATTTTATCGCTTAGTGCTTATGCCTTCTCATATTAAAAATTGTTATCATCCTAATTTTACTTAATTGATAATTTATTTAGTCATAGTTTGGTTTATTACATGAATTATGAAATTATTTGTCTAATTAACTCAAAAATAATCCAATAAAGAAAAACATTATTTAATTTTAAACTTTTGCCTTGTAAAGTTCATTCACTTTGTGAGATATAAACTTGGCAAGGTGACTTATCTAACTTCGTGTACGTGTTTATTTTGTTACACCCTCGAACTACGTCCTAGTTTTGAATTTTTTCTTTACAATTAAATTTGCCTTAATATAAAACTATTTCTTGTTTGGTGTATATTTTTATTTAGGATACCTAGGTAGTAGGTACCTACTGGACTACTGGAAATTAGGTATTTAGGTAGCTATTCTAAATATATTTATGTATTGGCACATCACATGCATACGATGTTACAGCAATATCATATTCTGACGAATACGAATATATACTTAGTTGGGAAGATACGTACCGATAGGATTTGTTTACGGTCAAGGTGTTGCATTTTCTGCTTTCGAGAAAACAATCAGGCCGGCGTGGCAGGTATAAAAGTGCGGGGTATTTTTTGTGTTATCCTTGGGTTAAGTAAACGAATCTTATATCTATTTGTTAAACTATAACTGGATTATCAGATATATACTGCACTCGACGCGCGTTTCGCCAACCAAGTTGGTCATCTAGAGATGGTTAGAACCCAATGAGGTCCCATCTCCAGATGATGTCAACTTGGTTGGTGAAACGCGCGTTGAGTGTAGTATATGGAGTTTTGGCGTTCTGTGGAAAACCATTTCGGTGTTAGCTTCACATCAAAGGTCCCAACACACTTGCGGAAAATGTAGATACCTATGTTTAAATCTTGGAGAAGTACAGGTTTAGTCCTAAACCATAATAGCTACTTTTGGACAGTCAATGTTTGGGGCCTGTCGCTGGATTCCGGGAGGCCCCCTTTTGAGACACTGAAGGAAAAAAATTATGACCAACATATTTTATTTTAACACAACTCAGATTTCACTAGAACAGAACAAAATTTCAGTACACAACCAGATAAACTTATATCGAAAAAACTTAAATACATAATAAGTACACAAAAAATTATTACAACAAAATTATATCACAAAAAGCAGGCGTAAATACGATACTCACCAGCTTAAAGTCACCATCTTCTGAGATGCTTCACTACAAATAATGCGAGAAAGAGAGCATCTCGGAAGGTGGTGACTTTAAGCTTTAGGTAAAAAATAACTAATTCGACACGTTAAAAATTATGCATATGCCGAAGCGCTCTAAGAAGATCTAATTAATATTTATTTAACTCTGCCGAAATGTATTCCTTGAATTATTTTTTTCCCATCTATCAGATATCAGATATAATATACAGGGTGGCTCACCGAAAACGAAACAGGCGTGTTTTCTGCATGTGTGATTATTTTTTCGAAAACTGTTCGGACCCATCGATTTTACTATCAAGGAGGCACTTTTATTGGATATTTGTCGATCACGCCACTTTAACCCTTAAGCGGTGGTAGGACCTACCCCTACAATTTTAAATGGCAAAGGGATCAAGTATCGTTTTAGAGTCCGTTAAATTCTCTTCACAACGGTGTCTTATTTTTTAAATTTGAACTAATAGTTTTCGAGAAATTGCGTTCTATAACGTCGCAAATACTGTCGAATAGTCTATGCATAATGCGCAGGGGCTCTGTCCTGTTGAAATACCAACCGATCTTCGAGGTAACGGTCGTCATTTTCGATAGTATCAGTTAACATTGGACATGTAAGTAACTACTTCTTTAAATTCTCTAGCTATAGAACGAAATTTATCGAAAACTGTTAGTTCAAATTTAAAAATGTAGATACCATTGTAAAGAGAATTTAGCGGCTTTAAAACGATGTGCTATTTGATCCCCCCTTGCTCCACTTAAGGGTTGAAGTGGCGCGATTGACGATACTCAATAAAAGTGTCCCCTTGATAATAGAATCGATGTATCTGAGAGTTTTTCGAAAAAATGATCATACAAGCAGAAAACATGCCGGTTTCATTTTCACTGGGCCACCCTGTATAGAGTTCGGATATCGGCGAGTCTTTCCAAAGTCGTCTGCAGGAACCTTGATAAAAATGCAAGTTTTGCCATATAAATAGAATTGGCAAAAATGCGTCGCAGGACATAGGCATGCGCACCATAACAAGTGTAAGAAAAGAAATTAACTAGTAATAAAAGCAATAAACTGTTACAATTTATAACAATGTATGCATAACTTAGCTAACTAACTTGGTTATCACAAACTGGAAAAGATGTGTAAAAACTTTGCAGCATCATGTATGTTTCTATGGTTGTCTCCGAGAGTAATGTTCAACGTGGTGAACGGGTATGTGTGAACTAAAACAACACCCGTGGACCAACAGGCTTGCACACAGGGAAATAACCTCTTCAACAAAAAAAGTTACCTGGTGCCCAGAGGCGCGGGCCCAGGACAGTAGCCAGATATTTGCAATGCAAAATAGTAAGGCACAGTTTACGGAGCAGGGGAGGGATACCCCAGTTCCGGTCAGGGAAGGGAGTGAGAGAGCGG
This sequence comes from Rhamnusium bicolor, assembly GCA_029963845.1. Classification (NCBI taxonomy): domain Eukaryota; kingdom Metazoa; phylum Arthropoda; class Insecta; order Coleoptera; family Cerambycidae; genus Rhamnusium; species Rhamnusium bicolor. The sequence continues at coordinate 565,850 of JANEYF010000831.1, forward strand.
GCTCTACCAGACCGTTAACCAGCGACTGCTCAGGCTGTGGAAGGTACTACTGCCAGTGATAACCAGGAAACTGAAAAACTGATGGAGATTGGGATCAATCCTAATCCATCAGATGACCCAGTATCATCGGACCAGAAGCGGGAGCTGTTAAAGTCCCCATCTCCAAAGGCTGGAGAATTAGGAACATCTTACATCAGATGTTTACAGGCAAAAAGCCAAGCCTGCCACATACGTCCTCGGCAGAACATTTAAGGAAGAGCAAATTGACATTGCTCTCCTCCATGAACCCTGGACAAGTAACATAGGCCGGGTAAGCGGCCTGGGGAATACTTCTGGCAAGGTAATAGAAGTCGGCTCTGATGAAAGACCTAGAACCTGTATCTTGATCAGATACAACATTGACTATTTTATACTTACAGGTTACTGCACCCAGGACATTGTAGCCGTTCAGGTATCGACTTCGGAGGGAGGAAGCAAGAGGGAGATAATCGTCTGCTCGGACTACTTTCCAGGTGATAGGGCTGCAGATCAACCTCCTCCAACTGTAGTGCGGAATTTAATCACCTACAGCAAAAGGAACAATATCCACCTGGTTATTGGATGTGATGCAAATACCCACCATACAGCGTTGGGTAGCACGGACATTAACCAAAGAGGTAAGTCACCTTTTGAATATATATTAGGTGAAGGACTAATTGTGAATAACAAAGGTGCTGAACCAACCTTTATCACTAGAAATAGGAACGAGGTATTAGATATCACAATCAGCTCAAACTACCTAAGCAACAAAATATCCAATTGGAAAGTATCTTCTGAACCCTCGTGTTCAGATCACAAACATATTCTATTCAATATAGAAGTTGGTCCAAGACCTGTGGTGACATATCGAGATCCGAAGTGCACAGACTGGGAAGGGTACAAACATTCCCTCCAGACTCACCTTCAATCCACTCTCACCATAATCAGGAATTGTGATGAAACCGAAATTGCGGCATAACAGATCCGAAACGCAATTGTTTCAGCTTATCACGAAAACTGTCCACTGAAGACAAAAAAGGACAATAGAAGCGCGTCTTGGTGGAACAAGAATTTGGATAAAATGAGAAAAGAAGTTCGACGCCTCTTTAATCGAGCTAAAGCTTCGGGCGACTGGAACCAATATAGATCCGCTCTAACGGACTATAACAAAGAAATAAGGAAAGCAAAAAATGGGATCTTGGATGAAATTCTGTGACAGTATAACTGACCTACCTCACAGTACTAAAATCCACAAGATTCCTTCCAGAGAGCCGACGTGAGAATTCGGCTCGTTAAGGCGACTGGATGACTCATATACGAACTATGGAAAAGAAACCCTATAGCTATTGGCACATAACCACTTCCCAGAGTGCTTAAATCTTAATGACTAACAGCTGTCACCGTCAGAAGGATGATTAAAACGATCTAATAAAAATGACTGGCTGAGAGCTAAAAAGGTTATCACACTACCGGCAATTAAGTGGGCCATCAAATCCTTCCAACCATTTAAATCGCCAGGAGAGAACAGAGTTTTTCCAGGTCTACTACAAAACGGACTGGAAATATTGCTCCCATTCCTCATTAAATTAACCAGAGCTAGTCTCGTATGGAACTATATCACATCCAGTTGGTCGGTGGTTAAGGTAGTATATATACCAAAAGTGGGTAGGAAAGAACCAAGCCCTAAATCGCTTAGACCAATTAGCCTGACACATTTTCTGTTGAAAGGCCTGGAGATGGTGCTGGACAGATATATCAGGGCGAATATCCTGAACCATCACCCCCTCAATACCCATCAGTATGCCTATCAAACAGGGAAATCAACAGAACTAGCACACAACAATCTAGTCGAGAAGATCACCCAATCCCTTCAAATGAAGGAAATTGCGGTGGGAGCTTTTCTCGACATTGAGGGAGTATTTAACAATGTACTGCCCCACTCCTTATATGCAGCAGTAGCCGCCAAAGGAATTGAGCCGACTATAGGAGACTGAATTTGTGCTATGCTATCAAACAACTGTAACGACGTCTCTATAGGGAGAAACAGTCAGCTTTAGAGCCACAAGAGGATGCCCGCAGGGTGGGGTTCTTTCCCCTCTTTTGTGGTCACTTCTTGTGGACGACTTACTGGCTATTCTCACACTGTGGGAGGTTGAGGTTCTAGCATATGCAGATAATCTAGTCATATTAGTCAGAGGAAACTCTGAAGGAGTAATATCTAATACTTTTCAAGAGACACTGAATGTAGTGGGTAACTGGTGTGACAGGGAACAGATGTCTGTGAACCCTCAAAAAACAGTAATAGTACCATTCACCCGGAAAAGGATGCTGGAAGACTTAAGACCGCCGTCCTTAATGGGTGAAACTATTCCATTTGCGGAGGAGGTGAAATATTTAGGAATCACACTGGATAAATCACTTAATTGGAACTCCCATCTGGAAAAGGTAATCCACGAAGCAAAACTGTCCTTATGGACATGTCGTCGTATTTGTGGTAGATCCAGGGGCATGGGTCCCAAACAAATTTACTGGATCTATGTCACGGTGATCAGACCAATGATAACATACGGATCCATCGTTTGGTGGCCAAAAGGATTACAACGGACGGCCAAAGCCAAACTCTCTGGATTACAGAGATTAGCATGATCGATCATAATGGGGACAATTAGCACCACACCGTCAGCTGCAATGGAAATCCTCCTGGATTTACCCCCTCTTCATATATATTTGGAGACAGAGGCCAGGTGGGCAACATATAGACTGCAACAAGCGGCCATTAATATGCCGCAGAATAGTATCATGGAGCGGAATAGGTTGTTGGATGACATAGAGAGTCACATCATCCTGGGAATGTCCTGATATAATATGCCTACCACGACCAACTACGGGCTGACCTTTAACATCCTTTTTCCGGAAAGAGATGAGTGCAATCGGAATAAAACAGACCTACTGAGGGCAGACAGTTGGTTTACAGACGGCTCCAAAACTCCTGAGGGAAAGGGAGTCGGAGTACATAGCTACAGACCAAGGATGAGGATATTCTCAACCCTAGGTACTAATGCAACTATTTTTCAGGTCGAGGTTCATGCCATTGAACTGTGTGTGCGAAGACTGGAATATATGCATTTTACACGCAGATCAATTAAAAGTTTTTTCAGATAGCCAAGCAGCTCTTGGTTCCTACCGCTGTACTCCAAAACGGTATGGAACTGTCACAAGGCTCTAAATCATTTATGCAAAAACAACAAAGTGGCTCTGGTCTGGATATCCTGTCACTCCGGTATGGAAGGTAACGAAATAGCCGACTCCTTGGCCAGAGAAGGAGCAGGATCACGAATCATCGGACCAGAACCGATACCTCGTATATCTTCAAGTACTGCTAAGATGGCTATTTCAACCTAAGCTGGAAGGAAAACTTTCCAGTATTGGCAAGAGTTACCAGTATTAATTCATTCGAAGGCGTTTATAAAATACCCTTTGAAATCAAGAACTAAGAAATTTTTAGAATTAAACAGGGTAAACTTGAAAACTCTAACGGGCCTATATACCGGGCACTGCCGACTAAACTATCATCTGCATAAACTCGGCCTAGCGGAAAACGCCGAGCACCGTCTATGCTCGGAGGATGATGAGAAGGCAGACCACGTCTTATGCACCTATCCTGCTGTGGAGATGATCCGATTTTCAATATTTGGCAAACTTCTGCTAGAGAATCTGGACACATTCTCACCCAATAAAGTTATCAGTTTCATTAAGAGACTGAACTTATTGGGTGAAATATAATTAGGAGTGAGCCACAATAGGCCTGCTAGTGGCCGCAGTGGAGGGTCTATAATAACCCAACCCTAACATAACCCCTAAATGCTGTTAGAGAAGTATGTTAATTATTAAAAATGTTTGCTTTAATGCAAACAGCTGGAATATATTTATTTTACTTCACTGTAACCTTAGAAAATATTTGTTTGAAATTTCTTAAACTATAAAGACTATTGTAGAGACTTGGCAACTGTGTTCTTCTGTCATATGTTTTACTGTCGATGACGTGCATCAGATTTTGTTTTATATCAACTAATAACTATAGACGTATTTAGAGTATATTCTATGACTACGAAATCATTGGTGTAATCGTTTTCAACATGGAGCAGTGGACGTAGACGTGAGTCATGAAACACATTCTGCCTATTTCTATCTATAAATGGCCATTGAACACTCGACGATAACTAGCTTCATCAGTCAGTAAGTAAGTAAACAATAATTTTTTCTTCCCATTTTTATAAAGAAAGACAATTCATTGCATGGTATACGTAAGAATATTTTATCATTTCATATTATTAGGGAATATTCCATTGGTGTTTACAATATAATATTATATCTATGTAAAGCCGCCTCTAGAATTTATCGCTACCTACCGATCTCTAATCATAACTCGTCGATATCCGAACTCTAGTAATATATTGTTATGTGTTTGCTATCCACACAAACACCTATACTAATAGATTCGTTGATTGAAATTTCAGTATCATCTAACCAGTCTACACAGTCCAGTAACGTAACAATATCATTTTCAATATACATGAATAACAACGGACTCAATGTATTCTCAAGAAGCCCTGTTCTTCCAGGCTTCCTTAATTTTTTGAATTTAAAGAAAACTGGTTTGTATGCATGGTAAAGTTAACACGGATACACGGTGTTCCAAACTTCTACAAGATGAATTACTTATCAAAATAAGTCAAAAAGTGACATGTGGTATAAAACGCACCCCTAAGGAGTTAGAGGCCCTTATAAGGATTGAGATGAAATTAGTTTTTTTCTATTATTTGAAATATCAATAGACAAAATTTTTGGCATTCGCTTAGTTTTACATGAGTTAGTTCTGTTTTGGTTATTAAAATCATGGGCTGTAACTTTTTTCAATATGATTTTAATCTTTACCATACATTTAGAATTTTTGGACAGAAGGTCCTTAATTTTCGACCTTTCGAAGGTTTTCTTTTATTTCTTAAATCTTTGGTCATCCTCCGCTTCGAATTACCCGAGGATTCTAAGACTGTAGTTTATCACCCAGCATCTTGTTTTTTACGGTGCTGTGGAAGGTTTAATCTGCCTTAAAGTCAATGTTTTGTTTAATCATGCCGTCGAGTGAGTCTTTGTTATGGTTAATAGGGATTGTCACAACTTTCCGATTGGTCCCCTAAGGCATCCTAGTGAAAGTTTCCACATCATTTTACAGGTTTTAAACAGTAATTAGTAGTATTTATTGCCAAATTGTTGTTTATGAAATGTATACATATATTGCTGGCAATTAACGTTCTAAAACACACTCATTTTCACTCAACATGCCGCGAAAATTCATCAGAATTGGATTATGGTCGAACGTGAGTTCCATAATATGGGGTACTAGCAGCATGGAGTTTTTCACGTCTTTATTAATACTCTGTCGAGGATAACATGAATGATTTGAGCTGTTGGGAATCTCAAGTGTAACGTTGTGGTGGTTTACATAGCCGTGTTGTTCGTGAAGGCAACTATAATTTTTTCTTTCCGCCATAAGGCACTTACCCTGGTTTGTTGTGGGATAGAGTATTTTATTATGTGACTCTTTTGGCTCTAAGAATTATTACGAGTCGATTTCATTAGTAGGATATTATAAATGAATAACGTATACCTAGAATTACATGATCTATTTTATATCTGCTCTTAATTTAAAACGCACAGTAGTGCGCAGTTGACTAGAGCGTGCTATTTGTCAAGCTCGACTAATCGTACTGTTTATCTTCCAATCTTTGCTCTCGCGCCAATATCCTTGGCTTTGACGATGAGCTAGGATGACAGGAGCCAAGAGCCTTCTTTATTCATATTATCGTCTCGCTGTAAGTCGGACCAACCTACTAAGGAGTGAGCTTACTCCATCGGCAATCCCATCCGCAAATACGAACGGTGTGGTCGTTTTGACAGACCTCCCCTGGTCCTGAATTGTTGCACCTCGCCGACTAGGATCTTTCATTTCTGACGCTCTTCTCTCTTCGTGTTCGTTCTTCGTCGGCTGTTGGCTCCCGACAGCGTCATCGTGTAAAGGACCAAAGCGACTGTTGCCGTCCCTATCAAGGGTTTTAATCGGTTTGGGATGTTGATAGCTTATATGACGCAGTTGCCATCATGCAGTGGTTGTCTGTGTGGAGGGTAGAGCCAAAGTTTACAGAATAAATAATTCTGTAAACTTTGGTAGAGCTATGTAGTTCAAAATGTGCAAAGCTTCCTATAGCGCTTTAGGTCTGCACAGGGCTAAGGCGCACGGCTCCAATCCGGCGATATAGCCGGTTCGGTGTCGCGTGGTTCAGGTCTCTGAAGAAGTCGACGTTTCTCACAAATCAAGGTGCATCCACAGCGCTTCCCAGCCTCTGCGGATTATAAAGCCGCGTCCAGATTAGTTAAAATTTACGTCGTGCGTGGCATTCGGCACAAATTTGTGTGTGCGAATGGTGTGCGTTACAAATTTAACAGGTCCACACTCGCATAAATTTGTAACGCACACACGAATTTATGCCGAATACCACGCACGACGTAAATTTTTATTAATCTGGACGCGGCTTAAGTTTACTTCGTGGTCGAGTGGTATGGACAATTGCCTCTCACCCTGGAGTCTCGGGGTCATTAGGAAACATCAACCGCACTTTCATCACATTCGTTCAACATCGGACTGCTATTGGACCCCCTGATACCCATTCGACCGCGGGTGACCAAAAAATTTACAGAAACAAATTAATCTAAACTACACGATTTCGTACATTATTATTATCCAGGGACGGATAGGGAGGCCGGGACGTCGGGCGTTTGCTGGTCTTCGAGGGACCGGCCGGTGTGGCCAAAATCTCTGTGTTATTAATTTTTAATTACAAACTGGTAATGGATTTCTAGAAAGTTTTTTATAAGCATTACTAATTACTAATCAGGTAGTCTACCCTTTCATAATGGTCCTCTTTATCTAAAATAACAACGGTATTACCCTTATCATCTTTTAAGTGAAAACAATATTTTTCTAGCAACTGTTTGGTAATTTTTCTGTCCTTTGTGGATTATATTTATTTTACTGACAATATTCGTCGAGATTTGATTTCTGCAAGTTTCTCTGACAAATCCTCTAGAGGAATCAGTAAGGTGTTGAATTGAACTTTTAACAGTCTCATCTAGAATGCCTTCAGACGTAGGTAATGCAACATTTAATCCCTTGTTAGGGAGATCAATTTCTTATTAACAAACCACTGTGAGGAACGATTTTTCACAATGGTGAGAACTTTTTGATAAATACTTTCTTTTGACGTACTACCAATTCATCTTTTGAGATTTTTATATTGTGACGACGCGACATTTTCTTAATAAATTTATTGTTGATTGCTAAAAACATGTTCCTCTGAAATTCGCACCATTGTTCATGTTCTAAAAAAAAAGCTTTTTGCATAGGCTTGTAATTCAAGCGTACTTCGTTTACTGTGCAGATATTTAACTTTTAAATCCAACCATTTCTGCTTTGCAAACATTGTGAAATGTGTGAAGATTTTGGAATTTTAACTTGAACGAAATTTAAAAAAACTGATTGACGTTTGCAGGTTTTCTGACACTAAGTATCTGACCCTATTAATCTAATCTTAGCACTGGCCTTATGATACAAATTCCATTCCGTTGACTGTGAAGCCATCGTATTTCTGAAATAGGTTGGAACCTTTGATGTGAAATTAACACTATGGGTTTCCATAAAACACTATAACACCACATACTGCACTCAACGCACGTTTCGCCAACCAAGTTGGTATCATCTGGAAATGATTAAAACTAACTTTATTGCCCACTGCACCATCTAATTTCTCTGTGATTGATTGCAATGATTTCATTAATAAGGTGAAAATATCCAATTTTAAGAAGGTGAAATTTTGATTTCCTTCCTCTTCAACTCACTAAACTTTGCATGACACAAAATTGTTTTCGATTCAATGATAATTTCTTCGAACAACACGAAGGAACAGCAATGGATAACTCTTTGTCACCATTCATTGCAAGTCACTTCATGAACAAATTTGAAACAGAAGCAAAAGAAGAAAGTATTTCCCCAGGATTTGGCTTAGGTGTGTGGATGATATTTTTGCAGTTTGATACAAAAGTAACTCATGTTGCAATTTTGATACTAAATTAAACGTTTCGTTTTGCATCAGATATGAAATTGAAAACTCTGGACAACCCCACCATTTTTAGATGTACTAATAATTAGAAATAGTGAAAACAAGTTATAATTTGATATACAGACAAGATACCAACCGGTATTAAAAACTCTCACCATTGTGCTCAGCACAAAAAGGCGAGTTTTATTTTTTATTTCATCGCCTATTAAGCTTTTCCCGCAATAGGGAGAGGTTTTCAAAATAAAAGTCGTTGATTAAAGATGCGAGTAATGGATATTCTGTAAGTTGAATTAATAAAATAAATATGAAATGTAAATTTAATGAGATACTTCGAAATTCCTCGATCTCTGAAAATGAACGAGAAAAACCAAAATTTGTATCGATTCCATACGACCCTCGATTGACCCGTGGTATTGGTAAGATTTTTGAAGATATAGGTATGCCAGTGGTTCATTCATCGGAAAATTAAGTACAACTTTTATGCAATTCAAAAGACAAAATTGAAACAAACGAAACGTCAGGAATTTACGAAATTGGCTGTAAGGATTGTAATCAAAAATATTTTGGACAAACTGGATGATTAAATCAAACTAGATTCAAGGAGCATATGGTTCATCTCAAATATGGTAGAACAGATGTCTATTGTTACCCAACATGCGTTTGAGAATAACCATAAAATAGATAGTAGCAATTTAAGATTAATTGGGAATACTAGAGAGCTGGATGCATTTGAGAGCTTGAAAATTACAAAATGTAAAAATTGTATGATAGTGACAGCGGGTAAATCCCACATAGCTCACTCTGTTGGTTAGTGAATGACGGTTCACCGAACCATAACAATAGTTTAGGTATAACTAGGATACATTGTTAGCATAAGGTTAGTTTTAATCACCTCCAGATGATGTCAACTTGGTTGGTAAAACGCGCGTCCAGTGCAGTATATGGTGTTTTGGTGTTTTGTGGAAAATTACGTCAGTGTTAGCCTCACATGAAAGGTTCCAACCTACTTCAGGCTCTAGATGGCAACCGTCGCTCATTAGAAGTTCACGGAATATTTTCTATTTAAAAGGGTCTGATTAGCGTGTTGCTTGAGTTTGTACGTTACCTCATGAAACATCCACTCTGTATATTTAGCATTTGACATATAAAAATATTATTTGAATGAATTCATTATTATTAGGTTTTTCTACTATAGTATTTTCGTAAATTCTGTAGAGTAAAGAAATGCTGATTCAATGGCGTGCATGCGTGAAATAATAATACAACAATAAAGATGAAATAATTTGATTAAGAATACCTATGAACTCATATTTATGATTATTAATATTTTCTTTTATAAATAGATACATTTCATTTTAGGTATGAAAAACAATCATTAGGGAAAGTTATGTTGTAATTAAATAGTTTTAATTAAAAAAGAAAACTCAAAAATGGATTATTTGTGATTTTCCTTATAAAAAATTGTACTTACAACACCTAAATAAAAACAATGAATATCTTTCTTACTCGCTGGTCTGTCTTACTTCTTACTCCAGACGTTTTCTCCCGCTGATCGAAAGTATTTCCTGCGTGTTACGTTCATTACACCATGTTTATAGGAATAATAAGATAAGTGGATGGTCTAAGATCAATTGCCTTTCGATTTCCGTGTGTGTAGGTACCTACATATGTACTATCGGGATATTCGCGACGCATAACGTTCAAACTGGTATATGTGAAAGAACTACTCTTAGCTACGCGAAAAATTGTATTAAGTATATAGATCATGTTAAAAAGATCGAATTACAGATGTGGGACCTTGATACCAAGATGGATAATCCCATTAATCCAGTCATAATAAGAGTAGCTGAAAGCAGTAGTGAAAGTAAAGAAATGTTTCCATATTATATATGTATAGTCAATAAATAAGTGATCGTCTATAAATAGTTTTCGTCCACAACTTAAGTGTTCAAGTGCTTTTTAATGTGTGTATAACATATATTACGTAATCCTGTATATTGTATTATTGGTATATATTGTGTTCGTGAATTGTGTGTAGTTAAGTTTACATTGTTTTGGTGAGTTATTTTTTCATTCAGAGTTTATTGTTGATTTTATTAACTGTCCTACCTATCCAAATATCTCCCTCTACCTATTCCTGTCCTGGCAAGGGATGCTTTTACCTGCCCATGGTCTTTGCTGGGCAATAATAATTTTCTAATGAGGTATCATATTTTTGCTATGAATAACAGTTTTATTTCTTTAAATTGTTATTGGCTAAATGAAGCAACATATATCGTAAAATATTTTCAGTTGCAGATACATATTTTAGAGAACTAAATTTAATTATTTTGCGCTGATTACTAATTTAATTTAAATAAAACTTTTAAATGTTTCAAAATATTTAATGCATAAATATGTATCTAAATATATACAATTTTAAAAATCAAATTCATTTTAAGATCTATCTGTACTATGTCCAATGTTACGTTACGTTCCAGACTGTACCGCTTAACTCGGGTTTATGCAATTAACTTTTTTCTACCTGTGCTTGAGAAGGGTCGCCTAGTCGTCCAACGGTCTTAACATTCGTCTCGAATAGTTATCAATTATTTTAATTATATGGTCCACTACAGCGATTTCCAGCAAGGTTTTTATTTTTATACAAGGCGACCTGATCACATAAACGAAAGAGACGGGTGTATATAGATTGGTTGAGACACGTGTACATATTTTATTTTTTGCATGTGCCCCCCTGTATTTAATTAAAAGCTTTTTCACTTTGATAATTAGCCGACAAATTTTTTGTTCTACTCTATAGAATTTACGAAAACACTATAGTAGGTCTACTGAATCATTTTTCTATACAACGAAGGTTTATATTTTATTTGACGAAATTTTAAAATTATTTACCAATTATTGATTATTTCAATAAAATTTAGATACCTAACCCCCTTGTCTACCACCACACTGTGCTCCCAAAATTTTTTTGCAGCTTGTAGGGGCCGAGCGAGGGTAGTTACCGTCCCTGATAGTATCTGATCTGTTCAACTATGTGAAAATTAAAAAAAAAATTAAATTGCAAAATGTTTCTTGTCCTGCTGTAATACTTGTAACACGGTATCATATTAAGCCACTGGGTAATAAAATGATGAATAACAAAACCAGATACTTTGAGTTTACCATCAACAACATTTTTATTCGTACCTATATATTGTTATAAAAACAAACATAATCGAGCTCCACGTAAACTTGAACTACCGTGACATAAAATTGGCTGCGTTTTTTTTGAATAAATACATATATTACCGATTAATTTCATATTCCAGTAGACGAAATTTTCAGAATAAGCGGGTAAACAAAATGCGTAGTACGTTCGGGCCTTGACCCGGGGTGTACCCTTGAACTCTCACATTGCGTGCGCAAGAAAACGCACAAAACATTTATTCAGCCCTGTTCGTCACTTTATTTTCGCAGTAATGTCACCTCTAACAAAGTCAAATTAACTCGCGTGTTCAACAATAGAACATACTAAAAATGGAATCTCCGAGGCAATCACTTATGTTTACGGAAATTCATCTTAAAACGTTATATTTGTAGCCATGCGCAGTTTTTTATAAGGATCGATAGTGTTAGAGTTACCCCTAATGTCGGGTGGAGGCGTCGCCCACACTTCCAAGGTCAGCGGCCTGACCCGGCGTCGGGGATTGACCTCGTTCCATACTGCAGACGCTGAACTCGGTTGTCTACGTCCGTTTCTGCCACTGAGACTCAAAAAACAGATACTCTCCTTCTTCCAGCTCGACACAGCTAGAATGATGCATGGTCGCTTGGGGGTTTTTGTATTATTCCGACTGCAATTTCAGAACGGGATTAATTTAGTAAGGGTGCGAACACAGCCGGATTAACCAATGGTGTATACGGGCTGTAGTCCAGGGTCTCTGCATGTAAGGGGGTCCCCAACAAAAGAAATCATGTAAGACGTAAAGAAGTAGAAAAAAAAAATAAGAAGTAAAAATATTCCTAGATAATAAAATTGATTATAAAGACTTATTAATTCAAACGAAAGCGTAGAAAGGCTACACTATTCATATATTTTTTCCGAAGTGAAATTTACATCTGTATGTAGGAATTCACAACTGTAAATCGGAATTCACACTTGTTATGTATTAATTAGCAATTGCAATGTAAACTAGAATGTAATAAAAGCATACAAATTATTCTTAAACAGTGTCTAATCTCTCCTTAAATTAAGCTCAGATTTTCTTCCGTGTAAGAGGTTATGGAAAAGGTTATAACCCAGCCAATTTGTAGTTTGTTATAGTTTTGCAGGTTGACGTTGTACCTTATTCTAAAAAAATGAACAATCCAGATATTTTAGATGTTGATTTAATCTTTGATTTTAGATCACGGAATACCTCGACAGTTATTTCAAAGACCGGACCTATTTCATACTCATGCTACAGCTTTTTTCGATCAGTTTAGATTGACTAAAGAAACTATGATACAATTATTACCATCTCATACATGCAATTTACCGAACGGCTTCTTTTTTTTTGTAGTGACTCGGTCATGATCTAACAACTTAATATTCACTTTCAAAAACTACCTAAATTACTTTAACCGTAAGCAAACTGTTTAGTTTATAATCAATCACGGAACAGAACATTTTTGTTCAACCAATCAGCATTAAATTTTAGTAAACATGTTTCAAGGCGTTCGTAGGGCAAAATTACGCCTTACGTTAACATCCATTTAATGTTAAGTTGAAATGTAAATAAACAATCATTGACCTAATAATAGGTAAAAACAATCGATACATAACCATACTTTTCTGTCAAAATCAGAGTTGAGAAATATGCTATGGGGCAGTTCCAGTAATCCCCAAACAGAATCAGTCAACTTCGTTAAGAAAAACATAACTTAAGGACGGCTTAAAAATAAGTGACACTTAACAAAGCTTATAACTGGGCGTTAACCATTCTTATCTACTGCTCAAATACATTTATTATAAGAATTACAGTCTTGCCTGATTTACAAATTGTTATTGTAAATCCTGATAACAATTAATGTAAATTTCGTCTTACAATTGTGAACTCCAACATAAGAATTGTGAAATCCCAGGTAAAATTGTGAATTCCTAGATAAATTTGTGAATTCTGACATACGATTGTGAAGTCTGATATACAATTGTGAATTACAAGACACATTTGTGAATTTCGACTTACAATAATAAATTCCGACATAACAATTATTAATTCTCAGATACAATTATGCATTTTGACACGAAATTGTTAATTCCAACATATAATTGTCAATTTCGACATGGCAATTGTGAATTCAGAGATACAATTGTGAAATACAACATAAGTGTGATTTGCAAGATATAATTGTGAAATCTGACTTACACTGTGAATTTTGACTTACTATTGTGAATTCCAACACGCAATTGTGATTTTCATGTTAGAAAAAATACATGAAGAGTGTGGTATTTCTACGCTTTCGTAAATTCATGCTAATAAATTTACAATTTTATAAAAAAATTTCGTAGAAGTTATTATTAGATTTCGGATATCAGTACGCATCATAACAAGTGTAATAAAAGAAATTAACTAGTAATAAAAGCAATAAACTGTTACAATTTATAACAATGTATGCACAACTTACCCTCTTAACTAGCTTTGTTATCACAAACTAGAAAAGATCTGTAAAAACTTTGCAACATCATGTATGCGATGAAAGGCAAGGACGTTTAGGAGATTTAAGAAACACTTTTTGTACTTGCTATTAATGCATCTACCTCTGGAAAACCTTGTCGATTAGTTTCTGTCACAAGGTGTAAAGCATGCACTTTACACGTAACATGTACCAACCTACAACCGTGTTCTTGAAGAGAACGGCCTACCGAATGCATTATCGCGGCACCATCGGTCACAAACATCAACACTTGACTTTTTAACAGGCCAAATTTTTCTAACGTCTCATACACCACCCGTGTTATTGTTTGGCCAGTACACCCAGTTATGCTAGCTAGTAACAATGGAAATGCGGGTTTAAGAGGGTGCAGTTCACGTACTATAACATTTATAATAGATTTTTTTTTACAATATGTCGTCTCGTCAACACATAACCACAGCCGTGTAATTTTTAGTACACATTTGATCTTATTTAAAATAGGTGCATTTTTTTTTAGTTTTATGTTGCACAGAATTTACGTCACGTTTACAATCACGTTTGTCCCAGCACATCAGGTCTGTCTCGCACATCTTAGAAACTATTATAGCACCATTGTAGAATAAATCCGGGAATTCACGCCTTGCAATGCGTAGACATGCCTTCCCTACTCCAAACCCACCGCGGACGTAAGGTCAATTTTTATTTTTAAAGTAAAAAAAATCATTACTTTGAGCAGGTTTTTCGGAATTTTTACTGTGTACATACAATCACCCACATGTTCTCTGTAAACTGTCATATTGTTTGTTTGTTTTTATATATAAGTACCCTTAATTAGAAATGTATATAAAATAGGAAATAAAGCTGATTAAATTGGAATTGGGAATTCACTGATTAGTTTATTCACTTTGTCAGAGTATAGCCGTTTTTGACTCTTGGGCATGTCTGACATACTTTATTATTAAATTAATATCAAGAATAAAATGCAGCAAATAAAATTATTAACAACACAACGGAGAGTTGTACACAACACGTGGCACAACAATAGACTAAAATCAAATGTTAGTCTTTGCTAAAATAATAAACAAGTCTCGCTTACGTATTTGGGTATTTTTCTACCTGGCACCGCCCCTGACTTGCGGACCGATTTGCCAACTCTAATAATCTGTATAGAGTGAGAGTACGCATTCATCGCACTCTATCGCGTAGCCGCGTACCCAATATAAATACACCTACCTGCATAAACGAAGGTAAATGTCAACCTAGGATTTATGGATTCATTGAGTCAATTATTGACCTAGGTCATCGAGCTCATGAGCCCAAAGCTCGCATCCCATGCTTGTTTTTATATTGCGTGACCACAGTCGTTAGCATACAAAATGTAGTACTGATGTGCATAGGTTAAAGAGCTATGGGCCAAAAGTTACCAGCTCAATGTTTATTTTATAGTGCGAATAGAGATCAAGAAATTTAGGCAAACAGTTAAAAACCTTTTACTAAAAGGCTCATTTTCATAAAGGTTTTCTTATTACTAAACGTGTGGTTTGATTTTGTTCGTTTGACCATAACTAGCGAAAACTATTTGGCTTGGGTGTAGGGTTGTTAGCTCAGGAAAACGATTCACTGAGGTTAGGTTAGTGAAGTTTTGTAAAATGTTCTTGGCTAGAATAGAAAGTGTTCAGTAGAAACGAAGCTTGATAGTAGAATCATTACAAAGTACATGGTCTGAGTCATTGGGGAATGAAGACTCTGTTCACTTTCCACAAGGCAAGTTGGAAAACGTTTAATCTCATAGTTTCATAAACATATTTTTTTCTCTTGATAACATTCAAATAGCCATGCTTTTATTTTTGTCTTTTTATATGGTGGATCGTCAAATTCTATTTTAGTAGTGCATTTGTATCTCAAAAAGGAAACAACAATGCAACTGGGACGATAGATTAGACAAGGAAGAGACATTTATGGAGAGTAGCAAAGTACAGAGTGATTACTCAATTGGCGCTCTAACCCTTTTGTCTCAATGTGTCACATTTAGTGAACATAAAGAGCTCTATGAGAACAGTCCACTTGCGCCTGTCAAAGGTAATAAAAACAAAAAAGAGAAAGTGAAAACGTTTAACGTACAGGGTGTTTTTAAACCCTGTGGGGAAAATAATTAGAGTTCCTTAGATAAACACTGTTCTGAAGATGTTTGGCAACGGAGCTACAAGCCCGAAATTTGTTTTGTGAGATATGTTTTCCGAATAACTTCGAACGTATTTGTTCGATCTTACATTAGTCAAATCTAAAATTTGTTTAGATAACATTAATCAACAATTAATTATAATATATACATTTAGTCATTGACTCGGCTTGATATATTTATTTACCGTCGGTCTGTTTTCGCTACCTGGAAACTTTGTCGAAACTCTTCTCTATTGAAGATTACCAATTTCTTACTAACATCTAATGGACCTACTGATTTATATCCCCCTCCGAAGGATGGTATATCACCTACACAACCCTCGCTCAAGATTGCATTGCTTCTGCGTATACGCTGATATATCCGCTAGAGGACAGGACGAGGTCGCCTAGTTTCACTTGAGTTACCATCCAAACGACTACCGTTGCTTAACTACAGGGAGTTTGCTAAGTGAAGATAATTCCTTGGATGATTTTAAAGAAAAAAATTTCTACAAACACAGGCCCGAAAATGCGTGTCCGCAAAGTTATGGTTCTTCAGAGTTATAAAATATTTGTGAAAATTCTACCTACCAATGAATTTTTAAACCATAATTTAGAATCACCCTGTATTAGAACTCTATACTTTGAATGTTTTTATTATGTAGGACCGAAATATGTACTGTGTGCTCTACTTTCTAACTATATTTTAGTTTTTTTATAGATCTATCCTACACCACACTCAACACGACATACACGATACTAGCTCTGTAAAAATATCGTATTAAGAACCAAAAATTTGCGAAAAATTCTACTAATTTCATTAAATTAAGTTTTTATTCAATATTCTAATTACAGGAACAGGTATTCAAAAATATTAATAAATTCACAACGTAGTCATAAATTAATGAGAAAAGTATGTAACACATATAAATTATATTACCCAACGGAAGACGAAGAAGAAAAGCAACATTTAGATGATTTTTTCCCTTATCTTTTACCTACTTAGTTTTTATAACTTCAATAAAAAGTTCCTAAACGTGGTAACAAACGAAATGAGAGCTGGCGCTCGGATACCGCAATGGTAGCCGCAATAAATAATAAAAGATAAAGTTAGTCAAGAATAAGGATATAATTTAGGTTGTTTTATGTGTAGAAGCTGTAAAGTTTTGGCAAGATCTCATTCTCTAGTTTCGGGACCCTCACCCTCTAACCACCCTTGCCAGACACGGGAATAGGCCAGGGTTGGGGAGAGCACTGCACTTGATATGGTTCATTCGCTTTACTTTCACTAACACACATAGGCGTCTCAAGGAAGATACATCAATAAAAACTCTAACGGAGAGAAAGTAGAACAATGTATAATTAGAAGCAATATTTAAGAGTATATCGCAGATATACTATCTTCGGAAATTTATGTTGTTATATCTATTTAAGAAAACTATATAATTCAATATAATAATATATGCCGATAATGCATTTAATTGTTTTTTTCTAAAAGCATCTGGGTACGTGTTTAATAAGATATATTAAAGGTTTTTACATATTTTTATGACAAAATATGGTCACAAAAGGACGTTCTCAGATGGAGCCACTAGTTATAGTTTGATTTAACATAATGCATGACGTTTATTACACCCAGTTGAATTCTTTGAGTAGGTCATTGTTTAGACCCTTCTGAAAGCACGCTTATGCTTTAATCTTGATGGAGGTAAGGATAAAAATGAAAAAAAAAATCAATAAGATCTAAAACAAATGTGTTTTTTTAACTGTGTCTAGTTTTTTTATGACAGGGAGTAGAGATGAAGGGCTCGCATAATAATGAATAAAAAGTCATCTTGCAAGGTAATAAATACATTAAATATCATTTTATTCTACGATAGAAACAAATTTTACTTTTACAAATACATTGAAATGCAATTCTGACGATAAATAAAATTCATGAACGATAATTTAAGATAATTTAGAATGGTCTACGTAACGTAAATACTACATTTATATCTTTTTTTTACAATGCTTTGCCCTCATCCTCTCAATGGCATGGTGATACTTGTACGTAGATGTTGGGCAGGCTCTGGGCGCGGAATCCTCAGGAGGTAACAGTTGCATATAAATAAATTACAAATACAATAGGGAACTTGTCCATATTTTTTTTATTTCATTAAAATGTGTGTTTATGTATAAAAACACATCATACCAAATATCAGCCCTTAAATCGTAGTACTTATTTTGCAATAATTAATTAAAGTTGGAATGGTCCGTCAGCAAATTCAAACAAGGCGAAACGCGCGGGAGCCACTGTGACGTCACTCCGTGTGAACACGGGACGGAGCCGAATGTTTAGCCGCCAGTCACGGGCATTTATTTGGTTGGCATCTTTTGTCTCGGTTATTGTACTTTGGTGTGATATTCGGTTTGTTTATTCGATTTAACTTGTTTGTGTTTTGTATTTAACATGGAAAATATTATAAGTACTGCATCGTGCCATTGTGTGTAAATACAACTATTAAAGCTCCAAATAAAATTTTCATTCGGGTACCTGAAGAAAAGAATCGCCGATCAAAATGGCTAAGGGCATGCAGAAGAGATAGGGGATATTTCTATTAAGAACAGTGCTATCCATGTATGTGAAGATCATTTTAATGTAAGTATAATAGCCCAAATATATAAATACGTTATTGAGTGTTTGAAAAATATAAAATTAATGGTTATCTAGCCAGGTAAAAAATAGCATTCTTATTTTACTGTTCCAGTATTTATAAAGCGTGTTATTTTTTTTGTTTTATTAAATAGTAGGTTTATTTGTAAAGGAAAATATATGAATATTTTTTAAATAAATAGTAAGGGGTTATAATATTTATTTTTTTGTTTCAGATTGAGGAAGACATGGAAAATTACATTAGGTTTAAACTGATGGGTGGCAGAAAAAAAATTAAGCCTGATATAGTCCCTCACATTTTTTATTGCCAGCCAGACAGAAAAAGATCGTTTTCAGTTTCTTCAAGGGCAGCAGCTGTTAAAAGGGCTAAAAGAAGAAATATTGATGAAGCAATAGCTTCTACTTCTACAGTAACGTCACCGGGAACATCACAGACTGATCCAACTAGTGTCAGTCCTCAAAGTTGCCCTCAATCCGAGCCTCAACCACTAATTGACATGGACTTGGAAACGGATGATACTTTGCCACAAAAAAAGAGCTTTATCAAAAAGGGATGTTTCTGTGCAAGCCCACCCTGTAAGGGTTAGAAGTAAAGCAGTGCAATGTAAACTAAAGTTGAAAGTTAATGTTAATTTTTAATGTATGACGCAGCCATAAACATATCAACTCTGGGTAAATTGTCTGATTGTCCTTTTCTATAACCCGCATCAACCATTTTTAATGCAAGTAGGTATTCACCACATAAATTATTAAGAAACAGTCACAAAACGCCTAATCAATGCACCAAAATTAAATAAAACTGCTTCCAAAAACAACAGAACAGCACGCTGTGGGCACATGGGTATTATTAGGCTTTCACACGGCTTTCAGGTGCTGGTCCACCGTCACCTCTATCAATACGCATGGTCTGACGTCACAACCAATGGCAGCGCGTTTTAAGCGGAGATACAATTATTCAAATTTTAAACCTTTATAACTCAGTTAAAAAAAAAAAAAAATTTAAACTTTTTCTTTTTACATGGGGTTTTTAATGACATCATCTTACGATTTTAACTGTTTTTACATAATTTTATTATTTGGGCAAGTTCCCTATTGTTTGAAATTGGCTCTATGTGTCAAGCTCAACTGCGCTGTATCTCCGCTCCACTTTATATTTTATGAATGAAATTTTGGTACAAAGACAATCAGGACATTTAAGTGTATCTAAATGACTCTTATTTTTATTTTTTTCAGTAATAAAAGTTATATTTTCCGTCTCTATAATCATATTGACAGATTTTTGCTTTTAGATCTATCGAGAGTAGTTTATAATTGCTTCGAGGATCTTCACTTTCTTTATTAAAATTATTTAAATACATTCATAATAGGATCGCCCTTCAAGACATACGTCCATGGTAAAATCTTATGACTAAAGCTGGCAGAAATGGGCGGCGGCACATAGTTGTACGCATCATAATAAGCGTAATAAAAGAAGTTAACTAGTAACAAAAGCAACAAACGGTTACAATTTATAACAATGTGTGCACAAATTATCCTCTGAACTAGCTTGATGAACTGGCTTGGTTATCATAAACTGGAGAAGATCTGTAAAAACTCAGCTGCAGCATGAGGTATGTTTCTATGGTTTACTTATATTTTGAGAACGACCGTTCGACATCTACTGATGTGATAAAGGCATACTTAAAATAGTCCTTGAACGCATTTAACAGATCTGGAGATGCACCATCAGTACCATTACAAATGTTTTAATCTGATAAAACCGGTGTCTTGCTTTAACAAACGTGCGAATTTTTCTGTGACGCGCTCACTTTTTGCGTTTCCTATATCGTGTAACAGTCGATTTATTTCGTCCACTATTTACAGTGACTCCGCTAAGGACAACGCACTATTTTGTAAGTTTTTTATGGCGTTATGTAATCTTTTATAGGTTTTGTGAAAACTGTTTCAACGGAAATACATTCGTCTGGCTTTCCTTAATAGCTACAGCCTTGTCGGATTGAATCGTAGATCACAACGTTTATTTGTTGTAAATATTCAGCATAATAAAAAGCTGCCTTCAGTTTACCGTTACCGTTTAACAAACTTTATTTATTATTTTATACTTTACATAAGAAACCTTAAACTAATGTATGTTATTTGCTTTACTTATCTCATTGTATAATGGTATAAGTGTATATATATATTCTGACGGGCGTTACAGATCGCGAGGCGCGGTACACACCCGCAGTGGCCGCTGTTGTGGCCTAGACTAAGTGATGTTTCTATTTTATTTTTATTTTTCAGCTTTTCCCTGACAACAAAGCAATTGCCGAATTAGACAGAATGTTTAAGATAATTAGATAGACATCATGTTTTTGTTCTCTTGATTTCTTTCATGTATACAGGAAAAATAGACCAAAAAAACCTGTTTAATGTTCAATTTTTATTATTGTTGGATTGCTATTGGGATCTATGTGGTAGGGAGAGGTATAAGGGGGTGGGGTAGTGTGACAGGAGAGTTACTGCGTGGGTGTGTATGGTCCGTATGTCTGTCTTGTTATGCTTGTTCGTCGTAAAGCGGTAGTCTTTCGTAAATATATTTGTGTGTGTGTTGTACGTTATTGTGTCGTCTACGACGTGTCATGTCTCTCGTCAGTACAGAGGTCTGTGTGTTGTTTTTTAGAAATTTAGTCGCAGTCTCGTAGATATACGGTTGTATGAGTTATAGTCTGTGCTGTTCGTGTAATTGTCTCATGTTCGTATATCTGTTTGCGTTTGTCAGTAATCTTAGTAGTTTATTCTGGGTTGTCTGGAGTCGTTTGTACTGCATGTCCGACATGTGGCTCCATGCCGCACACGCGTACGTCATCGTCGGTCTAAGTGTGGTCTTGTAAAGTAGGAGTTTGTTGTTTGTCGAAAGTATACTGCGTCTGTTTATCAGGGGATATAGTCTATTTAATGTTGCGTAGGTTTTGTTTATGGTATTTGTTATGTGTCGTTTAAAAAAGAGTCTTTTGTCTAACGTGATGCCTAGGTACTTCACGTTGTCTTTTTCTGTTATCGTTTTGTCGTTAATTTTCAGTTTGGTAAATGTCTTTATGTTTGTGAATTTTTTTGTTAATGTAATGGTCTCCGTCTTGTTCTCGTTAAGATTAATTTTCCATGTTTTGTAATAGTCCGTCAGTTGGTCCATGTGGTAACGTACTTTTTGTGTCGCCGTCTGTGCGTAGAAAGATTGTCCGTAAATAGTCGTATCGTCTGCGTAGAGAATTGTTTTTCTGTTAGGATGGGTGGGTAAATCGGAAAGGAAGAGGTTAAGCAGGATGGAGGAAAGGACAGTGCCTTGCGGCACGCCTGCTTGGACGGTTTTGAGCGGCGACATCGCGTCGTTAACCCTCACTCGAAATTTTCTATCAGAGATATAATATATAATAGTTTTATAAGACTGACAAAATATGGGGGAAGTTCTAGTTGGTTTTTTTTTTAATTAATTTTTAAATAAACTGGTTATCTGGAATAAGATGCTTTTTATTTATGATTTTGTTTAGTCTGTATTATTTTTTCTGTAAGCTTGCTCATCGCATTTAACAGTGAAATTGGGCGATAGTTGCCTTCAGTAATGTACCCCAACGGGTAAGAATCGGCTGTGGTGGTTCAGGAATACCGGGAGAGTAGCTATGAAATGCGCATAAAACGTTTAGGATATTTAAGAAACACTTTTTTTGTACTAGCTATTAACGTATCTACCTCTGGAAAATCTTGTCGAATAGTTTCTACCACAAGATGTAAAGCATCCTTTACACGTAACATGTACCAACCTACAATCGTGTTATTGAAGGCACGGCATAACAAACACATTGTCACGGCACCATCGGTCACAAACACCAACAATTTTGTTTACATCTCCAGCACCACCCGCGTAATTGTTTTGCCAGTACACTCAGTCACTTGCTGGATAGTAACAGTGAAAATGATTTAAGAGGGTCCAGTACACGTACTATAACATTTAAATAGATTTTTTTACAATCTGACGTCTCGTCAACACATAACCACAGCCGTGTATTTTTTAATACACATTCTTGCAGCTCGCTTCGCTATTTAGTATTTGTTCGCCGGTCGTAGCCGCTAAACACCTAATGTCACATCATTGAACCGCCCCACGACTTGCTAGCTTTATTTATTACAGTTTAAATGTCACTGGCGATTGGGATTTTGAAGGACCTACTAATTTTTTTATTCCTGAACTCGTAATTGTTTAAGAGGAGAATTTATAAAATATCCTTTGAACAAAATCGATGAACAGTCCTAAAAAGTGTAATTTCCTAAATCAAGTAAATAAAGCAGATCCTTTAGGACATTATCCTTAGAGTGAATTACGGAAATTAGTGAAAAAAAATATAAGAAAAAAAGGTACTCTAAGGGCCGATCTTTCCATCTCTTATTAAATTTATTCGGTATATATATAGTTTCGTTGTATACAATTGTATCAATAATTGCTCCCATAGAACATATTAATTTAATAGATTTAATGGAAAATGAAAAAATCGGTCCTAAAAAATAAATAAAATATAATAAAGTAACAGCTAATATGTACCAAAGTATGCACATATTAAAAAAGAAAGTTTTATTGAAGAATGCTTAATTAGTTCTTTTTTTTAAGACATTAGATGATTAAATTTCAATGTCTCATAATTTATAAAACAAATAGTTAGTAACCTAACATAATTACGTAAATGTTATACATTTTAAACGGATACAATGTCAAAGTAATTTTAGTGAAAAATAATTATAACGGTATCGTACACAGTATAAGAATGATACTTTCGCTTCTTTCATGTATAAAATTTGGTCAGATGGCTATGGCGTGAGACAAAAATCTCATCGGCCAAGGTTACTAGGATACAGTGATCCTGTTAAATATAGGCTCTTTAGTGTTGTCTATATATACGCCCGCGTTCCTTACGATACGCAGTTCTGACTGTCTTTACTCCATACAATGTTGCCAATTCATATTAATAAAGAGAGAACAATATGATAAATCGTCTATTTAATGTACTATATTCCAAAAATCATTACATTTAATGTCTTTAATTTGTATACGTAGTATTTATAGGTGTATTAAAAAGTTAAGTAAAGATTGAAATTGTATGGGCAAATATTTACTGTTGTATAATAATAGCGCACCTTTTATATGTATATAAAACAATGGATACTGATTCAACGAAAACTGTTATGAAGAATCAATAGGTATTAATAAATATTTAGATGGGACAATTACACATCACATATGTTTGCAAACTATCCATGTTGTGTAACAAGTCTCGTAAATCTTAGCTGCTGTTTCGAAAGTTTAACCGTATGAAAATCATTAAATTGGATGAATTAATTAATTTAAGGATATTATGTTGATATGCGTTCTTTAATTTATATCAAATATAAGTAGACAGTTTTTTCAGCATTAGAAAACCCACTGTTCTACAAATATATACCTACATATAATCATCAAAAGACGATACCGTATCTAAACGAGAATGAATTTAGAATTGAAGAGGTTCCGGAGTTTACTTGCAATGGAAGTTTTGTATTATGCCAATATGAGTCTGATTTTCTTCGTTTTTTGTGGACAAATTTATACATTTTTACTTTCTTATATCTAATATAAGGACGTTTAGTAATCGTGATTTATTGGACTTCAAGATTTTGATTGATATATACGTTTTGAACCCTCCTGAATCCATTCTGGCTATTTTCCAGTGTGTGTGTGTGTGTGTGTGTGTGTGTGTGTGCATCTGTGTGGCTACGATAACTCAATAAAAAAAATAAGCTTTGATATAAAGCTCTCAAATTTGGTACACGTGTTCTAAAGGCCAAAGACAACGATAAATTCGATGATGAGCAAAATTGACCAGCAGAAAGGAAGTCCACGGGACCCAAACTTTTTGAATTTGTGTTTACAAAAATATGTATTTTTGATGAAAGATTATAAATGTCTACTATATCAGGCCAATAAAATATATTTTCCAAGTATTTACATAAAGCTGATATAATCTGAAATTTTTTACAGATATGACATCATAAAATGAGGTTAGGATAAATTTGGCAGTTTCACATTTGAAATGTCAAATTTAGTTACAAAAATATCAATGTCAATAAGAAGAAATATATGACATGAATTATTATTGACAGTATCGAACGACGCTGATAATTAATTATTTAAACATTATAATGAAATATTTCAAGATACACTATTAAAATAATTTAATTGAGGTAAGAGAATTAAATAGAATGATTGTTTTAGATCAGGAAGATATATACTGGTATTAGAAAGTTATGTGCTGGCCACATCAGATATTTTTAAATTTAATTTTGATTAATACGTTGAAATAAAAATTTTAGTTCCAAGACAGTGTAGAAACTGTAGTTTTATGTCAATTTATAGTTTATCTCGAAATTATATTTGGGATATCTGCAAACGGCACTATTAAATGTCACTTTTTTTGGGCATGTCGTTTATATGCAGAATAAAAAGGTGGGGTCCAAAATGGGAATTCTTTTATAGATCCAGCTGTCATGATATGGGTTTACTTATGAACAAATCTTACGCTTGCCCACAATTACAATTTCGCAGAGATTAAGCTCTTGAAAATTGAGTGAAGTTCAACCCTGTTTAATTATTAACAGTTAAAACTGAAAAATTCAACCGTAAATTCTAGGATATTATTAATCTTTGTCGGGTGGATGTCTTTAAGATACAGTACAAATATATATCTTATTGATTTATCTGACCGTTGTGTGCTGCCATAATGTCCGTAAATCATTGATTTTAGAGATCGGGAAGTAGCGATAAATTTCAGAGATGACTTTTACGTAAATATAATATATCTATTATAAACACCTAATTAAACATTCCCAAACAATGTTAATTAATAAAATATTCATATGTACTATGCAATAAATCTGTTTTCTTTAAAAAAATGGGAACAGAAAATTAACGGTTTTTATCAGATAATTGCAGCCATTAAAAACAATTCCTACTGACTAGTGACAGATGGGGAAATGCTCGTTTTTGTCGAATGTCCAGTAGCAATGCGTATGGGGAGATCGTGTAGCTATCACGTTACTCCCACTGTCCAAGCTGAAAATGAGTACGTAGTATTTATACCACGTATATGTGAATAACAGTGCGAAATTAAAGACAACGGGGCGAAACATTTTTAGAATGCCTCGTTCAATTGCTTTACAAGATAAAGTGAACTTGTGGATGTTACCAAACTCACCTAAATAACCAATATCTTAATATTGTGTCATATGTACATGAACATATTTACGCGGTGACACATCAACTAGCTTCAACACTGGAATTGACGTCATTTATCACTATCTCGCGAGCTCTGAATATTTTGTCAATATTTTGAGATCCGTATTTAATATAATCCATACATACAAAAAAAATTAAGATTATTCAGAGCCATTTTAGAAAAATAAGCTCTATATGGAAGTGGAAATAAAAGGTACATGCAAACTTAAATCCTTCTTGAGAACGATCTATAAAATTATGTTATACTTATTTCAAAGAACTAGCTGAACATAATTTTCTGGATTTTGAAAGCGTTTACAGCGCCTCGTCTCTCTATACAAGAATAGAGTTTTTAGGCTATTATTAAAAGTTTTAAAGTATCTAGTAGTAGTAGTAGCTACTTATTTTACTAGGCAAGTAGGCCACAATGGGCCCTTTTTACCTAGGGACCTACAGTTTAGCGTGGACTCCGAACCACGGTCTTCGACTGTCAACTAACCCACCGCCTGGGCCTGCCCGCCTGCACCGCTAGCAGAGTGGCAAACCTCCTGGGTAGGTCTCTTTGACCCTCCACCCGGGCTCGCCTCTCCGCCTGCATCAGGCTAGCGGCCTTCCCGGGATTGTCTGTTGACAGCCTACCGAATTAAACGGATGTCCATACCTCATCCCCTTTAAAGTATCTAACTAAACTGTCATTTTTAAGCAAGTTTATTTAAAATTAGTCATTTATTTACCCCGATGTAATTTCTTTTGCCAAATGACACTGCGGTCAGTTATAATTCGTTTACAATATGAAAGGTTTATATAACTTGTTTTATATTATATATATTGTTATTCTTTATCTGTAGATTAATAAATATAAACACGTAACTTATTTCCCTTTATTTACTTAAAAATAGGTTTAAAGCACACAATATATATATGGGATTTTTAATAACGTTATTGGCAACAGTGGTCCAATAAACAGCTCCCCAGATAAACTGAACGACATATTCGCTAAAATATTTCAGTTTAACCTTGAACTTGAACTCGGAAAGTGGAGTCGTTGCTCTCAAAGAAGTCATGAGCTCTTAACACACTACATCATCAAAGATTACATTAAACTCTGAGAATTACGAGGGAGATTGTAACATAATGGAATTAATAAAGCATATCATATACGAATGAACATGTTCACAGTTCGAATATTTGGGAACGGGAAATAGTTTAACCATCATATACATGTTGTAATATATAGCACAGTCATTCACTATTATAAATTTATTCTAATCAAAGTATAGCACTTATTGTCATGCTGTGACATTAGACAAACACTTATTATCCTTTCTTTTATTATAATCTGCATAAAAGTTAGATGATACGATGAAAAACAAGTCTAAATAATACAACTAGTCTCTAAAAAGAGATCAGATATGTCTTGGGATACTGTTCTTACAAAATAATTATTACACGGACTATTTCCCTCACATTATAAGAACCAATGAAATAGCAAGATTTTGAAAATTTTAACCAATAAGAACAAACTTTTAGTGAAAATTGCATTCTAAGTGAAAATTTTACATAAAATTACAGCGAAAATTGCACTGGGCTTAACAGCTTCGTCAGTTGAATCAATATAAAAACCGAAAATTTTTTCTTTCTTTTTTTATTTTCCTGTGAAGATAACAGGCTTATAGAAGCAAAAGGAACATAATTAATTACCTACTTTTTTAAATATTTTGGGTTTTTCTATAATAATAATTTCAAAACCGATTTTTAAATAAATCCGCTTAAAAATTGTGAGACGGGAATAAAAGTATATCCAGCCGTGATTATAATAATTTAAATTGTTAATTCAGGTAATAATAAAGAATATTTCTTGTTCTATGTTTTGTTCTGGAAATAGTCTAATAAGTAAATTTCGTGTATTAAAAATAATTTAAAAATTCAGCATTCAAAACGTGTTGCCTATAAGAAACCGCATTCGTTCATTTTGATGTGATTTGACTGAAAATGTACCCTCGACTGTGTCTCGGGCAGTTTTTATCAAATCACATCAAAATGAACTCAAGCAGTTTCTAGGCAGCACGTTTTCATGCGCTGAATTTTCAATAATTTTAATGCACTTAATGTATTACCGCAGAAAATTATATACTGTGCACAGAAAATTAAGTAAATTGGAAAAATCACACTTAAATACGTCCCTGCAAAAAATTTTTCCATGTGTCTGCTTCTGCATGGTTTTTAGACGTCCAGAATAAAAAAGTTCTCTTTTTTATCGCGTGTTTTTTCTAATTTCGAATGGATACAATTAATTCTTATTCTGTAGTTAATTGCGTTCAAGCGAGTGTTTGGAACGTAATATGTGAAGTTATTGAACAAATATAGAAGCAAGGCATCATTTATCACAACATTAGGCCAATAGGGATATTGTAGTATCTTTGGTATGCTCCAAGCTGGATTGCGTTTAGTCAACCTTGCAACAGAATTAGGAGTAAGCCAAAGTCTCATTAGTAGGCTTTAGAATCTATTTTTGGAAACTAGGGATTTTGGTCTGTCAAGTCATCCTTCACAACGAGCCTCTCGGTTTAGTGCAGCTGACCACGTAGCCCGTTTTAGATGGGCACGGGATCATCAAAATTTTGACATGAAATGGGTTACAGTTTTATTCAACGATAAGTCTCGTTTAGCTTGTACAGCGATAGCAGACGTCTACGTGTTTGGAGGATGTCATGGGAGAGATACAGCCAATTTTATTTTTATTTATCAAACCCATAGTAGCTTTTAAAAGAGGCGGTGTTATGGTATGTGGAGGAATATGTGTTGGAGTACACACCGAACTATACATCTTCAGGAAGACTGGACAAATGTATGCCAATGATATTGTCAGTAAGATTGTGACAACTTTTCAAGCTGCTATTGGCGAAAATTTTATTTTTATTGATGAGAATACTAACCCCCATCAGGTACTTAACGTCTTTAAAACTCATGAAATTGATCACGATCTACTTCCACTGCGTCTTCTTGACTTTGATAACATCATTATCTGTGGGATTTATTGGGTAGGGCACTTTAAAATCACCAACCAGCTCCAGAGAACATTAGGCAACTGTCAGATTTTCTTTCCATTTTATGGTCACAAATTCCACAAGATGTGATCGACTAAATCATCAGATGTATGCCCACACATATATACTTGAAGTAATTAGAGAGAAATATGAAATATCCTTAACTTTCTGTGCACAGTGTAGTTGGTCAGATTTCCGTAGCTCTTAAAATTAACGAAAATTATATTGTTCAATAAAAGTTGACCAAGTGGACATTGGCAAATGTCTTCTTTTAGGAGTTAATTATTTCCAAATTATGTTTTAAAGAAAACACTGATGTGGATAGTTATATAACTGTTTTTAATTAGTAAAATAAACAAATTTTTAAATATTTTATAAGATAAATCTCCCACGAATATTTCAAAATGAGTTTTTAACATAGAAGTAAGTATACTTTGGTTATTTTTTTGAGGTCTTCTAAATTCAGAAGAGTTATAACAAAATTACACACAAATAATGTCTTCTTCTTGGTAACTGGAGTTCGTTTTTTTACTACAATTTCTCTTAAAACTTTTTAACTCTTCTATAATACAATTTAGGCGTTCGGAAATTTCCGCATTTTCTGTTGGAAGTACCTCAAATTGTTGATATAACTTATTGACACTCTCCATGCTACTACGTGGAATTTCTTAATTTAACTGTTCTGCTCGGTGGTGTAGTTGGCAGCGATGGCAAGTGTGACTAGATACCCCCTCATGATCCTGCGAGTTCAAATCCCACCATCGACACTGGCAATATCGGTGGGGATAGTTGTATATCTACATTTTTCATAAATGTAACCCTCGTCTATGCAGCTTTGGTTTTGGAGTCGGGGGTTATCTAATTTCTGTGGTCTTTTTATATGTTTTATATTAGTTCCTAATTTTGACACAAATGCTGCAATTCCTACAAACCAAATCTGCCGTGGAGCTCGTGGCCATTAAAGAATAAATTTCTTGTTTTAGAATGAACATCTTAGTAAATTATAGTATCATTGTTTTCAGTATTGTGGTTTCTAAATTAGATGCTGAAATTTTTGATGTAATATGTTTCGACTGAAATGGTACAGATATTTTAGAAAATATCTCTTATCTGTCAAAACATTGTTTTAAACAATAAGGATACTAGCAACTTGCTGAACTAACTTTCCAATTTTCAGTGTTGGGTTGATTTTTCCATTTATAACTATCAGATTTGTAAAGAGATGGCCATCTTAAATTGGAGTGATTTTCAAATGCGAAGTCAATACAAAAGTATTTACGATGTAGAAGTATGAAACCTGAATTTCCCTATAGATGGTGCTCGCTATCAGTTTAAAGACCGTAAGACCGCTTCTACAGCGCCATCTTCTTCCTCTAACAGCTGACGAAGTTTGTCAACACACAATAACCTAAGTTTCATACACCGGTATATTTTTCTATAACCTAAAACCTGTCGAGTTTTGTGCCTACGAACTATGATTTGCGGACAGCATTGGTTTTCTGCTATCATTTGAAGAAAACTGCTGCAGAATCGCATAGAATGCTTGTCGAAGCATACGGTGAACATGCTCTTGGCAAAACTCAGTGCTTCGAGTGGTTTAAAAAATTTAAAAGTGGTGATTTTCACGTGAGAAACGAGGAGCGTGGGAAACCACCGAAAAAGTTTGAAGACAAGGACTTGCAAGCCTTATTGGATGAAGACGATACTCAGACTCAACAAGAACTCGCGGAACAATTAAATGTGACGCAGAAAGCAGTATCTCTTCGTCTGAAAGCTATGGGAAAGATTCAGAAAGTGGGAAAATGGGTCCCACATGAACTGAATGAAAGACAGCAAGAAAATCGAAAAACCACTTGTCAAATGCTCATCAGATATAAAAGAAAATCATCTCTCCATCGAATAGTGACAGGTGATGAAAAGTGGATATATTTTCAGAATCCTAAGCGTCGTAAATCATGGGTGAATCCAGGCGAACAATCAACATCCACTGCAAGACCAAATCGTTTTGGAAAGAAGACAATACTCTGCGTTTGGTGGGATCAAAAGGGTGTAATATATTATGAGCTACTAAAACCTGGTGAAACCGTTAACACTGATCGCTACCAACAACAAATGATCGATTTGAATCGAGCAATACGTGAAAAACGACCGGAATATGCAAAAAGGCAACATAAAGTCATTTTGCTTCATGATAATGCCCACTCACACACAACAAAACGGGTCACGGATACGATCGAGGCGTTCAATTGGGAAATACTAGCGCATGCGGCTTATTCTCCAGACTTTGCTCCATCCGATTACCATCTGTTCGCATCATTGGGACATGCACTCGCCGAACAACACTTCGATTCGTATGAAAATGTACGAAAATGGCTCGACAACTGGTTCGCTTCAAAGGAAGAATTGTTTTTTTTGGCGTGGCATCCATAACCTGCCGGAGAGGTGGGAAAAATGTATAAATTCCAATGGAGACTATTTTGAATAAAATATTTTTTATAATTTTCAAATAAATAAAATGTAATTTTTACAAAAAAATTCCGATTTCATACTACTACACCAAGAAAATGTGCATCGAAAAACTAAAAATATTCGTCAAATTACTATGTGTATTTAGAGCTCCTACAAGGTAAACATTAATATACGTTACTTACGTATTAATTTATAAGATTGATTTTAACAGGAAAGTAGACAATTTATCTGTGTACGTAAATAACTTAGAATCACCCCTACTTAATTTTGTAGCTTTCAGGGGTGGAATAACATGGGTTTAAATTGCTTTTCTATTCACTGACGCGTGGCTGAAATTACTGTTGGGTATATAGAATTTCAGAGATAAAATTTTTCCTGATATTCTAGTTCTACTCATGGTTCCTGTTTAAATATACATCATTACTTGAGCGCTCAGTTGGTCTGAAAAAATT
Source organism: Rhamnusium bicolor (assembly GCA_029963845.1). Lineage (NCBI taxonomy): Eukaryota > Metazoa > Arthropoda > Insecta > Coleoptera > Cerambycidae > Rhamnusium > Rhamnusium bicolor. The sequence goes on from JANEYF010000831.1 coordinate 597,757, forward strand.
GTTTTAAAATGTTTTTTAACTATACCCGTCAAGTCAGATGTATTCTTTTAAAACCTATAATAGCTATTTGAAAATATTTTTTTTATGAAAAGTTATTTGGCAATAAGCGGGGGGTCGAATCGACATTTGGCTAGAAATTCTTACCACTGAGTGTTCCACGTAACAAAACTTTATTAACTACCAAGATAAACATATGGTTCATATGGCAACTTAAAAATATAAATAGACCTAAATAGTAGTTTTGATAGTTTCAAAAGTAATCTATACAAGGTGTATCTAAAAGGTCTGTATATTTCCGAAACCAAACTAAAATGATTGCAACAGACAGAAGTCCAAATTTTTTCAAGTCTATTTAATACATTTAAAAAGTTTTTCAAAGATAGAAAATATTAGTTCCACCATCCTTTACCTTTTGTTATATTTTGTTATCTGCTGATTATAGACATCGGCGTGAAATTAGGACTTCTGAACATGGATAACAGATTTTTGAACGACTTGCTGAAGATTGACCACCAAACGTTTAGAACTCGAAATAGTAGTCTCTAAAGAGAGCGTTTATAAATTTATAAAAAATTCAAATTCAAATTCAATTTTTCTTTATTTAACCCAAAGTTACAATACATTATTTTATATAGTAATAAATTGGTACAAAATATATACACCTGATTTCATAATGAAATCGTTTTGTACTTTAGATGATTTATTTATTCTACCTAAACTAAAAAACTAAAAAATAAAAAACATGGTATGATTGTTATAAGTATACAAAATCGTTTAATTATGAAAATATTTTCTCGAATAACTTAGAATTTTGCATAACAAATATTGATAATTTTTTACAAAATAGGTTATAGTATGTATGTTTTCATATTTTCAGGAATAATATTATAAATTTTTGCACCAGTAAAGTTAATAAACTATTTGTATAAACTTGAGTTAGGTCGTGGTATACCAAGAGCCTTGTGTTCTTCTTGTCTTGTATTGTATGCGTGATTAATTAATATTCTCAGTTCCCTGTTTTTATAAATATATTTGGCTAAATTAAAAATATTGTTACGTGTTTGCTATCCACACAAACACCTCTACTCGTAGATTCGTTGATTGAAAGTCCAGGTAACACTTACTCACTACTTTATTTACTAATTAATAATTAACAACAATAGATTAATCACTTTCCTAATTATAATCACAACTGAACACTTATAAGTCTCCCTCGTATTTCTTCTTTACTCGTTCACGTTCGACATCAGACCAAGACTCGGCACACCGTGTGTCTTATTTATACATCCATTCACACGATCTAGAGGAGTCCAGAATATTCCCGGCCGTTAGCGTACAATTCCAGTCTCATCTAACCAGTCTACACAGTCCAGTGGCGTAACACTGCCCCCTCCTTAAGCCTGAACGTCCCGATCAGGCAATTCATTATTCCCTGCATACTTGGCTAGTCTCTCTATGTGCACCACCTTCATCTTGGATTTTGAACTTTGCTGAATTCTATATACAACGTCGTTTAGTCTGGTGACGACAGTGTAAGGTCCTTCCCAAGGATGGTAAAGCTTCAGGGACCTGCCTTTCTTTGTTGTTCCCTTTCTTCCAGTCGTCTTCTCTTTTGTTCTTCTTTTTCTTCTTGTCGTCTTCTCTCTTGTTCTTGTTTTTCTTCTTGTCGTCTTATTTCCAGGCCTTCGATCATTTTTATCAAGTCTTCTTTTTCTTCCTTACGTTCCTTTTTCTGTTCTTCTTTTTCTTCCTGTCGTCTTCTCTCTTGATCTTCCATAATCTTCCTTTGTTCGTCTTTCTCTTCCTGTCTTTTTCTTTCTTGATCGTTCATTCGTTCCAACAACGCTGCTAACAAGTCCTGCGTTTGTTTCTCCGCCATACTTCTTGTTATTGGCATTAACTCACGATACGTAAATCAGTTCGAAATAAAGTTTATTACACTATTAACTCCGTAAAACGTTGATATCACGTCTATTTTAATAATGGAATGTTCCAGAAAAATCTCGAAACAGCACTAGAAAGTCTTATTTAGAGTCTATACTTCTTTTGTGTTGACAAAAGTCACTTCTCTTCACTAATTGTGAAATGGAATGTTCGAGAATTTTCACGAAATATCACTAATAAGTCTTGTTTTGAGTCTATAACACGTTCCCGTTAACACAATTCACGTATCTTTTGTGGTTTCCAAATCGAATGTTCTAGAATTGTCACTAAAAGTCACTTATAGTCTCGTTTTTAAGTCTACAACACGTTCCCGTCGACACAAATCACGTATCTCCTGTAGTTTCCATATATAATGTTCTAGAATTTTCCCGAAATTGCACTAGTAGTCCTTTTTCTCAGTGTACAACACGTTATTACTAGCGGCACTCGCGTATTTGCAGTTATTTCTAAATCGAATGTTCTAGAAACGTCTCGAAAATCCACTTTAAAGTCACTGTTCAGTCCAGAAATAGTCCTCCAAACACTGTCCAGTAGCTTAATTCTTCGTGTTACCACTAATTTCTGAGAAGAACACTGTAGAACCTTTTCGAATATTCCAGAAATTTCTCTTCCAATCCACTTCCGACACCAAATTGTTACGTGTTTGCTATCCACACAAACACCTCTACTCGTAGATTCGTTGATTGAAAGTCCAGGTAACACTTACTCACTACTTTATTTACTAATTAATAATTAACAACAATAGATTAATCACTTTCCTAATTATAATCACAACTGAACACTTATAAGTCTCCCTCGTATTTCTTCTTTACTCGTTCACGTTCGACATCAGACCAAGACTCGGCACACCGTGTGTCTTATTTATACATCCATTCACACGATCTAGAGGAGTCCAGAATATTCCCGGCCGTTAGCGTACAATTCCAGTCTCATCTAACCAGTCTACACAGTCCAGTGGCGTAACAATATATAATCCATTTACACTAAATAAATTAGTATCTAGAAAAACTTGCTCTGTAGAATATCTTTGGTTTTTGTGAAGTATAACTTTAAGTATCCATTTTTGAGTAATTTTTAGATTTTTTAACTGACTATTATATGTTCCGCCACATATTATAGCACCATAGATATGTATGGATTCTAATAATAAATTTATATGCCATTTATAATATATTAAATGGAAGGATTACACACAAAAAATAAGTTTTCTTAATTTTGTGGTAGGTATTCGACGTGACTAGTCCATTTAAAAGTTTCGTTTATTAAAAGACGCAGATATTTCACGTCCGTAGTGTTATGAATTTTGCTATAAATCATGTGCAAAAAAGTTAATGCAAAGATAGGAAGTTGCTGAAGTTGACGATAATATTCCTCGGTAAAATTTCACCTCGCAAATTATTTATTCGTGTTGCAGAGGACCTCCATCTTGTTAATGAATAAATAATTTGCCATGTGAAATTACACCGAAGAGTATTATCGTCAATTTAAGCAACTTCCTATAGTCCCCTCTGCATTAACTTCTTTGCACATGATTTATAGCGAAATTCGAGGTTTTGTCTTCCATCTCTCCTAATACTTTTCGAAGCAGAATTTTTATCAAAAACGTATGTTAAAATTAGTTCGTAAATATGTCTGCAAAGGAGGTATAAGAGGTCCCTTCCTAGTTGTTGCTCCAGTAGTATACAAGCGTCATTGATTTTTGCCAGTATTAGAAGCTGTTGTATTGAAGCAGAGACCTTGCATAGCATAAAAATAAGGACTACCCTATGTTGGTACATTTTTTTAATTAATAAGAAATACGATTATTTAGTTCATCATAAAGGACAACTACTTTATCCACATCAAATACAAACTGTACAAGATTTTTTACCTTTGGATCTAGTTATGCGTTTAATTTTTTGTATGTTATTCCAAGATCAGAGGGCCAAGAACTCATTTTCTGTTGGAAGATTTTATTCACTGGTGAGGCGTTTTATAAACAGAGACATAACAAATGTACACAACAGACGTGTGTACGCCGACAAAAATCCACATGCAATTAAAATGATCTACTTTCAACATGAATTCAGGACTAATCTTTGAACATTTGCAGTAAGATTCCTAGTTGGATTTAATGAATAGCTGTGATTAGTTTATTAGGCTCAAAACAGTGGACAGCATCTCTTACAGCCAGACACTATTATTGGCTTCATCCTCCCTTGATCGTAAAGTTTTAAAAATAGCATAATCTGCATAAATTGTTGTATATTGTAAGCGTACATTCACAGTCTTTAGTGAAAAGTAAGAAAAACGTTAGCTTCAATATTAACTCTTATGAAACTCCAGTATCCACGGATAAAGTGCATATGTAATGTATAATATGTTAAATCCACGATTATTAAATAAAGTATCCATCATGTATATGTTTTCACAAGGATAATGCTATCCATTATTCACTAGTGAACAATGATTTCATTATTCACTGGTTCTGAAATTTTTTAAAAAAAATTTCATCGAATATACCAGGATTTGTCAGTCAAAGCTAGGTATTGCTATTTAATTTGAAACGTCAAGGTTTGTGAGAATTTTATGCGATATTACACAAGAAATTGTTATTATTTAATAGTTGTGGATAAAGTATAGTTTTCTACTCACATGCAATGGTTATTATTCACTAGAGTGATTTACGAAACTCGCCTATGGCGCGTGTCGTGAACCTCAACCTCGTGAATAAATGCTATCATTACATGCTCGTTGAATAATATAATATTATTCACGATCGTTAAATAATGTATGCACTATGTACGTGTTCACTTAACAATAATGCTATCCATAATCACTAGTTCTTACATTCCTTTACATTAAAATTTCATTCAACATGCCATGACATCAGTCAAAGCATGGAATTGCTATTTGATTTGGAACTTAAGTTTCACAATTTCTATCGCGATATTTTACCAAAAATTGTTGTTATTTAATAGTCATTGATAAAGTATAATATTCTACTCGCACGTAATTTACTAGAGTGATATCAGATACTCGCTTACGACTCATGTCGTAAACTTCACCCTCGTGAGTAACAGCCATCATTACATGCTCGTTAAATAATATCCTATAACAATTCTTTGACACGTAGTGTCTTACTTAGTTTTTATTAAAAGTAAGTGAGACAAAAGCTGTGTTTAACTGACTACAATAATATTATTATCCAACTAGTGTCCTAAGTGATAAAAATTTTTGAGGATAAATATTTGTGCCGAATCCTCACATGACTCTTTGAAGTTTTAAGGTCACTTAGTTTTAATATAAGGGTAAAAATTAAAAACGGCTCATCCAATTGTCGCTTAACTCATTTACAGTAAGTGGAAGATGATGTAAATTATTTTACTTGTGGGGCTTTTTGGTTTTTTTTTATTAAAAAATGGGCTTGTCCCATAATTTTTTAATTTGCTTATTCGATGGAATTTCAAAATCCAAGCTCACTATTTTTTTTTTGAATTTTTTTTCAGCTCCATAAAAAGAAAAAAATACCTAATTGCTGAATTTTAGTCTTCTGAGATCATCCGACTAGTTTCGCACCAAAACACAAGACGCCAATAAAACTGTAGGTGCGTGTTGTCAGTTTTTGAATTAAATCAGTCAGAAACTGGTAACAAACACTAGAATAAGTTATTAATACTGCCACTGTGAGAGCTAAATTCGGTTCTCAATAGGTTAAGTTGAAAAATACGTATACGTACATTTTCTGTGATGTCTGTATAAATTAATATAATCTTGAAGAAGTTTGACACAACATGAAAATAAATGTAAAAATTCGCCAAAGAACCATAGGAAATTGACAGATATTAGAACTCTCCATCTAGTCACTTTATCACAAAAATAGAAGAATAACTTTTTGCATTTTTTTAGCATTTAACGGAAATAGTATATATGTAAAAAACGATTAATTCTTTCAGTTTTACTACCAAATCTACGCCAATGCTTTTTAGTACTACGGTATGTTTAACGCCTAACAACTATTTGTCTTAGATACATCTTTTAACACAATATCAGAAGTCTATCTATAAGAGTTCCTGATAGATTTGAAAAGAAAATCTTTTATTATTCTTAAATCCTATATCTCGTAAACGAAACGTTTCCGAACACAATAATACAGGAACTTTTATTCTCATCAGTCGTAGATTCTGCCCTTAAATGTTTTTAATACCTTTCGTTAAAAAACTATGGTGTCTTTTTCATGGTATACCTCAACAACTATAACAGATCACCAAACAAAATTTGATATAATAAAAATGAAAAAGAAAATCTATCTTATGGTAGAATAAAAAAAATTCCGTTCTTCATTTATAATTTTGTTTTTACAATAGCATTAGAAAATTTCATTGAATTCTAGATATAAATGTCAAAAAAATATATGTCAAAGATTTAAATTTAGTACACTATGGCGATTTTAACGCAAAATCAGACAACAAACCTATTTATCTAATAACGAAAATTATACATTTTAAGAAAATGTAGTTACGCCATATACTCCTAAAAGAAACACGACATATATACGCATAACGGTGTTTCAGAATTATTATTCCCCGTCAGCGCAGTGTAGCTTAAGGAATGAAATATGAAAGAAGTATATAATTCTGCTTCTAGTGTCCGCTTACGTACGTTGATTTTATGACAGGAACTTTCAATTTTTTACATATTTGTCTCAAATTGCAGTGAATACAGTAAATTGCACAGTCTCTTCAAATCATAGGGAAATAATTTGCTTATTTTGAACATTTCCATGTGCTAATCTCATCTTATATCAATTTATATCCATTTATATCAAGCATGCTACATTTAATTATGACCACGATGGTTGGCTGATGCGAATAGCGGCGTATTTGTTTTATTTTTCGTTTAGTCTAAAGCTCAAGCAATGATTCTAATAATGCATTCCTCACATGCTACATCCGTTTAAATGCAGCTGCAAATTGCACTAGCTAGAAAATTCCACGCACTGAAGATTAGAAAAGCAACACGTTGCTCCTTTCCACCAGCGAGCACATTTCTATATGTCAGAACAGATTTTATTAATTTTTGGTAAATATTTAAAGGTATGGCGAATGCGCCAAGAACAACTTAGATTTAATTTTTGTCAATAGATTATTTGGTTTTCAATTAACGAACCTCCGGATGTACAATGAATAACAAATAGTCCGTACTATGAGGAATATTTTTTTAATATTTGACTAAAGCTAATAGTGACGATCGTCACACTGTCAATCAATAATAATGACATGACTTCGGTATATGGGATTTAAACACTGCTTTCAAATATTCTTCGAACATATTCATAAAAATAAAAAAAAACATTATTAAGACATTTTTTGAAAAAACGTTTGGGCCCTTCAAATGATGTTTTTTAAATGTTAATTTTTCGAATTTTGATTCTCTTTTCGTGTACAGGTACTGAAGATATATGCCATTTTCAAAATCGGCAGTTATAAACACACATATTTGAATTAATTATGTATGCGTTTATTTACCTGCAGTCTAGCAGCAGAAGAAAGCAACTAAAGGTTGAATAAAGCTTAGTCCACTTGACAGTGAGTATATTATACATCACTGAAATCGTATACAATTCTCAAGTAGAAATAAATTGGTCCCGGTACACATATTTTTGTGCAGTACTAGGAAAGAAAATTCAGACGAGAATAATTTCACGTCCCAGATAAGGATTTGTAATTGAGACTTATTTGATTTGTGTTTTTACTGCGTAGAAAGTGTCAGAACTTGCACATTTAATAATAAAAAGAGGCACAATTAAAGCCCAATTAACAAGATTTTCCAATCATTTTAATACAGTAAAAGGTAATGATATCAATGAAACTAGTATTAACATTGTAGAAGCCAGATTAAGCAAAATTGAACCATTGTGGGAACAATTCGATTGTATTCAATCAGAAATTGTCTTATTATCACAAAACGACTTAGATCATGTTGAAAGAGAATAATTTGAATCACTTTATTTTAACATAACTGAATCTGTCAAATATTTCGTTAGTAAATTTCGTCAAAACATTTCCTAAGTTACTAATTTAAATAAGAGCAAGATATTTAATAAAAATATACCTCTATTAATTTGTCTTCCTTCGGTGGTAATTATGAACAGTGGCTTGAATTCTATTTGTTCTTCATATTAATGGACTGTAAACATTTTTTTTGTATATAAAATAGATTCTGATAATGTATTTTCAAACTTTATTCAGCTCATGTCACACTTTGTTAATGACATTTTTTTTATGTATCTGACGTTTTTTTTTCAGTAAATATAAAGAAGAAAGCTATAACACCTGTATAAGCATCAGTTCGGAAACCAGTATAGTAGTGTAAATATTTTAGCTGATTACATAATAATTTCTGGAGGAATAAAATGAGTTACTTGCCAAATCTGTCCCTTCAATTCTTCTATGTTGTTAGACATGTTAGACAAGAAAAAAATGAGTGGGGTTAGGTTTAGCGACTTTGCAGGCTACCTTATAAATCGTTTCCTATTAACCCATATATTTGTTTAGTGCATCTGTTTGCGAAAGTTGGCGGTATAGTGAAGAGAAGCACCATTTGATTGTTGCTGATGCAAAAAGTTATTAATTAAACTAATCTTGATCTTACGTAGGCAACACTATATGCGCGACTGGGGCAAATATAATTGAAATCTCTGCGAGCCGTATTTTAGTATGCAGTGAACAAGTATATCGTCGCGACCGTTAAAACTGATAAAAATAACAATGCTATGGCATGCCGGTTTAAGATTTATGTCTTTTAACCATATAGACAAATATCAAGATCTAAAGTGTAACGGTACATCAATCTCTTGTCGGGTATGCAATATAACGCTGGTATCGACGGGCCCTCCTAACTTGAAATAACACATAAAATCTGCAACAAACTTACAAAATAAAAAAACCGAGTTTTTGTCTGCAAAATATTTATAGAATTAATATTAATATGTTGTGTATGTAATATTCCACTGGATATATTAAAGAAGGAACAGTTTAGAGTATTTTGGAAAAAATATGTACTGACTTGAGATTTAAGAAGAACAGCTGATCGTAAACTGAATCAAATAAAAAGCTTAATAAAAAACAAACTTAAATATCTATTAAAAAAATGAAAAAAAATTGGATAGTAATGGCCAAGACGACAGACCCAAAAATAAATCATGTTTTAGACCCTGATGAGCCCACATCAACATATTTACTTCCTTGTAAAAGATTATAAAGTGTCAATGCAGAAACTGTACAACTTGTTGCACAAACGTTTGACATATTGGGTATAGATAGTTTATAGTTGTGGATGTTAGTCCCTGATGCATGGTTAAAGATGGACAATTGCTGAAAAACATATATACCCAAATTTAATACACCTTGCCTTGTCCATACGCTTCATTTGGTAACCAAAGAAAATCGACTAAATTATCCCGAAATTGATGCATTAGTTGCAAATACCGAACCAATATTTGTGAAAACCTCTAAACGGTTACAAATTTTAAATTAACTTGTCCTGGTGTACAACTTCTACCGCAACCTATTTTAACACGTTGGGGGAGATTTCTAGCAGCAGTTGGATCCTACCATACGTATTTTCAACGAGTAAAGGATTTCATTCTACAGCTAAAATTTAGTGAATCAAAAGCCATCTCCGAGGCCTAAAACTGTTGCAAAAAATCCTGAATCAGAAGCAGTAAAGTATGTAATTCACAACAATTATACAGTGATATTATACTGTATTCAACTATTAGAAAATTCTTCTTTGCTATTAGAAGGGTCCTTACATATAATTCACAATGTACAAAAAAATTACTAATACTAATACATTGTTCCAAAAATTGTCAAAAAGTTGGATTGTTTAGTTTCGACAACGGTATTTTACATCCTATCATAAATTCGACTAAATCTAAGTTAAAATTACGTTGCATGTCTCTGTAAGTAGAGCCACCTACTCTCCCTTTATGGTTTTCTGAGGAAATATGTCTATTAATATTTGTGTTGCATGACCACGAAATTAATTTGTCACATCTAATGCAATATAACTGTCTACCATCAAATTGTAAATCGGCAATATCGCAAATCCAAGAATTTACTGTAGCTTTCGTCGATTCACTACATTATGACATTTTAACTGCGCGTTTTTAGTACCTACGTCCGAATGAATCCACGTTACGCAAGATACTGTTTAATGCATATTATGTTTTCTCCCCTTCACGCAGTAATGTAAATTACTGCAATTTAAAAGGATCTATTACGCATTACGTTTTAATTCAATATAGTGCCTTTCCCGACAAAACTTAGTTACACATTAACATTGTGAAATTAACTAAAATGTATTTAATATGTTGCACGATTTTCTTTTTGTAGTTTGGGAATGTTTCAGTAGATGTTCACAATATATTATATTATCTGTAAATGTCATCCCTGGAATCTAATCGGTAAATCCGTCCTCTGTTTATAAGACATATTCAGATCAAAATTGCTTTTTATTCACTGTACTATACTCGTAGTACTGCTGTTAAAGTCTAGAACATCCTGTAGTTTATCAATTGCAATTTGTACCTCGATCAAACATACTGATAATATAAGACTGTTTGACGCCATATTTTAGGTGTTGAAAGTGTAAGGAATGATAGAAAGCGCTAGTGATAATAAAAAAAAATACTTTTTTTGGAAAAACGAAGATTAAAAAAAAAGTTCAATTAATCTGCACCCAAAAAATTTTGAAAGTTTTAGAATATTGCGAAAAATTGAGTGGTAATCAAAGTATTAAATAATTACCGCAATTATATAGAAATTTTACATATTGTGATATCATTTTATTAGAGAACGTCTAAAAATAATACTGTTTATAAGAATAAGGTTTTATAAAATAGCAGTATTACAAGAGACGTGAATCTGGAAATACATACTATAATTCTAATTTTACATATTTGCTAATGCTCTTTATATCAGGAAACATACGAGTTATGACTGTTACGACGAGTTATGTTTATTCTCTAACAGTCATGAACGCGGGCGCATTAGAAGTGCAACCTCAGAAAAAAGATGGCTAGCTAGATCTAGGAGCAAAGCTAGCACATAGCCTAGGCTCTAATAGACCGGGAGACGGGGGTAATGTCCTGCGGGATGTCCTTGACCGTAGTGGTTGTGCCAATGGCCACGAGAGGCACGAGAAAAAGCTAAATTCGCCACCGCTATAACATTCCATTGGACATTCACCTGGAGTACATGATATGCGAAGAGCTGCTCTTTGATGTAACAAGTTTTCTGCCTCGAAGTCACTGTTGCCAAATGTTTTTTTCAGTCACTTTAGGATGCATCAGGTCGTGTCAACAGAAAGCGTTTATGAAAGCGCTGTTAATTCAAAAGTAAAATGTATGTTTTATAAATTTTACATAATGGTAAAATTTGCCTTTTCAGATTCTTACCAAAAGAATTATTTTTCTTTTTCGGGAGATGTAAACTTTCTCTTATTAATCTATTAATTATATCTTCATATCCCTATAAAAAATATGTAGCATCGATTTTACCGTGTGTAAATATTAGAAACAAATTTTTTGTTAAATAAAATTACGTTTTCATATACATTTATTTTAGAACAAAATTTTCCAAAACAATAATTCTTTTACTTAACAGAAAAGGTTTTGAGTACGGCATCGTGGTAGAGTCGGCCTCTGAAGGGCGGTCAACGAATGTGATTGCGATTTACGAGGGTTCAATGATACCGAACAATCGAATTGGTGCGATGACCGATGTTTGATTTAAGTGCTCTGTTTGAAAGAAAATAACAGATATTTCAAATATTTTACAACTTATATGAACATGTCCATATTCGCAAGATGAAATAACCATTGTTTTATAATTAACTGAATGTAGATGTGAGAATGTTAAATTGACGTAATTAATTCTGAGTGAAATTTACAAAAAAAGATAACAATAATAAAACCTGATCTGAGTGATTTATACGCGACAACTTTGATAATTGCAGGTTAAATCTTCAACCATTTTGGTATTATTACTAAGAAATGTTTTTCTTAAATTTTTTCGCCATAATTTCTTTCCTTTTGAAAACATTTTATTGCTATTTGAACATGTATAATGTTACTATTATTTTTCTTTTTCTTCACTTACTACTATTTGAATAAACTCTTCAAGAATTGAATATTTTAGAAAGTCTTGACCAAAAAGGACAGCACAAAAAAATTAAAGAATCGACAATAATATTACTAAATGAAGATAAATGCTTAGCGAATTAATTGTGTAAATACGACCATGTGGTTACCGGTAAAAGAAGAATTGTAGTAGTTGTAGTAGTATTAATAGTTCTACGTATCTGTGGATACGTATAAATAAAATGTGTGTTGAGTAACTCTAAACATATTTTTAAAAGCTATTAGAGCTTTGATAAATAATAGAAAATAATGACTCATGAGATGATTACATTTTTCAATAGGTGGGTACAAAAAATAAAATACAAATGCGTTTAAAATATTTTCCATATTTCATTTATTAGTACGGCGTTGAGGTACCCACTGCCCGTACAACAGTAGAATATCTCTAAGAGTACAGTTTATAGAACCAAATTTTTTTTCTGCAAACGGTCCACATCTTAATCCTGTGAATTACTTGGTTTAGGTAAATTTACAGGAAAAAGTGTAGATAAATATGAACTAAGAGAGAGGGTACTATACTGTTGGCGAAATGAGATAAACTAAGATCCCTTTCTAAAAACCATTTCTAGGACTACAAATAACAGCAGTCATTGAGTCGAATGACGGGCTTATTTAAGTTACTACTTGTTACCGCATTTAAAATCTCATAAAGGCTTTTCGGGTGACAAATTTGTAATAACCAAATAGAACTAAGTTATAATTTGTTAAAACCATTGCAATTCGGGTGTAATACGAGATACCACCCCGTACTACCTTGTATTAGTTGGTTTTAATTCAAGTCTCCACTTGGGTTAATACTGGCAGTTATGAGACTATGTCAAATGTCAGAAAACTATAAACAAATGTGACTTTTAGGTTAAACTCATAATAACTACACAGAGACTAGTGCTAAAATAATTTTTATATTCTGTGATGTGATGACTGATGATACCAATGATACACAAATGTTATTAAAATTCAGTTCGGCAACCTCATGTGTTTCTTCCTCAGCCTTCTTAATATTGCGACATTCGTTGTATTACATGAATTTAAAACTCTTGTTTTATGTTTTGGATTCAAAGAAGGCCAGAAATTGATTAGTTCTTCAATCGATGTGAAAGCTGCTCCCATTCGACACATCTGAATTTTATTGCTCTCCATATTTTTAATGTTAATATTCTATTATTTTAAACAGTCTAACAAACGTTAAAGCATAGAACATTTATAGACAATTGCTGGTGAAGATTCATTATTAGGGCTGTCAAAAATGTTCCATGGCACAGTGGCGTACGCGAAATTAACTAATACGAGAAACAATAAAATATTACAATTTATAACAATGTATGTAAAACTTACCCTCTATGGTTGTCTCCATGAGTGATGTTCGTTTTGGTGAAAATATATTCTTATATTTTGAAAACGCCCGTTCAACATCTAATGATGTAATACATGCATACGTAAAATAGTTTTTGAACGCACTTAACGGATCTGGGGCTGCACCATTACGTATTTGTCTTAATTTGGTAATATCGGTGTCTTTATTTAACACACTTGTAAACTTTTCTTTAACGCGCTCATTTGTTGCGTCACCTATAATGTGTAGCATTAGATTTACTTCGTCCACTATTTGCAGTGACTCCGCTAACGACAACGCACTGTTTTCTAATTTTTTTATGCTTTTATGTAATGGTTTATTGTTCTTCACAATATTTTAAAAGCTGTTTCAACGGAAATATCTTCGAATTTTGTCTGGCTTTCTCTAATAGCTGCAACCTCATCTGGATTGAATTGTAGTATTATAGCTTTTATTTGTTAGAAATAGTCAGCATAATAAAAATCTGCCTGCAACCATGTTCCCCAACGTGTAAGAATCGGCTGTGGTGGTTCAGGAATACCAAGACACTTGCTATGGAATGCACGGAGACGTTTAGGAGATTTGAGAAACACTTTTTTTGTACTTGCTATTAATGCATCCACCTCTGGAAAACATTTTCGAATAGTTTCTGCCACAAGATGTAAAGCATGCACTTTAGACGTAACATGTATAAGCGTAAAACCTTGTTCTTGCAAAGAACGACCTACCGAACGCATTGTCACGGCGCCATCAGTCACAAACATCAACACTTGACTTGTTGACAGTACAAATTTTTCTGACGTCTCCAGCACCACCCTGGTAATTGTTTCGCTAGTACACTGACTTAGTCTTTTGCTAGCTAGTAACAGTGGAAGTGTCGGTTTAAGAGGATCCAGTACTCGTACTATAACATTTAAAATAGAATTTTTTTTACAATCTGTTGTCTCATCAATATATAACCACAGCCGTGTATTTTTTAATTCACATTTCAACTTATTTACCATGTCTACGTGTACAGTTGGTAGATAGTTATATAACGTTGTGCGACTTGGTAACTTCACCTGGGCATTGTATTTATTCTAGAACTCTCGAAATGGTTGTTTATCGAGTATGTGCAGCGGAACATCACAGGCAATCAGCATTAATAATACATCAAACATAAACTGTGTTGTCGAAGGTACGCCATTTTTTTATTTTTATGGTGGTATACACTATTTACGTGAAGTCCACAATCACGCTTATCTCAGCACATCAAATCTTTCTCGCACACTTTACAAATTATTTTAGCACCATCATAGAATAAATCTGGGAATTCACCTATGAATTTATTCACTTTGTCAGCAAATGGCCGTTTTCTACCAATGCGTACGTCTGTGATGCTTTATTATTAAATTAATATCAACAATACTGTACAACAAATAAAATAAAACACAAAAACAATATGCAATACACCCAAGTGACTTAACGTGTACACAACTCGAAAGCTAATAATAGACTGGACTGGAGAAAGAGTTTCGCGGCCAAGGTGAATGCCAGCGACAGTAAGTACATCTGTACTCTACGACCATGATACACAGAAACGATTTGCAGCTTTATTCATTAGTTATATCACATTATTCAGATCCAAAATTCAAATAGTAAACTTGAAGGAGTTCTGTTTTCTATTAACATCTATTTCAGGTGTACATACCACCTTAGTTATTACCATAATGTCTGAAGTAATAACCACTTCAGATTAGTAATACTAGAAGATGAGTAACAAAACATAAAAAGTTGTCCGATTTATCTACATTCCACGCGAGATACGTTAATATTATCGCTGGTTGTATTCGTATTGGACAGAATCATGAACACAGTATGAAGAAACCCGATCGATGCCCGATCTATCACCGTCTTGACAACAAATAGTGTTCTGTAAGACGACGTCTGTCATTTTAATTTGTGTTTTTAAGTGATTTTAAAGTTTTGTTATTTGGTACTGTGATTAGTATTCGATTTTTAGTTATAAAAAATTTATTTAAAAATTTTTATTGATAAACAATGAATAATAAGTGTGTAATGTGCAGTCAAAGAGGAAAACCATGGAGTTGTTTATCTTTTAACAGGTAAGTAAACAAAACAAATCAGGGCCGTCATAATGCGAAAGTGTGAAAGCTCAAAAATAACTAAAATTAGTGATAGCTTTACAAAAACAAAAACAACAACATTTGATGCAATTTGAACAGTAAAAAATCCACATTTTGTCGAAAAGGATACTTATACAAAAATATTTATTTTAACTTCAATGGAAATTTCAATCATAAGGTTACTCACTTTCTCTTCCCATCAGATTCTCGGGAAATCTGAAAATAAACACATTTTTTTTTAATAACAACCTTTAAAACTGAATTTTAAAAAAATATCAACAGACTTTAAAACATCTACAGTTTGTGAGCTACCTTAAGAATGAACTTTTCATTCAAGTTAAGATAGACATTTTTGAATAAGTATCTTTTTTAATGAAATGTGGATTTTTTTACTGTTCAAATTGAATTAAATGTTGTTTTCTATTTCTTGTAAAGCTAACATTAATTTTAGTCATTTTTGAGCTTTCACACTGTCGCATTCATGCATTATGCCTACCCTGATCTGTTTTGTTTACTTACCCGAGAAAAGATAAATAACCCCGTTGTTTTCCTCTTTGGCTGCACACTACACATTTATTATTTATTGTTTCTCAATAAATATTCACTAAATAAAATTTTATAACTAAAAAATCAATTATTAATCAGTACCCAATAACACAAAACCAAACTTTATCACTTATCACTTAAAAACGACAGAGATTAAAATAACAACAGCAGAATAGCATTGAAAAATATATTACTCAAGTAAACAAATTTTGTATATCTATTAAGTTTTAAGTTATGCAAGAGCATTAAAATAATCCTGGTCTGGAGCCGCCCCTGGTTTGTTATGGACACATTGATATGTAAACATGCAAATTGTTGTTTATGTATCGGTCATAATAATCAGCGTATCTCTTATGGGTGTTACTCATCTTTATATTATTAATCTGAAGTTATTACAATTAAGTATCATGCGGTATTAATTGCTCTTGTTACCCGAAAAGTTTTATTGTTTTTCTTTTGTTTATTTCAGGATTACAAACATTACACATAAATTTGTATGTTGCATTGTTTCAGATTTATCATTATTTTAACTCTTAGAATATACAAAGCATATATATCTGGATATCATTGACATGCCACAGATATTTTTAAATGAAAATATTGTTACACAAATTTTTCTTTTTCTTTCTTTGGACTTACTACATGAATAATATCACGTTATCTATAACATGTAGTTAGTTACCCAATATGCTATACTGGAAAAAAATCTCTGTGCTTATGACTACATCAAGAGATCAGTCAGGGAATCTCTTTTGACAACTAAAATGAGACACAAAAATAATAATATTGTTACGTGTTTGCTATCCACACAAACACCTCTTCCCGTAGATTCGTTGATTGAAAGTCCAGGTAACATTTATTCACTACTTTATTTATTAATTAACAATTAACAACAATAGACTAATTACTGTATTAACTATAATTACACTTGAACACTTTTAAGTCTCTTTCTTATTACTTCTTTACTCGCTCACGTTCAACTTAAGATTAAGTCTCGGCCCACCGTGCGTGTTATTTATACATCCGTTCTCCCAGTCTAGAGCACTCCAGAATATTCCCGGCCGTTCGTGTACAATTCCAGCCTAATCTAACCAGTCTGCACAGTCCAGTGGCGTAACACTGCCCCCTCCTTAAGCCTGAACGTCCCGATCAGGCAATTCATTATTCCCTGCATACTTGGCTAGTCTCTCTATGTGCACCACCTTCATCTTGGATTTTGGACTTTGCTGAATTCTATATACAACGTCGTTTAATCTAGTGATGACAGTGTAAGGACCTTCCCAGGGCGGGTGAAACTTCGGGGACCTGCCTTTCTTTCGTTGTGGGTTATATAGCCAAACCAAATCTCCAGCCTGGAACCCTCCTGAATTCGCCTTAAGATCATAACGAGCCTTCATGCGATCACTTGCTATGGCAATTCGGTCTCGTACCAGCTCATGAATGTTCCTTAGCCGTCCACCAATTTCATCGGCGTAGTCATTTAAGGAAAGTCGCTCCTCATCTGGTGTGCCAAACACCAAGTCACATGGCAGTCTAATCTCACGTCTAAACATCACGCGAGCCGGCGTCTGTTTTGTGGTTTCATGAATGGAGGCCCTGTAGGCCATAAGGAAAAGAGGTAAGTGACGGTCCCAATCTCTCTGATGTTTCTCAACCACTTTGGATAGGTGCTCCTCCATGGATTTATTATATCTCTCCACCATTCCGTCTGATTGAGGATGTAGGGCTGTTGTTCTTGTTTTATGAATTCCCAGTAAGCGACACATCTTCTGAAACACCCCTGATTCAAAATTTCTTCCTTGATCCGAATGCAATTCTAGGGGCACGCCAAATCGACATACTAGATTATCTACCAGAGCTTGCGCGACAGTGGCTGCTTCTTGGTTGGGTATGGCATAAGCTTCAGGCCACTTACTGAAATAGTCCATGGCAACTAAGATGTATTTGTTCCCATCATCTGTCATGGGGAATGGACCAGCTACGTCGATCGCAATTCGCTCAAAAGGAGCCCCTACGTTATATTGCTTCATTTGGCCCTTACTTCTTGTCCGTGGCCCCTTACTTGCCGCACAAACTTCACATTTGCAGCACCAAGCTTCCACATCTTGGCGGCTGTTCACCCAGTAGAATCGTTCGCGTACTTTAGTGAGAGTTTTGTTGATGCCAAAATGTCCGCCAGATGTTCCATTATGCACTTCCTGGAGTACTTTTGATATGCAACACCTGGGAATTACCAATCTCAAAGAAATTTCCTTCCCGTCTGGACTTTCCTAAGCTCTTTTCAACAGTCCATCCTCTACTCTAAGGGAATCCCATTGTGCCCACAAAGCCTTCAGTCCCACCGCCTTGTCTGAAATATCCTTCCAGCCTGGTCGGGCTCCTCTTTCTTTCCATTCCAGAATAGGACCAGTTTCTTGATCTTTTAACTGCTCTTCTCTTAATGTCTCTCTTGTCCAATCGTCAGGAACATCAATTTTAACGGTGTTTACAATTATTATCCCTTGTTGTTTTTCTACCCGGTGGCAGTGCTTGCAGTCTTCCCGACAGGGTCTTCTGGAGAGAGCGTCTGCATTTCTATGGGATTTTCCAGGACGATGTTCGATTTTAAAATCGTATTGCTGCAGTTTCTCTATCCAACGAGCTAGTTGGCCTTCCGGAGTCTTCAATTGTAATAACCACTTTAATGCAGCATGGTCGGTCCGAACTTTAAAATGTTGTCCATATAGGTATTTGTGAAAATGGTCTATGGACTTGACAATGGCCAATAGTTCCTTCCGTGTCACACAATAGTTACGTTCTGGCTTCGACAACGTCTTGCTGAAGTATTCAATTACTTTTTCCTGTCCATTTTGAATTTGGGAAAGAACACATCCAAGTCCAGAATTACTGGCATCTGTGTCTAATACGTAGAGGCCTTTTCGTTCTGGGTATGAAAGAACCGGACTCGAACACAGTGCTGATTTTAGTGTTCTGAATGATGTTTCGCACTCTTGTGTCCATTGGTACGGAACCTTCTCTTCTGTAAGCCGGTGTAGTGGCTTCGCAATATCAGCAAATCGTTCCACAAATCGTCTGTAATAAGTGCATAGACCAAGGAAGCTTCGTACTTCGTGAACATTTGAAGGCCTCGGCCAATCTCGTACTGAGGAAATCTTGTCTGGGTCTGTTCTTATCCCCTCCGAAGACACGACATGTCCTAGGAATTTTACCTCTTTCTGGAACATTAGGCACTTTTTGGGATTCAATTTCAGGTGTGCATTTTTAATTCTTCCAAACACTTCTTGAAGGTTCTTCAAATGCTCCTTAAAATCCCGTCCCATAACCATCACATCATCAAGATAAACTAGACATGTCTTCCAAGTTAGTCCTCGTAGTACCAGTTCCATCAGTCTTTCAAAAGTCGCTGGCGCATTGCACAGGCCGAAAGGCATCACAGTGAATTGATAAAGGCCACTTCCTGTCGAAAAGGCTGTCTTGTCTTTGTCATCTGGATGAAGTCCCACTTGCCAATATCCACTTCGAAGATCTAGAGTGGAAAACTACTGTGAACCTGCCAGCGTACTTAGTGTGTCATCAATTCGGAGTAACGGATGCTGTCTTTTCTAGTGACGTCATTCAGCTTTCTGTAGTCGACACAGAATCTTAAAGTTCCATCTTTCTTAGCAACCAAAACTACTGGCGACGACCAAGGACTGGTTGATTCCTCAATAACTCCGTCTTTAAGCATCTTCTGTACCATTGCAGAAGCCTCTTCTTGTTTTGCTAATGGGAGCCTCCTAGGTGGTTGACGAATAGGAGCTGATTCACCAGTATTTATGCGATGTTGCACTATGTTGGTCCTTGTAAGAGCTTCTGTGTCCTTTGCAAATACTGTACTTTCCTTCTTCAAAAATTTTAAAGCTTCTCTATGTTCATCTGGAGTTAAATGTTCTAACTGGGCATTTAACATTCTTACAACTTCTTGGTCCATATCTGTTGACGAAGCTCCAATGATTTGTTCTTCACATCTCGCAATCCATGTGACTGGTTCGTAGGTGCCAATTGCTTCGCCTTCTTTGAACGTCACTGAGTGTGAATTTAGGTTAACCATTCTAATCGGTATCTTATCTGTAGTCTGTGTTAAAGTCCTTGCCAGGATCACATTGTCTGTCATTTTAATTGAGTCATCCTTCTCAACGAGGCCAAAGCGGTATCCCACAGAATTTTCCTCCAGGACTGCCTCAATTACTTTCACTGTTCTTGCAGGAATTTTTATGGTCCTCGAAGTTAGTAGTCTAATATTATGGAATTTTTCATCTGCCGTTGAAAGAATAATTTCTTCATTTCCAATCCTGAAAACTCGTTCTCCAACGTCAAGCACAAATCCATATTTTTCCATAACGTCTAATCCTAAAATGAAGTCATCTGTAATGTCAGCTACGATAACCTGATGTTTAAAACATAAACGGCCAATCTGCAGCTCCATGTCGACTTCCCCATGAACCGCCGCCCTATCTCCCGTAGCTGTTCGGATGACTAATCCATTCTGTTCTTTATTTACTTTGAAACCCATTATGAATCCTGCCCGTACTATTGATGACGTAGCTCCTGTGTCGATTGTGAACACACATTTCTTCTTATTTACATAACCCTCCAACAACAGACTACTTTGAACTCTCCGAAGTTGGGAAACTTATTTCTCGGGGGTCACAACATTTCTTGGCCAGCGCAGCCCCCAAATTGCCAGCCATCTCTAGTTTTCCTGTGGCTCCTCAACCACAGCAGCATTTACCCTTTCTGGACTGCGTTGACGACAGTTCCTTTTGATATGGCCCACTTTGCCACACCTATAACAACGGATGCCTCCATTCGGCCTCCCACTACTTTGTTGTTGGTCTTGTCTCTGCTGGGAGTTCGATTTTGTCAGTAATTGGGCCAACATCTTATGTAGATCAGATATCAGATTTTGTGTTGTGTTGTCTGGCTTGTCTTCCTCCACACTCACAGCTCGTACTCTCTGATTTGATTGTGTGGTATCCTTATAGGCAGCCTCAATCTCCAGTGCATGTACTAAAGCCTCACTACTAAGTTTATGCCTGGCCAACTTAAGAATTCGCCTAACTTCCTGGTCCCTTACTCCATCAATAAATGTACCAACTGCTAACTGTTGTTGAAATTCCATTGGTGCATCAGGATAGGCTAGATGGGCTAATCTTTCTACCGCAGCTTCGAACTCCTGGAGGCTTTCTCCACCTCGTTGTCTGCGTGATTTGAGCTGAGCCTGATATACTTGGGCGAGATGTTGGTCGCCATATCTTAGTTCTAACGCTGCCTCCAAAATGCTAAAGGTTTGCTGCTGTGCGGCAGGAATTGTTTGGAGCAGATCTAATGCTTGGCCCCTGAGTGCTAATACCAATGCTGTTGTCTTTTCCTCATCGTTCCAGTTATTTGAACGTGCAGCTGCGTCAAACTGTCTCTTATAAGTTGACCATGAACTTTGACCGTCGAAGGAAGGTGGTTGTAACCAAGCACCAGATGACAGTACTAATTGGCCACCCTTCTCTCTTAATTGTTGTTTGAGTCGGGCTACTTCTTCCTTAACTTCAGTTATTTCTCCTTGAAATTTCCCTCTAAATTCACTTACTTCTTCTTTAACTTCATTAACTTGTCCTTCGACTTCACAGACTTTCCCTGCGACTTCCGTGACTTTTTCGATAACATCTCCTTTAAATTTTTCAGTGAGGGAGAAAATGGCTGCCTGCTGTTCATCAAGGCTTCTTTTGAAGTCTTCTCTTTCCTCGAGTCGCCACTGTTCTTGATCCTCAAACATTTTTCTTAATTCTTCCTGCCGTTTTCTTTCTTGTTCGTCGTTTTCGGCTTGACGTTTTCTCTCTTGATCTTCCATAATTTTTCTCTGTTCGTCTTTCCCTTCTTGTCGTATTCTCTCTTGTTCTTCTTTTTCTTCCCGCCGTCTTCTCTCTTGTTCTTCTTTTTCTTCCTGGCGTTCTCTTTTCTGTTCTTCCATTTGTTGCACCAATGCTGCAAGTAAGTCTTGTGTTTGTTTCTCCGCCATGCTTCTTGTTGTTGGCATTAACTCACGACACGTAAATCAGTTCAAAATAAAGTTTATTACACTATAAAGTCCGTAAAATATTAATATCACGTCTATTTTAATAATGGAATGTTCCAGAAAAATCTCGAAACAGCACTAGAGACTCTTATTTAGAGTCTATACTTCTTTTGTGTTGACAAAATTCACTTATCCCCACTAATTGTCCAATGGAATGTTCGAGAATTTTCACGAAATATCACTAATAAGTCTTGTTTTGAGTCTATAACACGTTTCCGTTAACACAGTCTACGTATCTTCTGTGGTTTTCAAATAGAATGTTCTAGAATTTTCCCGAAGTTGCACTAGTAGTCCTTTTTCCCAGTCTACAACACGTTATTATTAGCGGCACTCGCGTATTTGTAACTACTTCTAAATCGAATGTTCTAGAAACTTCTCGAAAATCCACTTTAAAGTCACTATTCAGTCCAGAAATAGTCCCCCAAACACTGTCCAGTAGTTTAATTCTTCGTGTTACCACTAATTTCTGAGAAGAACACTGTAGAACCTTTTCGAATATTCCAGAAATTTCTCTTCCAATCCACTTCCGACACCAAATTGTTACGTGTTTGCTATCCACACAAACACCTCTTCCCGTAGATTCGTTGATTGAAAGTCCAGGTAACACTTATTCACTACTTTATTTATTAATTAACAATTAACAACAATAGACTAATTACTGTATTAACTATAATTACACTTGAACACTTTTAAGTCTCTTTCTTATTACTTCTTTACTCGCTCACGTTCAACTTAAGATTAAGTCTCGGCCCACCGTGCGTGTTATTTATACATCCGTTCTCCCAGTCTAGAGCACTCCAGAATATTCCCGGCCGTTCGTGTACAATTCCAGCCTAATCTAACCAGTCTGCACAGTCCAGTGGCGTAACAATATATTTCCACGTTTTTTTTTCAAACTTATTTATCTTTTTGAAGAATATCTCAAGCGTGAAACTTGATACATATATTACTTGTTTATGTAATATCCGTAGATGTAATGGTAATGGTAATGGTGGGGGGAGGCTGACGCCTGGCAAGTAGGCCACAGACGGGCCCTTTTTACCAACCCCCAGCTGTCCCCTCAGCCATGTGCTTCTCTTGCTCCCTCATCGAATCTTTCCGACCTTCTGATGAAGGTCAAGATGTCACTCATTGCGAGGGAGCTCATCTCCTCCCTTAGAAGCGCCTCAGAACCGAAGATACTGTGTCTCAGGCGCCCAAACGCTTCACATTGTCCCAGGAAGTGGTAAGATGTCTCTTCATCACTCCTGCATCTTGGACATGTAGGGTCTTCCTCAATACCTATCAATGATAGATGCCTCCTAAGTCTGCAGTGGCCTGTCAGAACACCGATTAAGAGATTCAGAGTTTTACGACTCCGTCTCAGCAACCAGGCCGATCTCGATTTGTTCGGCCCAGTCACAAAATCTCGGGTTTGCCTGCAGGCCCTGTTGGTCCTCCAGTGCGTCCTCAGTGTCTCGTGGACCCACTCATTGAGGGCCGTTGTGACCTGCCTTCTTGAAATACCTAACATAGGCTCAGGCCCGTGACAGGATTCCTCGGCTCCGAGTCTAGCCAATTCATCGGCCTTCTCGTTGCCTGGAACTCCCATATGTCCCGGGACCCATACCAGTCTCACTTGTTTATGCCTGGTCAGCTCTTCTAGGGCATCCCCACACTCCTGGACGAGAGCTGATCTCGTCCTGGGGGAGCACACCTCCTTTAGAGCAGCCTGGTTGTCGGAGCAGATGTATATTATCTGTTCCGCCCCATTTCTAACCTCAGCCCTACCTGCCACCGCGAGGATGACGTAAACCTCTGCCTGGAAGACCGTGGTGTACGAGCCTAGAGCAAAGCTCTCCTGTACTTCTTTGCCTTCCAGATATATTCCCGCCCCGGAAGACGGTCTAGTGGCCAGCCGAGATCCGTCTGTGTAACATACCAGAGAGTCCGGGCGGAAGTCAATTCTTCCTTCACTCCACTCCTCCCTACTAGGAAGAGTGAGAGTATAATTCCTTTCCAACCTTAGCTGATCTTTCGCTTCTCTCACCTTCAGGACAGAGAGAGGGATTTGCCTCTCCATCAGTCCAGCAATTGCTGCGTGACCTTCAGCTCTGCCTGAACACTGCCAGCTCCCAGAATCCCGCATTCTCAGATAGGCCGCCATAGCCTCCCTCTGTATCCACGAGGGAAGCGTTGGTAGGCCTAGCAGAACCTTCAGAGCAACTGTCGGTGTCGTCCTCATTGCGCCAGTGATCCCTAGGCAGGCTAGTCTCTGGACTTTTGCCAGCTTTCGGGACGTAATCGCTCTGTCCACGCTTGGCCACCAGACCACGGATCCATATTGGAGCCTATGCCTGATGACCGCCGTGTACAGCCAGTGTAGGATCCGTGGGCTGAGGCTCCAGTTCCTACCTACCGCTCGGCGCAATTGCCAGAAGGTCGCAGTCGACTTTTTGATGACGTTGTCGATATGCGGCCCCCATGACAGTTTGCTATCTAGAGTCACTCCCAGGTACCTAACCTCCTGCACAAGCGCAAGAGGTTTACCGTACATGGTTGGTGCCCTAAAATCCTCTATTTTCCTTCTCTTGGTGAATAGGATCATCTCAGTCTTAGATGGATTGACTGAGAGACCTGTTTCGCCGCACCATCTTTCTATTATTCTACAAGCTACCTGCGTTCTGTTGCAAACGATATTTAAGAAGCGGCCGGTCACTAGGACCAGCCCGTCGTCCGCATATGCCTGCGCATAAAATCCTTCCGAAGTTAGGCGCTCCAAAAGACCATCCATTATTAGACACCATAGATGGGGTGATAGGCAGCTGCCTTGTGGACAGCCGCCCCTCACCCCGACGTCCAATTGGCAGTCTCCTAAAGCAGCACTAACTCATCTCTCTTCCAGCGCAGATTTCACCCATCTGACCAGTACTGGATCAGTACCTCTAGTCCGAAGGGCATCGCAGATAGTAGTAGTCCTTGCTTTATCAAAGGCACCCTCTATATAAAAAAATATTGCTAGGGTGACCTCCTTATGCAGGAGGGCCCTTTCTACCTTATGCACGACGGCGTGAAGGGCTGTCTCCGTGGACCTCCTCGCCTATATGCGTGCTGATTCTTGTGGAATGGGTACCTGGCTAGGTCCCCTTCCAACAGATATCTGTTCACTATCCGTAGATACTTACAGAACTGTTGAAACTTAAAAATTATACTATATTAATTTTGTTCAATTCTACTTTTAACATCGATAACTACGTTGTACCAAAATATACAGAGCAATGGGATAAACATTTTCTTCATTTAATATTATTATTGCCAATTCCTTCATTTTTCTTTTTTGCTATCCGCTTCTTCCGTCAAAATTTTTGCCGAATCCGAGTATATTCCCATTTTCCCAAGCATGGTCGCAAATTTTCAATTATTCAATTTCACTCTTTCTAACATAATTTTTATGCTCACCTAACCTTACACTGAGGGGTCTGGATGACTCTCCCACATAATGTTTATTACACTCACACGGAGTCCTGTAAATACAGTTTTTTGAATTTTGTTTTTGTTAAAATGGAAATATAGAGAAATGTATTATTATTTTTGTATCTCAGTGTGATAGTAAGTCCCAAGACAGAAAAAAAAATTTAGAGAATGCCACAAATAACGTTCAGACAATATTGTTGCAAGAAATTTGAACTAACTTATTTTCGCATTTTATAAAATGTTATCACTTTTTTTCTTTATTTGGAACTGATGAATGAACGCCATAAAATATACTGTCGATAAATTTTATATGTAAGTTGATCGATTGTATTTTTATTAATTATTGTCAACCCGTCTCTTATTCCCTGTACAGGTTATAGAGAATGAGTTCTGGATTTAACAGATTGGTGTAGATTAAATTTTTATTCTAATCCTTGAAAATACGTTTACTAAACACGAAAGCCCAAATATACGGAAATCTTTTAAATGTTAATTTTCGCAACTACAAAATGTCTTCAAAAGTGCTTAACCAAGTTAGATCTTTAGTCTGGTAATTTATCAAGAACATACTCATATGATAAACATGTTAATTTGGAATATAAGTGAAATTGTAAGTTTCAGCTATTTTTGAATACTATATTTTTAAAATTTCCCTCCATTTTGTTCTTTAGGAGAAAATTGAATTGATTTTATAAAGCATTTACAGTATTGTTCTAGTTACAATTTGAGCTAGAGAAAATATTGGCTGAACCACTGAAAAAACAATAAGTTGCGTTTTTTCTTAGACCACCCGATATGTAAATTTCATAAGGATGACCTAACATCTTTGAACTAAACAAAACGACAAGGCAACGAAGTTGAGAATGGAAGCAAAAAGAGAATTGCCGAGGGTCGTTGACTGGCATATTATTCACAAATGCCACATAAATCAAATAGGATTTAGATGATGGACGGAATTATATAAAGCAGATGTGTAATTTACAATTTATTTTTTGGTTAAATTTAATATTAATATTTTATAAAAGATATAAGTGATCTTAAAACTACAAAGTTAGAATTTAATTTTTACTTGATTATTAGAAATAAATAAGTATACTTTCCAGAAACTCATCAAACTGCTCTATTCTGTGTATTCCACATTTGATACAGGTAAAATGATTACGATTAATATTACAGATTAATATGTAGGTAGGTTAATCCCATATGGGTAATTATTCATGATGACAGACAAACAGAAAAATTCTTATAAAATTCCTGTGGTGTGACCGGTTTCGTGAACAAGCAAATTTACTTCACATCATCAGACACGGGAATTTTTATAAATAAAACTAGGGTAGTCAAAATTAAAACATAGTCAAAAGGGGGGTAAGTAAATGTAAGATGATATATAAATTTTGTATCTAATAAATTAACTTTCTAATAAAATTATAAAATTAACGTGCTTTTTTTAAAAACACATACATACACTACAACACACAGTGGACGGAAACGCCGTTAAGCTGGCCAAAATATAAAGGCATTGAGCCATTTTACTGAACTTGTACATACAGGGGTTTTTTGTGTCGCTGATCAAGAATCCGAAGTTGAATTTTGAAAAAAAACAAAATGGCGGCCATGAAATCCCCCCAAAACATACCAAAAATCGCCAATTATCGCTGCATTTTTACAAAACTTTGTATACAGTTTTTTTGGGTCGCTGATGAAGAATCCCATATAGAATTTCAAAAAAAATTACGGTCAAAAATATATACATAGCTCAGAAATTATTATTGAATTGAAGCGAATTCATGTGTTTCATTTGTTTCGGGAAAATTAGGATCTGGGGAATGGAATAAAAATGTGTAATGACTTTGAAAATTAATTTTATTCAATTACTATCTGAATTACATTCATTGGTCCATGCAAAAGGAGCCCACTTTATGGTGCACGAATGTGCATGCGTCCGTGCATTCGCGCACAATTTGGTCAATATCTCGCAAAGATGCAAAAAGATGCAGCTAATTTTTTATACACTTTCGAAAAAATGTTCATTGAACACATTCCAATAAGTTTCAAGACCAACCATCACCAACCGCGTAACTTATGGCTTTTTTTGTGGAGTTTATGAATCGTTGCATGTACAAAAATGCACTCCACTTCGATAATTATTTACTAATTACCATATAAATAAACTGATCTGATACTGAGATATTTTAATTGTACTTACTTTCTGATGCAGAATACATTTCTATGACACAGAAAACTGCACTCTGAGAATTTTTACGCTGCAGACAAAATTATTCGATTTTTGGAGCGTTGCGAGCTGCCGAAGTGATGCGCTGCACGGTCGCACAATAAGTAATTTCCTCGCTCAGGTAGTGAACCCGGACCGGTATTAACGGTTGTTTCTAATGCTAGGGGTACCACTACAACGATTTAAAATGTTTCCATTTCAAAAAAAAATTTTAATTTTTTTAATTTTGGCCAGCTTTTTGGCGTTTCCGTCCACTGTGCAACAGCATAAAATCGAATAGGGATAAAGGAATTTTATGAGAATTTTTCTGTTTGTCTGTCATCAAGATTAATATGTTTTTGATTTCAGACTGAGGACATTCTAAGACCCAAAAAGGTGGCTCGTAGTGAGCATATCGTGTATATATTTTTTATTAAGAAAACCTTAAAAAAACAAGTTTTTCCGTACTGTGGGTTGTTTAAAAGATTGTATGTAGGACTAATATGTATAACTATATCTTAAATGGATTAGTACCATTTTTTATATTTCATATATATACGCTACTTTTACTACACGTAATATACCATGCTTTTTTATGATTTATGAGAATGAAAATTTAAATATTTCTTTTTCTATTAAACTTAAACTTAAAAAAAATTAATAATACATAAGTATTTGCTTTTTATTTATTCGTCCACTCTTCCAGAAACATCAATACGTTCCACAAGATTCTTCATCTTCCACTTTGTTTATTTTCCATATTAATGAATTATTCTCGGCAGTTCTAATTTTACATATAACTTCGCTGACAACGAATTCTTCTTTCCAACGCAGTGAACAAATATTGCAGCTATATTATACTTCTCAAGATATTTACACTGTTTCTATTATTGCTATATTCGCCGAGATTATTCAGCAAAAGCAGCCTCACTGAAGTAAGAACATAACTTACAATTTGTCAACTAAAAGTCAGAATAATTTAACTATTTCGTCAGTACGTCTTTAAATTTAAACTAATTTTATGTTTTTATATAATTTGGCAGTGTGCAAATTGTTGTAGATGTTAACAATTACATTTAAATTGATTAACATCATTAAAAATAAAAAAAAACTGTCTGATGGCGTTTTAGAAAAAGGATTTTGTATGTATTTATAAGAATCATTATTATTACACATTGAAACATACCTTTTGTCTTGTATAACTATCGTTAGTTCTGAAAAGATTTGTTTTTCATACACAAAAATCAATAAAACAAAGAACGCTTGACTGTAGATTAGAGATAAATTTGCGACGAATCAACATTCTTTTATGATTTCGATTATATTCATATTTTTTATAACCTCCTGCTCTGAAAAATGGTAAATTTTTCGCCATTTACCCATATATCTAGAAAAAGTGGAAGTTTGTCCAGTTGGAATTTAAAGTAAATCCGTATTAGATGCAGATTGTTTATATTACAAACACCTTAGTTTTAAATTTTGGGAAACTTTACTCATTAGTCATTAAATTGTTCGTCTAAAAATTTTTCTTTCTAATGTACAGGGTGTTTCATAAGTGATGTTGAAAACCTCAAGAGATTATTCATTGAACGATTTAAAACAAACAAGTGTCTATGAACATGGTCCGGAAATACTTCCCTGTAGATTTATGTCCTTTCAAAGTTAAAGAAAAATAAAAGATTTTTCGATATATTTTTAAGATAACCTAATTTACATCGGTCATATTTCGCATGTGGTCAGTAGCAGCTGGGGGCTACAACTCTATTTAATTTGGACACAGTTTTATTCTAAAGATGGATTTATAGGGAACCCCGGAATTTTTTTTCCATATGGACCAATTTGAAAATAGAACCATATGATACGAAATTTAAGAGGAAAGTTCTTTGGTCTCTTGCATTTTTTTTCATAAAAAAACAATAAAAATCCCCACCCCCCCTACAACAATAAAGTTGTTTAAAATTTTATTTTTAATGTTATTCGTGATCAAACAAGCATGTGGGCACTTGGAACCTTTAATTTAGCGAAGTTATTACTTGTTAACATTATCATTCAATTAAATATTACGAAAGATAATCACAGAATTTTATTTTTCTTTAATTTTGAAAGGCCACAACTTTGCAGAGAGGACTCTTGTTCATAGGCAATTTTTTCTTTAAAATCGTCTAAGGAATCATCACCCGCTGAAGTATTTGACTTCACTTAGGATGCACCCTATATTATTCAGTAGTAATCACGAAAACACATAACAAATTTGCGCTCATTTTATGAAAATTTAGCATATAATTTTAAATAGATATTTGAAAGCAGGTTTTTGAGTTGTCATCAATATGATTTGAAATCATTTTTTAAAACTTTTTAAAGAAGCAGATGGCTAAATATGACGATGCAAATCTACAGTAGATTGTGGCAGACCAAAACCTCAGAAACAAACAATCATTCAGTAGCACAACAATAGATTTTATAGATTATTATTAAGGGCCGCTAAATTAATAACTAAACAAATATTATTTCAGTTTCGTTATTAACCTCAACTCTCGTATATGGTCTAATCCATTACAAAAATTAAATTATGATTGAAGTATAACCCTGCACAACACCGTTTAAACCATTTTAAGATAGCACAAAATCTCATTTATTTCAGTTGTTATTTAGTTATTTCACAGTTCAAATAAATTAACTGCTTGATATAACGTATTACATGTTTTTAATTTTTATTTATTTATTTTTATTATTTCTCTGACCATGAACTTGTTCTCTTAGTACATGCCAGGAATATTTTTAGAGTTTGTTTATTTCTAACATATTTTTACAAGGTGACTCATGATAATTTTAGTGGATGATGAATGCATAAAATTTATTCGCTATTTATACAATATATGTTCCTGGTATCTGTGCCAGACAACCAATTCGGTTTTAGAAGTGGACGGAGCACGGCCCTAGCACTATGCAGAGTCGTGCAGGACATCACGGACGGATTTAACAAATAACAACCAACATACATGCTTCTGTTGGACATAGAAAAAGCCTTTGGTACTGTTTGGCATTCAGGGCTCCTCTACAAGTTAAAAGAAATAATTGAGCTACCGATCTGCCTCGTCAGCTTAATCAAAAATTATGTAAGTAACAGACAATTCAAAGTAAGGGTAAACGATGCAGTGTCGTGGCTCAAACTTATGAAAGTAGGAGTACCCTAAAGTACCGTCCTATCCCCCATCCTTTTCAACATGTACCTCTCCGACATCCCCATCTATCCAAACACAAAGAAAATACTATACGCAGACGACATTACAATTTATGAACAGTCATTTTATGCAGAGACAGCTACACAAAAAGTACGCTACCATACGAATAAACTTACAGACTACTACAAGACATGGAAAGTAAAACTTAACGAGGACAAAACTGAGACAATAACACTAACCAGAAAATTCACGAATATCAAGACTATAAACAAATTAAAAATCAACAACAGGACAATAACAGAGAGAGAGAGACACAGTTAAATACCTTGTAGTTACATTGGACAAACGACTTAGGTTTAAACAACATATAACAAACACGATAAATAAGATTTCCGGCACTTTAAACAGACTATACCCCTTAATTAACAGACGGAGCATACTTACAAGGGACAACAAACTTTTATTATACAAAACAATACTAACACCGACGCTGACATACGCCCGTGCTGCGTGGAGTAATATTTCAGACACGCAGTACAAACGACTACAGACAACCCTAAACAAATTACTAAGACTACTCACCAATCCAAACAGATATATATGCATTAAAGACTTACATAGACTTGCAAACATGGACTACATACAACCACACATATACGAGACAGCTAACAAATTTTTAAAAACCAACACACAAACGTTACGACTAACTAGAGACTTGACGCACCCGAGAAGATACGAGGACGTACAACACACTCACAAATACATACATGAAAGACTACCACTTTATGACGAACAAAGATAACCAAACAGCCACACAGACAACCCAAAACAAATTCCTATCCTCTCACCCCACCCTCCAACCAACCCACATCATAATTTTACCAATTTTATTAATCGACAAATCCTATAAACACAAACAAAACAAAAACGTAAAGCAGATTTTTTCAGTTTTTCCTGGACATAACAAAACATCACGTGAACAAAAATATGAATTCAATAAGTTTGTTAGAGCATTCTGCACAGCACATCAATCGCTTTGTGTTAGCAAAAAGCAAAATAATGAAAAATATGATCAAGTAGGTGTTTAGGCCATGCCAGCTGCCTGGGTCGACGTCTACCGCATCTCCTGATTTCGTAACGTTGACTCAAATAAAATAAATGAAGTAAATCAAATAAATAAAATACATCTAGTTTTAAAACATACACTGTATGTAAAAATGATAAGTAAATGTATTAAAATGGAATGGAATGATATCTGTGCAAAATATACTATGTAAAATATACTATTTAAAAAAATAATGCCTAACAAGAATAGTGAAAAACAATGTTTTCTAGTTTTGTTTCCGGCAGGGATAGTGGTAGTTCTTCATCCTCATCTCATACCGGGGTCTGGCTTGGTGTAGTCGATAAGCGAACTGGCTCGCTTTGCCATCTCTCAAAATTGATGCAAAATTGTGGGTTTATGTATTTGTGATGTAAACACGTTTAAGATCGTTACCCCACCACAAAGAAGAAGGAAAATTTTAAGTTAGGGGTACCAGTGCTTATACACATACAGTATAAGGTCCAAAAGTAAGTTGCCTCCCTCAGGTCTGCACCAGATATATATATTAATATTTTGCATTGACTAACTACAATTAACCTTTGTCAGTATATCGCACCAAATTAATACGGAACAAATAAACTTGAAAGGCTATATTTTTTTTTCAAGTGAATCTGTTTCGTTTCTAGTGAGTGGATCACGTTTAAAGTCAGATGACAAATCGTAAAGCGCATCATATATTTCAGGGAGAGAATATTTTAAAGGTTTGAGGGCCTCAATACGGCTTTTCCATCTTGTAGTGGATAAAGGGTTTAAAGTAAGGTTTTTAACGTATTTATGCAAGATATGCTATCTTTGAGTTGAGGATGAAAAAAAAAACGTAAAGTTCCTGTACAATCGCAAAAAAAGTCCACAATCTCATTTGAAGCTTTAGCGGCATCGTTAACCACTAAATTAAGGCTATGTGCGGCACAAGGTATAAAAAAAAGCTTTTGGATTAATACTAAGGATATGTTGCTGAAGTCCATTATGTTTACCTTCCGTGTTAGCACCGTTATCCTACCCTTTACCCCGCATTTCTAGAATATCTATA
Organism: Rhamnusium bicolor; assembly: GCA_029963845.1. Lineage (NCBI taxonomy): Eukaryota > Metazoa > Arthropoda > Insecta > Coleoptera > Cerambycidae > Rhamnusium > Rhamnusium bicolor. The sequence goes on from JANEYF010000831.1 coordinate 630,983, forward strand.
TTTTCATTTTCTAAAAAATTTACTACAAATTGACATAGCCCACTGTCAGTGGTTCATAAATTTGGCGAAAACCTATGAAATGTTCTCCTATTTCAAAATGCTTGTTATCTGCCTCTTTCAAAAGCAGATAATAAGTTGCAGATAATCCGACGATTATAGAAGATGTCAAAACCTTCTAGGAAGGAATCTACGAAACAACGCGTCCATTCAATATCGACACTCCAGCAATTGCATCTTGAAGAGCCAGACGAAGTGTGCCCAGTAAATAATACGGAGGAATTGCAACTAGCACTTGTTGGTACCAAGAACTTCGCTGCCCCGAGCCCAGACGGGGCAGCGAGGGCACAACTGATGGTGGAAGAAATTTCCTTCCACTCACCGTCGCCTGGCGCGAGTTTTTAACTCATGGTTGAATGAGGGTAGCAGATTCCGGACTGATTCGTCGAAGAACGTACTGTGCTTTTCCCCAAAAAGACGGATCTTTCCGACCCAAAGAATTGTAGCCCGATCACTTACCTCAACACCTGCTACAAGATAGTTACACGTATCTTGTATGCTAGGACATTGAGGTCTGTTGATCCGGTCTTCCAGCAGATACACGAACAGCGTGGTGCCAAGAAGGGCATAGCAGGTTGCAAGGACAGCTGGCTGAAAGAGCGCTGTATTACACAGGATTCTGTGCAATACAAGCGGAATCTATTGTTACACTTGCTCGAATGTCTTACGGTACTAGCACCATTAGTGAGATGCATAAAACAGCTGCTGCCGCTCTGGAAGGCTCGCTTCACCATAACATCAGGTGCACAGTGGGTCAAGACAGAGCAAGTGGCATTGTAACAGTAAATTTTCAATTTCTGTCACAACTAAGTTTACTACCTATTTTCATTTCGTAACACCCTCTCCATGTTCCTATTTCCAGAATATTACGGCGGCACGAGGCTAGTCAACTGACAAATTGTTAACCACCTGTTAATTCACGTAATATGCCCAGGCTGTTGAATTTGAAAATGTAAAGTCTGAAACTTAATATACATACCTTTTTGATCGGTACAATATGAGTCCATGGTGACAATTCATTTAATTTAACTACTCAACAATTGCTGGTACCCTTTGCGCGGTCGCGGTGGGGAATTTGGATTAATCTCGTTTCCGACTCAGGCATTTCTAACGAGGCCACTACAAGCAGCGGTCGGCTTTTACACTTTCTTGAAATACCTCGTGGCTCGAATAATTCAATCGCTTTATTGGATGTTAGTTGCAAGTATGTTAACTTAACTCATTCATTTTATAGAACGTATAGTCATATCGGGATTTTGTTTCAGATTTTCTGATTGATTATTTTATTTTATTATATTTTATTTTATTTTATTTTATTATTCTTCGTTACTACTATTTTATTACTTTTCGATATTTTTTTATTACGATTACTGTAATTTTTTTTGAGGCATTTTTTTATGCATTCCTCTTGATGCACCTTTTTTGGTGTACTGGAGTTTTACGTTTTTATGGGAATACCACCCTTAATTACTACCCTTTAACTGGAATAGCGATATTTTCCTAACTTGATGTCGGCCAAGGAGTTTTTTTGAGCACTAACTGGTTTACCTGGAAAACTACGCACGTGGTTAACTGTGCCTTGGATGTATTACTGAATTCTTAAGCTTGTGAGATCACTTTAACTATGAGATGGTATCGACAGCCTGATGCCGATCTAGCCAACGTATGCGGAATCCCGAAGGAGCTGTTGTTCAGCCCCATTGCTTCAGATAAGTACCTTTTACATTTTTCTGTCAGTCAGGATATAGATTGCTTACAGTTAGGGCCTGTAGCCGGCCTTACTTTGCTTTTTTTAAGATGTGTTGTTTTGTGCCCGTGTGCATTTAAGCGGACATGCCTTTACCTTTTTTTGTATTTTTATGACCATCAGTCCAGTGTTAGTGTCTATTTAAATGCGTAAGGCGTAGAACCTTATATAGTTGTAATTTGCAGGATATGTTTTTGCTTACAAACTATATATTTAGTAGGTTATGTTAACCACAGTTACCTGATTTTAGTTGCCTTTTGCCTAAAATCGCTAGCACAGCCGTTGTAATTGCCTTTTGCTTACAATTTGGTGCGTGTGTGCTAGTACTTTTTGCTTACTGTGGTTGATTTTGGTGGCCTTTTGCCATGAATCTGTAGTACAGTCGTATTACCTTTTTACCTCACGTAGGGGTAAGTAACTTTGTAGGTTAGTTGCCTACGTTTATCGGGCTTTAGATGTTTGCTTTTTTGTACAATTTTAGCTTGTGCTTACCGCTTTGTAGAGAGTAAAGTAAGTTAGTAATTAGATATATTCTTGAATATTTTTAACCTATTTTGTACCTTGTACATATTTTTTTGTTTTATCTTATCGCTGTCAGCGCTTGAGCTGCTACTCTAGGTAATATTTTGATTTATTATGCTTAACTTTTTGCGTATCTTATTAGTCTAGTTGCTGCTACTAAGCCTATCTTTTGGGCTAGTAGTGTCGTGATATTTTGTAAATTTTTGTTGCCTGTAGTTTTAATTAAACTAGTTTCAATTTTATTCGGTCTTTTTCTTGAGTTTCTTTAACTCATGGCGCCCACAGCCCTTTGAAATCGTTCCCATTCTTAAATAGTATTTTGCTATAACAACACCGAATTTTAACAACTAATTCTCAAATTTAGCAGTGCCTGACCTCTTACCCACGACTCTTGCCTCCTAGAATAGCTGACTAGCCGTGGTGGGTTATAATTGGGGTTGTCTATCTTTTGCCTTCACCGACAACACAATTTAACTCTTTTCTCTTAACGATTATAATTTAAACCCCTTTAAATTACAGCATTTAGGAGAGGAGTTTTCCAGGGTGACTCCCTGAGTCTTCTCCTCTTCTACATTTCACGCTGCTGTTGTCTGTTGAGCTCCGCCAAACCCACGGATATTAATGTGGACCACCCAGCGACCGGAAGCACAAGGTCACCCATCTATTTAATATGGATGACCTTAAACTTTATGCCTCTGGAGAGCGCAAATTACAAAAGGCGAAGAATACACGCGGATAATTGGTATGGACTTCGGGTTGGACAAATGTGCAGTCGTCCACCTCAAGAGAGGACGATGCGGGGAATTTTCTGAAAATGCGCAGCTCGCAGATGGAAGCATCTTAAGACATCTGAACGCCGGAGAGGCCTATACATATTTGGGTGTGAAACAAAGGCATATTCAGGATGTAAAACAAATAAATGATTCCCTCCGCGGTAAGTACGACACCGACTACGAAAGATTTGATCTTCTGAACTTTCGGGGAAGAACAAGGTGTCTACGACTAACATGCTTGCCATTCCGGTTCTACTCTACTCCATTAACAAATAAAATAAATAGTAGAGGCCCAATAACTGAGCCTTGTGGAACCCCACATTAGATTTTTACTTTTCTTGATATAATATTAGTAATTTCAACAAGCTGGTATCGATTAGTAAGATAGCTCTTAATTAGATCATTAATTTCTCCTCTTAGGCCATAGAAATTTAGTGTTGTCAATAATATGTTATGATCTAGCAGATGAAAAGCCTTACTTAAATCTATAAAAAGACCAACTGATGTTTCTATCACATAAATTTATATACAGTTGATTTAAAATTTTTTGAATAGCTGTTTCCGTACCTTGTAGTTTTCTAAATCCATGTTGCACGGTCTGTAGTATCCCATAGTTTGAAATTACTTTTTTAAAATCATTGCTATTGTAGACAATAAAGATACAGGTTTACAGTTTTCGACAATTTTATGATCTCCTTTTTTATACTGTGGTATTATTTTAGACGTTTTTAAGATATCTGGAAATATTCCCTGAGACAAAGACTAAATAAGTTAAAGATAATAGTATGAACTTCATGTTACATTTTAAAATATTAGCAGTAATACCATCCTCACCTACAAAATTTGACTTTTCCAAAGCATTTATAATATTATAAATTTCAGTTTCATTTATTGGCTCAACAAACGTATGTGGATAATTTATAAATATATTAAAGTTACAGTCTTTGTTTTCGTTATTAGAAATTTTTTCATTATTTTTTTTAGGAATTTCACTGAAAAATGTGTTAAAATAGGAAGCCATTTCTTTTTTATCATTTATGGTTTTATTACCGATTGAGACAAATTGTAGGTGTGGTGTTTCTTTGACTAGTAGTAAACTAAAATAAACTTTAGTTATCGTCTATGGTTGTCATTTTATTTTTATTTAAGAATTTATTATAAATAACTGCAGGTGAAGGCTAAGCTAAATGTCACCTTGATTTGAACTTGAATCAACAAAATTACGAGCATCTATAGAAAAGCTCTGGAAGAAACAAACAAACAGCACAAATAATATGTTTTTCTCTAGTCTGGTTCACGAGTTCACGATTTACAGCGGGAGAAAGTTGAAGTCATGAAGTCGAATGTAATATCGACATTGCGAAACAGGGTAGGTAGGTAGCTGGGGTTGATCCAGAGGGATAGCTTACAGGTCCCGCCGTCTCATGACCCCGACCTTAACGCGGAGGGCAGGTGGTTGAACCTTTATGGTGCGGTCGCGACCTCCTTGTACTATCCTGGATACTAGTCGAACGCGTTAACTTTCTCGATTTTATATTTATTAAAAATATACATATCTTAATAGGTTCAACTATTCTAAACCAAAACGTATAATTATGTAAATACAGGGTAATCCTAAATGCAGTGCACAAAATTAAACAGTTATATTTTACATAATAAATATGACCTAAAATTAAATAAAATTGTTTCTCTGTCACTTATGGTTTTCAAAGTGTCAAAAAATGTCGAATAAAATATTTTAAATATCATCTGTACGACTACCAATAATTCAATAAAATTTTATTGAGACCTAAATTTATGTAGAATTTAAAACGTTTCAAGAAACCGTTGACGTAAAAGGTGTATTTTTTTGTAGATGGGGTGTTTTCACCCGACGAATCCTTTTACTAAACAAATATATTTGGATGCCGATTATGGTCTTTTATATTACTGTTCTTTTCAACATTTTTTTTATCCGATTCTACAGAGAAATAAACGTCAAATATACAATATATAAGAAACTATTGTTATAATAATACATATCTGATTCAATCATTCAAGAGTCTGTTTAATGTCGTGCACAAATTGCGCACAATATTTTTCTTCTAACAGTAAAAATAAGTAAATAAAATTGTTTTAATTCCATTGCGAAGGAAAACGTAAATTTTGATTTTAAACGCAAAGTTGCCGTTTGCTTCTGATTCCTATGGAAACGATAATGTTTCATAACAATAATTTTACTATGGTTGACATTTTCTGCTCTGGTCTTGCTGCTTTGTGTGAAATGATGGAAATAGGTGAAAGCGATGAGGATTTTATTGCTACATGACCTGAAATATCAGAAGTAGTAAATCCTACAATTTCTAATCACTTTCCTAAAAAATCGAAAAGGTAGAATGAAACTACTTATAAGCAAATTAAAGAATGGTGTCAGATAGGGTTTATACAAAAACCGATTTCTGAAAAAAATCGGTTTTCGAATTCCAGTATTCAAAAAAAAAAACGATTAAACCGGTTTTCGAATTTTTACAAAAAAATCGATTGACACAAAATCCTATGATTTTCAGGGGCTTGCTCTGGTGACTTGAGAAGCAGTTAAGATAACATTTTAATACAAACAATACAAAAATACTTAATTTGTATTAAAATTGTTCAGTTTATTTAATATTTATGGAACTACAAAAATATAACAAAATAAAATGTATTCTATCTACACAAAGCGAAATATATAAATAAAAAAAACTAAAATAACTAAAGCCCAAATAAATCCGTATGATTTTTCAGTCCATTTAAGAGTTATTCACGAGTTATAAGGAAAAATATAGTGTGATGTTACTCCCCAAATTTGGTTAATGTAAATATAACTTTTTTTATCGTTTTTGTCGTTTTCCGATAAAACTAGTTTACGTATTAACATTTTAAAATGAACTAAAATTCACTTTATCATGTATATATTTATTCATTTATTTTAATTTTTTTGTTTTGGAAACGCAACCACGAAACCACTTAAAATGTGTTATGAAACTATTAAATATAAGAACGATATCTGCATAGTTTTCATGAAATTCATCATTTCTTGTGTCAGTAAAGATTTTTTTTTTAAATTCTGATATCGAACGGTCGTTAAATTTTCGAGTAATTATTTCGGTATCTTTTGGCAATGACTTTCCTCAATATTGCTCCAGTATATTTGATGTGCAATATTTTTTCCGGTACAGAAATATTCATAAATTAATTTGAGTTTTGGTTTTGTACATTAAGACAAAACAAAGTCATGTAAAGGTAAATATCCTGAAAATATAAGGCAGAAGTGAACAATATCATCAAGAAATTAAAGGAGACTTAAGAAGTATGTTTGGTTATCTTACTTTTATTTTAATTGCACATCGGTATCCTCCACTTTACAAACGTTAGGCAAACAATTTGTTGCTTCTGCCACTATGTCACTCTGTACGCTAAGAACAATGGCATTTTCAAGTCGAAAAATCTCTGATAAATTTTTCGTTTCACCCTATACATCAGTTTATTAAATGACATTGTATGTATTATAAAAAAATGAGATACTGCATGAAGCGGGTTTCACCTGACATATCGGTTGCGGGGTATGGAAAGCATCATGGTGTGGGGGCAGACATCGAGGGCCGTCGCCGCCACCGCCGCATTGATCCCCACTCGAGACAGACCGGGGTGCAGTGTTCCTGCTATAATGCAGGTCGTCGTCCGTGGCGTAGTACATTGCCACTCACGGTATTCACGTACCCTTTTCTTTCATTAGCTCGAATGTCGGTTCAGTCTATTATAAATTACTTAAAAACCATGTTATTTTGCGCACAGTGCACGTAATGTGCCGTTATATAAGAATTACTATTATTATAAACTAGTTTTTCATTTAATAAAAATATATGTTTACTACAATGAAATACCAAAACGCGAAGGTTTCCCAAGTTAAATTTAGCTAAATGGGATTTATTAAGGATATTAAGAATATGGAGATACCCTTTACCTTTCGTGAAATCAAAGTACTAAAATATCAAATTCAAATTAGATTTTATCACCTAAAATTAGACTGTAATCAAAAAAATATTAGGCAGTTTAATCACATTTGCATATATATTTGTAATACCTTCCATAATAATCAACTAGTAAATAGTTACACTCGTATTCTACATAGAAAATGAACGTCTTTACAACTGCTCCTTTTAAAATAAAAAATATGTAAAATTGTTAGAGGTCATCGAAGAGATACCTTACAAATCGAACGCAATGCGTAATGTAAAGAAAACATACCGAATCGTGTTTACAATTCGCAGATAGATGTATCGACCTAAGAGGTTTACTCTTAAATAAAATAGCTTGTTCAGACTTTTCAGCCGATATAAAAAAAACGAAAATCAATATGTATAATGCAATGACATTACGTGCGTATTTAACCGGGCGTAATGGCAACATGAGTCATCTACTTCGTTGCAAATCGCCAGAAACAATACAAGACGCTATTCATATGGTAACAGAGGAAGAAAATATTAACTATCATAGACTACAATTGAGCACTTCCAATACCCAGAATTCTAAAAATGACACACAAATTAAAGTGGATAACCCACCTGTTAGACTTATTTCACATTTTTAACGTCAATTACCTCAGTCGCGCACAAGATTGTCATACCCTGTACAACTTAGGACACCTCAATTTTCAACACAACAATTTTGAACTCAATCGAAATTTCCTTCACAACTTATCAACGTGTAGCCACCACCTGCAAAAACAAATTTTTGCAACAAATCGACAAACGTTTGGATCACCACAAAATATATTCAAATCAAATAATAAACCAGTAGTAAGAAATTACTAACCAATGGATACATCGTCGTATAGAACACAAACGCATTCAACACAAGAAAATCAACACAGGAAATGGTTTTCTCAAGAATTAAACACACAAGAAGTTTTACTAGAAGACGGATAATTTAAGGAAGCATCATTTAGTCCATATGATGAAGACGAATAAGAAGACGAAGAAGAATATTTAGAATATCAAAACCAATATTATCAGGAAGAATATTACACGGATGAACAGAACGACGCGAATGAAAATTTTCGTAAACCAGCCTTGAAAACATAGAAACAATAAATTTAAACGATCATAATTTAAATAAATGACCATATATTACTTTACCCGAAATAAATGCTAACATTTTAATAGACACTGGAGTTGCAAAAAGAACTTTAATTAATGAACAACTAGCGAAAACGTACATTTCAGAATTTATACAAAAAGAACCATTTTCAGTAAAAGCATCGCATAATAAAACTCTTCATGAAAATACAGTAATAATTCATCTTTCTGAAATATTTAAACAACTAGAAATTTTATACAAACATTACATATACGATTTCAGCAAAAACTTTCATGGTCTTATTGGCATTGACCTAATAACCAAGCTATCAGCGAGATTCGATTTCAAAACGGGCAAATTCATCATTCCAGGCACAGAAATACAAATGTATACAGATGGCAAACCGTTGCAAGAAACAATCTTATCTCAAACCCACGGGAAAATAGAAATATCACTTTCCACTAAACAAACAATTACACTAAGCACAAATTATCAAAATGACACTGAACTAGTTTTACCTTTGCAAATACTAAATTTCCATATAGAAATTCCTTTACGAATCAGTAGAAATAAAAAATAATAATCAATTTAAATTTATTGCTATAAATTTAACAGACTTTGAAATCGAAATAGATTTGGACTAATTAGAATCTTATCCGCAACAATTCGAAATCAATAATTTAGAATTTTCAAGAATCATCATTTAACAATTTAGATAAATTACAAAAAGGTATATAGCTATTGGACAACATTAATGAATTTAAAGAAAAATGACAAATTTTAATAAAAATTCAAGAAAATCCGAAATCATCTAAATCAAACACATTTAAAAATAAACACATCACCAAAGTTTATTTACGAGTTAACTATCAATCAGCCGATTTAAGGATCTATTAAAAAATATATACAACTGGAAACATTTCATCTTTTCCCCAAGGCAAGACATTTATAGAGAACTGTCACGCATCAAGAGTTAAAGATCTACATGATATAGAACGAAGTAAAGAAGCGACGCAAATTACACAAGAACTACTAAAGTATTTCTCCCTGTATAACGTACCGAAACAGATTACAATGGATAACGTTGGCGAATTTCAAAATATGATATTTAAAGAAATAACAACGCTTTATGACATAGAATTACATTATATACGCTTACTAAACTTAATTCTGATAAGACTACGTTACTTTTAGATGAAACACGTAATTTACATGCTTTCAAAACACATGCTAGTAATTTAAGATCAACTAAAAATTTCGATATTTTTTAGATGCCTAATAATAAGGTTATGGCAACCACATTTGACACCTATAAATGAAGACTCTGGATTGCTTATGGCCTACATCTAAAAATTAAAAATCGAATGTACAGGCAAACGTACTGATTTTAGAAGAATATTAGGAAACTATTTATTAAGTATACAGGGTGGGGCAATAGTGCGTCCGACTTCAATATGTCGAGTTCTATGATAGCTACAATCTTGATTTAAAAATATAAATAAACTAGACAAAAAAAGTCTATAACCAGAAATTATTTTCGAATATACAGGGTGAACCAAGACGATTCTACAGGGTCAGTTAATTTTTTTTAAACGGAATGCCATGTATATCAGAACATTTTTTGAAACCTCTTTGTGGCCTCCATTCACACCTATATTATTATTGACTCACTCCCAACCACTTGGATGTAATAATTTTTTTGTTAAAATTATGCCAATTACACGTGAATATTAAAAAATCACTACAGTCACAATTATCGATTTTAAGAAAAAAATATGTTAGTACCAGTTATAAGACATCTGTGTGATGACACTCAGCCATTTTGACTCCCTGAAAGTATACAGGGTAGCCAAACATAATTTTTAAATTTACAACTATTTGAACTGAATTTTTTAAATTTTTTCAAATGGAAGGTATATTTTTGGACGATGTGATGTAGAAATGAAAAACGAAATTTTTTTTTACTTACATCCCATTTTGATTGATATACATTTCTATGCATCTCTGGACTGCGGTTTTTACTGTTCATAAAATTGCCGGAGTGATACAGAAGTATCACTCCGGCCTTTAGAAAAAAAGCATTAATTATCCTTTCCTTCAAATTTTGGATTGTTGTTGGTTAATGTTTTTATGAGCACCATGTAACACGCTTATTATAACACCTTCTTTTGAATTATTTGAAAAAGAAACCTCATTCTTAATTTTTATTGCTGAATTTTGCAGTTATTGTTCAATAAATTGAAAATGGTTACAAATAGCCATAGGAATGTACAAACAAAAAATGTTCGTTCTTCAATCCTACACCACATCGTCTAAAAATATACAGGAAATTCAGTTCAAAAAGTTGTAAATTTCCATTATATTTATATTATTGCTACAACTGCTTATTCTAATTATAAAATTAATTTAGCCAATTTAAAGCCATTTTGACATAAATTGCCTTCTAAGGGTAGAGAAGTTATAATACCGTAAAACTCTTACATCAGCTAAAAGCGATAGCCAGATAAGTTTATAAATAACAGCGCTTCCAGCACTCTTCAATTTTTTTCATCCTAGACTTCAACAAGTTAAGTTCGTTGTAAAGTGTAAGTAATCGACCCATCAAATAAATTTTCTTAAGAATCTTTTTGCTTTTGTTTTTAAAAACCCAATCGCTCGTCTACGATTCTTAAGTTATCCACAAAGGCCAGAGAATCTTGATCAATTAAAACAAAATAGATGATTAGCCTGTGAGACAATAACTAGAGAAATATTACAAAAAACCACAAGTCACTAGTTTGTAAAAAACTTCATTGGTGGTTAGATAATGATGGCAAACAAGTAGAACAATGTTTTTAATTGTTTTTAATGCTTTAGTTTGTTCATATTTATTTTGAGTAATTTCTTAAATATAAGCTACTATGTTTAATAGGACTTTTTGTTATGGATTTTTTAATATTGTTTTTGTTCTAACTCCTTAAAGGTTGTAAATAAAATAAAACCGTATTTGAGTTTTTTCTTGAAATTTAATTTCATTTTAAATGCCGCATGCCGTAGAGAAATATGTGTGTTTCTGTTTAAAAAAAAAGTACAAAAGACGACGCGACGAAGAGCGCCACTCGACTTGAAAAACAAAAACCACATAGAAACAAAATTTTGACCACCTACTCTCAAAATAGGTTTGTTTGTTTAGTTTAAGAGAAAGAGACCAGGGAGGGAACTTTGGAACACTCTGGACACAAATATTGTTGGTATAGTGTATTCTTTTATTACCTAAATTAAATTAAGACAATACAACTGTTACATGTAGAGCACATTTACATTTAAAATAATTTGTCAATGATAAATATTATAAAAAACAAGCATAAATATACTGTACATAGTAATGTTACGTTATTTTATTTGCAAAACATCTACTTCTATATTATCTCAGTTTTATTTGAATTTATAAGTTTATTTATTTACCTTTTTTTCTTGTGTTTCCGTCTGTTAATACTTGCTTGAGTAGATTGTTTCTTATAGCACCTTCCATGACCTAAATTATCTTTCACTTCGCTTTGCCAGAAAGTAAAAGTGAGCATAATTTTCTGGTAATTTTATAGTTAAATGCTTTTTATAAGGCAAATATCTTTGAGAAAATAATTTTGGTAATTTCTTATTTTTAAGTGCTTTTTAGCATTTTCATTTCAGCTAACATTTTCGTAATAATTTTATTATAATTTAACAGAATGTCGTACTGAATATGTGTCGAGGGTAACATTTTATTTATGAAATAGGTTTTATTCTATTTCTATTATCTTAAGTTTAACTGTTCACGCTTTAGTGTAGCAAATTAAATAAAGGGAATATAAAGTGCCACGATATTGCTTAAGTAAATTGTCTTGTGAAAGTTATATTCATTCCTTTAGTTGCTGACATCCGTCTTATAGATTTATATGCAAGTTTCAAATGAACAAACAACTTTAGGGAACTAAATTGAAAAATCAAAACCAACAGAATTAATATTGAAATTTGAAAGGTATGTATAGAAATAAAAAATAAATATACTAGCAACATTCCAATATAGTTTTTCGGGGCGAAGTAAGAGACTGTGCAGTCAGAAAATAATTAATAGAAAGGGAATCATGCCATTCACCCTAAATGAAGGATATAAGGCGCAGCTACGGAGACCAGTGCTTTGGAATACTCTATCCTCATCAGCTCATCGTAGAGCAAAGATCTTAAATTTGCGAAGTGTACAATCATTTCATCTTGAAGACGCTCAGTAACAGTAATATGTATTCACATGTTATTAGGCCAGGAAAATTTCTGTAAAGTTCAATTATTAATATTTAGGGAGGTATTTGTCGCACCACTTTATTTACGATACATGTAATAAATGGTAAATTAAATACAAATATATGTGAATATTATTTGGAAAATAAGTTTTTCGTCTTCACTGAAGGCCACCTAACATAATGCAGAATATGGTGGTACTACCACGATCTTGTACCATTGTTGCGAATTGAAACAGATAGGTAGCTGAACCCCAAGAGTTTCCAGAATTAAATCCATTGAATTTTTATGTAATAAGCAACTTTTGTACAATGTTATCCTCCATCATTACCATTATGTACAGGGTGAGCAAATTTTGATGTTTGTATAAGGTTACTTGGTAACTGTAAGAAATACAAAAAAAAATTAAAGATACGTTTTCGATATCTTTTTTTGAGACTAATTCACTTGTGAAAACAAAGATTTGCTATCGTCTTTTGTTTTCGAGTTGTAAACATAAGTTCGATTTTTCGACTTTTAGACACATGTCAATATCTTGGTTGTTTGTAAAGTTATGAAAAAACAACTTTTAGTTATTGCATAAACTTGTGTTTTTTTTAAATGGGAATCATAGTTGACTATAGTTTAGTTAAAATGGATTTTTTTTCTCTTTTAAACTATATATCATATGTAGGGTCGCTTTTGATGTGTTAGTATTTAATAGCAAAAACAGTCTTTTAATAGATGTTTTTGCGGATGGATCTAATAGATCTCTCTGTATATTATGACCATGTATTACTCCCCTTGAAAATTAAATAGTAAATAACTACCTTTCCCAAAAAAGATCTCTATTAAGCTTTCTATAATTAACTATAATTAAATAGCTAAAGTCTTCAAAGACTATTATTTATTTGTGGAAGAACATTTTCTAAATTCTCGTCTAATTTCACTTTCCATGGATCCATGGGTTAACCTAAAATTGTTATTATCACTGGCACCTCCGCCAGAACTTTGTACCATTTTGATTTTTACATACATCAAATCAAACAATTAAATAACATATTATTATTTCACAGCACAGTTGTTATTTACCTCATTAAAAGTACACAAATACGCTTTTTTTAACAAAAAAATATACACGCATATTTGATGTCAGCTTTCCATCCCCGTTAACCACTAATAATTTCGGAATAAATAATAAAATTCAAGTAAGAGTTATTAGGTTTTATTTTTCGTCCTGGTTATTGATTTTAAGAAACGTACTCTATTTTTTTCACGATAAAATTTTTTTCATCAAAAACGTTTTCAAAAAAAATTATTTTCTTATTTAGTGAGTCACGGTTCACTGAACCATAGCCATAGTTTAGGTATAAATAGAATACATTGTTAGCATAAGGTTAGTTTTAATCATCTCCAGATGATGCCACCTTGGTTGACGAAACACGCGTCGAGTGCTGTATATGGTGTTTTGGTGTTCTGTGGAAAACTACGTCAGTGTTAGTTAAGTTTTATTTCAATCAATACTAGCATGGATTTTGATGACATAAAGGTCGACGTACTCAACTAATGTAATATATTGTTTTTCACGATACACGTGTTTTATAGAAAGTACAAAACTTTGAAAAGGAGACAGATTTCATTTCCAAAACGTTGGTGGAATATTTTATTAATATTTTGCTGTCTTATGCTAATTGCCAGTTACCTAAGAAAACATCTGACTTTCTTTGATATAAAGTCACTGGCTTAGAGGTTTATTCTTCCAATAATGCACTGTAGTTTTTTATATTCAGCCTTAGAAGATTTATTCATCTAGTAGTAAAATTCAAGAGAGTATATAGTGTTTTGGTGTTTCGTGGAAAACTACGTCAGTATTATTCCTACTAATAATGAATTAATTTTTAATTACCGTCTCTATTCTGTATTATTTTTCTGTATATACATAAAAATTATGTTATAAGATAAGATCAACATATCTTTAAGCTAAACCTGTTCTCGATTGGAATCGCAAACACATTACTTAGATAAAATTCTGCAGCGAATACCCATTATTCTCTTTTCTCGAGAATTTTGCCGTTGTCCTATACACCGACTGCCTTGCTTTTCTATTATAAGTATGCTAGGTCCAGATTCGATTTCCATGCAGCTCAAGTTCAAGGAAGTAAATCCGTATTTTGTTCACAAATGCATGCTCATCTGTTTTTAAGGCTGCCTTCTTTGTTGAAACACATGTAACAAAAAGAATTAAATATTGTGAAATTAGGTAAATTATAACGTCTACTTTCATTACCTTAAATACATATTTTGTTGTTTTTTTGATTAATGGCGATATATTGTTATTAGCACAAAACAACACACAATAATTTAATTTATATTGTACTGCCTATCCCAAATTGGGGATGCACGTATTGCTATGTCGATGATTACTGGAGATTGACCGATGTTGAAATAGGTTATGGAACAGACAAATGATAGTGGTCAACCTGCTAGAGTAGTTGTTTCGTTCAAATCATATATAATAACAGTAGTTTACTTCACCTGGGCTAGAGGTCGCCGCTGTCGGTAGTTGCTCCGCAAATCGCTATCCGCCACAGAGACATCTATGATGTCGGTCGGATAGTAGCATTTGGACCATATGAGAAGATTCACATACCTCTCACCACTACTCAATTTACCTTAGTCAGTATATGACTAGCAGGTTGGCCACTATCATTTGTCTATTCCATAACCTATGGCATACTGAGGAGAATTAATAAGTTCGAAACCGGTCTATGTCTGGTTAGGAATTGACAAGTTATATTGGCCACCGATCTATCATGATTTGAAAGTATAATGCAATGCAGGTCGGTGTATTTGCCCGCTGAGTAGTTGTTTCGTTCAAATCATATTTAATATCACTAGTTCTGATTACAATGAACCTTCATGTTCAAGAATTAACAATTGACTGCCTCGAAACGAATCCAAGATCTATTCACTTAGGATAAGTCAAGCTTAAATATTCGATTCACGAATCTATTCACTACATTAATGTAAATCTTATTAAAGAACAAAAATTATCATTGCAGTGAACTTAATACTTTAGAATTCCAGAACCAAACCATATTTTGTAACATGATACTCTTTGGCTCTAGGACAGAGTTGGCTTTTATTTGTTTAAAATCCAATATCTCAGTAAATAATACAACTTACGATTTGATAATATGGCCCGGCATAAAGAATAGAAAATATTATAGGGGAATAATCAAGAATCTCATTTTTAATAAAACATGGACTTAATACCGTTTGTTTCCGATGTACAGATATGCACAATCACTACTGGAGTGTACACAAATCTCAAGTATTCAGAGGAAAAGGTTTCTAACCAAATTTCCATTTAATGTCTGGTGTGGCAGATTGACTTAAATAGGTCAAATTTAAAAAGCCATTGGCCATTTTTCAAAACTGTATCGATTTTCTTTTTATAATGGCTTATTTATATTAATGCCCTAGCGGAGTTTAGCACATTGCTATTCCTCCACTCAACAATGACAGATACACACACAACAAGCGTTTCCTCCGACATTTGCCAGATTTCGTAGCTGAGACTCGACCTCAGTAGAGATAGTCAGTGGCTAAACGTGTTCTACCACACAACAACGCTCTAACCAACTATGCATATTGGTATTTTAAAAACGCCTCTATATATCCATGCTCTAGCTAGAATTTGAACCTAGGATCCCTCGATCTCAATCCTAATGTATAAACACTGATCCACTGAGCAGACATGGCACTGAATAATTAACCGCCTTTCTATCTCCAATAATAACCAAGATAGAAATGTCCCACAATTTGAGACAGGGTGTATATATCTTAAAATCCGATTTAGACAGTGCTGCTTAATGGTAAGCATCACTGTCAGATTTAGAGTGTGGTGTTAACGTCTTAGTCTGGCTGCTATGCGCCGGATTCTGGGAGTAAAACTCTACCACTCGTCGTGTATTTTACTAATCTCTGGATCCCAGAAGCGTGTTGTCTGGCCGACTGTATCTTGCCAAAGATTTTTTGTACACGCCGCGTGGCTTTCTCTACCCCGCTTAAAGTGTTGTTTGACCTCTCACGGGGGACGAGTTGCTTCGCAGCGTTGTACACAGTACAGTTGATTTGCCAGATATCTGCATCTTCTGGAAGGTTCTCATCGAAGATTGCGTCCATTCTAACCATGTCTTGTGGCTTTAGGTTAGCCCTGGTGTTAAGGCTAACCCTCGTCCATAAGTCTACATCGGTGAACTCTACAGAATGTTCTCCATCAGCTGGTCATTACCCGGGTGGGACTGCGGCTGGCAGTTCTTCCAGCTTACGGGATGCCCTTACGTAACCTGCCTTGTGCAACAAGGATACATGATCTCTCAAATATTGCTAAGAGAAGTCACGGTATTCTGGGTGCATGATACACCAGGCATCATGTAACCGCGCCATGTATCCCCTGCGCTCAGGTTCGCTGCTGTCGTAGCAAGTCAGCAAGTAATCCCTTAATTCCCTCGTCCACTTAAAGCGTCCATCTCCATTGCGTATGTCATTATCATTGAGACCTTCTGGTGTGGCTCCTCTAACCTGTTTCTGACCCCCATTCGGTTGGGGTCGATCGTGAGGAGCCCTTCCTCTGCGTGTCGTTGGAACCAGAGTTTTTGGGGTATCAGGGTGGTTAGCCTGACACCCCACGGCCGACATTAGTCAGATAGAGATTCCTTTGTCTATACGATATATTTGTCTGTCTGTCCAGGGTGCACCTCGAGGAGGTTGCCGGTCCTTTGCACCCCCCTTTTTTCGTTATCAAAGTTGAACTCTACATCCATATGTTATTGCAACGTTGTAGCTGAAAAGGTTTGGAAGAGACAATTAACCTCCCAATTCACCTCCTTAGTGGGAGGACTTGAATCGTATCAGGTATTAATGGCATCATACATTTGAATGATGAAATTAAATATATATCGTGTGTCATGAAGTAAGTACGCTGTTATCTTCCAATGTGGCCACATTCAGGGTATTAAACCTTGTGTAAATCTATTTTTATACGTCTGGTGAATAAGGTTGATTTCATTAGTGGTTATCAAAAGGTAATGTAAATAATTATTAATATGTCGTATTCACTTTTATAATTTTTATGAATATAGTTTGTTTCATTCGATTGTTGAATTCAATATTTATTTTAAAGCACCATCTTACAACGAGAATGAGCCATTAATGATAAGTTAAAGCTTAAGAAAAGTAATTAATTAATGGTATTGACATTTAGAAAAATTGGGTGTATACGCCCTGAGTTTTGAGCTAGTCTTACTTTGTCAGGATACTCATAAACTATCCAAGCTATGTAGTGTTTCGACTTGTTACATGCCCATATACAGTAGGAGATTGAGGACGAAGAAAGGGTGGCATATTCAAAAAGGCGTTTTTACAAGGAAACGGAATTAGCTTGGTACGTTGCTTTTTTGCTATGGTAACAATAGAGGTATGTCCGACTCAATACTCAGTGTAGTTGGGTATGGGTATTTACAAATGTTTTAATTATTTTATTAATAAAGGGGCGCCAAGTAATTTTCTTTACATACCTCCTCTCAGATTGAAATTACTAAAACCATATTTCTAGCAAAACCTTATTAGTTTTCACAAATAACACAATTTAAGATAAAATGTAAAGTTTATTTACGGTCTTGTAGAAAATATCCCCTAGTAGGTTCATATTAGTAGCATATGAAATTGATAATTTTAAATAAGAAGAAAAAAAAGATATATACATCTATCCATATACATAAATATATGACAAACCTTTTTAGGCTAACCTAACTCTCGAGAGTACAGTCTAGGATAGTCGTAACTTATTTAACAGAAGAAAGAAAACCCAAAAATACATTTATCTATAGACTGTCATAAATTTATTTACAAAAATCTAGGTAGATTCGTATAGGTAAGTGTACAGAAAGATGTATTAACTAGTAATGATTTAAATTATACACACAAAATATCCCCACGGTCAAGGTCGGTTGAGATGAGGGACATTAGATTACCCCGTGCATTTGGAAGATAACAAGATACAGCAAAACCGGCAAGAAAAAGTTAATTAGGTTATCAGAAACTAGTCTTGTTTAATTTATGAAATATAGTCTGTAGTTTAATTCAAGTCGAATCTTCGCCAGTAAATAACGATTTATTATGGCAAAATAATAATAAAAGTTCATAGAAATGTCACTATGTGGTACTTATCGTAGTACGGTTATTTCCTCTCAAACACTACAACGGCGCCCTATGAATACGCTACACTCTGACTCTCCCAATATTTCCTTGGAGAATACTTCTCTTTAGACCACCAACAGTTTATCAAACCATATCTTCGACCATTATCGATCCAAAATTAAGGTTTGTCAGAAACTAATTAAATTGTTATCAATGGCCCCAGGAAAAAACGAGAATACCAAGAAAAAAAAAAGAAAATGGATACTTTCATAATAACAGCTTAAAAACTTTGAATAATGGGGAAAACTCACCTGTGCTATAATCCCTATGCACCAGGTAGACGTTTTTCTATTTCTTCCACGAACCCAAAAGAAATTATCCATTAAAATGTCAACAGACGATATTGTTACTCGATTATAGAATATCCGATGGAAAAGCGGTTGAAATGTTACACTTTATATTAATTATCCACTAGGTTATCAATTCTTTACATCGAAACAAAATATACCGAACTGCTACTGCTATCATGCCAATCTTTTTTTTTCCTTCCGACAAAAAACGCTCGCTCCATAAACGTCTGATAAACTTATATACAGGGTTAGTCCCTGATTATCATTTTTAAATTTAAATTGTTATGTCATGATCACCTACAATTAACAAACCCAAAAATCGTAACAAGCTCTGTCAGTATCAGTGAAACGGGCACAACTGGATATGGCACATTATTTAGAGATTCAGCAAAATAACAAAGCGGTTACAAAAACAGTTATATTTTCTCAGAACATCTGTTTGGAATGCATTTTTTAGGTAGTCTAATGTTAGTTACGATTAGAAACAGTGAGCAAACATTAAGATGAAAACTTCACCTTTATGTAACCGGATATTATTGTTATGTTAATTAAAAAATTACTTTGTGACTTAGGTAGATTTCGACCTCCTGATTCAACCATTTTGTGAAGTGGTAAGTCGGTGATATAATAGCTGAAATGAATGAGCGTAAACTTTCCTGGTTTATCTATCCAGTGCACAAAACTGGAATACATGAAATAATGTTAGGACAATCCTTGATTATTTGAGGGCTTATTGTTAATTACTAATAAAGTAGTGAGTAGTGTCACCAGGACTGTCAAACAACGAATTTATGATTTGAAGTGTTCGTGGGGATAGCAAACAGTTAAATAATGTCACTAAAACATAACCAGATTTTTAATAATCTCAAACCTGAATTGAAACAAAAAATAATCTCACCATAACAGCAACAATGCCTTGTTTCCATATTTCTAACTAATGCTGTATGTGCAGCTGACTACGAAGTAATGAAAATATTAAATCCATCTGTATTTAAAATGGAACGAAACGTCGTGTATAATTTATTAATTAAAATATCATTTCTATCCTTGGCTTTATCATTGTAACACAGACAAGCACAATAAGAAACGTAATTCCGCAAATTCTTCCCTTTGACGGGGCTCATCCATCAAATACATAAGAGAAAGATTTATGTAAGGGGCGAACACCCTTTCGCCTGATTTATTATTACCAGCCCTTTAATAAGCATATGATTTATGTTATTGGTTTAATGTTATGCATTATTTGGATTTTATAAGTAAACAAAATTTTTACTATTTGTTTTCCTGCTACTGTTCCTATACAGGAGGCATTATTTAAAATAAAATTAAATATTCTATTTTAATCGTGGTCATCGCCGCGAACCGAGAGGGTAATAGCGTTTATATTTACTTACATGGTAGTGGAGATTAATGGTTCGAATTCATTCTGGAACAAAGTTATTGGAAAGTTATTTCTGACTCTGATTAGGTGTGAAACTGTCGATGTTGATCAGAATCTACACCGAGAAACTGTAGATCTCCTTTCTTCTTAACTAATACATGATCTCTAATTTTAGGAGTTACTTTGGAGATTAGTAGAGGTCGAATATCGGCGAGTTATTCTAGTGCCGTCTGTAGGAACCTTGGTAAGAAATGCAAGTTAATGTAATGTGAATTTGTTTACAATTATATACTGCAAAGTATGCATATAATGTAAAGTATGAATTAGAATTTGCATTATTCTCGCAACCGTAATATTATGTAGTACTGCATTGCGTACATATGTATGTGATATTTTCACGAACTTCTATCCAGTACACAACTACATCTACAGCCTATACTAACAAGATGGTGCAGAACGTACCATCGTATTACTACAAAAACTTTGACGATATGAAAAGAATCCTTCTACAATTGAATGTTAAAATGAGCAGTTGCTATTGCAAATACTCAAGAAGCTATTATTGATCTAAGTGTACAAAAAGATTTAGAATTTATACACTCAAGCTTTTCACGAATTCCTATCGCTGTAGAACAACTTGAACGCCAAAAATAGGAGAACATACCATAATTGATGCGATGCGGGTTTGATCTTCGACAATATATGTATCAATTATTTGTAAAACATCGCTAAACACGAAAATAAAAATCTGGAAAGTGTTTTACATAACAATCAGTTCATTGAATAGTGGACCTGCTACAGGGCAAAGAGGTGGATTTTTCAGGACCTCAAACAAATATGACGTCTTTACGAATGTTGCCCTATTTTAAATACGCGTCAATAGCATCTGTCGTTTTGAACATATAAATGAATTTTTTGCAGAGTGGCGGTGGATTTTAACAGCAGAACATATGGAGTAACTTTTAAAAACGCACTTCGCTTGAAAGGAATAATACCGCTGCAAACTGAGTGTGTAGTGTAGCGAAACAAAATTATTGGTATAAACTGCTAGTGCAAATATACTTTCACTTTACCACCTCCGCTAGTCATTTTTAAAACCACTACACTACAAGGTAAGCCACTGAAGGATATCCGTTCGCAGTAATAGTTTGAAAAATATTTAATTGGTATATAAATTAATAACAAATATTCCCTTGTGTAAACCCCTTCTTTGACGTCATGACTCGTCCATATTCGAACTCTGGTGATTAGGAAGGAGATTGACAAAATATTTTAAGAAAATATTTTTGAGTCAACATGCGAAATTAAGTTTTGCTTGACAGTTTTTCCACGACGATCAATCAAAACTGAACTACAAGGTACTTGTAACTTGTCTACAACACAATGCCGAAATCGAATCTAAAAAAGAAATCATGAAGTGTTAGATATGCAACAAGTAGAAACTTAATTTATAGTATTAACAGCTTATACGAACATTGTCTAAATATCTGTTAATTGCCATTTATTTTACCTTCAGAAGTGAACCACAGGATTGGTGGCCTTTTTAAGAGTCTGCCTAAATTCCAAGGATTATTCTGTTAGCAAGTTAGCATAAAGATTATAAGTAATTTTCGGAGGTAACGGTGTCTGGGTTATTTTAGACAGAAATAAAGTTTTACTGTTTTTAAACTGCTTGTAATTTTTTTATATAAGCGAGCTCTTTCTATCTAGCCTTCTATCCTATTTTATGAAAATAAATAAAAAAGTTTTACAAAACAATTTGAGTACAAGATAATCAGGATTCGATATATTTTTATTTACGTAAATAATATGTTTCGTTTTTTAAATTGAACAGCCTGTAGTTTGTAACTCGTAAAAACTAACGAAATTTTTACTCAAATAATTATACAATGAAGTAATTTTCATCTAAATCCCTTTACACTGCACTTGTGCTTCGCCAACATAGTTGATATCATCATTTTGTAAAAATGGATCTCGTTTGAAATACTGTCCTAACATGAAACTTATCTACGAACCGACATAGATTTTCTGATAAACCTTGTAAATCTTTATACAAGGAATTATTGTTGTATATTGGTATTCTGGTTTTTGTTGTACCCGATTATTTAGACTTAAAAAACATTATGTGGGAGAGTCATCCAGACCCCTGAGTGTAAGGTTAGATGAGCTTAAAAGTTATATTAGAAAGGGTGAAATATTGAAAAATCGAAAATTTGCGAACATGCTTGGGAAAATCGACAGAATAAACTGGGATTCGGAAAAATTTTAATGAAAGAAGTGGTCAGAAAAAAAAGACAAATTAAGGAAGCAGCAATAATATTATTGAATGAAGAAACATGTTTATCCCATTGCTCTGTAGATTTTGGAACAACGTGGTTACCGATGTTAAGAGAAGAATTGAACAGAATTAATATTGTATAATTTTTAAGTATCAACAGTTCTATGTAAGTATCTAAGGATATTACAAAACAAATAATATATGTGTCAAGTTTCACGCTTGATATATTCTAAAAAAAGATAATAATTATGAAAAAGGAAACAGATTCGTTTTCTGAAACGTTAGGGAATTATATTATTATTTTTGTGTCTCATATTAGTTCTCAAAAAACACCCTCTGACTATTCTTTTGACGTAAAGTCACAAGCGCAGAGGTTTATTTTTTTCAGTAACAGTACTAGGTCACTAACTCTATTTTTTAGATAACGAAGAATTATTCATGTGGTGGCAAATCTCAAAAAAGAAAAAGAAAAATTTATAAATAAAGCTGCAAATCGTTTGTGTGTATCATGGTCGTAGAGTACAGATGTACTTACTGTCGCCGGCATTCACCTTGACCGCGAAACTCTTTCTCCAGACCAGTCTATTATTAGCTTTCGAGTTGTGTACACGTTTAGTCACTTGGGCGCATTGCATATTGTTTTTGTGTTTTTGTTTTATTTGTTGTACTGTATTGTTGATATTAATTTAATAATAAAGCATGGCAGACGTACGCAGGGGTAGAAAACGGCTATTTGATGACAAAGTGAATAAATTCATAGGTGAATTCCCGGATTTATTCTATGATGGTGCTAAAATAATTTGTAAATTGTGCGAGACAGATTTAATATGCTGGGATAAGCGTGATTGTGGACTTCACGTAGTGTACACCATAAAAAAAAATGGCGTGCCTTCCACAACACAGTTCATATTTGATTTGCTATTAATGCTGATTGCCTGTGATGTTTCGCTGCACATACTCGATAAACAACCATTTCGAGAGTTCTGGAATAAATACAATGCCCAGGTGAAGTTACCAAGTCGCACAACGTTATATAACTATCTACCAACTGTACACGTAGACATGGTAATTAAGATGAAATGTGAATTAAAAAATACACGGCTGTGGTTATCTGTTGATGAGACAACAGATTGTAAAAAAAAAATTTTGTTTTAAATGTTATAGTACGAGTACTGGACCCTCTTAAACCGACAGTTCCACTGTTACTAGCTAGCAAAAGACTAAGTCAGTGTACTAGCAAAACAATTACCAGGGTGGTGCTGGAGACGTTAGAAAAATTTGAACTGTCAAAAAGTCAAGTGTTGATGTTTGTGACTGATGGCGCCGTGACAATGCATTCGGTAGGCCGTTCTTTGCAAGAACAAGGATGTACGTTTATACATGTTATGTGTCAAGTACATGCTTTACATCTTGTTGCAGAAACTATTCGAAAAGGTTTTCTAGAGGTGGATGCATTAATAGCAAGTACAAAAAAAGTGTTCCTTAAATTTCTTTAACGTCTCCGTGCATTTCATAGCAAGTTTTCCGGTATTCCTGAATCACCACAGCCGATTCTTACACGTTGGGGAACATGGTTGCAGGCAGCTTTTTATTATGCTAAATACTTCCAACAAATAAAAGATGTGATACTACAAATCAATTCAGATGAGGCTGCAGTTATTAAGGAAAGCCAGACAAAATTCGAAGATATTTCCGTTGAAATAGCTTTAAAAAATATTGCGAAGAACTATAAACCATTACATGAAAGCATAAAAAAATTAGAAAACAGTGCGTTGTCGTTAGCGGAGTCACAGCAAATAGCGGACGAAGTAAATATACTGCTACACGCTATAGGTGACGCAACAAATAAGCGTGTTAAAGAAAAGTTCGCAAGTGTGTTAAATAAAGACACCGGTTTTACCAAATTAAGACAAATATGTGATGGTGCAGCCCCAGATCCGTAAGTGCGTACAAAGACTATCTTACGTATGCGTGTATTACATCAGTAGATGTCGAACGGTCGTTTTCAAAATATAAGAATATATTTTCACCAAACCGAACATCACTCATGGAGACAACCATAGAAATATACCTGATCCTGCAAAATCGCTACACATCTTCTCCAGTTTATGATAAGCAAGCTAGTTCATCAAGCTAGTTAAGAGGGTAAGTTTTACATACGTTGTTATAAATTGTAACTGTTTATTGTTTCTCGTATTAGTTAATTTCACGTACGCCACTGTTCCAAGGAACATCTTTGACAGCCCCATTTATAAATATTTTTAAATATAAATACGCAGAAAAATGAATTTTCAGAAGAAATTTTATTGAAACATTACATGTTTATGTTATTTTTACAAAAGGGTCAAAGGTAAAAATTTATAATTTCAGGATCACCACTCTTTTTACACAATAATTATTTATGCAATTATTTAAATACATGTTTTAAAGATATGAAAAGCTTTTGTGATACATGTTTTCACATTATTTTTCTTGAAAAGGATTTTTAAAAACAAGTTTTCCCTAGCAGTGTTTCTTCAGAATTCGTTCAATGATTTTTCAGTACTTTTTCATATTCAACTTCACAATAAACAATAATTGCTAGGCATATATAATATATTATTTAGCATTAAATTAAACAATACCCTGTGACCACAATCAAAGAATATACCTACAATAGTTGCTATTATTTGACTATTTTTATATATGCCTATAAAATATTTTATACATATTCCGATGTAACAACTTCAAGGTCACTAAATTAAAAGAAGAAGTAGGTCACTCCTTTATAAATATAATAGTTCCCTTTACTTAAATGTTGTCTATCATTTAACGATACTTTATTTTCAAATAAGTTCTACAAAAATTGGCAAAAATAAATACTCTAAAATAAACGCTTCCTGGATTATTTACTCTCAGCTCCAAATTTAAAAGCCATAACACCTACAAATTGTAGAACTAATTTTCTTTGGGCCAATGCCAAACTCTGATAACCAGGCTCGGATTCAATGGGAAATGAGTTGTCCAATAAGTGTAATTCTTTGGCAGTACGAACATGAAAGCATGTAACAACAATGCGGAAAATCGAGCATTTTTTTATATCTTTACCAGACAATCTATTCTGACACCCACGAGATATTAACGTTCTAAGAGCAGTTGCGAAAAAGCTAATCTTAGGTCAACTTTACACCACAACTACTATTGCCATATAAAGCACAAATATGTTTAAGTTGGAATCCTTTTTCTATATCTCCCCCTTTGGTTCACAAAGGGCGGAAGTCACAAATTTCCAATTTTTCAGGAGAATAGGAAAATGCACTAAACATTAATGTTCAATTCGTTTTCACCTTCACAAGGGGCGGAAGTCACCAATTTTTAATTTTACAGGAGAATGCGTATTTGTTCTCACCTTTTCTTATAAAATTAGAAATTTGTGTCTTCCTTTGTGAACCAAAGGGAAGATTATTATCGGAAAAAGCACTCAAAATGTGGCAGACAATTCTGGACTCAGTAGAGAATAGATCCATATCAATGGTTGGTACTTCAGCTGTCAGGAGTTTACTTATGTATCTCGAACATCAGCATATTATTTGGTGATCTCAGACTTTTTTATTATTATTTTCAAGGAGAGACAGAGTTCGAGTATAGCAAATCATTTCTTTGGCTTTTCATAGTGTCGTACCAAGCTTTGAAAGATTCATAGAAATACAGTTCACCAGCTACCTTTAAGTCAATTAACTTATATGAAGTCATGTATTTCAAACAATTTTTTAATGCATAACTTACACCTTCTGATTGCAGTTCACTCGGAGAATTATATTATTTTGTGAATTCTTTTTTAAATTTAGAATAGGCTTGAAATAATTTTATTCAATTTCAAACTTTTTCTAAAGCTACGAATCACAGTGTTTGATTTGAAATAAGAAATACTGATTTCAAATAAAACTTGTGAATTTTTAAACTTTTCGTAAGATTTTATGGAATTATTATTTAATATAATGAATCTTGAATCTTGAACATGTCAGACAGCAGTAAATTTGTGAATCTGGTTTAAAGCTCTTCAAGTAAGACCTTCTGGTTTTTTTAACTCCTAGTTTGAATTATTTCATAATTTGATTTGTCCCAGATTTATGTCGTATATTATTTTACTAGACATCCGTTTTCTCACGAATAAACAGAGTTTTAGAATCCATTCATCCTCCCTGGGAATTTTAGGTAAAGGTGAACCTTTCACCCACTCGAGACATTCCAATGAACACTTATGGTATCACCTAGTTATATAAAGAATATATAAAGGTACTAAAGGTATATAAGAAAGGTTCCGGTAGTCACCTACAGTCACCGAGGTATATTACGGTTTTATAAAATTACTGTAAGATACAGGTGGATAATGAAGTGATACAATATTTCCCATCACCGTTTTATAAAACCTACGGTAACCATTACCACAATATATCGGTTGGTGTACGTCCGACGGGTACACGGAAACTGTTAAGAAAGAAGTCATGTATAGGACGACAGTACGCCTATATTGCATTCTATTGCATAGTCCCCGTACCTGAATTCAGTACACCAACCTGTGTACACAACGTCTGTATAAGGTTGGCCGTTATCTCATTGTAAAATTAATATTTCCCGAGTTATATGGCAGTGTTGTTAATTACTGTTATAAAATCTAGAAGATAATAGTGTTTCGGTGTAGGTATTACAAAAATTTGGTGACGAAAATGCTTTTTATAAACTTCCATTGGTGAAACATATTACCCTTATAACATTTTGTTACGTCCAGTTAGCAATGAGAAAGATACTTTTGCAAATATTATTTATTGTATTATATATGCTACACAGATGTTCTAACTCTTAAGACACACACAGATTAACTTATATTCACCGGCACCACGTTTTCTAAACAGGAAACCCCTGAATGACATGCGCAGTACATATTATATATTAATACACCAAATACATAACACATAACGTTCATAATACATCTCCTACATACATAACACCTTTGAAGATGTTTCATGATCACTTTTGTTTTGGTTATAGCGTTTGTTGAGTATTTATAAAATTAACAATGAATAGTATATTACTGGAAATTAAAACACAGTAGTTATATTTCGTCGCAGTTTCAAAAACTTGCCCAGATTATTTTTTTCTTTGCAGGAGCCAATACAGTGCGCCCACTTTTTCCCTTGTGGAAGGCACAAGCGTTAGTTAAGATGGTTCTTTCGTTTGTACTATTTTAAATGATTTATCGTGCCGAACAGCCACGGACTGAAATTTATTGAAGTTAGAAAGGATATACCTATCATCTCTATGCATCATGGATTGCCTATAACTAACGCTATATAATATTACTTTAACCGCTTAACGATCTAACCCAAATTAAATCACGCGTGGTCGGATTTCGGTGCTCTTTCCTTCAACCCGAGTTTACTCGAGCCATGTATTCAAACGCTGTATCATAAACCACAACCCGACTTATACGTGTCATAAGCATTACTAAATAGCGCTAACCCGAATTATTTCGAATAAAATTAGGCCAATGAAATTTTGTACTTTCCGGTATTATGGTGGGGTGATCAATCATGTGCATATGCGTAAGGTTGTACATTATGACTGTTTTACTACAAAATATTAGTAGTTGAAAAGCTAAGATTGTGTGCAGATGTGTTTGTGAATGCTCTCATTTTTACGACTAAAACAAAAACTTGGAATCTAAAAATGGAATCTGATAAAGATGATGTTAGTAGTCTGTCCGATAGGGAAAGTGATGAATATGAAGTGACAGGTGGATCAAATATAGAGGATGACTTAGAAACGAGCGGAAGTGAATACGATAACGGAGAGATAAAATACGAAGAAGTTTCAAGCGATGATGAAAACAGAGAATTAGTCGAAAATGTTAGAGTATGGTGTGAAATTGGAGAAAATACACCTGCTCCACCGGAATATCCATTTACTGAAAATGTTGGCGTTACCTTTCCAACTGCTGGAGATGAGAACGAGCTCTTTTTCTTTGAAAAGTTGATTGATGATCAACTGATAAACACAATAACTGAGGAGACAAATAGATTTGCTCTTCAAACCTTAGCTAAAAATGCAGCAAATTATGCGGCTCGAAATTGGATCCCAGTAACTTCTGACGAGGTTAGGGTGTTTTTAGCCATAATTATACTCCAGTGTAGTAAAAAAAGCCAGAAATGAAAATGTACTGGTCAAAAAAATCCATTACTAACCACTCCTTTTTTTCCGAAAGCAATGTCATGTAAACGGTTTGAAAATATCAAACAATTCCTACATTTTTCTAATAATGTAACATACGATCTTGAAACGCATCCTAATCCAAAACTAAACAAAATTTTTCTAATTTACGATATGTTAGTGAAGAAATTTCGTGACATTGTGGTGCCTGATAAACATATAACTATCGATGAAAGTCTTTTATTGTACAAGGGCCGTTTAGGGTGGATTCAATACATTCCTCTAAAACGAGCATGTTTTGGAATAAAAACATACATGTTGTGCGAGTCCAAAAGTGGCTATGTATGGAACTTTCTCATTTATACCGGCAAAGGAACCATGCTTGATTCTGATTATGATCATTTACGGTTAGTGTCTTCTAAAGTGGTCATGTCTCTCACCAAACCACTTCTAGGAAAGGGATATTGTCTAACCATGGACAACTTTTAAATAGTCCTCAGCTTGCCGACTTGCTGATACAAAACAAAACGGATGTATATAGAACATTGTTGTTATGAAGAAAGGAGGTTCCAAAAGAGTTAAAAAGAAGATACATGTCGGGAAAGTTATCGGCTATAAAAGAGGAAAGGTCATCGTTATGAAATGGAGAGACAAAAAAGATGTGTGTCTGATATCCACAGTGCACAACATCGAGACACAAGAGGTAGCCACAAAATCGGGGCCAAAAGTAAAACCAAAGGCTGTTATCGATTATAACCACACGATGGGTGGAGTTGACCGTGTCGATCAGCATTTGGCAGACTATTCTTTGCCGAGAAAGAGAGGCAAAAAATATTATAAAAAAATATTTTACCATTTGCTTGATCTGGCACTTTGGAATTCTTTTGTTCTATACAAAAAGGAAGACGGGAAGAAGTCAGCACTTAATTATAGATTGGACATTGTCAAGCTTATGATGGAGAAGTACGACAAGCCTGAATTTTCTACAAAAAATGGGCCGCCCATCAACAGTTTTACCCCCATCGCGGCTTAGTGGATGTCATTTTCCTGAATATATACCGGCAACAGAAAAGAAGGTCAACCCCGCAAGACAATGTGGTATTTGTAGCAGGATGAGGGATGCTAGGGGAAAGAAAATTCGGCGGGAAAGCAGATATTGGTGCCCACAATGTGAGGTGGCTTTGTGTGTAACGCCGTGCTTCTGTGTTTACCATACAGTAACAAACATTTAAGTTGTAAGTACTAAGTTTTCACATCCCGAGTTAACTCGTGTTAGAGATTTCAGTTTTTTTTGTTTCTTTTGTTTGTTGCATTTTCTTGCTGGTGAATTCAAGAATATTTGTGTTAGGCTTGCTTGTTTACATTTATTTGTTTGTCCAACAGTACTAAATTGTAGTACTTAATGATCCCGAGTTTACTCGGGTTAGAGAACATGTATAATTTCAATAAATTCTTCCACCCTAAAACTTCGCGTTTTTTCTTTTTTTCTGTGGGATATGTTTCAGCCACACGCATTCTTCGGAAAACAACAATAAAAAAAGTGTTGGAAATGGAGGAATTAAAAAAAAAACTCGTGCGTTGAGGGGTTAAGTAATGTGTGTTACTAGATATATTTCAAAATACTTTTGGAATAGTAAGTTTTATAATAACATTTTCAGAAATATTATATCACTTAAGAGTATATAATGAACCAACGGTTTTATAACAACACTATTTAAAAGTATACTGTATTACTTGAATTTATATAAGATCTCCATCTAAGGGAGAAAATTTATATTTGTGTCACAGGAGATGGAAAAATAAGTAAAAGTAATCTGGTGACAAACATTATTACCAACACCATTATATAAAAAGTTTATAAGGGTAACTGAAACATATAACTAGATTTCATCACCAAAGGTATCTATATCTATGTACTATTATTCTGCAGTTATATAAAAGGTAACGAAAATGTTCCTGTTATATAAACTTTAAAGTTATACACTGTTACTAAACACGTGTTGGCAATCCTTATAAACCTCCATTTAAGTGCTTTAAGAGATTTATAAGGGTAACAGAGCTATTACCGTTACGAAATTATATAAATTATAGTTATTTAAGCATTGTGATAGCAAATTTACGGTTACTAATATAACATGTTTATTGGGATAAGCTCGCCCTTCTAGATACATTTCAATAAAAATAATCTCAATAAGCTGCCACTGGCTTAACAGTCTTCAAAAAGAAACCTTAATAATTTATTGCCATTTTTTTGAGGAATAACCTTAATTATATGTGATGTGTTCAATAATGTACCGACATATATATTTTTTTAAATTTAGTTGTCACTGATTATAAAGATTTAGATTAAATTAATTATTTTTTGCATTGATACTAAATTTAATTATTCTAATGCTACCTTTAAGGCCATACTTTACATATTATGAATTTTTTCACACTTAAAATGTTTTCTGAGAAGCAACATTTGTCCCATATAATTTTTAAAATTTTTCAAACATCTAACAAATAATCATATTCACAACAGTAAAACGTTATATATGTATTTCAAATACCTACTATTTAATAATCAAGCCAGGATGAAATATTTCTGAGACGTGTACGAGCTAAGCTGTAAGCGAGTTATTTCCTTATTCAAAAATATCAGGTTGCGATGACTACTGCACCCTAATTTCCCCATTTCTCGCTGATGTTTTCTCATCCCTAAATTCAAGCATTATTAATTTACATATCACAGACACAGACAGTTATTGCAATAGCTTTTAAAGTCTTTGTAACGATAGGTACGACAGTCGTATATTTTTTCCACTTGCAGTTTAAGTTAAAGAAAATTGTGTCAAAAAAATAAGGTTTTAACAGAGCTGGGATTATTTGAAGAATAATATACTTTGATGTGTCTTAGATATAGTTATCATTTAGAATCTTAATGATTAGTATTTAAGATACCTTATTATCCTTTGAAAGTATATGGTACTAGATTTAAAAAAGATTAGAGCCGGATATGTAAGCAAAATGTTACACTTAAAAAATTCTGACAGACCAGGAATGTGAGCACAAATTTTTAATTAAAGTGTTTGTTCCAAAATTATCTGAATTTAATATAAGGTTTTGTAAAATGCAGAATTTGGAAAAAGTTTTGAAAAACAGAACGGATAAAAGAAACGAAGGAAAAAATATGAATAACTTTTTGAATTTCGCTATTTATAATAAGAGCATTGTGATAGGTTTTCCTTTTAGCGGACAATAGGCTCTCGAATAGCAGCAGCGAAGATCGGTAGTATCCAGTGTTCTAGAAAAAGTAAACCTGAAATGAGAACAAGGCACTAACACTTTTCCAAAATATTTTCATATAATCATATCTGCAAATACAACTATTACAAGTAAACGGTACTAACATAATAATATAGATGAATACTTATTTATGTTTCAAAAGCTTACTGCCACACACCCTAGTAGAAATAATCGCATTTTCAACAAAGTGGGAGTGCAAATTAAGACAAACGCGAATAAGAGGAAAAACTAGCGGGCAAAACTACAAATGAAGTTTACTCTAAAACAAAATTATTAATTTTTAGAGACGGTTTGTTCAGAAGTGCCCTACATGCACGGGTACAGGACGTGAGCAGATGTGCCTTTTAAGAGTGTAATTTATAACCGTACTTAGTTCGACACAAAGTCTGAGTGACACACTGTTAGTTCTGGCGTGATGGCTTCC
This sequence comes from Rhamnusium bicolor, assembly GCA_029963845.1. Taxonomy (NCBI): domain Eukaryota; kingdom Metazoa; phylum Arthropoda; class Insecta; order Coleoptera; family Cerambycidae; genus Rhamnusium; species Rhamnusium bicolor. Next base: position 663,523 of record JANEYF010000831.1, read on the forward strand.
ACCAGGAGTCTCAAATCGTCGGCCTCAGCCCAGGTCGAAATAGTCAGTCTTCAGGAAAATGCAAGGTAACTTAATGTTTCTCTGATTTTATGGTTATCTAGAAGGTTAACCATCACCTGGTCAGAATAATAACGCTCTTTTTTAGTGTCTAAGTTCACTGTTAATATTGGTATGATTGCAAACGCAAGGGGTCTCACATCGTTGGCATCTGCCTGTTTCAAAACAGTCAGTCTTCAGCAGAGTGCTAATTGCTAGTGAGTGGTCAATGAATTTACTCATAAATGACAAAATTTAACTACAAAAAAAACTAGTTCTTTTGAATATTCCGTATAATCAAAAGAACTAGTTTTTAGTGAAAATTACAGAGAGAAATAATAAATTAAAATTTATACCAAGTTACTAGGCCTTTAATCTCTGATAAATAAACATTTAATTTTACATACTGAAAACATCTAGTAGAAACTTTTACTAAGCATCTAAAATAGTAAAATTATATATTTATATTTTAAATAAAAATGCAACGAAGTCAACAAATAAATAATAAAAATTAAATACAAATAAATAATTGGAAAATACTTTTCTTACTCTTAGCAGTTCAGGTTACTTCTATCAAATAACGGGATTCTACACTGTCTTTTCGAGCTCAGAGCATATAAATTTATACTACGTCGAAATGGTTTTCATCAACAATTAGTGAACAAAGCATAGAATGAATATCTAACTGTTGTCTACATACATCATTTATTAACATTTCTAAACGTTTCATTGCTAGAGAACTAAGAAAAATAATTGCCTCGAATTCATTTTTCAAATTTTAACGAAATTGTAGATTTCTTTTAGATATACGACTAGACTATGAGTGATAATTTAAATACTTCTCATTTAATGAAAATCCAATATATAAAAAAGTCTTCCAAAGGACTTCATTTGAAAATTGGTAGTATATAAATAAATCAACAAAATATGTTATTCTGTTGTTTATATCTGAACCACCCAAACGTAAACATTTTACATAAATATGAGCAGTCACGATTAATGTTCGACATATAATCATCATAAAGAGAATGTCGAAAGGCGCAAGTGTCGATAACAACGATGATTGTAATATCGTAAATGAGCTGATGTTCTGTAATATCTATCGGCTGCAGGCCGTAATGGCATTGGTAGACGACGACAGGCGTCGCTTTTACTGCTCTTTCTGGCCATTCACCCGAACACTCGGCCAAGGACGCGTCTGCTCCCCTCCCCCCGCGCAGCGCCCCGACGCCCAGCGTTTCCCCCTGGCATCAACAGCCGACGCCCGTTTATGCCATTCACTGCGTATGCATTTGCGCTCGACCACAGTTGGACCGTTAATTAAAAAGTCTAGTTTATATTTACACACATGCAACCTTAATCTGGAACTAAAAGGTTTAAAATATTATGTTCCAACCATATTGATTTTTTAACACAATATTGTTATCGTTTTACTGGCTAAGTATGATCTGGGCAGACGGACTTATCTATATACTAAGGGAAGTAATGGCAAACAGTTTTATCGGTCAGATTAAAAAAAAACTGTACACGGAGAAAAGGTTTTAACAATAATTAATTCATATTTTGCATTCAAAAGTCAAAAATGAAGATTGAAATGATGCAGATATTTGCTCCTGTAGTATTATGGAACATTTGATGTGAAGCTGAAATTGACATGGTTTTCCACAAAACAGCATATACCGCACTCGATGCGCGTTTCGCCAACCAAGTTGACATCACCTGGAGATGATTAAAACATTTAATCTTGTAAAAAATTATATAAACATTCATCAGCACTTTTTTATAGTAAGAGTTCTGTTTTAACTAACTTGGCACCTTACATGCAGGACATATATGATACAATGGAGAATGGTGCCTCCGTATATGCATTTCTAAAGCATTCGGTTGGGTTCGATAAAGTGGACCACCCCACATTAATTACAAAACTAAGAAATTTCAGTGTGCACGGTCAGCTGTTGGGAGCTCCTTTTCTCGTACACTAGTATCAGATCTCAATATGTAGCCATAAACAAGTTTAAGTCTGATACAATAAATGTGACTGACATCAGGAGTACCCTAACGTTTCCACCAGGGACCTTTTTTTATTTAATATTTTTTTTTATGTCGATAGTTGTTTTACTTCTTCTAAGCACATTGTTTACACTAACGATCTAAAAATCTATATAAAAAAGTAAGGTCAATTAGGGATTAAATAATAATTAAAATAATAATAAATCCAGATCTGGGTATCTAGCAGGCCATTTAGTGGGTCCATTTCCTCCAATCCATTGTAGTAGGTAGGTATTATTTAAGTGGTCTCTAACTGCATTTAAATAATGTGATGGAGCACCATCTTGCTGAAACCACATCCTATTTCGAATCCTTGCAGGAAGAGTCACCAACAATTATTTCAGATATTTTCCAGAAAATGAAGATAAATAGCTCCAATCAATCCAATCTAATCCAATTAAATGTTCTCTAATAATTCCTCCCCAAATGTTTATAGACCATCTGTGCTGGTTATCAACGCCTAAAAAAAGTGAAGATTTTCCGAAGCATAATAATTGAAATTGTACCTATTAACAAATCCATTTTTAACACTGACGTAGTTCTCCACGAAACACCAAAACACTATATACTGCACTCGACGCGCGTTTCGCCAACCAAGTTGGCATCATCTGGAGATGATTAAAACTATTTTTCAGTTTTAATCATCTCCAGATGATGTCAATTTGGTTGGCGAAACGCGCGTCGAGTGTAGTATATAGTATTTTGGTGTTTCGTGGGAAACTACGTCAGTGTTATCTTCGTATCAAAGGTTCCAACCCATTCCAAGAAATTCATTTTTATGAGAAGTTGCCTCATCAATGAATGAAACATTACTGAAGAAGATGACATCTTGTATTTTACCTCTGGCTCAATTACAAAACTGTAGACGCCTTTGAAAATCGTCATCAGATAGTTCCTGATGCATTTGAATATGATATGCATGAAACTTAGTTGATTCTAAGATCCGACCAACACACCATCTACTTATTCCTACTAATGAGCTCACTTCTCTCTGACTAATATATGTGTTAAACAATTATTGCTTCTCCACCGCGAGAGGTCAACTCATACGAAGCTACATGAAAAAAATTTCTCTTATAAACTCTATAGAATATTTTCGTCTCCACAATTTTGACGTATTGGTTGTGGGCGAATACTGTTGATCTGATTTTCTGTTCTTCTGGTTTAGCCCAGTAGGCCGCAAGCCCATTTTATGTGGCCAAAAGTCGAATATTTAAAGAATCGATATAAAACTAATCCTACTTAGGTTTTTTGGACCACTGATTACACGTGTTACCTGCATCACAAACGTCACTCTCTTATTTAAACTCTATGTCACGAAATGAGTCAAAATTAACTCCATACACTTTACTAAATTTCTCTTGTAATATATTTGCAGTATTATGCTACATTATTTTGATTACTTCTTTATACTACGATCGATCTCTTTTTTTGCATATTGTCTCTTCAAATATCAGCAACTTGGCTAACCAGCTTAAATTTTTCCAAAATGTAATGTCTCTCGACACAACATTCTTCTTCATTTAGAAGCTTTGGACTTTTTCGTATTTGCAGATGTCTAATTTTCTATTTCTAATTCTATATTTTTCAGAGAAGAGTCACCAAAGTATTGCATTTTTGACAAAGACAAGACAGGTTTGCTTATTTTTAATTTGCCATAGCAACCAAACAAATTCACAAAAACTGCAACAAATGCTTAAAAAAATCCAAAAAAAAATCCTTTTAACGCTAAAAGAGAAAAAATACTACAGACCAAAACTAGATAGTCAAATTAGAATTTGCTAATTATCCACTAAGTACCTCTTACTGTTCTCTAAGAACTTTCATCAGTCATTTAAAATTATCAGAAATATTTGTAAATATGTTATAAAAAACCTTGAATATGTTTAAATTTTGATTAAAATTAAAGTTATTTGGTCATTGACCACTCCAGCTTGTTTTTATTTTAAAAAAATTATCTTATCTTTTCTTTTTTATTCTTTACTACTACTTAATAAATATAATTAAAATTACACGCAGTAGTCGAATTGATAATACAATTTTTTTCTGTTGACCTTAACATCATAAATCTATTTGGCATAAATATTAGAAAAGCATATACATTTTGATCTTTTTTATTTTGTCAGTTCTTAGTTAACTTTTAAGAAATAGTCCAGACAATTGATTCATGTTGCTGTATTTTAAATTTTAAAGAGTAGAATTAATGGTCGAATGAACAGTTTTATTGTTGTATTTACGATATTGCTAAGGGCCACCTTATCTACATCATGATTGTACGGTTGCGGACAATAAAAAATAAAACAGCTCTTCTTGCATACTGTAAAATTGACTTTTAAAATGTATATCAATTTTGACGTATCAATATTATATGGCTTATTAATATTAATAATCCTAATACACAACTAAATTTTAGAATAAATCTGTTTTGAGTTGTCCCACTTTTTATTGTCCGCAACTGTACATAGATTTCCATTGTCTCTTTGGCAATGTGGAGTGATGTCAACAACTTAATACGATTATGATTATTCTGAATATTTTAAAAAATCTGATATATTATTGCTTCGTATTTATGCATTTCTAGAAAAAATAATAAAGTAATTATTACAAGAGCATACTTTCAAACTTAACATGATGATATTACGCCACTGGACTGTGTAGACTGGTTAGATGAGACTGGAATTGTATGCGAACGGCCGGGAATATTTTGGAATGCTCTAGACGTGTCAATGGATGTATAAATAAGACGCACGGTGGGCTGAGACTCAATCTTAAATTGAACGTGAACGAGTAAAGAAGAAATAAGAAAGAGACTTATAAGTGTTCAAGTGTGATTATAGTTAAGACAGTAATTAATCTATTGTTGTTAATTGCTAATTAGTAAATAAAGTAGTGAGTAAGTGTTACCTGGACTTTCAATCAACGAATCTACGAGTAGAGGTGTTCGTGTGGATAGCAGACACCTAACAATTTGGTGTCGGACTGGATTGGAGGAGAAATTTCAGGAATATTCGAAAAAAATTCTACAGTGTTCTTCTCAGGAATTAGGGGCGATACGAAGAATTAAACTATTGGACAGTGTTTGAAGGACTATTTCTGGACTGAAGTGACTTTAAAGTGGATTTTCGAGAAGTTTCTAGAACCTTCGAATTAGAAATAGCTGCAAATACGCGAGGGCCGCTGGTAATAACGTGTCGTAGACTGAGAAAAAGGACTAGTAGTGCAATTTCGGTAAAAGTCTAGAACATTCTATTTGGAAAGTACAAAAGATACGATTGTGTCGACGGAACCGTATTATAGACTTAAAAATAAGATTATAAGTGACTTTTAGTGACAATTCTAGAAAATTCGATTTGGAAACCACAGTAGATACGTAAACTGTGTTAACGGGAACGTGTTATAAACTCAAAGCAAAATCTATTAGTGATATTTCATGAAAGTTTTCGAACATTCCATTATTAAAATAGACGTGATAGATACATTTTATGGACATTATAGCATGGCGAAGAAACAAACACAAGACTTACTTGCAGCATTGGTGCAACAAATGGAAGAACAGAAAAGAGAACGCCAGGAAGAATTAAGAAAGATTATTGAAGATCAAGAAAGAGGACGACAGGAAGACAAAGAAGAACAAGAGAGAAGACGACAGGAAGAAAAAGAAGAACAAGAGAGAATACGACAAGAAGATAAAGACGAACAGAGAAAAATTATGGAAGCTCAAGAAAGAAGACGACAAGAAGAAAGAGAAGAACAAGAGAGAAGACAACAGGAAGAAAAAGAAGACTTAAGCAAAATGATGGAGGGCCTGGAAATAAGACAATTGAAGGAAAACGATATAAAAAGAAGCCTAGAGGAACAGCAGACAGCCATTTGCTCTCTCACTGAAAATTTAAAGTCAATGTTAATAAGAAAGTCGGTGAAGTAGAAGAACAAGTCAGTGAGGTTAAAGAAAAAGTCGGTCAAGTTGGGGGAAAAGTCAGTATTATTAAAGGAGAGGTAGCCAGGCTCAAGCAATAATTAAGAGAGAAGGGTGGCCAATTAGTACTGTCGTCTGGTGCTAGGTTACAACCACCTTCCTTCGACGGTCAAAGTTCATGGTCAACTAATAAGAGACAATTTGAGGCAGTTGCACGTTCAAATAACTGGAACGATGAGGAAAAAACAACAGCATTGGTATTAGCACTAAGGGGCTAAAAATTAGACCTGCTCCAAACAATTGTGAATTGAATTTGATGACGTTTCTTTACTATTAATATTTTCAAAAATGTCATGTAATAACTCAATGTTAATTATTAGGCTAAATTACAAAAACAGCTTTGACGTATCAACTAAATATCCGGTTTCTGTATATAATTTGGATTCTGTTTTCTTTTGGATCCTTTGCTTACATCTTTTCTTTTCTGCAATAATCATTTTTATCGTTAAGAATAAAATGGTTTTAGTATAAAAGGTGCCTACGTCACAATGTAAACATTTCATTAAACTGATTTATTTTCGCTGCTTTTCGATTGTATTAAAAATTTAAACCTTTTTATTAATTCCACATATCTACATTTGTTTTGATGTTATAAAAGAACTTGCCTTATTTTTGGTAACGACATTGTTGTGAATGTGTATTATTATTTATTTAAGATGACAATTTGGAGACTCGTTAAATAATAAATTACTCATGAATATTTTGCATTAGTGTTGGCTGTGACATTTTTTGCTTGATTGGTACACTTGCAATAGCCCAGGAAACAAACAGTTCTTTCAGCGTATGTTTCTGTAGCCTGTGGAATCATTGTATAAGAGATCCCCACGCATCCGAGTGAATTTGGAACTGTGTCTAGATGGTGTCATTAATAAACTGTTTGGCATTAGGAGTCGGTTGTATAAGTATATGTTTAACTCTTTAACTATTGGTTTGATCAGTATGAAATTAGTTTTACTTTAAAGAGAATGAAATGTATGCTTAAATCATCCGAATTTCAAACATCCATATTTCTCAGTGATCCACCCAACAATTTGTTTTAGAATTTAGCTATAACCACTCTTCACACCAAATCGAACATGCAAAATATAGCTGAAGTTTAATATCTCATATCTTTTGAGGTATTTATTGTAACTTATTGGTTATTGTTTTGTTTTTTCAATTTCTTGTACTTTCGAAAAAATTATTTATTAACCAATAATACGAGATAGAACTTACGAGTGTTTTTTTTTTTTTGATAATTTTCCAACCACGCTGTGGGGTGAACCAGAAACCCCAGAAGAATTGTTTCCTATCAGATACCTCTATTATTAGTTATTATGACCCAATTGACAAATTGGATGTATTTCTTTTGATTGTGAAGATACGAATTTTTCTCTTTTGCAATCAGCCGAATTTTTAAATGAACGTGTTATTCTATTTTTAAAATTAATCACAAACAACATAAACAGAATGTTTCATACAAAATAAGGCTAATATAGTGTCGGGCCGCCTTTTGCCTCAATCACTAACTGACATCTGTGAGGCATACTTCTTACAAGATTTACAAGATTATTGATTAAATTCTGCGGAATTCGATTCCATTCCACTTTGAGGGTAACCACCGTGACCGGTATTGTTTCGACAGGAACTGGTATTTCATTGATGCACCGTTACAGTGCATCCCATGCATGTTCATTGGAATTACAGTCAGGGAATTTGTATAAAACACCAATCATCAAAAAAAATTTTCATAATTCTTGCCCTGGCGTTGTCGTCACAAATAACAATCATCGTCCAATTACCCCTGCATATTGAGGCACATAACGTCCACAATTCTTAAACATCGTTCAGCATTCACGAACATTTCCAAATTACTTCGGTTTCCAATGCAAATTCATCCCCATATTGTGGTGTGTCCACAACCATAATAATCTAGTTCACAAGTTAAAAACGGTGTTAATTAGTGATAAAGGTCGTAAAAATATGGGCGACAGCTCATTGGATTTGGAATGACGTCTAGAAAAATGTATAAAATTTGTTTGTATGTGTCATGTAATTCTTTGAAATTTTTTAATTAATATTTTATAGCTAAAAAAAATTTTTTTAGTACTACGGTCAGATTCTGAGGTCTGCGGCAGCGTCGCTCTCGCCGCGGAGCACTATTTTCACCATTAAATTAAAATTATAAATAATGGAGGTACAGTTCCGGGAGTTAGGACTTTCTTATCGGAAATTTCGTCCTCTTTAAGAATCTTTTTTTTTTAATTTCTTAATTATTAATAGTTTCTGAATTATTTGCGAAAAACTAAATGCTTCTTTTATCTTAATTTGTTAATAAGTTTTGCAATTTTTTATGTGCTGGTAAACAATTTTTATACATAGACGTCATTTCGAATCCAATGAGCTATCGCCCATATTTTTACGACTTTTATCACTAATTAACACCGTTTTTATCTTGTGAACTAGACTAAAAACAATAACCAATAATCTAGACTAAATATCTCAAAAGATATTAAATATTAAACTTCAGGTACATTTTGCGTGAACCACTTAGAGTGAGGAGGAATGTATTTCAATAATTCTACAATTTTAAAGCCATATGGATTCGTAGGAATTTTTTATACGTTTCTATAAATCAAATGAATACACTCTGCAAAATCAGCTTTACGCTAATTTCTTCCGAATGAAGTCTTTTATTATTATTCATTCAGTGGACTGTGAACAGTGGCTTTATACGCCAGTAATATTTCATTTGAAATTGTTAACAAACATTTATACCTATATGTGTCAAATTTTCGTTACCTGATAACAGGCTAGTTAACTACTTGCCAGGTGAATATATCTTGTTTCTTCGTCAATAACAGATGATTTCCATATTGATGTCACGCAATATGTGTATTAAAATCTACTTATACCTACATGTAATCCAGTCTTGTCCCACCAAAAAATTTTAAAAATTCATTGAGTGTTCCAACACCTAGAATATTTTTTAATGTATGTAATTAGAAAACAACGTTTTCTATTGAGGGTGCTTTAAGACCAAAGTAAAATAAATAATCAGATAGGCAATGAAACAATTTTGTCTGCCACGCGAATAAAATCTACAAAATGATTTTCAACGCCTAATTATTATTTTCAAGATAGCCATTGTGGTGTTAAGTGACAGGGTGTAACCTACAAAGTGTAAATCAAACTTAGAGAATGGATTTAGACTAGAAATCAGTGAAAAAAGATTTGTTTACCACCATCAGCCTTGTTACCTTAAATGGTCTAGATTGCAGGGTTACGGTCATCATTCAGGCTACTACTCATTCAGAAACTATTAAACGCTACATCTTCTACGCATCTTAGTGAAATATTACTAAAAATATTAATATGATCCCCATTCTAGTGACAACATTAGTAAGATGAATCCTTTCTAGTAATGGACTCTATTAGTTGTGACGTCATATAATTATGCATACTCCGTTTAATGAACAAATATAATTATGCCCCGCCCCATAAATTCCGCCAAATTCGAATAAAATTTTTCTATTGGTCGTGTTTTTAAAACACATATCACAAGATACTATTAACTTGATAACTTCTTGACTGTCAAATACGTTTTGTTTTGGTGTTTTGTGGAGATTACAGTTATTTGTTGCAATTCGTCGATTATTGTTAGTCACATTTACCTAATAAATAGTGCTTGTCAGCGCTTTATATTAAGATACGTAGTGAAGACGATTAATATTGATTATATCTTATACACTTTTTTTCAGGGATTAATACCAACAATTATGGATCAAGCGGCTATTTCTCCACCGAAAAAACGGACACCCAGGCATATTTTAAATATTTATAAGACATACTGAAGACAACCCGGATAAACCTAGAGGAGAAGTCATCGAGTTTGTTGCAAAGGCATCAGGTAATTTTAATTTTTGTATTTTATGAGGTTGTTCATCAGTGCATCGAAGAATATTTTTACTATTAAGGTATTTTTAGATTTTTTATATTTATTATAGTTTATGTTTATATTATTATGAATATTAATTTAGGTGTGTGTGCGGCAAGTGTTTACAGCTATCTTCGTGAATATAAAGAAACACACCAACTTCATTCACCGAGAGTGTACCACAGACGACAAATAATTTTGAATAACATCGATGATGGAACTAAAAGTGCTCGTAGACGTTTGATTCATTAATTTTTTAAAAGGAACGAACCACCAACTCTGAATAAAATGTTGGCGGTGGTGCATGAAGATGAACATCTACCTCGATTAAAACAGAGTACTTTGCGGACATTGATAACAGAAATTAGCTTTCGGTGAGTAAACCAAGTTTTTATTTCTAGATGTTGTAATGTAATTATTGTGTTTGGGACTATAGGTTTGCAAAAAAAGTTACGCAATAGTGTCCTTAGGGAAAATAATGAGATCATTGCCTGTAGCGACGTTTCCTACGATATATCAGGAAATACCGAGAAGAAGGCAGGAAATTGGACTTCTTGGATGGAACGTGGGTGAACGCTGGCCACACTGTAAGTAAAGTATAGAAGGACACAACAATCCTGACCTACAGGCAGGCTTTTATCCAAGGATCAACGACTGGGTTAAAGAATCCATCAGGCAAAGGAAGTCGTCTTATAGTCCTCCATATAGGATCTGAGGACGGTTTCGTTGAAGATGACTGGTAAGGTTTTCCAAAACTGGTTCACTTACATTTTGGGATGCTTGGATGAATATTCTGTGGTTGTGATGGACAACGCTTCCTATCACAGCCGAAAAATTGAGAAGATCCCGCATGCTGGTACGAAGAAAGCGGACATACAAGCCTGGTTAACAAGTAAGTCAATTATTTACAAAGCAGACATGGTGAGAGGTGAACTCCTGAATCTTGTCAGACAGGCCGCCATTGTGGTCGATGAGATGACAAAATAACAGAATCGTACGGTTTTGCGATTGTCCCCATATCATTGTGAATTTAATCTTATTGAATTATTATGGGGGCAAAAAAGAGAAAGTCGCGAGGAACAATAGTACGTTCAGAATGAATAAACAACTTGCCTTCTTTTAATTATAATAATGTCACGAAGTTAACACTGTAATCTAGAAAATCAAAATCTCTCCAATTAAATGGGTCTTACAATTCGATCTTGTAAATAATTTAATACAAAATTATTTCTCACTAGAAGTGCTTAGTTTATTATCTAGATACGCTACTGTTTCCCTCCCCGAGAAGGTATAATGTTGTAAATTCAATTACAAAATCATATTATGCAAAAGTTAACAGAGATTTGACCCAGAAGACATATTTTCATAAATATTTTGTTAAATATTCTCTAGGGAAATTTTCCATTCAAACATCCCCCATATCATTAGTACCATTCGAAAAAACAGTAATAGATTTAATTATAATAATATATTTAAATGTTTTTTTGGGAAAATTTCAAAGTTTTTCTTGCTTTTTCAGTTTAGAGTTAGGAGGATAAATAATAACTATTTCTGTAATTGAAGAGTGTAATTAAATAGCGGTCTAAGTGCCAAATATCCGAAACAGAGATATTAGCATTTTAATGAACACAACTTTTATTTTTCTGAAATAAAACGAAAAAAAATTTTTTGAGGTAAGTATTCTTTATTATCAAAAAAAACCAAACTGATATATTAACCAAAATAAATAAACTCAAGTTTACATGCAATACAAGAATTAAAAAAATAGTTTTTTAAGAACGTTCTAACTGTAACAGATAATTTCAGTAATAATGTTCTAAGTGCCATGGATTATGTATTCACCAAAAGTTCTTGAAAAAACATTTTATGTTCTTGATTAGGTAGGTATTCAATCATTTCTTTTAAATTTTGTTTTTTTTTTCAGATATTTGACTTTTTGTTTTAAGCAATGGCAGATTAATAGTTTCCAAATGATCTAAACTCACATCTCTTTTGAGCAAGTTAACAACTTTCTACTCTTCCATCTTATTTAATATTTCACGTATTCGCACTTTTCCTGGATATTTTTGGTCTATTATAATCCACTGAGGTTTGCTGATATTGAGCTTTTGGGTATTTAGGTAGACATTAGAAGCTTCTTTAAAGTCAAGAAAATTTTCCTTTTGCATCATGGTTAAAACAAAAGGTTGGACATTTCTAACATTCGCTATCATTTTGACTAAATCTTTTGGAGCCATGCATTTGCACACCTTTTTACGTTTCTCGATTTGGGCAAAGTCCCGATCACAACTAAGAAAATAATGTCCAGAGACCAAAAATTTGTGCTCCACTGAGTCAAATATACCCTTAACAACACGGTAAATCCAGAGCAGTATAATCATTCTATTTTTATTTTGCCCACAGCAGTTATCACTCCACAATGTCAGTTTCTTTTTTTCTGTCACATCACCCAAAAACAGTTTTAATACACAGGACGCAATTTCATTACTACCTCTGCCACTGGTTCCCTCATGCGTTTGTATTGTCCTGTGGGTCACACGAAAATTTTCCTGAAATATTCTTTTACATACTTGAACTATTTCTACCTCACCGCTTGGTACTGTATAAAAAACCATGCACGTTCTTCTACTATCGGCCGGGTCGTCATAACTTCCATGTCGCCTTCATTTGATCTTTCAGTTTATTTTTTTGTTCAAGAGAAAGTAACATACAGTTATATTTGAATTTACATGATAGCTAAAGAGAAAATAAAGCATTATGGTTTTCCAGTGTTTCTCCGTTTTTTCTTTCTGCAACTTCCATTCCTTCTTTATTTCTCTTTCTTTTTCTTCGATTTTCTTCTATTTTTAGTTACCGAAAACAACACAACAACGTACTTAACGACACTAAACGTTTTTAGGTTAACAAGTGTTTGGCACATAGACCATTATTTGCGAAATGAGTAGTTGGACATAGAATACCCGTCATCTTTTGATGAGTAACTGTGGCATGAAATGAACAAATGGCACTTAGAACGGTATATAAGTTATTGGGATAGGCACATGGAATACTTTTTAAGTTATAGCTACTTTTCTTAGATTTACGCATTTAGACCGTTATTTAATTACACTCTTCAATTGTAAAATTTCTCGCAGATCTAAAGAGTCAGTAACTCTGTGAATGATTTGAAAGTAAAATTTTAATTTATTACTATTTTATATCAATAATTATCAACATGCAACCTCTTTGAAATTAATAAATCCTATGCTCATTCATAAATTGTAAACACTATTCACTACAATTTAAATCTAAAAAAGCATATAATAAGTTATCTGTGAGAAATTTAATTACAAGTTTGTAATTTTTCTAAAAATCTGACATTTTATTTGTTTCGTATTTATGATTTCTAGAAAAAAATAAAATAAAAAATAAAACAATTATAGGGTACATAAGCATCAAGCCTAACCATTTAAAAGTTAACATGATAATAATAATAATAATAAATATCTGTCTATTGTTTTTATATTTTATACTGTCATTTTTAACTATAAGTATTTTTATTATTTCTTCAATAAAAAACAGAAAAGACTTTATTTCCTATTTTTATTTTTAGAGGACTTCCAGCCAGGTATATGGACAATTATTTATCCTACGTTTCGTCCGAGTTTTAGGACTTTTTCAAAGGTTAAAAGCTAAAAATAATGGTTTTACATAAGTTTTAAATTAGATTAGTGACAGAATACATATCTAAATAAAAAAGTGTTTTCTTACCTAATATAAATTTTCTATTTTAATTTCATTATATGGGCTGGTTTTATTTTTTTTTATTTGGTAGGTATGTGTTGTAGTTCGACGTTAGACAGAGAATGATAGTATTTGGTGTCGTCGTTGTGTGTTCTTTTTAAGAGTAGGTAATTATAACAGCTGATAGTATACTTATATTGATGGTCCGAGTGACAGAGTTATTGTAAACATGCTCATGATATTGGATAGCCGTTGAGAAGAGATTTTACAGTTAGCACATATACAGGATGTATAAAAATTTTTAGTATTGAATAAGATTGCGATATATGCTACTTAGATTTTCTATATCTGTTTGATAATTTACTGTTTTTTTTGTTATTTTGTATTTCGGCCATTTCCAAAAACATGCGTTTTTTGGAATTTCTTTCTTTATGCAGTATGGTTGTATCCGGAAAGTTAAAATTGTGTGAATTATTTATGGTGTGTTCAGCTAATGCTGTGCTACATGAATTAGGAGTTGCTATGGAATTTCTAATTGATAATTTATGTTGATTTATACGTTTATTTAAATATTGTTGGGTTTGTCCAATGTAACACCTATCGCAATCTGAGCAATTAATTTTATAAATAACATGGGTTTGATTTAATTTCTCTATTGGATCTTTTAGTTTTGAATATAATTTATTTTTTATGCTATTATCATTTCTGTATGCTAATTGTATGTTATCTTTACCTAATTCTTTCTGAACTTTTTCTGATACTTGTGGTATGTATGGTGCCGATATGTATATTTTGTCTCTATTTGGATTGTTTTGATTTTTGTCCTGGTTTGTGTTGTTAAATATGGGTCCAAAACAGTTAGGTTGTAAATCTATGTCAACTTGATTTTTATTGCTTTGGTTATTTATTATCTGTATTCTCTTTTGAATATACACTTATTCATAAAAGGTGGCGGGTAAAAGTTATTTAAAAGAATGTTTTTGATTTTAATTATGTTTTCTTTGTGAAACAGTTTATCTGATAGTAAAATGGCCCTGTTCACGATGCTGTTTATAACGCTAATTTTGTATTTATTACTAGTTTTTGATTGGAAGTTGGTATATCGTCCCGAACTCATACTTTTTTTGATACCAATTAGTTTTAATTCTACTGGTAGATCTAATTAAAGTCAGGTCTAAGAAGTTTATTTTATTTTCATTTTCTGTTTCTAATGTGTATTTTATTTCTCTGTGTTGTTCATTGAATTTCTGTAATATGTACTGTATCTCATTTTTATTAACGCATAGTAGACAATCGTCTACGTATCGTTTATAAAATGCAATTTTATTTGAAAACTCGGACGAAACGTAGGATAAATAATTGTCCATATACCTGGCTGGAAGTCCTCTAAAAATAAAAATAGGAAATAAAGTTTTTTCTGTTTTTTATTGAAGAAATAATTTTTACTTTAACAGCCAACAACTTGTAAAATATCATCTATAAGTATTTTTATTATTATCATGTTAGGTTTAAAATGGTTAGGTTTGATGCTTATGTAATACTCAATAATTTCAGTGATCGGAAATATATGCCATTGCTGATTGTGTTGACAAAATACCAAATACCTCATTAGTCCTGGGGAGGAGGATAAATATTGTCGAAATGTCGATTTAATGAGAAATTGAAGTTTTCTTACATTTTTATTAAATTTAGTTCCGACATAATTTCTAACATGTTGTAAATCATTTACGTAGTCTCCAATTTGGTTAATATTCACCCACCTTGTAAAATGATATAATAATAATAATAATAATTATTTTTTTTTACCCACTTCACATGGTTAACTTAAATAAATTTTCAATCAATTTAAAGATATTTTAAATTAATCTTACACAAAATTTTTATTATACGTATACAGGGATAATGTATAAACATACATTATTATATATCTACATTTTTATTTTAATATAATAATATGGTTTTATACAGAGAAGAGAAACTGAAAACGAATGAAGAAATAAATTGTAATAAATAAATATTAGATTAGGCCTCACTTTCGTCTGTAAACCAAACTTGAATGTGAGTGTTAATACTGTTAATACAATATTTTTATTTTATTATTAATATGTATATTTTGAAGATTAAAATTTTAATACTGCATTTTGTTAGTTTGAATTTATTTGACTTTTATAATGTTAAATATTTTGTCCTGTTTCAATAAGCCTCTAAAGTTATTTCTGAAAAATTTGGTATCCAATATTTAACACTTTTTTTGTACAATTTAAAAGAAACCACAGTTACATTTATATTTGTGTCTCTAATAGCTAAATTGTACAATCTTGGTGCAAGGTAGTTAAAGCCTTTTTTTACCTATTGTTTTATTCCCTCTTGGAACTGTTAATTTATCATTATTTCTCGTATTATACAGTAACGCATAAATAAATAATATTATTGAAAATTCCCGAAATACGTCGATTTTAGGTTTTAAATTACTTTTTTTTCAAATAATAATTATATACAGGATGACCTACCTTCGAGTAACGACGTCATCACCGTTGTTTTTAATGGAACACTCCACTTTTTTTCCCAATTTCCGAGTGTCCTTTGCTGAGCTGATTCCAAAAAATGTATCACAAGTTGCTTCAAATTGGTACAGGGTGGGCAACAATACCAAAATTACAAGTTATTACAAATGAATAAACGTACTAAAAAATTAAAGGAAATTAACATTAATTGTGATACAACTACTTTGATAAACTATTAAAAAACATCCAAACCACGTTTATTAGTGATCTTTGCCCCTCGACTATACCGTACTATTATTGTTCGTAGGTAATTTTTGCCCTTTTTTTTAATTGACGTTAAGAACTGCTAAAAAAGTTCACTTCTGTAAGCAGAATAGAGCGAAAATACAGATAATTAGGACATATGAGGGATGCACCAATGCAAGGTAGACCTAAAGTTAATGAAAATATTCAACAAGACGTAATTTTGTTAGCAGTAGAAAATCCACATTGTACAGTGCGGAGAGTATCTAGGGATTTGAATATTGGAAAGTCTTCAGTGTCGAACATTTTTAAAAAGGTAAAATAACATCCTTATAAAGTACGTCTCATTCATGAATTGTCGACATTGACTGAAGAAATGAACTCTGCGAGTATATGATGGACCAAAATAATCGAAATAACAATTTCATTGCTAACATTTTATTTTCCGACGAGGCAACGTTTTATTTGAACGGGCATGTTAATAGGCAAAATACTCGTTATTGGTCTCAGGAAAATCAACACTGGATGCAAGAATACCATACGCAACGACCACAAAAGGTCAATGAGTGGGCTGGTATTGTGAGAAATACAATTGTTGGTCCATATTTTTTTTGATGAAAATTTGACAGGAGCATTGTATCTGAATTTCTTACAAAATACATTAATTCCTGATTTGATCCGGCTTTTTCCTGATATTCAAATAGCTAATACCTTAGAAAGCAGAATCTGGTTTCAACAAGAGCGCGCACAGCCACATTTAGCTGCAGCTGTGCGCGAGTTTTTACACAGAACCTTTCCAGATCGGTGGATAGGAAAAAGGGGACAGTGGAATGACCCGCTAGATCACCTGATATTAGTCCACTAGACTTCTTTCTATGGGGTTATTTAAAGTCTAAAGTCTATACCAACAAACCTGGCAATATCCGTGAGCTAAACGACCGAATCAGGCAAGAAATGTTGAATATAACACCCGCTGTGCTACAAAATGTCAGAGACGAATGTATTGTCTAGCGGTCAATGGAGAACAATTTGAACATTTATTGTAAATTGTCTTTTGTAAAAATACAGTAACGTATAGGTAGGTAGGTTTCTTGTAAGTGGGTCCCTGTGGATCCTCCACTGCGGCCTTCACCAGGCCTGTTGTGGCTCACACCTAGTTATATTTCACCCAATAAGTTCAGTCTCTTAACAAAACTGATAACTTTATTGGGTGAGAATGTGTCCAGATCCTCTGTCAGTAGTTGCCCTTTGCCAAATATTGAGAATCGGATCCTCTCCACAGCGGGACAGGTACATAGGATGTGATCTGCCTTCTCATCATCTTCCAAGCATAGACGGCACTCGGCGTTTTCCGCTAGGCCGAGTTTATGCAGATGGTAGTTTAGTCGGCAGTGCCCGGTATATATGCGCCTGTTAGAGTTTTCAGGTTTACCCTATTTAAGGAATTTATGCTTTACTTTATGGACGCACCGTATAATGGTATAGGTTTGTTAATTTTTACATTATTTTCACTTTCTTATACCTAACGTAAGGAACAATAGTAGTCGAGTTTTTTTGACCTCGAGATTTTGATTGATATATACGTTTTGAACCCTCCTGAATCCATTCTGAGTATTTTCCGACTGATATCTGTACGCGCGCGTGTGTGTGTGTGTAGGTGTGAGTGTATGTGTGTATCCACGATAACTCACAAAATATTAATGGGAGACTTCCCATATTTTGCAGTTAAAATTTTCAGCAACATTTTAGGTGACACATTAAATTTGGTGAATGAACTACCAACAGAAGAGACTTAATGAAAAAAAGAAAAAAAAGTTACAATTTCGAGAAAAAAAATTAAAAATTTTGATTGCATTTTTGTACGAATCTCGATGAATTATAATGAAAAAACATAATTTTATGAAAAACAATCTGCCTCGCTATAGCAACCATAGTTTTTTACATGAAGCTTTCAAATTTGGTACACATGTTCTAAAGGCCAAAGACAACGAAAAATTCGGTGATGAGCAAAATTGGCTAGCTAGGTCTAAGGGACCCAAACTTTTTTTGTATTTACCTTTACAAAAAAACATATTCTTGATAAGAAATTCATGTCTACTATATCAAGCTAATAAAAATATTTTCCAAGTGCTTAAATAAAGCTGATGTAAACTGAACTTTTTTACACATTTGACCTCATAAAATGGGGTTAGGATAAATTTACCAATTTAACATTTGAAATGTCTAATTTAGTTACAAAAATGTCAATATCAGTAAGAAGAAATTATTAAAATATATGACATGAATTATTATTGACAGTATCCAATGATGTTGATAATTATTTATTTAAAAATGTTAATGAAACATTTCAAGGTACGCTATTAAAATTTAATTGAGGTAAGTGAAGAATTAAATAGAAAGTTTTTTTTAGATCGGGATGATATATACTGGAACACGATAGTTATGTGCTGGCCGCATCAGATATTTAATTTGGTGATTTAATATAGTTTCACCGAATTAAGCATACGATTTACAAATTTGTTAAAAAATTTCATTTTTTTCTAGGAGAAATTCCAGGTTTTCTAAGAAATCCGGAAAACATAACCTTTGAAGAATCGTATAGAAGATTCTCATGAGTCCAAATCAGTACTAAATATATAACAGTTATAAAATACATACAATTTGCCAATTATTCAGACAACTACACCTGATTGCTAATATTAAAAAATAATTGAATTACATAGAGTTAAAGTTCATGGAGTCTAAGAATTAATGCCTTACACACAAAAAAATACGGCACAACTACTCGGTGTTTCGGAATTATTGCTCCTCTTTAGTGCGGTGTAGCTTAAGAAATGGGGTATGAGATCTAGCTGCAACGGGTTCCTTTTTGGAATATCTGACACGATTCCCTCTTTATTATTGAATCATATGTTGAAATTCAAATAATTTTAAAGCAAATAATTGAAATCATACAAGTGAAAACATATTTTCTTCCTTAAAAATTTGTTAGTGTCTAATATTTTTACATTTTCAAAATCTAATTTATGTCTTGAACTGTTTGCATGTATTTCCAATGCTGTATTATTCTTATTTTTTGTTACGTCATATTTATGACTATATATTCTTGATATGAGCCATTGCTACATCGGTCAAACTAAGCAATGGCTTAGATCAAGAATATATAGTCATAAATATGACGTAACAAAAAATAAGAAAAATACGGCTTTTGGCAAGTACTATTTGCATGTAGCAAATAGTTCAAAACATAAATTCAATTTTGAAAATGTAAAAAATATTGGACACAAAAAATAATTTAGAAAAGAGATTAGTACTCGAAATGATATATGTTAATTGCACTGAGAACTGTGTAAATCAAGGGAAATATATCGAAGGGCGGAGTAACATTCATGGAAATGTATTAAAGTTCGGGAATACTAACTAGGGGAGAGTTGTGCGACAGCCGTTTAACTGTGGTTCGTGGATCGAATACTGTAGAAACGATTGCCTTATCCATTGGGTCTGTAATGTGTGTCATGATCGAAGTTGAACGGTTGTGGCACAATTCATCCTAATCTCACATTGACCAAAAACATCAAAATTACTTTTCATATATATAGTGTAGAGGTCAAAGATCTTAATAAGTTTAGTAAGTATAAGGTTAGAACTTGGTACAGATAGAGGTGTAATTTTAAATTGTTGATTGTAATTGTAAAAAACTGTTTGAACTGTTTGGTTTATTGTTTATTTGGTTGACGAGTAGTACTATGTGTAGTTTTTAAATAACTCTTAGATTGGCAAGTTAATCGCTTCATGTTCTTTTGTTAATAAGTGTACAGAGTATATTCATTTTTATAGATTCTTTCCTGATTAAAAAGGAAAAACCGGTCAATTTTAGTCACGTTTTTAATTTATTGTCCAATATCCCACAAAACGAAATTTGGTATATACATTTGTATACATAGATGTACATATATTGAGATACAGGGCAGTTTCGTACCCGTCGATGAGGCGTGTAATTAATATTTTTGAGAATTCTTGGTTAAATTAGTTAAATGTGGTTATTATTCCTAATTAATAATTAATTAATAATTTTTTATATGTTGAACAGCGTAAACATCTCAATACACATTTGCAAATGGCATCCGAGATATGGGCTTTAGTAATAGGGTTGTTATTTTTATATATATATATATATATATATATATATATATATATATATATATATATATATATATATATATATATATATATATATATATATATATATATATATATATATATATATATATATATATATGTTAAATTCGTTTTCCGGGTATACTCCCGCGTAGGTGATAGGCCCCGAGAGGGACCGTGGTTGTCTGAACGACGTTTCGGCAGAATCTCATCTGCCATCTTCAGGTTCTAACAGATAACTGCTTACTGCGGCTTCTGATAACTCGAACTGAAATTTCAGTTCGAGTTACCCGAAGCCGCAGTAAGCAGTTATCTGTTAGAACCTGAAGATGGCAGATGAGATTCTGCCGAAACGTCGTTCAGACAACCACGGTCCCTCTCGGGGCTTATCACCTACGCGGAGTATACCCGGAAAACGAATTTAACATTCACCACCCGCGAAAACCTGAAAAACAACATATATATATATATATATATATATATATATATATATATATATATATATATATATATATATATATATATATATATATATATATATATATATATATATATATATTTTTGGATGTATTAATAATTAGAAGTAGTGAAAAAAGTTCAGAAAAAATACCAGTATCTAAAGATACATCCCTCAGGATTCTCACCACTGTGTGCAACACAATATTTGTTCATCACCTATTAAGCTTCTCCCTCAATAAGGAGAAGCTTGAAAAAAGAAAAAGTATTGATTAAGGATATAGCTGTGAGTAATAGATATTCTGTAAGTTTAATTGATAAAATAATTAGGAAACGAAAATTTAAGGGCACTTCGAAATTCTTCGACCTTTCAAAATGAAACAGAAAATCTGAAATTTATATTGATTCCATACGATCTTCAATTCTCCCGTGGGACTGGTAAGATCTTTAAAGATGTAGGTATGCGAGTAGTTCAGTCATCGGACAACAACTTTTAGGCAATCCAAAAGATATAATAGAAATATATGAAGTCAGGGATTTGCGAAATTAGTTGTAAGTACTATGATGAAAAGTATGTTGGAGAAACTAAACGCTTAATTTAAACTAGAATCAAGGAACATATAACTCATCTCAAATATGATAGAACAGATAAGTTTAGCATTGCCTAATATGCGTTTGAGAACAACCATAAAATAGATATTAGCAATTAGATTGATTACGAATGTAACAAATACGAGACAGCTGGATGCATTTGAGAGCTTGGAAGTTAGAAGGTGTAAGAATTGTATGAATAGTGACAGAGTGCCTATTCCATATAGTCCACTCTATTGGTTAGTGAGTCACAGTTTACTGAAGGTTAGTTTTAATTATCTGCAAATGATGCACACTTGGTTGGCAAAAACGCACGTTAAGTGCAGCATAGAGAAGTTGTATAAATCTCTTATTTGTTGTAATCTGTATGTATTTCTTTGTCAACATTATATATTTGAAATGATGTTATTGACTGCTGTAAACTCCTCTACGCTGATGATTTAAAAATATTTTTTAGTATAACCTATCTGGATGACTGTGAAAAATTGCAGTGTGAACTGAATCATATCCAATCTTTGTGTCTCGATAACAAATTACATCTTAATGTTTCAAAATGCAAAACAATTACTTTCACAAGGAAAAAACAATATGTGAGTTTGCATATAGCATAGGCAATAATGCATTATCGCGATGTGAATCTCATAAAGATTTAGGTGTAATATTTGATTCCAAACTTACTTTTAAAGATCATATATCACTCAAATCTTCGGAAGCTACGAAATTTTATGGATTTATTGTAAGAAACTGTAAAAAGTTTACTGACATTGACGATATAAAGATATTGTATGTTGCTTATGTTAGATCTAGGCTTGAGTATGCTGTTCTAATTTGGTGTCCTCATTATAATTGTGATATTCTAACAATTGAGCGTGTACAAAAAAGATTTTTCAAATATTTGTCTTTTTAAGTAGATGGTGCTTACTCTGATAGAGGAATGAATTATAAATATTTAATTAACAGATTCTGTATTATTGGCCTAGTTTTATGGAGGATTTGCATTTCACTGATATTTTTGTACAAATTATTGCATAATAAGATTGACTGTTCGGATTTGCTTTATGAAATTAATTTTTATGTACCCAGAATTAATTCAAAACACAATCCGACTTTTAGATGTAATATACCAAGAACCAACATATTATTCAAATCACGTATATATCACATGTCTAAACATTTTAATAATATTTGTCACTTATGCGATATTAATTGTTGTTCATTGAGTTATTTTGTAGAAATGGCTGTTAAACATTTTGAAGAGCGAGCTGTTGTATAAAATTTCGGATTTTCCATTTTCTTTTTATTTTTTTCTCTCTATATGTGTATATTTCTTTTTTTCTCTGTTGTAAGACTTTATCATGTATAAACGTGTCACTTACATTTATATTATTTGTATAACTTTGTTACGTACATTTTATTTTATTGTTTACTATGTATTGCCCGGTAAATGGGTCCTCTGTTGGGCAATAAAGCTATTATTATTATTATTTTTTTTTTTTTCGGTTTCCCGATGTCGGTCAGTCCTCCCGTGGCCTCCGACGCCTCACGGGAGTCGCGCCGGCGCGATTATTATTATTATTGTTATTATTATTTGAGTGTCTAAACTCTAACATATAGATATTCACTTTTTAATTTTGTATGGATCATTCTTATTGTATTTACCTAAAAAAATATGACTTAAGCTGTGATAACTGCCGTACTTGCAGAGAGCTGAGTGCAGCTGAAATTTAGTTATGTAAATAAAAGAGGCAAGGCGGCGCGGCGTCAGCGATAGACTTACTTAAATTCTTTGGATTATGAGCCAGATTTTAGTTCAAATAGTGGCGGACTGATCATGGTGGCTTGGTGGCGATAGCCGCAACACTCCTGATCCAAAACGCCCCTACTCGATCCCAAAAAATGTTCTTTTATTCTTTTGCTAAAGAAAAAAGTAATCCAAGATTAGGTGCATAAAAAAAATCTGTTTAAATATTTCAAAATTAACTTCTGTAATATTAACTTCCTGTTTTTACTTTTTTTAATAGTATTTTTATTATTATTTCTATTTAGTTGCTTGCTATATTTTTAGTTCTTACAAACAAAGAGTAAAGTTTATTTTTATAAAATTCATTTTTATTTTATACTTATGCTAAATCAAATAAAAGTGTAATTTTGTGATAGTGTTTTTTGATATTTATACCCCATCACTATATACAGTGTCAGTCCGCCAATGATTTCAATCGTTTGTATTTTCAGTATTCAATTGTTTTTCTGTTTCCAAATTCGGAATAACTGAGAAAGAACTATAGCCCTTGGTTTTGAATTTTTTGCCTAAAAATAGGTGATCTATGTAAATTGATTATCCTGTACATAAATACGATATGTGTGTACGTTGTCATTTTTCAAAGTAGGATAACGCTATTAAAAAAAACATGTTTAAATAAGTATATACTCGGCAACGCCAGAGTGCAATTATTATTATAAATAGTTATTTATTAGATAAGGAATATTGATCCGTCCTTGGTTATTGAAATCAATATTGCGTGAATTGTAGAATATTATTGACAACTTGTTGATATCTAAATAAAGGTAGACAGGCCTGTGTAGTTACTTTAGAAATCTGAATGTAAATTTACATTATGTCAATATAGTGTGGCATGCTAAAATATATATAGTGACACTCTAAGTTTGATATAGTAGAGCAAAACACGATAAGTACATTCCAGAGCAAAAGTAATGAATATTAATGTATTTCAAGAATCCAATCAATCAAATTGGAATGAAAGAAAAACAGAGTGAATCAATTTGATTACCAATATTTTCAAAGGATGGTAGGTCAGACGAAAAGAATGAATAGCGGTGGGCAAATGTCGACAGGAAATGATGTATACTAATATAAGATCTTTGTAGAAATTACTGTAAAAATTTTGTACGTTTACGAAAACTATAGTCATCTTTATCATTGTCTTCTTCCTCCTCTTGTCTTCAATATGTTCACTGTCTATATCTCTCTAACATTTAACACTGAAAGAAATTCTTCTGATGATCAGGAGGGAACCACTTATTGTAGATGAAGACGATATTTAAATTAATAGTGACAAAACTATTTATCCCCGAAAGACTTATTTTAGCTTTGTCACCAGGCAAAGCGATGCGCATATTTGAGCAGTCGACACTTGTACACAAATAATTCAAGTCCTATTTTCTCAGCTCCAAACAAATATTTTAAAGAATTTGTACTGCCTTTTATGAAATACTAAGGTACTGTACAAGTACCACACTCATCAGCTTAAAGTCACCACCATCCGAGATACTCTTTCGTCCCACTATAAACAGTGCCAGAAAGAGACGCAAAAATTTCCTTTTTTTGAAATAACTTGGTTATTTTTGAAGTTATCAAAAAGGTGTAAATACCTTCTTAACAAATTTTGTTCGCAGAATATAAATTTTGAATAAAAAAACAGTTGCATATCGCGTTTAGGAAATATGACATCTTACTTTGTTTCTTTTTTTAAATAGGACACCTTGTATATTTTAAAGTAATTCGATTTTCCTCATTTTTTCTGAATGTTGAAATACCCTCAGAAATACCATACATGTCATGCCATCTCAAACAGTTTTTGAGATATTTGTATTTTGGTATTAAAATATCGTTAATGATTTTGTTAAACGTAGTTACCTTTGAAAACAAAATAGCTGATTTCTAAAAAGAAAGGTGTAGTTTACTCATTAAAGTAATGTTCCTCAAAAAAATCAGTATCAGTAAATTCTTCTTGGTTTCAGAGGCAACCACATTTAACAAAATATCATTAACGATATTTTAATACCAAAATCCAAATATCTCAAAAAACTGTTTGAGATAACATGACATGTAATTTTGAAATCAGAAAAATGAGGAAAATCGAAATGTTTCAAAATATACAGGGTGTTTCACAAAATATTTAGGGTCTTTACACCTTTTTTGATAACTTCAAAAATAACCAAATTATTTCAAAAAAGGAAACTTTCGCGTGATGACCCAGTACATCTAAGAAGCATTGTATGAATTAAAATTACTTGGATTTTCCTACTATATATTTTCAGCATTTATATTCAAACCAAACAATATTTAACGAATTCTCTTAACTGTCTATATTATCAGAAACTACGTTGCCTGCACTGATAGAGCACGTCCTGTCTCATTTGATTGTCTTCATTTTTGGATACTTTTTTCAACCAAAATTGCTAAACAGAAATATTGTCAATGCACTATCTGTACACTCATAAGATTCATTCTGACGCACTAGTCCACGATTCTCTCTTGAAAATTGAGTTTGGATGCGCAGTGATTTCCAGATAACGTTTTGAGTTATAATTTTTGGTTTATATGCCCAATTAGTCGTGTAATGGTCGTAAAATGGTCGCAAAAATAATTTTAATGACTGTAGGTCGTCTAACGATCCTTATAAGCTTATACTTATGACTATCAATTACGCTCTACAATGTATACATTCTAACTCTTTTAAACCAATGTTTAAAATATGTTTGTTTTTTTATGATTTCTTATTTTTTTTTTGATTTTCGTTATTTGGAAGGCGAGTTGTATTTCTACGGGGAATGTTTGCCACTTTTACAGTAAAAGAAAATTCCCATAGCTAGAAACATTTAAAATTTTCGTTTAATAACACCACGTAGGCACTTTGCTTCGTACTTAATACAGTTTGATTATTATCGTTTTATTTATCCCTACTATAAACGGATGAATACAAGACATACGTATAGGTAAAATATATACAATACATACTGATTTGTTACGTTCCTTTGTCGTGTTTGAACAAATATCAGATCATAGGTAGTATCGAAGTCATATCAAAGATTGTTACGACCTTTTAATGACTATATAACGACCTCTTTCCGACAATATCACAATCAATTCTTAGGACGCAGCCTAATAGTTATATAAAGGTCATATCCAATTAAGTCACATAAAAGTCATATGAAAAGTCGTGACAACCCTTTCCAAACCGTCCAAATTTGGTCGTAAAAGGGTTGTAACAAGGTCGTCACCTCTAAATGCAAGTCGTATTTTAGGTCGTGACGACGTAGTTACGTTTATTATATTATAAGACTGAAAATGTTACTTAGGTTCTGTCCCCATCCTTTTAAAGTGGTTTGGTTCATCTCTGTCCCACACTAATGATATTTCTTCCCTCTCTCTGTGTCACCAACAGCCAAGCTAGAAACTTATGAAAATTTATTACCACATCATATGTTCTCGAGGTATATTTACCACAATAAATATTCTTGTTGTAGAGCAATCTAACACAATAATTAGAAAATGCATATAAAATAAAGGCGAGTACACATGAGAGTTAGGTATGCGAATCAGGCAGGTCAAGGATGCTAAGATATGCTAGTAAGGCAATTCCTCCTGATTGTTTGAAGCACAGCCTGAGGTCAATCCGTGACTATCGGCCAATCAAAGAGAAACTGTGCTTAGTGTGGACGTGATTTAGTGTAAGCGCATTAGGTAATGTAACATTCAACTGGGTAATTCATCTGATTTTCTTGGTATCAATAATTTAGCTGTTTCAATTTTATAATTATAGGCTGGAAACAAACATATGGATAGAAGAATATCGTTAATACAAAATGTTTTATAATTATAGTAGGTATGTAAAAAAAAATCCGAAAATTTATATATACATGGATGCAGATGAAGTAAAAAAAATTGAGCCCAAAGTTTTTTAGAATGAAAATTAATTTCACCGAATCACAACATCAAAGTTAGATCAACTTAAGAAGATAATACTATATGGCTCGTGTGCATATTTTTTACACACACAAAGCATTCATACAATTACGTCCTTGATCATTTGAATTGGTATGTGCTTAGATGTGCGCTTACCTTAATGTATGATAATTCCAAAATTTTTCTTTGGCGATAATCGATAATTTTCACAATTTGTAAAAACATTTATTGGAAACAAAGGATTTGAAACGAATTGTTCTTCCATTGCCTAAATGGTAAATGGTACACCTGCGGCTTTACATTTGGTCTTAATTTAATATATTTCATCCTTTTCTGTCTTACATTGAATATAAAAGAGTGAATACGCGTTATTTTTCTCCCCAACACATTATATTTGCCTGCGACTATACAACATGACAATTTAATTCAAACCTTTTTTATTATTCATGTAACTGGTCACTGACCTAACTACTATCGACTTATCATTCTTAGAAATGTGTATTTTTAACCATGTTATTCCAATTTCTTATCGCTTTTGATAAATTATGGGTTAGTGTTATGAAAGTTGACAATAAAGTACATTATGTTTGCTTATGTAGTTGAAAGAAGAATAAAACTAACAATAAATATTGCCCAACCATGAAAACAAATATTAAATAAGATCATATTTAAAAGTATCAACATGTAGTAATTTTCTTGATAATTAATTTTTGAGATTATATCAGATAAGAAGTTCAATTTCTAAAATTTTTTGATGGAAATAATCTGAATTTGATTAGATTGATAGAAGGATAACTAATAAAAAAAACAATACTGTGATATGAAAAATTATAGATAGCAACTTAAATATATTGCCACTGTCAAATAAAGAGGATGTAAAATTAGAAGTTATATTTCAAAATATTTTAATTATATTTTTGAAAGTCTTAAAAACGAAGATGTCTTGTGTTAGCGTTCTTTTTGATAAGTTAGTAATCGTAAATATGAACAGCTATACAATCTAAATAAAAACATTTAATAATAATATATCTTTATTTAGCTTAAGATATTTATGTGTATACAATTGACACATAACAACATAATTAATTATTTTAAACAAAAAATTCAACTAACAAAAATTTAATACTAACATTTACATGTTAGTATTAAAAACAATTTTTTTACATATTCACAAAGAAGTCTTTTGAACGTTGTGAAGTTATTAAAAATTTTCAGTTGTATTGGTATATTATTAAATATTTTTAAATATTTAGAGAAAAGGGAGTTATTATTTTTGCTCCTATTAAATGTTTCAATGAACAAATCTGTAGCATTCCTGTTTGGATAATAATTGTGAATATTATGATTATATTTTAATCTATCGTATAGATAGGCTGGTGACATTTTGTTTTTCATTTTATAGATGAAAATTAAAGTTTTAAATATAACTCTGATATATGTATGTACATTCATAAAGTTAAAAACTCCTAATATTAATTATATTATATATTTATTACATCTTAATATAATTGTCACTGATAGGTTTTGTGCTTTTTGTATCTGTTATATTTGATGTTGACAAATTAAATAAAACTATTGATAACAAATCTAAATAAGGAGCAATCAATGCTTTGTATAAAATCAATTTTGTATACATACCTTAGTATGTAAAAAATAGCTATTTGTATGACAAGGGAGAAAAGTGCATAACTTCCTCCCGCGGATAGTTTGATCAATATCCAAGGGAGGAAATGGCACTTTGCTCCTGTGTAATACATATGATTTTTTCTACGACCATTTACAGTGTTTTACATTGGTTTTACATATATTTTATTATATTTTCTTATGCATGACAATCAAAAAACCAAATATGTCAAAATGTCATAATAGGTATTTAGATAAGTAAATATTGTTAAAAATCAAAGTACATGGAACGTTGCTAAGGTTGCTTCTTGTTTTCAAAATAAACAAACTTCCAAAAAATTTATAATAATGTATTCCGAATGTGAAGATGAAGTTCCTCAAGATATTCTGGAAGAAGCAAACGTGGTTTCGTTAAATCTATTACCGTTAAAGTCTCGTGAAAAATATGAAAAAGAGTACCAGCTATTTAATTGTTGGATGGAGATTGGAGACTAGGCAAATAAGAAAAATATGTGAAGAAGTGGTCCTATTTTACTTTTCCAAAAAATGCGCCGATTTGAAGCCTTCAACATTATGGAGCAAATACAGCATGTTGCGATCTACACTCCAAATTAAAGACAATATCGACATTAAGATTCCTAAATTAGTAGCTTTTTTAAAAGGAAATCTGCTGGATATAAAGCCAAGAAAGCCAATACTTTTTCAAGGATGGATATCAACAAGTTTATTGCAGAAGCTCCAGATGAAACTTACTTACATATGAAGGTAAATTGATCGTTATTGTTGAATAATACATAAAAACGTAACGCAGCATTTTTTACTAGAAAGTATATATATGACAATTAAGTGACATTTTAGGCAGTTATCATAAGTGAATTTTCCTTTTTCAGGTTGTGCTTATATTTGGAATTGCTGGGACATGCCGTAGCGATGAATTAGTTAAAATGGTACTTGAGGATATCAGTGATAAAGGCGATATTTTGGTGGTGCAAATACCTGACTCAAAAACTAATATCAAAAGGACATTTACAGTAACAAATGAAATTTTAAACGGAGTATCTGTCTTGGATATGTATAGAAAATATCTGGACTGTAGGTCCACTAAAACATGTCATTCTAGATTTTTTGTAACTTATGCATGGGGGATGGCGAACAAACGCAGTAGCAGAAGGGTACTTAGATGATTGTATTTCTAAAAAATGTGAGGTAGCCAGCCAAATAATTACGGGAGAAAGTACTACTTCAAGTACCAAAAGACGTTGTCTTGTTTTAGAAAATTTTGTTTCTACAAGTAGTTCATCAGCGACCAAGACTTTGGAAAACAACAAACAGGAACTGATCTCCACCAGCAGAGCCAATATTTGTTCAGGGGCCATCTCCCTTAGTAATTTAACTAATTGTACCATAAATTTTAACAATATATAGTTACTGATGTTAATTTAAACCTCGATTTAAACTGTTTTCAATTTTTATAAATAAAAATAAGTAATAAAAAATCTGTTTCAAAGAAAAGCATTCATTTTCAGGAAGTTTGTGTATCAATAAAAGAAGTCTATACACTACTATTACAGCTATTTGAAGTTTTTACTTGATTGCTTCCAGAGGGAGCCAAAGTATTTTCCTCCCTAGGGAAGCAAAGTATTTTCCTCCCGAGGGAGGAAAAGTACCACTTTGCTCCCTGAAATGAGGGAGCAAAATAGTATTTTCTATCTAGGGAGTAGAAAAAATTAATTTTATACAAAGCATTGATTAAGAGATGATATTATTCTACATATATAAACAGTGACATTTCTTTGACATTTTATTCATAATTAAATTTGACTTTTAAAATTCATATTTTGATCTATTATGACTCCTAAATATTTTATTTCGCTAACTTTTCCCAGTGTTATTATTTATCGATATATTTACTAAATTATGAATTTACAATTATTTCCTATGAACATATATTTATATTTCGTAATATTTACATATATATCATTATTACACAACCGTTGACCTGTTTCTCAATTCATCATTCATTATATTTATCATTTCCTCAGGATTTGTACCTATTATATGTATATGTTATATAGAAATTCCACCCATTATTCCCATATATTATAAGCTCATCTCATAGTGGCATACCCAATTACAATAGATGAAAACCTCACATTCAGCTATATTAAATTTAGTTCACCTTACATTTTATCAAGCATGTCCCGCCTAACGCTGCATCATCACTTTCCTTTGTTCATAATGCTGTTGACAGTGCATTCTAAAAACTTATAAAAGCCCATGTCAGTTGTTAACCCATTTAGCTTAAGTATTAATTATAAATCACAGTATAAATCATCCTTCATACAATACATAAAAGTGTTTTTAAAAAAATCTGAAGTAAATTCAGTTATTTAACACATATATCACAGTATCATCAGCAAACATACACATACTACGCTTTTTTATATATTTTACAATATCATTTACATATAAGAGAAACAAAATAGGTCCCAAGACCGTACCCTCCGGTGCACCATTTCAATTTTCTGTTGATCGGATACAAAATTTTTATATTTTACTTTTTAATAACGATTAGATAAATAAGATTTAAACCACTCTGGGGCTGTATTACTAATACCAATTTTCTCAAGTTTTCTTACTAGTGATTCTCTATTAACAGTTTCAAAAACTGTTCGAAAATTCACGAAAACTGCCAATATAATGTTATTGCCATCAATTACCTTAATCGTTTTATCACTTATATTTAATATTACCGATTCACAAGAATGCTGTTTATGAAAACCTGTCTGATTTGAGATTATCACATTATTTTTATCACAATATTTTAAAAATTGGATTTTTACTACAATTTCCAAGAGCTTCTCATATACTGGCATGGCATGGTATTTATTGGCCTAAATTCTTCACAGAGATGAGCATTACATACTTTGGGCATGTAACATGATGTTTTCTACTCACTGGGGAAAATTCCACTCTGTGCTTATACTAAGCACGATATTTCAGTGCATATAGTTATTTTTTTTCACAGCTAAATTGTTCAAAAAAAAGTTAAAATTCGAAAAATTTTACTCCTGCTGAAATGGTCGATATGATGACGTCACGATTTAAAACATGCGCCGTAGAATGTAGCGCCCAATTTGTGTTGCATGATTGTGCTATAAACTTCATACCTTTAAAATTTTTAATGCGACAATTGACGTTTTGTGGTTGTTACTATCTGTCAGATGTTATAATGTTTATTTTTTATCTGTATTGTGAGTTATTCAATTATTGTTAATTTTACTACCCAAAATATCTATTTAAATCAAGTAAATAATAATACTTTACAGTATGTACGAAACATGTTTCCTTGTTAATAACAAAACTAACCTTGTGTTTTTCACACTTCTAAATTCGACGGTAAAATAGTCAATATTTTTAGCAAAGGACTCTTGAATTAGGGGCGAGCATAGATCTGCCTTAACAGTACTCGTTTTCGATACGAAAGTTAAGCAACGGTAGTCACAGTCAGTAATTTGATGGTAACTCAAGTAAAATGTTGTAGAACCAAAATTATACAAAAAAAATTAATTATCTCGAAAAAATAATCTTAACAAAAACCACCCAGATCACATAGAAGGCTCTTAGCCATTAAAAACATTCAAAAAAATGACCGAGTACAAAATTACACTGGTTCAAAATATCATGTCACTACACTTTTTTTTAGCAAAATGTATAAAGAATAAAAACCATATTCAAAACTTCAAACCGCATTTTTTATCTCAATTATATGATTTTTAGAAGCCAAAATAGTAAAAGTAATTTTCATTAAAAAACCGCTCCACAGTGTAAGCGCGACAGCAAGCGCCGCGGTGCATTTACAAACATTAAAATGAACAAATGATAAAGACGTTCATAGGCAATAATTACAAACTGCTCTGACCGATTTCATTGCAATCCGAGAGGCCCTACAACATTTTAATTTCAGTGGTCGGCAGAAGCAAATAATTATCAGAGGCCAAAGCCATCATAAAATAGTAAAAGCTATACAAATTTTAAAAGATGCTAGTCGAACACACACCAAAAAATTTATTTTTACAAAGTCAATTAAACAAGTAACAATTAATATCAAAGTAAAATAGTTTAAGACAAAATAATAATAATAATTTCAGACAACAATCATCCTTTCCACAACGCCTCATTAATCGCTATATTTATTTATACGAGACTTAAACTTGTAAAATTGGAGTTTGGTACACCGTGTAGCAGACCATTCAGATAGACAAGCAGTATCGGGTGCTTTTGGCAAATCGGGAGCTTTCGAGCGGGGTAGATTTTATTTTTACTACGCGCTTTCAAAACATGACATCATGTTAACATTGCAATAGATGACGACACAACCCCTATAAATATAAAATTTCAGACAAGTTGAGACAATTCCACCACTCGAAACCAACGAGCAAGCGTCGTGGAACTAAATTCATTTTCAAGTAAAACATTCATTTTAAAAGTATACGGATTGCACCACTCGAAACTGAAGAGCAAGAATCGTGATATTCAATTCAATTTTTTAAGTAAAATAATTCTTTTTTGACTTTCACATAGCACACATCACCCTCCGTGATCGTATAAAAAAATAACTTAAAACCGGGTGTGAATCCCATTATTAAACATCAACTGATCTAGAGCCCTCAGGAGAGTCCCTCGTTGACAGTTTCACAGGTAATAGATCTCACACGGGCCCCAGAAGTCTTAAAATAGGCACTAAGAAATTTCTCCACGCACCAGGCTGGGTTATTTTTGGTATCCGAGACACGAACGCGGCGTCCACCACCTATAAAGTTTAAAATATTCACCGCAGAGAATCAGAAGCACTTCTTCGACAGCTTTTGTTATCCATGAATTTTGGCTTGAGGAGTCTTCTGTCATCAGATTTTACTGTAAAAGTCTACATTGTTTTTTATTTATTAAACTTAAAAACCACAAGCAGACCGCATCTCAGGTAGTCAATTCGTGAATATCAGTGACGGAATCAGCTCGTGTGTAAAAATGATATACAGTACAAAATAGACAATATCTTACCTTATACTCTTGATGAGTGATTTTTGAAATGTACAAAATTAGATGAAGAGTGAACATTAAGCAAAAAATACTATCGAACTATAACAATTATTTTTTGGCACTAGAATAAAAGTATAAGTATTATTAATAATTGTTCTTATTAATGATTCTGGGATACACAAATCAACATTTGAATAGATGTTTATTGGGTTTTGAGAGAAGCTCCCCTTTTACAAAGTACTAGTTTTGGCAAGTCAAAAAAAAACCGAAGCTTCTGCCGTGAGACACCACCGTAATTAATTAAACATTTTTAGAGATATTTGGACACTTTTAAAAAGGAGTAATTTTTTTCGTAATTCACTAAATTTTACTTCACCCCTGGACACCCTATATGTATGAACTTAAATCTGAATAGTTATTTAAGGGTTTTAAGTGAAGCAGAATTTATTATACAGATTGACTTTTTTTCGTAAACGATTAAATAAAGAAGTTTTTCCTCATGGCAACACCATCCGTGGACACACTGTATACTCGTACATGTTACGCAATTTTAAGTTCAGTATCATACGATGTGTCTTATCGGACTTAGAAATTAAAAGTATATTGTCCTTTGTATGGGACCACTTTGCTGATAACCCCACATTTAATTAATTTTGTAATTGATTTATCTATCTCAAATAATTCCATGGTCCATGTAGCTTTTCCAAGCATTACCTGCTTTCTGAAAATTTTCACAAGGCATATTTTGACACCAATGTAAAATTGTTTCATCTTATGTAAAGCTACACTAACAATTGTAATAATAACATAGACTGAGTTACCTTGCGGTTTAGTGGCGATGAATCTGATTTCTGTGAACGAAATATTTTCTTTGGATGTCATCCTTCCTCAATCGATATTATTCTACATTAAAAGATACAAAAAATATACACTTGTCAAGAAGGTCGATAGGATCGATAGTTAATTGTCGATATCATCAACATGTTTTTATTATACGTCCAAAATTTAATTTATACTGGAAAAATTTTAATTTATGTCCCCCCTTAATGGGTTGTAACACCCTTATTTGACGCTTATAAATATTAGTTTATCAGTCAAATTCCTCTTATCTTTTGATAATGTATTTGTTTGATTCATTCAGAATGAGTCATCCTGTATATGGAGGTAGACTTTGTTAATTTAACAATTACCTCGATATAGAAGGCCAAAAGAATCAGTACTTCTTCTAGTCTGAAGTTTTGAAGTAAGGAATGTTCCGGATTTTTGATTACCTTACTCTCTGGTCCAAATTATCTTTATCACTGGACTCTTATTTAATTTTTACTTTCAGTATCCTACGTTTCTCTTTTAAATGTACTAATTCATTAGTAAGGCTGGCATTTTGCTGTAAATACATACTGGCGTGTATGTGGGGACGACAGACGTGTCATTTAACTAGCGATCACAATAGTAAATGTATATTAGTGATATTTGTAGTAAATGTTCCGGAGTTAATCTCCGATGCCTCACATTAATACTAAATTTACACAAAGACTCCACATTTATGTCTTGTGGAGAAAAGTATACTTCCTTGCCATTTAAAAACTCATCTCCGATGTGACATTTGCCACCCCGCAGACCGACAGACCGATTCCCCGGGAAATTAAAAAAAAAGTTTTGAAAAATCTTTAAAACGTCGAATAGATGTTAAATATGTAAAGCATAAAATGACAAAACCACAAAGTCCTTATATCTCGTGAAGGGATGTCGAAAAAATAAATGCCCTAGCCCATTGGCGCCTTGTGCAAAAGTGTCAGTCCCATTGGACCAAAAACAAAAAAGACTTGAACAAAATTTTTTATAAGATCGATTAGATGTTAAATATGTTTTTGCAAAACAACTTCATTTAGTCTTGATAGTTATAACCCTAAAATATGGCATGGGTCTCATGCTTTGTTAGATACAGCATAACTTATATAATTCACCAGCCGCTGCTGGACGATCTGCCGCTTCCGCAGTGGGCCTGCCGCTTTGCAATTTTTTTCATAATCGCGTCAGGTTAGGCCTGGAGATCAAACAAAAAAAAGTTGATTTCTTCCAGCCACAAGGGTCCGTAAAAAACTGTATTGGCCCATAAGCGACAGAATTGTAAATGTATTTTTCCTGACTAGCAGGTGGGCACCAAGTTGGGCCACAGATTCTTGGGTGAGTCCCAGCTAGCTTATTTGCAAAAGGTCCCAGGGACCAAAAAAAAAACACATTTAAACATCTAAAAAATGTGTAACTTCTCAACCAGCTAGATATCTGTAAATTCGTTTTAATGGAGAGCAAACTAATACGTCAGTAATACAGGGTTATACATTATAAATTACCCACCCCCCTTATCATCGTTATTATTGCCTATAGAAAAAAATTAAATAAAAGTTGTGTGGTTATGACTAAATTTTCTTAAAATGCTATCAGTAGCGTGCAGATTTCAGGGGAGACAAAAAATAATATATTTTTTTTAATGGGATACCTTGTATATTATTAAATTTATGGAATGATCCTTTGTTCTTGATTTAAAAAATATACCATATGTTACCCCTATTATATACCGTTTTTGAGTTATTAAACGTCGAATATCTTAGTTAAACTAGTTACTGTAAATATGGAAAAGCTAACATTATTAAAGTGAGCTATGAAAATGACAACTATTTTGTTTGATTTGATTTCTTTAATGAAATAATCAAAACGGTTTATAGTGAGGAAGAAAAAGTCCAAATATTTACTTGTTATATACAAAGTAACAAAAATAAACGTGCAGCAAAAACAGCATATAGAGTGTTGTATCCAAATCGTCCACCATCAGAAAATACATGCAAAAATATTTACCGAAAGGTGAATAATACCTCCAGTTTTAGTAGAAAAAAGAGTGTAGTTCAAGTGTTTGCTGTGGAATTTTCAGAAAAAAATTTTCTGCCTATATTTTATGATTATACTTTAACTCGAGTTACCTATCTGGAAATAATTATCCCAGAAGCAGAAAATATGCTTTTGCAGAATTTTCCGAAGTCGAACTTGATGATATAATTTGGATGGAGCAACTCCGCATAGTGTCCTACCCGTTCGAGATCATTTTAATAATGTATTCCCAATATGGATAGGGAATAATGGACTTATTAAATGGCCACATAATAGTCCGGATTTGGCCCCTATGGATTAATTTTGTTGGAGATTTCTAAAAAACATTGTCAATAATAATAATAACAGCATTCAAGTCATTAAAGACAGGATTCGACTTGAAATAAACAATCTGAATGTAAATAATGAAGCCATTTCCAGTGCAATTATAAATATAAGAAGACGTTATCAATTATGCATTGGCAATAATGGTGGACACATCGAAAATCTTTTATGAGTTATCATTTGTTTATATTTAAATTTCCTAAATAAATCTTTGTTATCTATTTTGTATAAATATTTGATTTTTTTCTTTCTTACTGTAAACCATTTTGATTATTTCATTAAAGAATTGTCACTTATCAAACGTAAAAGTTGTCATTTTCATAGCTAACTTTAATAATGTTAACTTTTCCATATTTACAGTAACTAAGATATTTGACGTTTAATAACTCAAAAACGGTATATGGTAGAGGTAACATATGGTATATTTTTGAAATCAGGAACAAAGGATAATACCGAAAATTTAATAATATACAGGGTATTCCATTTAAAAGAATATATTATTTTTTGTATCCCCTGAAATCTGCACGCTACTGTACTTTTGATAGCATTTTAACAAAATTCAGTCATAACCACACAACTTTTATTTAAAACTTTTTTTCTATAGGCAATAATAACGATGATAAGAGGTGGGTAATTTATAATGAATAACTCTGTACCTGTAAAATTTATATCGATTTGCATAGGGTCC
Source organism: Rhamnusium bicolor (assembly GCA_029963845.1). Classification (NCBI taxonomy): domain Eukaryota; kingdom Metazoa; phylum Arthropoda; class Insecta; order Coleoptera; family Cerambycidae; genus Rhamnusium; species Rhamnusium bicolor. The sequence goes on from JANEYF010000831.1 coordinate 701,440, forward strand.
CAGGGATCAAAACGACCATAAACGTTTAAAAAATTTTTAACTTCCCAACCAGCTATTTGTCCATAAATTGGTAGACAAACTCGTAATATACCTATAAGTTATCATCGATTTGCAAAAGGTCCTAGGGAGTCAAAACAACCCTTTAACTATTTAAAAATATTATAACTTCACAACCAGCTATTTGTCTATAATTTTGTATTGACCAAAGGTGAATAAACTCGTTAATAATGCATCTGCAAATTTTCATCGATTTGGAAAGAGCACCTGGAGTTAAAACAACCATTTAAACATTTAAAAAATTGTAATTTCCCAACCGTTTCTCCGTAAATTCTTTTTGATGGAGGATAAACTAACTCGTCAATAAAGTACCTGTAAATTTGTATGGACTTCCAAAACGTCCCAGGGGTTAAAACGACCATTTAAGCATTTAAATAATTTGTAACTTCCCAACCAGCTATTTGTCCATAAATTTGTTTTCATGGACGGTAAACAAACTCGTTGGTAACCTGTAAATTATCATCGACTTGCAAAAGTTCTCAGAGGTTAAAACAATCCCTTAAATATTTAAAAATATTGTGACTCTACAGCCAGCTATTTGTCCATAATTTCGTCTTGATGGAAGGTAAACAAATTCATTAGTAATGCACTTGCAAATTTTCGTTGACTTGCAAAAGTCCCAGAAGTCAAACCAACAATTCAAATATTCAAAAAATTTTTATATTCTCAACAAGCTATTTCCATAAACTAGTTTTGATGGAGGGTAAACTAACTCGTCAGTAATGTACCTGCAATTTTTTATCGATTTACAAGGATTCCCAGGGGTTGAAAAGACCATTTAGAGATTTAAATTTTTTTTAAGTTTTAAACCAGCTATTTGTTCATAAATTCGTTTTTATGGAAGATGAACTAGGGGTCTAAAAGACCATTTAAAATATTTGTAACTTCCTAGCCAGCTATTTGTCTATAAATTCGGAGATTTAGAAGGTTCGAGTTTGAGATGTTCGACTGTATTGTATTGCTCACACCTTGGCTAGAATTTGGAAGATATATTAGGGAATCAAAGGTTATTCCAAACTAACTTTTTTTAAACATACTGAAGAATGTATATTTGGAGCATTCAGTTTATGTTTTGTTTTGCACAACAGAAAAGATTTTGAGAAGTTGTCTATTATACACATGTTGTTTGTTAGTTTTGTTAGGTCCAAACTAGAATATGCTTCTACTGTTTGAAGTCCTAGTAATAATATTTACATAACCGCACTAGCAAACATACAATGAATATCTGCAATTTTAATTTTGGAGGATACATCTGATTAGAGAAGAACTCTTTCTAAATAAATTTTAAATATGTAGCCTAAGTAGGAGATGGGTAATGCACTCAGTATTTCTTATTTTTAAATCGTTAATAATAAGATTAACTGCCCCACTATATCTCACTTATTAAATATAGAACTCCTACATTAAGTACTGGCAGAAATTATATACTTATGCTTCCTATCTCTCGTACAAACAGCTTAAGTGCATCTCTTTTGTATCAGATGTGCATAAATTATAGTAATACCCAGTATAGTCTGGATAAATTTAACTGAAAAATTATTGTTTTAATAAATATTTACGTAATAAATGTTTAATTATTGCCATTTATATTTTGTGTATTGTATATCCTTATTATCTATCCTGTTTATATGCTGTTGTATAGTTATTATATTTTATATCACTATATTTTTATCTACTTTTGTTTACTGTTGTTCACGATATTGGATTTTTATGTATATCTGTTGTTTATTTATCTTGTAACTGGGTTTTACAACTAATAGGATAAATTATTGCAAATAAATAAATGAATATTCTAAATATGAAATTGCTATTCCATTTCCTTACAATGTCTGAAGACATTTTGGAAAACATTGGAAACAGCTTTGTATCTTAGCAACGAAAGGCCAATCAAGTTTTTTATGTGATTCTGATTATTCTCGATCATGTCCATAAAACCGTATCCATCTTGTGTTGTAACACCTTCTACAGTTAACGCATAAAATGATCACATGCAAATACTGGAAAGAGCAGATATCATCTATATTAACACGCTTTTATTAGCTTCACTTGTATGTTTGTTTGTTTGTTTGTTTGTAACCGACTCTTTGGACTCGATTTTGACCCACTTTAAACGGACAGATTTAACTTTGTACACTTACGAAGAACCTGTAACAATACAATAATTTGATAAGTTTATATCATTATCCTGATCAGGATCGCCAGTCCTTTCCTCACGTATCCTCTGCGTGAGAGCAAGAGGCTTAATATTGTAAGTATATTCCATGATTCTCAGTTCGGTCATTGGCCGAGCGGGCAAGTCTTAGTCTACGCAAACCGACGGACTCCTCGGGCGTGAGTTCAAATCCCATGGCTGAAATAAAAACTATTTTTTTTTTCAAAAATATCTGTTGGATCGTAATATGTTATAATATCAGCATCAATAAGCAATATAAATATAGTTTAAAAAAACTACAAAACACGCTTTCATAGCACATCAAACTAAAAAAGTGAAAAATAAATATAGTTTAAAAAAACTAAAAAACACGCTTTTAAAGCACATCAAACTAAAAAGTGAAAAATAATTATTAATATAAACTGAAAACAATAATGAACGAAAAATACTAGTATTATTGTGAAAAAAGCGTGGGGCGCTTTGTGCCATATTTTTCGTATATCGAGCAACCCACGCTTTTTTCACAATAATACTAGTATTTTTCGTTCATTATTGTTTTCAGTTTATATTAATAATTATTTTTCACTTTTTAGTTTGATGTGCTTTAAAAGAGTGTTTTTTAGTTTTTTTAAACTATATTTATTTTAGATAATGACGTCGTCAGCATTTAAATATCACACAATTTTACAATTTATCTGTTCGATAATTCGACTATAGACTGTGAGTCAATAAATAAGTGTTGGGATTATAAAAATAAAATCACAACTTAATGAGGAGTTTACTTACGCTTGAAATTTTCAGTATAATAAAATATTAAGTCGGCGTTTTAACATATTTAGAGGGGTAACAAATTAATAATAGATTGTTTAAATTTTTATTTTGAATACTGACGATATTGCTCGCACAAATTTATTGCGTCATTCTAGAATATTTATAATTTACAAATCATATCATGAGTTTTTTTACCTACTAACATAAAGAGTAATAATCTGTTTTTACATTAACAATAATAAAAGAAAAGTAAATATTTACGCGTTAATAAAATTATCTGATAACTTTTCAATGTCAGACACTGAACGGTCATTGGACCGCTAATGTATTTTATTATAAGCAGCGCACACTTGGCAGCAACTTTTATTCAGTTTTCCTGTTTTTCAAATAATTATAACGCACTATTTTTTATAAATAGTCAAGGTCGGATTCGTTCAACGAGGAAGATAAATAATTTAACAATAAAATGATAATCATGGTATTAGTTAATCTACAACAGTAAACTCTGTTGGTAAAAAAAACGTGCCTGTCATTATTTTTAAAATCACATAGTCGGGGCTTCAAAAATAGGCTCGATGCAGATATTTTTACAATTGCCATTTTGTATTGAGTACTAAATATATAGCTGCTACAATTTTTTTCTGTAAGTTTGCCGGAGTATACTTATGTATGAAAGAACAGAAACTGTTCCATAACTAATAATTATACTGTAGATAAATCAAAAAATCTATTTTCAAAGAATGATTTAGCGCGCGTCGTTTGACTTTAATGTCAAAATAGATTTGCGTCACACGCCTCAACTATGTCACTATAATAATAGAATAATGGATAAGTGGATAAGTTCACTTAAAAACAATAACTAAGTAAATAATTATATTTAGCGGACCATATAGAACTTTCGTCATCACACAATTGTAAAAAATCTGAATGTGTCCAAAAGTCAAATGCTGTGTTATTTCCTGGAAACCCGAGTCCACCAGCCATATTCTAAACTCCTGGCGGAGTTTAGAATATTGCTATAACAACCAGAACAGACACACACACAACAGCCATTCCCTCCGACATTTGCCAGATGCCGGAGCTCGGACTCAAGGAGATAGACAGCGACCATGAATTTCTTAATTTAACCTGAATCCACAATACAATACAAATACCATGTCCTCTACATGTAGGCTGCCATACAGTGGGCAATTTATATTGGCTACATATGTATTAACCAATTACAGAAGGTTATGAGACCGCAGAAATTTAAATCGTGTTTACTACACATGTTAGTCTATTTCCGTGATTATTTTTTAATGCTTTTATTTTCCAATCATTTAACAGTACTTTTGATCAAGTGTTTATTTTTCCAAATATATTGTTATTATAGTTAGAATAATTTAATTATATTATTCTACTGAGAATATTTTGTAGTAATTTGTTTTTGTACATTGACGTATTTTCTGGTTTTGACATCTCTCATCACAAAAAAGGTCTCATGTTACTGGAATGACTTTCTCAACTTCAAGAAAAATTTTAACTGTTAGCAGGGTTCGCCCGGGTAAGTTTTTTTTCACCATCTGGCAGCTAAAACGATCCTGTATAAGATCAAAACAAAACCTTGCGGATTTTTTGCGCTTCTCTTGCAGATCAACAAAATATACAAAGAAGCGTGAGCGACGAACACTTAAAAATCTACAATACTCGTTCCGTAAGAATTATGAATTTGCAAAATACGGCATTATAAAGAATACATATACATTATAGAATTACAACAAATCAGAGCACAGCATTTCACTGAATGCCTGGATTATACAAATGGTATATCAGGACGGTCCCATCTGATTTTTTTTAGCAGCACCACCATATTCCACATTTGACAAAATATGTTTACGAGTGACTTGCGGTTAGATAAAATCAAATACATATTTGTAGTTGTTAAACTTATTAAAACAAAGTGGTATATTGATAAAAATGGTTTACGATATAATTTGAAAAAAATGTTTTTTGCCATGAAAAATAAACCAAAGAGAAAATATTTTTTTTCTTCATCTATACACGGGATGTGTATTCTGCGGTTACCATTGTCCTTAGGAAAGTATATAAACTTGGGCTTGTTAAAATTTTAGGTTATTATTAATGTATACAATCAGCATTATGTAATAGTAATCAATAATTTGCCGCTGTCAGTTGTACCTACGGCAATAAACAATGAACAATTTCAAAATTACTAAACGTAACATATGTGACGCTTTTATAGAGCACGGAAAACATATATCAACAGCAGAACAGTATGTTAAGGAGCATTACGATCTTTCTGAAGAGCAGTTGCAATGTGTCATCAAAATTCAGGAACACTTATTGCCCGAATTTAAGATACGCTGGAATAAAGCCGGAAGAAAAAGGGATGTGTTCTCACGCAGCAACGAGAAATGGTTAGATGGCGAATTTTTGTACCATTCCAAGAAGACGATGAACCATCGACGTCCTTATCTGAAAACCCACGAGGGAGACCATGCAAGTCATTTAACGAATCCACGGAGAAGACACAGAAACGAGAAGCAAAACTATTTCGAAACTCTGGACTTGATCAGATTTATCATTCATATACTCAGGGATTACGTTCAATTGATGAGACATGGAAATCAGAAATTATACAGAAACTACGTTCTGCATCACAAGAAAGGAAGGCTTTTATCCACACATTATTAAGACGTAATACTTCTGTTGAGCCTTTCACAAATTAAGAGGATTTGGCTATTTTCATTGATTTAGATTTAACGAAAAACCAATATACATACTTTAGAACCTGTTTACAAGACAAAGACTGTACTGTACTCCCATCATATACCATACTTACAGAAGCAAAGCGAGAATGCAAGTAACTGAAATTGGTGCTAAAGTAAGTTTGCAGTCTCTTCTAGATCACACATGTAAGAGAATAATCAAAATTGATTCTGTGAATGTGGCCAACTTTTCACAATGAATATTATACAGTAAATGGGGCTGTGATGGATTTTCGGGACAAAGTGAGTACAAACAAATACTGTCTGGTGAAAGTGACGTAATATCCGATACTAACTTGTTTGCAACATCCTTGGTTCCACTACAAATTATAGATGAAGTCACAAAAAACGTCGTTTGGAAAAAATCCAACCCCGTCCTCTGTTCGATGCTGTAGGCCCATTTTAATAGAATTTTCAAAAGAGACTCCAGAGAAAACAAGATCTGTTATCAATGAAGTGGAAACTCAAATAAGTACTCTTTTGCCTTCTTTTGTAGTGAAGAATGAACAGCAGATGTCTATTAAACATGAGCTTTTCTTTACAATGATAGATGTTAAGGTTACACAAGTAGTAACAAATACTCCATCAAGTGCCACATGCCATATATGTCTTGCAAAATCAACAGAAATGAACGAGTTGGAACGTGTTAAACAGAGACCTGAGAATGAAGAGCATTATAGATTTGGACTGTCATCTTTACATGCATGGATTCGATTTATGGAGTTAGTACTTCATGTTTCATATAATTCATCATTTAAAAAATGGTCAGTAACCTCAGAGGACATGAAAAAGCAAAAGCAATCTAAAAAAGCTTATGTACAGGAGCAGTTTCGGAAAGAATTAGGATTACTAATTGATAAACCTCGACAAATCAGCGGAACTAGTAATGATGGAAATACCGCTCGAAGGTTCTTTGCCAATTCTGCTTGCGCTGCACAAATTACTGGAGTTGATGAAGAATTAATTATGAGATTTCGCATACTACTCCAGACAATGTCAAGAAGTATAGCAATCAATGCCAAAAGGTTTGGTGAATATGCTTTTAGAACAGCCGAATTATATAATAATAATAATAATAATAATAATAATAAATCGCCTTTATTTACAGCGTAGTTCAGCTAAAGCTGTTCTACCACTAAACTGTACATACTACATTGAGAAAAAAACACATGCAATTAATTGATTATATATAAAAATAACTGAACACCAGAATCATCATTTGAGTACCACTTTCCTTACCTATCTCAATACTGGTTCTAACACTTGTTCAAAATGAAAGACGATATAAAAAAACATAAATACATATAAAGATTAAGATTTGGCATTATGAGGTGGGCGTTTGAAGCAGCATTTTTTTTAAAGCGAAACTTAAAAGTACATTTAGATAGATCCTTTATTTCATCAGGGGTATGGTTGTATATTGACGCAGCAGCATACCTAAATGATCTTTGGTAAATTGAGGTTCTATGTGCAGGTATTCTAAGTCTATAGTTAAATCTAGTATCACGACTATGTACTGAGAAATTTGATATTAGTAAGTCAAAGAGATATGTAGGACATCGGTTGTGTATTACAGAATGGACAAGACTTGCAAGATGCAACCTGGCCCTTTCCTTCATTTTCAGCCAGTTTAACTCTCTAATTTTACAAGACACATGGTCACTCCTCCTCAGACCAAATATGAATCTAACACATGCATTCTGAAGTTTCTGAATTCGCATGGAAGTAATTTGATCTAAACACGGCGTGTAGACAACATCACAGTAATTAAATAATGATAATACCAAACTATCACATAGCATCCTCCGTAAACTAGTGTTCAACAAGAAACGATTAGCATACAAACATCTTAAACTACAATAGGCCTTGCGTATTACCGTAGCGACATATTCTTTGAACCGAAGATCCTCATCTAAAAGCAGACCCAAGTTTTTATAAGTACTAACTATTGGCAGGCGTGAACCATTTATTTTGATCTCGATATCATTGAGATGTGTGATTTTTAATTTTTTCGGACCAAATACCATCACATAACTCTTATTTGGGTTTACTTTCAGACAGTGATCTTGAGACAATGAAATAAGTTGTTGCAGCTCATCATTTATTATATTAATTGACGGAATTACATCATGAGCACTTATGTGTTTGTAGATTTCGAAGTCATCTGCATATGCATGGTGTTTACAATACATTAGGGTTTTAGAGAAATCAGCCGTATAGAGCAAATAAAACAGAGGTCCCAAAATAGATCCTTGAGCGATACCTTTATTAATTATTTTCGAATCTGAAGTGTTACCTTCAAGGGATACTTTTTGGGATCGATTACTTAAATATGTATTTAAAAAGTTCACTGTCTCCAAATCAAAACCAAAATATAAGAATTTACTCCACAGTAGCTTATAATTTAAGGTGTCGAATGCTTTGCTGTAATCAATCATTACGAGAACAGTCAATTCAGATTTGTCCCAAGCTGAAAAAATATCACTGGTGACTTTTGTTAAAGCGGTAGTTGTACTGTGATGTTGTCTAAATCCGGATTGCGACACGGGAATTAGATCACATTGGTCGGTGTACTCTCTTATTTGATAGGAAATGGCTTTTTCGAGTATTTTAGAGGGAAGGGGTAAGACGCTAATTGGCCTTAGATCGTTGAAAGATATAGGATTTTTTATTTTTGCTACAGGGCGTACAACAGCCTCTTTCCAAATTTGTGGAAAAACACCACTGGTAAGAGAAAAATTTGTTATGTGTCGCAAGTAAGGAGTTAAAAAAGGTATGCACAGTTTGAGCATATGTAAGGAGATACCATCTGCACCTACTGCATTTGACTTTATAGAGTTAATTATTTTTTCAATGTCCTCATCCGTTACGGTTGTAAATTTAAATTTTGGTTTACCAATAATATTTGCATGTAAATTATTATCATAAAAAAGAATTATATCATTATTAACAGAAAGTGTATTTATATTCAAAAAATGTTCATTTAAATCATTTACTTTTTGTAGATGTTTAGGGATATCAAAGCCACGTCTTTTCTGTGCAATATTGAGAGTTTGTAAAGTATTCCATAATTCTTTGCTATTATTATTCTTATTTACGTATTCTATGTGTGCTCTTTTTTCTGCCCTTATGCAAGTGGTGGTGAAGTTCCGCAAATTTTTGTAAGCCTGCCAGTCTCCTGGTAGCTCAGATCTTTTGTACTTGGAGAGACATTTGTCTCGTTCTTTCATCATCATTCTAAGAGGGTACGTCAACCAAGGCGCTTTAGGTTTGGTAACCCGAATTGTCCTAAAAGGAGCATGTATGTCAAATAATGTTATTAAGGACTTTGTAAAATATGCCACCTTTTCGTTTACATCTGTAAAATAATAAATTTGATCCCAGTCAGTGTTTTGTAAAGAAAGCATGAATTCATTATAATCAAAGGAATTAAAATCTCTACGTGTGAGAAATTTAGCAATATGTTCATTAGACGGAAAATTTAGTTGACCAAAAATCAGACAGTGGTCGGTTATACCATGCAAGTCATAAGTCCCCACAGAGCTTACCAGTTCAACGTCGCTCACCAGAATAACATCTATTAGACTAGAACCTGTACCTGCAATTCTCGTTGGCTCGTTAACAATTTGTGTAAGCCCATAGGCACTGATTAAGTTAATAAAATCTCTGGTGTATAGGTTATTAGCATCCAACATGTTTATATTTACATCCCCAGCGCAAATAACTTCATCTACCACAGGTATGATACTTGATAAAGCATTTTCCAGTAGATTAAAAAATTCAGCTATGATACCATTTGGTGCCCTATAAACCACACCAAGTCCAACGTCTTTACCTGAAAATTTAATGATTAACCATAGTTGTTCCAAATTTTGATTACATGTAAATATATTATCATCTAGAATCTTAAAGTTTAAGTTGTTTTTAATAAAAAAGCCTACTCCGCCCCCTCTGCAAAATGTTCTATCCTTCCTTACAAATTTATATCTAGGAATAGCAAAAAAATCTGAGTCATCCCTATCGTTTAACCAAGTCTCGGATAAAAATACAATTGAATAATCATTTGACTGAATTTCAATTTTTAATTGATCAAACCCTGTATGTAATGATCTTATATTTACATGAGCGATTTTTATATCATCCTTCATCCCGAAAGCATAAAAAAGAAGGTAAGAAGTAAATAAAAAAAGTGATAAAAAATACTCTCCTAACTAAACACTTATATCTATAAATCTATTTTTTTTATATAAACTGTTATCGCAATCGTATACAAAAATACATAGCTGTGTTATTGTGATTGATAAGAAATCTAGCAAGAATTGTAAATAATAATCACAGAGAAATACTCCTGTTCAAATTTTTACAACATAATATGTATTTATAAGACAGAATCTAAATAAAACATAATACCTATCTATTGACTATAAGAAACAATGATTTTAAGTCCCCTAAAAAAAGAAGAAAAATATGTGAGCAAATATCCATGATACTATATGCCCTCCTCTGTACATAAAGTACTCATTCATGGAGAAAACATAATTCGATATAATGTACTTTTACCACTTTTCCAGTTGTCCGAAGATGCACAGGAATCCAGAAATAAGGATTATAAACGTTTCGGGTTACATCATTCTCGCAAATGTTCCCGAAAAGCTACTAACGAAGATGTCTTTCATACTTTATTGTATACATCAGACCCTTATATAATGAGCTTAAGACAATTTGTGTCACGCAAGATTGTGAAACTTGAAGAAGAAGCCTTGCAATTATTACTATAAATATTTATTTACATATAATGTACATAAATTACACGCTGGCTGTATGTTATTATACAATTATAAAATGAAATGTTTAAAAACAAAATAAAAATTATTTACCGTCACTACTGAACGTCAGACCTTTCTTTATATCTGTATACCGAATTTCATGTGTCTATAGTAACAAATAAAAAAGTTACAGATTTTTGAGACGGCGCCTCCACCATCGGCCAATAGTGCACCGTTTCGGTATTTTAAAAATACCACTATGCTAGATATGAATGAGATAGACCTATAATTACCAGCTTCCATTCTATAGCCACTCTTAAATACGTTTCATTAATAATACAAATTTTTTTTTGTTGCTTACATACAGGGTGGGGCAACAGTGCGTCCAACTTCGATATCTCGAGTTCTATTATAGCTGGAAATTTGAATTAAAAACGTAAGTAAAGTAGACAAAAAAGTCTACAACCGGAAATTGTATTCAAATATACCAGGTGAGCCAAGATGATTCTACAGGATCAAGTAACATTTTTTCAAACGAAATGCCATGTATATCAGAAAATTTTTTGAAACCTCTTTGTGGCCTCCTTTTACTCCTGTATTATTACTGACTTTCTCCTAATCGATTTTAAGAAAAAAATATGTTAGTACCAGTTATGAGACATGACACTTAACCATTTTCACCTCCTAAAAGTATACAGAGTGGCTAAAAAAGGATTTTTAAATTTATAAGTTTTTAAACTGAATTTTTTTCAATTTTTTCAAATGGAACACCTTATATGTTTTGGACGATGTGATGTGGGATTGAAAAATGAAAATTTTTTGTACGTATTATTTGTGATCATTTTCAATTTATTGAACAATAACTCCAAAATTCAGCAATAAAAATTAAAAATGAGGGTCTTTTTCAAATAATTCAAGAGAAGGTATTATAAGAGGCGTTTTACATGATGCCCATAAAAACGTCATATTAACAACAATCCAAAATTTGAAGGAAATGATAATAAATGCTTTTAGAAGTATCACTCCGGCAATTTTACGAACAGTAGAAACCGCATTCCAAAGACACATAGAAACGTGTGTCAATCAAAATGGGCAACATGTCGAGCATTTTTTATAATATCTTTTCTTGAATTACAAAAAAAAAGAAAATTCAGTTTAAACAGTTGAGTAAATTTAAAAACTATTCTTGGCCACCCTGTATACTTTTAGGAAGTGAAAATGGCTGAGTGTCATCACACAGATGTCTCATAACAGGTACTGACATATTTTTTCTTAAAATAGATAATTGTGACTGTAGTGATTTTTTTAAAATACACGTGTAAATGGCATAATTTCAACAAAAAAAAATCATTACATCCAAATAGTTGGGAGGGGAGTCGATAATAATACAGTAGTGGAAAGAGGCTACAAAGAGATTTCAAAAAATATTCTGATATACATGGCATTCCATTTAAAAAAATGTTAGTAGACCCTGTCGAATCATCTTGGCTCACCTTGTATATTTGAATACTATTTCCGGTTGTAGACTTTTTTGTCTACTTTACTTATGTTTTTAATTCAATTTTCTAGCTATCGTAGAACTCGACATATCGAAGTCGGACACACTTTTGCCTCACCCTGTATAGCATAAGGGTTTTGTTATAAATTTATCTATCTCTTTTAAAGTATTGTTGTTATTATCAAACCCTCATAATTTGTGAGGTTCTAATATTATTATAGTTTTTTTTATTTCTTTTTTTACGTGTTTGTCAAAAATAAATGAAATTTGCCACTTGTTTCTTTTATTCAATAAAATTGTCAGGCTTCTTTATTTTATTAGCCAAGATTTGTGATAAATTTATCTATCTCTTTTAAAGTATTGTTGTTATATTATCAAACCCTGATAATTTGTGAGGTTTTAATATTATTATAGTTTTTTTTATTTCTTTTTTTACGTGTTTGTCAAAAATAAATGAAATTTGCCACTTGTTTCTTTTATTCAATAAAATTGTCAGGCTTCTTTATTTTATTAGCCAAGATTTGTGATAAATTTATCTATCTCTTTTAAAGTATTGTTGTTATATTATCAAACCCTGATAATTTGTGAGGTTTTAATATTATTATAGTTTTTTTTATTTCTTTTTTACGTGTTTGTCAAAAATAAATGAAATTTGCCACTTGTTTCTTTTATTCAATAAAATTGTCAGGCTTCTTTATTTTATTAGCCAAGATTTTCCTAATATTTAAAAAAAAAATCAAGAAAAATAGCAATAACAATACCTTCCTCTTGCGTCATTACATCGTCACTTCACTCGAGACATCAGTACCCTCTCTAATTCTACTACTTACAAATTTCATCAGGAAATCCCAATCTTTAGCGCTATGAACTAGATATATGTATTTACGGCAATCTAATTAAATTTCTATAAAAATCAATAATTTTGAGGTACCTTCAGGAATTACCTGTTATGTTTAATAATTTCTTTAAATTCATGAAGGTAGAAAAATAGTATAAATTTTTGTCTGCCTTTCCAACTTCTAGTTACTGAAATAGCGGCAATCATGATTTATTTGTGGGATGTCTTATATAGACAAAAATCCATATTTTATAAAAAAAAATGCATAACATGATTCATTTCTTTGCTGTATTTTATGTCACCTCTAAATAAACAAAATTGGTTTGTTTTTTTATGACGATAAGATATGTTTAGCAAGCATAAAAAATATTTTGCACATTTTTTTAATCACCAAGGTATCTGTTGATACCTCACTATATTTACAATAAAAATAAAATGAAGGTCAGTAATGTAATACGTAAAAAAAAGTCTCATAAATTATTTAATTAAGACCAAAATATCCATGATAACTTGCTATTATTTTTATCTTGCAAAACAGTTTAGTGTCTACGTGAATGCAAATATTGATTTTTCTAATCATTTTAACCTTGAAGATTGTGGTAGGTCATAGGATAATATGCAATTATTTAACTACATTTTTTTTAAAATCACTCCAATTGAGTTATAGCCTAGGTACTATTTTTATATTAATGCAACACAATTAATATGTTAATACCATTGCAAGACAAACAACATCAGATATGTTTGTGCATTTGGTAAATGTTTCAAACTATAGATCGCACTGGCATGGCGGTTCTTCTACAGGGTCATTTAGTCAGTGACTTCCCACATACAAATAAAAAAATAGAGCTATTCATTTTCTAAAGTTTAAAAATATATAATATATATATTTTTAATATATATATTTTTAATATTCTTAAAAAATATATTTAAGTTTCTAGTTCATTCTATGCACAATACTATTCAAATATCTAGATCGCAGGATTTCGTATCCCCCCGAGCACCGAGCCTCTACATTCATACTCATTACATTATTCATTTATAGAATTTAAAAATCTTGGGTCAATCCACAACTTGTCCTCAAAGCTAGCTACGGACCGAATTTACAATGAATTAAAGTGAAATAGACTTATGCGCGAATCGTCAGAAAGCAAAAAGAGACAGAAAACACTGGCGGGGACAATGTCCCTGACACATTTTACGGAAACGATAACGCACGATTCGCAGAAGTTCAGTAGAGCAGTCTTAATGCTGACTAAGTACACGTTGGTCGATAAATTATGTCGCGTTGTTTTTAATGTTTTTATTTGTGAACATTTTATTAGTAAATCTCTATTTGAAATTAAGTAAAACAGTGTTTTTGGTGTTTTGCTATTAAATATGAGTGTTGTACAAAATATATTAAAACTGAAAGATGGACATAAGTTGGGTTATGAATAAAGTACAAGTAGTTTTTGTGTTTAGATACGTTTTAGACGGTGTTGTATGTGAGAGATTTTGGAAATTTATTCAGCCTCAAGGAACGACATGGCAGCATTTGACAGATATAATGTTAAAAGAGTTAGAATGTTTGAAAATTAATGAAAGTCCTGAAAAATTGTTAGCACAAAGTTACGATGGAGCATCAGTCATGAGTGATGCTTTTGGAGGTGTACAAGCCAAAATTAAAAAAAGTTATCCTTCAGCAAATTTTATTCATTGTTACGCTCACCAACTAAATTTAATTTTATGAAAAGCATCAAGTCAGGATAAAAGCATAAAAAATTTTTTTGCTAATTTACATAGCTTTTCTTCATTCTTTGGAAAATCGCCAAAAAGAACAGCTGTGTTAGATAATGTTGTTAAGGTGAGATTACCTAAAACGGCTCCAACATGATGGAATTTTAATACAAAGTGCATAGAGACTGTTTATACCTATCGAACAGAATTATTAGATTGTTTAGAAAAAATCATTGATAATGAATCAGAAAACAACACTCTAAACCAAGCTATGGTTTAAAAAACTACTTACAAAATGAACATTTTCTTTACTGGTTAAATATTTTTCATTTAGTTATGTCTCATTGTGATATATTGTTCAATCAATTACAAGAATGTAATATCGATGTCATAACAGTAAATAAGTGTATTGGCGTTTTTAATAGTAAAATTGAGGACATCAGAAATAAAATTTTGAATAACTATTTGGAGGAGACATCCATGCAGTCTGCCCAGAGATGTAAGACGGCAGAATCAAAAAGAAGAATTTCATTAGAAGTTTGTGATATAATTACATCTGAGATCAAAAACAGGTTTGGCTTCAGTAATTATTTAGCAGTGTCTTAGTTATTTCACGCAGATCGATTTAAAGATTATAAAAAAAGCTTTCCTCAAGATATGTCTAAATTAGTTAAAACGGAGTATCCAGTCATAAATCATTTGAAACTTAAACTGAATTAGAAGTATTATATAGCCGACAAGATTTTTCCAATAGTGAAGGTGCAGTTGCTTTGTTACAGCTTTTTATTAATAATAATTTGTGCAATACTTTTTCTGAAAGTGTCAAACTGTTAAAAATCTTGTGTACTCTCCCTATGACTACCGTCGAAAGTGAACGTTGTTTTTCCACCTTAAAAAGAATAAAGACATTTTTAAGAAATACCATGGGTCAGGAAAGGTTATCTTCTTAGCTATGCTTACCATAGAAAGGGCATTAATAAAGAAGATAAAAGACTTTAATGAAAAACTAATTGACGACTTTGCATCTCAAAAAGTCCGGAGGATCGACTTGAAATTTAAATCACTTTAAAAGGTAGGTAATACAGTAAACTTTTCTAATTGACCTCCCTATCTCTTGACCGACGAACCGCCACTGATAGATCGGATAGTTTTGTTCTTGAATGAATAAAAGTATATCAGTCCTCAGACTGGCAAAGGGTTTGAAATTTCTTAAAAGAAATGTTAGCATTTCAGTTAAATCCTCAGTCCTCAGTTAAATCGTTAGTCCAAAACTGCCTGCTCAGACTTTACACATGTCGAAGTATTTACTTTAACATGTGCGAATTAAATTCCCCAATTTTCATTTAAGAAAGCATGTTTAGATATTTCAAGAAGTTAGATTGAGATAAATACAATACTGTAATACTTGAAAGTTGATCAATATGACAGTATGTACAGGGTGATTATTTTAAGAGCCTTACCCGATTTCATTGTTTGAGTTTTCACATAGGAAAAAATTCAAAACTATAAATATGTATTTTTTCTGAGGAATCCGTATTTGAAATGAAAATAACAATTGAACATAATAATAAAAAAAAGTTATGACCGAAAAACTGAAAAATACAAAAATATACAGGGTGCCAGTATATTAATGCAAAAATTGACATAATATAATAATAATAATACTATATTTTATCTATACACGTAATCTGTTACAATATGTACTTGTAAGAGAATAAAGAATAAAAAATAAAAAAAATCCTGTGTACAAACAAATAAAGTAAAAAGAGAAACACAGAAGTATCAATGAGATACTTAGTTCACCCTAGAAACAGCAGTTTCATTATAGGTATCAGCTTTATGAGCTATGCATGGCTGTCTCTATACTGATTTCAAGGTTTTCTAACACAAAAATAAGATATATAAGATATTAAGATGTACATATAATGTAAATAATAAAACGAAATTTTTTTTTTTTTTGAGTTAAAAAGTTATAACATGAGTGGTTAGTAGACGTTTTCTTTTATTTACTCTTTTTTTAATGTATTCACATATATATACATTCACATATACACACATATATACACATATATACACATACATACACATATACATGTATATACACATATACATACATGCATATACACACATATATACACATACATACACACACATATACACCCATACATACATACACATATACACATACACATACATGCACATAGGCTATGAGGTGCATAATTTTGAACCAATTTCAACATTTTATTTCTTATTTAATAAAATAAAATAAGGCAAGTAACAATAAGGCGAGTAACATATCAGATATAAAATATTATACAGAACAAACATTTTGAAATACTTACATAGGATCTTTAGTCGTTTTTTCTATCAATTAAATCATGAAACATGGTTCTTTCATTTTTGAGCATATACATGGTGCATAAGCGTTTAAAGCTATTTTTATTCTTTGTTATTTTAAGTTCTATCATTATCATTACTTTATAAGATATTGGACATTAAATTTAAAATAACTACCTATTGTATCTTTTAAAACAGTCTATGAAAATAAATAACAATTATTTATTTATTTCAAAAAAATAAAATAATTCTACATATTTTATTTACAACAAATAATGTTCGAAAGCATTACCATTTTGTTACAAATAGGGGCGAAGATATTTGATCAAATTCTCTCTGGATCAGCTTAAAATGATTTAACTGTTGTTTTAAATTTCCTCTTTGTTGAATTTTTAATTTAATATCGTCAATGTTTATTTTCGAAAATATTGCTGTAACTTGGTTTTGCTTTAATTACACTGGCCGACACAATTTTTGTAACATAATTCAAACTACTGTTTATATATTGTTAATACCTCTCTATTGACTAAAAAAATATCCAACAAATCTTAATACGTACCATTTTTGTGTGAACACAATAGAACCTATTATATTGCGAGGTAATAGATTTTTTGAAGGGTTGGCAATTTTAGAAGAGCAAGTTAAAGCAAAGCGGGATATTTTCAGTAGCAGTCTTGTTTTGACCTTCCAAGTGCCCAATTATGTCTGTTAGAAAATGTTTACGCGTGTCTACATAACTCTGTTACGACAAAAACGACAATTTTTTTACATTTGTGTAGAATTCCTTGCGAATTCACAAGCGATGGGCTCCCCACCTTTGTTGTGTAAGTTGTAGCGTGTCACTAGTGCAGTGGATGAAAGAGAAAAGAAAAGTATGCCTTTTGCTGTTCCAATGGTACGGCGAGAACCCACCAATCATTTCGATGATATCCGAATATCCGAATTTGCCATCAGCCCTAAAACTTGTTCCTCACAATTCTTCAGACTTACCAGTGCCAACTACGCTTTTAGATTGGCAAAATATTGTTTTTGGAGGTAATGGAAATAGTAACGACTCCTCAAATAGCCCAGACCAGTGTGACGACCCGTTGTATATTCCAGAATAAAGATTATAAATTTTAGAAAAAGAAATGCAACATTTTCCTCATTTTATAATATGAAAAATTCACTATACGTGTGTATTGATATTGATGGTTTAATGCAGGAACTTAACCCCTTCGCAACCAGGGTATCCACATAAGGATATTTTTAGGTACCGCTGTCTATAGCACGATATCCACGTATGGATATTTTGTGCATGGACTTTCTATTACATTTTGCTTACCTGGTGTAGCCATTTATCCATGCTTGGATACTCTGGTGTGCTAGTATTTATCGAAAAATGTCAGAAAGTTAGGTTATGTACATCAGAAACCATATGTTTTAGTGTAACAACAAACGTTGTTGTGTGCAGTTCGTATATGTGTTTAGAAAATTATTTTATTGTATAAAATGGAGATAGACACTGAAAGTGAATCTGGAAGTGGCGTTACGTATGAGTTAGAAGAAGATTCCAATATAAACGATAGTGAATCCAATTATTCTTCGACGGATGATGAGGAGGACGTTGTCACTTTGTCATTTGATAATTGGGCTTTTATTTCGGACCCTTTTGCGATAAACTACCAGAACCAGTTACAGAGTTTTCTAAAAATTATGAATTTCACTCGGCATTATGTTTTGAAGAATGTAAGAATTCAGCAACATGTTTTGAAGCGTTTGTTTCTCCGCAAATCATACATAAACTATGTGAATGGACAAACGAACGAGCGGCATTGTATTTTGACCAGAATCGTAAAAAGACTATTTGCGATTTGCTTTGGAAACTTGTAGTCGTAGAACAAATGTTCACATTTATTAGTTTGCATTTTCTCACTGGTTTTGTAAAGTGTCCCAGAATCAGCGATTATTGGAGCAGCAACATACTGTGTTCAGGTCCTAAAGTGTTCGATAAAACTTTGTATCGCTTTGTAGCGATACTAAAATTTATTCGATTTTCACTTTCTTCTACTGTCCGAAAATCAGCACCTCTTACAAGATTGGGAATTTTTATGAGTATGCTAAGAGAAAATTGTATGTTATTGGTCGATCCCGGAGAAACATTTGCCATTGACGAACAACTCATGCTATATATAGGTCGATTACACTTCAGACAATATATAAAAAGCAAGAGAAGCCGATATGGCATAAACATTTTTAGCTATGCCCAAGTGCACCGACATTGAGGGGTTATACATGGAATTTTTGCCTTTATATTGGAAAAGACATTTACGATGTGTCTCATATTCCAAACACAGGAAGGCTATCAGTCTCGGAGAGAATAGTCGTCCATTTAGCACAAAATTTACTCAACACGGGAAGAGAAGTAATACTTGACAACTGGAATGCGTCTGTACGTTTAACAGAATTTTTACTTACACAAAAACGTACCTTACGGGAACGATAAGAACGAACCGCGGGGTTCCGAAGACGATAACAGAAGTGGAACTAAAAACATACCAATCCTGTTTCGCAAGAAAAAACATGTTACTTGTCGTAAGGTTCAAAAATAAAAAGGACGTGTATGTCCTTACCACAAAACATACAGCCCCTGCTGTATATTATGTGGTAAGGACATACACGTCCTTTTTTATGTGTAAAAAAAACAAGATATTTAGTTGGAGGAAAATCTGTTTATTATAAACAAGCTGCAGCATATTGAATTTTACAACTAGAAAATGGGCGCTATTAATGCCGTTGACCAAGATGTTGAGCCATATAATTCTCTGCGTAAAAGTTATATTTCGTCGACAAAAGTGGGATTTCAATTCTTGCAACAAATGCTTCTAAATTCCAAAGTAATATATAGCAACTCCCATAACAAAGTCATATCTATGTACGACTATATGAAAATATTTTCCAACGAAATTCTAATGAAATATAACGAGGGATACAGAAAACTACAAGCGTCAAAGCTACCCCGAAGGCAAGAGCAGCATATAATGGCTAACTTTCCAAAAGTAGACGGCAAATGGCCTCTTAGAAAAGTTTGCGTTGTTTATAAAAAAGAATGGCATAAGGAAACTGAAGAGAAAAGCTTGTTTTGGATGTGAGGAAAAACCTGGTTTATGTTCGGCGGAACATTTCGTCGAATTTCACAATGCCAATAATTAGAATGAGTAACGATAATTTTGTTTTTAGGCCTATTCTTGTATAAATCTGTTCTGTTTTAAATGACGAATTTTGTTTTTTTTTTACTTTTTGCAGTTTTACTAAAGTTTTTATGTTTTTCAATAATCTATAGTATTTTTCTGTACATAACTAGCTGTTTTGATCATTATCCATATGTGGATACAGTGGTATCTTTTTTGTATCCATATGTGGATATCATGGTATTCGCATAAACAAAAAAATGTTTTTTCAAAACAGATTCTTGGAGAACACATAATTCTGGGGGGGGGGGTCGTTTGGTCTAGGGAAACATAATTTTAAAAAAATGTTAATATATAATACCTGGTATGGAAAAGGATATTTTGGCCAGCATAGGTGGTTGCGAAGGGGTTAATATTGAGCATTCCCCTTCTGAGTGGGGCTTATTCATAGATTTCTCCAAATGCAGTTTAAACGCTGTATTACTATATAATGGAAATTTAAAACCATCTATACCAATTGTCCATTCAGTAACAATGAAAGAGGATTATGACAGCATGAGCACCATTTTAAATAAAATTAATAACCAGTACAAATGGCAAATATGTGGGGATTTAAAAGTAACAACCATTTTATTAGGGCTTCAAGAAGACTTTACAATATATTACTGTTTATTTTTTGTTTGTGGGCAGTCGTGCAGTAAAAGAACATTATGTGAAAAGAATTTGGTCGGAATGGAAAGAATTTGAACCAGGAACTAGTAATGTTAAATATGTGCCACTTGTGAATGCTATGAATAAAGATGATTAAAGAGTGTGAAGGATTTAAATAAGAGAACTTTTTCCCCAATTAAGTGGCGCCAAACTTAAAAAAAGGCATTTTTATTGGTCCTCAAATTCGAAAATTGCTTGACGATGTAGATTTTAAAGGAACACTCAACAGACAGGAACTCAAAGCTCATTTGTAAGTGTAGTCAGGGGATTTTTAGGGAACAAGAAGGATGAATTACAAGCAACTAGTAAGCGAACTTTTAGATTCGTACCAAATGCTTGGTTGCCGTATGTCTTTAAAAATTCACTTTCTTCATTCTCATCTAAATTTTTTTCCCGAATATTTGGTTGCGGTAAGCGAGGAGCAAGGAGAAAGATTTCATCAAAATATCAGGACAATGGAAATTCATTTTCAAGTACGATGGGATGCAAGCATGATGGGTGATTACTGTTGATTCTTAAAATGAGTCGATTTAACTCCCTATAAAAGAAGAAATAAACAGAGAATATGTATTTCAAAATTTATCCCTATCTTCGTAGATATATCTATGTAAGCCTAATATATGTCAGGATTGATATTAGCAATAACGAATTAGCGGATTAGTAAAATTAACAATAATGTTATTCCTGCCCATAAAGTTTTATTAATACATGAAGAAAACGTTACGAGTTACGGCTTTTTGCGTGTCATTTCTGTAATCAAAAGACTTTATTCCAGTGGGATATGCTATTCAGATACATGTTAAAAATATATATCTTTTTTGTCCTCCAGTGTTTTTACATGGTCTTCCATATAACAATACTGTTTTTTAAAAGATACCTTTAGTGTTTTTATTTGTTTTCAGAGATGCCTTTGTTTTAAAAGACATATTTGTGTTATTTTAAATTTAAAACCCAATAAATTATTAAATATAATGATAATGTTATACAGGGTGTCCCAGCCAAAAGTAGACACCCTGAATAACTTTGGAGATAAAATTTTTTGAAAAATTGGTGAAACACGTCGACCATGTTTCCAAAGGGGACATATTTTAATGTAATACTTGTATACCTATCATCATCCCTCTACCCTACACGGTCACCCCCTCAAAAAATTCAAATCGCAAAGGGGGTCGAGTGATACATCTTCTGAAAGGTCTTTCAATTCTCTACATAACTGTGTATTTTCTTAAACATTTATCGATTCATTCCTGAGAAATAATTGTTTCATTATTTTAGGTTCGGGAAATAAAAATAAAAGAAGCAGTTTAAATTATCGTATGTATTGTTCAAAATGACCCCCATTGACTTCCGTACAGTAGTATAATCTGTCTTGAAATTCTGTACGAACATTTCTGAACACATCTGGAGTTAATAAACGGCATTCTCGAACAATTATTTCACGTAACTCTACCAGAAATGCGGGTTTGTCCCCACAGAAAGAAATCCAAGGGAGTTGAATCGGTTGACCTAGCGGGCTACTCCACAGGACCTCTTCTTCCAATCCATCGCTCAGGAAACCGATTATCCAAAAATTGACGGACTGCTATAGCAAAATGTGGGAGTGCCCCATCCTGTTGAAAAAACAGGTCGCTCTCTAAAAGATCATCGTCTTCTTCGAGGATTTGGGTAATCATTGGGTCGATGTTATTTTCTAACAGATCGAGGTACCTATCGCCATTTAAATTGTCAGGAATAAAAAACGGCCCGACAATGTGATCCCCTAAGATGCCAGCCCAAACATTTAACTTCTGAGGCCTTAGGGCATGAGTTTCCATGAACAAATGTGGATTGGTTTCACTCCAATACTTACAATTGTGCCTGTATACCTACCCATTTAACTGAAATGTCGATTCATAAGAAAAACACGTATTGTACAGTAGATTGGCATTACCGTTTAATTGTTCACTAAAAATCTCACAGAATTCAAGCCGACGCACAGTGTGGCAAGATACCCCGAAAAAATGAAAAAAATAAAATGTCGCATCGAACAAAGTATTGTTGCTATTTATTATCAGCATGAATAGGGGCATGTTTTCCCCCACCACTTAATCTTGATGCATGCTTTTGTTTCTACCAAACCAGCAGGCAAAAGGTCTATGTAACTGCGGTTGACGCGTGTATTTTTAAATTAAATATTATCCTAACAAATTACTTTGTGTTTTTTCAAATTCACTATTATTACTTTGTTTGAAAATGGACACATCAACACCCCCAGGTATGTATTATGTAAATTTAATGGATTTATTTTTAATTTATGAACGAAATAATTTTAATAATATTTTGAAAATGCCTTTCCGAAGTGCCAAATATTTACGTATTGTTCTAAAATCCTTAATGTAATAGTTAACTTCCTCACGCTTCCCCACGTAAAATTTTATATATTAATATAGTAATACTAGAATAGATTCATAGTAAAGATAAATCAAATACTCGTGTCTACCCCTTATTATTTTATTTGCCTCTTTCAACAACCCTACAGTATATTATTATACTCTTCGCAACTAAAACGAAGAGTATATTGCATTTAATCGGCACATTTTTAAAATAGTAAATATCGCTCATAGCGAAAAAAATTTCATATCATTGTGTTAGTCGTTGAATTCTGAATGACTTGCAAAATGTTCGTCTGTCTGTCCGTCCCTCTGTCTGTCTGTCCGTCCGTCCGTCACGTTTTTTGTAAGCACGATAACTTAAGAGTGGAAAGTCTGATCGTATTGGAATTTGGACTGTAAGTTACTGTTAGTTGGAGGAAGAACCCTATTGTTTTTGAAAACAATTGTTCGATAAATGTAAAAGTTACTGAACATTTTAATTAAAAAATGATAACCTGAACAGGGTTACAACACCTGATCAGATGCTACAAAAACATAAGTACTGCATAGTATACTACAAGCGTTTCGCTAACCAAGCTGGAATCATCGGGGGACGACTAATATTAAAATTTATTATACCTAAAAAAATAAGTTATTTTTAAAGAACAGCGAAGAGGATGTGTTTCATTTAATGCCGATTACATCGGATCCAGTAGTAACCAGTTATAGACTTCCTAAAAAAAAAATTAAACATTTTCCTAGGGAAGTATTCGACTTATTAATTGCCCCCAATATTTCTGCAGATAATTCAGAGAATGAGAATGACTGTTCCTTATCTGCATCAGACGCAGACGATTAATCACTACGGATAGGACATACTCATTTCTATTCACAAATATTAATAAAACTTTAAGTTGTGAATTCTTAATTTAATAAAGGAAATATATTACTAGGTTCTTTAAGTGTTTTGCATACTCCTGGACAAATAATGTATTAAAAAATTAAGTACTATAAATTTTATTTTTATTTCAGATTTTCATTTTTTTTAATTACACCCTGTATATCGCAATATACGAGCAAACATCATAAAGTTGATTTATTTATACATTAACAACCATCGTCGGCTATTCTTAATGACAAAAATTTTACCAAACTCGTTCTGTGAATTAATGCCAACTTTTGGGGTATCTTGCCACACTGTGCGACGATCAGGATCATCTTCGTTTAATTCGTGTACCAATTTAATTTATATGGATGAAATTTGTGGGATTTTACAATTCGATGAACACTGCTTCGTGATACACCGGAAGCCTCAGCTACTTTCCTGATCGATTGAGTATTATCCATCTGCAAATGACCCAGAGCTGCCACCTCGACTGCTTCATTCCTAATCGGTCGCTGAGGTTCATGCTTTTTGTTTCCTACAGATCCTGTTTCCATAAATTTTGTCAATAATTGTAAAACATACTGAAAACCAATCCTTGTATCAGGGTGATTTCTATTGAATATGCGCTCCGTAGCTCTAGCACAATTATCGTTTATAAAATAAATCCTGACAATTTCTATTATCTCCTGAAGGGCATTAACCATTTTGGGAACTCACTCTGGTAAAATGTATCTCGATTCAAAATTGGTTGTGAACAAATTAATGTTCAAGGACTATCAAATACGTATGAGTCTTTTATTATTCTAAAACTAAACGGACAAGGAAAGTGTTTTTTGTCGAAATAACTCGGGTTGAATTGAGAGCACTAAAAAATGTAGTTTTTTTATAAATTCCGATACCCAGTGCCGTGTATTTTAGATTTTTTTAAACGATTTCGATTGTGTAATCATCAAAAATAAAATTATTTTCTTTAAGAACGAATCGATAAAAGTTAAAAAAAATACAGTTATGTAGGGAATTGAATGACATTTCAAAAGATGTATCACTCGACCCCCCTTGCCATTTGAACTTTTTTAGGGGGTGGCCGTATAGGGTAGAGGGATGATGATAGGTATACAAGTATTACATTAAAATATGCCCCCCTTGGAAACAAGGTCGACGTTTTTCACCAATTTTTCAAAAAAATTTTATCTCCAAAGTTATTCAGGGTACCTACTTTTGGTTGGGACACCCTGTATAGTGCTAAATTAGGAAAGAAGTTTTCTTTAAACCGAGCTAAACATGTGTCACTTAAAACAGAAAAAGGTTGAAGTAATTTACGGTTAAACCGGAAATGAAAAATATATATTTAACATGTTTATGATCAATGTTAAGTGACATGTCCATTTCCACATTAATACACAAGATGTTAATTTTTGAATTTTTTAGTATTTCGGTCGTAACTTTTTTTATTTGTAGTTTAAATGTTTTTTCTTAAATTCGGATTCCTGAGAAAAAAGCACATACGAGTAGTTTTGTAATTTTTTTCCTAGGTGAAAAATCAAGCAATAAAATCGAATTCGCGTCATTACCAATACACACTAAAGTTCTTATGCACCCAGTGATTTTATCTGTTTGTTTCCTGTTTTATATAATTTTTATGCTGACCAGGAAAACTCATAATTAATTGCCCTGAGGATAATAATAAAATTTACCGAAACGTCGGCAAGGTGATGAAGTAGTTTTGCTCAAAATAAGGACCCCAACAAAACTTTTTCCAAGTATTTTTAAACTGTTTTCCACAGTTTAATATTTAGACAATTTATTTGCCTCCTTGAAACCCTTAACTTAGTACCCTAATAAATATAAATTTGTGTGGAATCCGTAAAAATATTTTCTCTGCTTTATCTGGCGTTTCAAAATCTCACCCTGTGTGTATATTTAGACTGTCGATGCCGTTTCAACAAAATAAATGTTAAAAAGTAATATTTTTTACCTCTATTAATTGTACTGATATATCACAAATAAAATTCCCTTAAGCTATATAACTTTTTAGAATTTCAATATGATATTATAAGGAAAGGACAAGTAGAAATGTCACTTACATCTATTTTTAGAAAGACCTTGCCAGACCAATTTTCCCATTTTTATTCTATTGAGGGGACGCCCTTGCGAATACTAACATAATTTCGGCGAAGTCATGGCCAATATCAATTGAGAGAAGGTGATGTGATGACATTGCTAGTCTATGACCGTGTCCCTAGAAACAGGAAGTAATGTCAAATGAAATATTTATTTTTAAATTTTTGAGCGTTTCATTTTGAAAAAAAAAACGAAAATATATACAGAGTGAGTTGTACAGAATAGGCTATAAATAACTACGGATTATTTGGCTCTAAGTAAAATGTAACTAGTTAATGAGATGCAGGGTTTGAAATGATTTTTTTGGGTGCAACTCAAAAACTTTTGACGGTTGGGATTCAATCGGTACAGATAGGTTTCTTGTGGTGAGAAATTATAATTTCGTATTAGTTCTGAACTAAATTATACAATACATCAAATGATAAAAATGTGACTTTTTTTCAGAGCAGCTCTGTACGGACATTTGAAATTATGATGTATTTACTAATTCTAAGTAAAAAAGATATACTTGTCTGAAGTCACTAAAATCAACCGTTTTCGAGGCATTTAACGATAAAAAGTTAATTAAATACTACACACTATGTCATATTTTAAATAGGTAACTTACTGTATTACAAACAAATTTTTAAGAGAAACAACACCTACTCAGCAACTACAAATTACAAGAACACGTTTTAAAATCTGTTAAAACTATTATAAAAATGTGAAGTGACAAAAATTAAATTGTACAATGATAATAAAAAATTAAAAATGGTGCAAATAATGAAAATAGTGTGTAGTGTGTAGTATGTAGTATTCAGTTAACTTTTTAATTTTTAAATATCTCGAAAATGGTTGATTTTGGAGAAGTATACCTTAGAGTTAGTAAATACATCATAATTTCAATTAAAAATGTCTGTAAATCCATTCTGAAAGAAAAAAAAAATTATTTAATATATTGTACTTATAACTAAGGTCAAAACTAATAAGAAATTATTATTTTTCACCACAATAAACCTATCTGTACTGATTTTGAACTTGATCCGCCCACTAGTTTTTGAGTTGCATCCAAGAAATCATTTAAAACAAATTATTTCGACACCCTGTATCTCATTAACTAGGCACATTTTACTTTAGCACATTTGGTTAAATCTTCATATTTTGAGCTAATGAATCTCTAGTTACTATATGGTGTAACGAAGTGCAAGCCATTTCATTCCAGTTTGTTGTTTTCCGCGAAAAATTCTTTCTGCCAGTCTAGTCTAGATGGCGCCACTGATTTCTACTGGAACAATTGGTTTGGTAGATTTTTGCACTTATAAGAAATGACTAAATATCTATCTATATTTATTGCTCATACTGTACTCTTAAATGTTTGCCTCTTTCCAAACTATAATCGAGTTTAGGTAGCAGAACACGACGGTGTTACTTCCTTCTTACTAGTGTAGCGTTCTGAAGACAACACCTGTAGTTCAGCGGTCTGGTAAAATTTATATGTTTTCTTATATTATCGTGTAATTTTATGATCATCATTATTTAAAAAGTTGCTATATTGATTTAACGTATCTTTGAGATAATTTTTATATTAATATTATACCGTATTTATCTTAATTTACGCCTTGGGCGAATTTGCTTTTCGATGATCAGTTCACCTTGGTTGTTCTTTGGAACAGCCATCATTAATATTTATCGTGCCTTGTTGGCAATTTATCTAATATCCCTCTGATATTATAATAATTTCGTGTGCTAATTTAAACTAACTTTCAGTTATTGTAAATTTTAGATTTACCAGGCAACGGATGTCGCCATTTTGTATCGTAGTTCGTTATTTTCTGTCTTTGTCTGTTGATGTTTTAGGTCACTTGGTGACTGTGGAAAGTGGTGACTGGTGACATTTGGAGATTGATACCGCTTTTTGCACTAAACCTAATTGTTTATAACCTTTGTGAGAATTATCTAATGTGGTGTATTTGTTTTGTGGCGGATCATTATATACCAGTGCATATATTTACCAACCAGACCTCAGTAACGTAAGGCTTTTCTAAATTTAAAATATCGAGTGCTTACTTGAACGTTTACTTAGTATTTAATCGGGAACTCTGCTCTAATGGAGCCTTGTCTAGTTCTCTGGCAAAGATACCTGCCTAGTTATCTTGCAATTGATTAACTTTTGATTATCTGCAGTAAACATATAGCCAAGCTATATATCTTTATCTAACCTTATCTGAAATTCATTATTACCTCTCTACGAGGAACTAACAAATAATTTAATTTAACGTTACCTTTAATTTGAAAATTATCATATTGTTTTATATTTAGTAAATATTTGCTTACGTTATCTTTCTAGTTGTCTGTCTGTATACAGATATTCTAAATTCTATTTTCTTGAATATTACCTTCTTTTGGTAAAAAATATCTTAAAATATAGTGAATACCCATTTCACTTTCTTTATTATCATAGCTACACCTAGTTTATTTGTTGGGCTAGTAATTTTTCTATTTAACGTAACTTTTATTGATACTTAAGTTAGTTAGTCTTCAACTTCTTAAAAATTGTGGGATACCGATCCTAGTTTATTTAGTTTGTAGTTTACTCTATAAATTTGTGTTAACTCTTATATTTTGTCTACGTAGCTGGCCAATTCAAATGTCACAGCTTTTTACTTTGTATCCTCTTTTTATGTAAATACCTGGACCAAGAGAAGAGGATAACTGGTGGATTGAACTGATCATTATATACTGGGTGAAGCAGGAAAACGATATTTTATACAACTGACATTTCTTCTTAAGGGTAATTGCAGTACTGACAGTGGTGATTCAAACTGACACCAAACCCATTAAGAGCTTAGCCGTTGGTGGATTCCTCGCTGGACTAACCCATTTGAAGTTACGTAAGATTTTCGTCCCCAGTAAACATTTATATTTGGTCAGAAGAATTATTGTAAGAGATCAATCACCTTTTTTATTTGTTTTTCTTGGTCTTCAACCAAAACTAGTTTTTTTTACTAAAAAGGGGCCATCTTAGTCTATGTAAATTTTTGTACATATTCATACCAATCTTTATTATACTTTATTATATTTTTATTAAATAATATCTTTTTCTTCGACTTCCTTCCCAACGGAATTCAAGTATTAACGTTATCTTTACCTTTTAGAGTAAAATATTAATTATTGAGTACTTGCAAAAGTCCTGGCTCCTAGTCTAGATTTTGGTGAAAACTCATATCAATTTAAGCCTTTATTTACGACCTGCTAACTGAGCTACCGGTCAATAAGTACAACCTCCAGCTAATTGTGTTATGCCAGTAATTATTGCACTAATTGGCGCCCAACGTGGGGCACGATAAATCGATACTAATCAATATTAATGATGGCTGTTCCAAAGAATAACTAAGGTGAACTGATCGCCGAAAAGCAAATTCGCCCAACGAGTAAATTAAGATAAATACGGTACAATATTCGTGTTCTGCTACCTAAACTCGATTATAGTTTGGAAATAGGCAAACATTTGAGAGTACAGTATGAGCAATAAAGATAGATAGATATTTAGTCATTTCTTATAAGTGCAAAAATCTACCAAACCAATTGTTCCAGGAGAAATCAGTGCCACCATCTGGCCTAGACTGGCAGAAAAAATTTTTCGCGAAAGACAACAAACTGGAATGAAATTGCTTGCAATTTTGTGCAATGGACCATTCTTTATCTTACCCGGTATACGCATAGTAACATGCAATATTTAAATGGGACATAAATCATCCTACAGTTCATTACAGATCTACAAGAAATATAAAAAATTACATAAAATTACCGAAAAATATGCCACCAGGCGCTGAAATGTCGAATCCTCTAGGTAAATTTCAGTTACAATAAATTATGAAATTTTAACTCAATAATTTAAAAAGTTATTAATAAAAAAAACATTTTTAGCGTATAACTTTAAGTACCCGTAATTCAGTGAAAGAGGGCAATTGGAAACATTTTTTTATTAAATACTGGTACAGTTTTGACTCCATATGCATGCTGCTGTGTTACTTATATGAAGTCCTGAACACTTTGTACGTAGTTTTTTTTATTATTTTAAAAAATTGTCACGGTTTTTAAGATTTTTATTCTTATTACTAATTATTGATGTATCGGTGGGTTGTGTGCGATCGTCTAGTGCGTCCAATATATTTTTGTTAACTATCATTGCCAGGGAGAGGAAACTGGACCAAAATCCAGGACCAAACTGCGATCGGTAGCTACTACTGCCTCATGGTTGACAGAAGGACATACGTAGATAAATAAAAGCAAACGTATAAAATGAATAATGAAATACATACCGCTTAATACAATGTATTAATCAGAATGACTGAAGTCTGCTCTCACATTAGCATACATGGTTATAACTAATATTTGTTCTGCATTCGTGGCTGTTAAATTTGAGCGATTTGGTTTGTACAAATGTTTGTACAAAGAACGTTCCACATCTACCGAGGTTAATGGTTCGATTTATAAATAGTTGACATGGGCAGGCAGTGCAGGAACTAACAAACTGCGCAGATAATTTTCACGAATATTATAAACTACTTTGTATTCCAGGTTCTTGTGTAAAATATTTTTAGGTTATTGATTATAGCTCGACTTTCGCTATCTGATAATTCTGCTAATTTACTTTGCATGTACATCAATATCACCAACGACATTTCTGAAAATCGCAAAGATCCACTCTCTAATATACTAGTTGTGGCAATCCATAATTGTCAGCATTATCGACTACTTTCCAAGACAGACTACATGCACAGAACATGACACACAAAACATAAAAAAGAAAGGTTACTCTTTTGTAATTGCATAGGCAATAATATGTCGATAGACAGCCGAAATTAAACGTCTTTCGCAATCATGGCGTGTACGAAATAAGAATCGTTGTTTGCTTGGAGTGCACAGAATATGTGACCCATCTGTTTTAAAATCATCGTAGTGATCAATCATTTTTTGTAGTTTATGCACAAACAGTAGCGACTATACCATTGGTAAAAGCGTTTTAGCGAGAATGTTAGCGAAGCACATGTCAAATACTGCTCCGCGAAAATAACTGTCCGCAGTCGTGTCGCTAATTGCGGAATAAGAGATTAATTACGTACAATATAATATACGTTTATCCCGGTTTAGTGCCCTCAATACTGGTTAAATATATTACAGGTATATAAATAAATGCATACATATCAACAGTATATAAATCAATTCAATCATATATGGACCGTCTCTGAAAAAAGGCAAATATTTCCGCTACCTATTTTTTACAGCTGATTTTGCAAATTCCGAACTTTTCGTTTGTTTCAATTTTGTCTTTTGGATTGCCTAAAACTTGTTAAAAGTTTATTTTTCCCATGAATGAATCACTGCTATACCTATATCTTTCAAAAAGTTACCAATACCACGGGTGAGCCCAGGATTGTATGGAATCGATACATATTTACGAAATTAGCTGTAAGGACTGTAATCAAAAATATGTTGGACAAACAATTCAAACTAGATTCAAGGAGCATATGGCTTATCTTAAATATGGTAGAACAGATAAGTCTAGTCGTGCCCAATATGCGTTTGAGAACAACTATAAAATAAATAGTAACAATTTAGGATTAATTAGAAATGTAACAAATAGTAGACAGCTGGATGCATTTGGAAAGTTAAAAATTAAAAAGTAAAAGTAGTATGATTAGTGACAGAGGGCCTATGCCAAATATCTCGCTTTATTGGTTAGTGGGTCACGGTTCACCATAGTTTAAATATAAATAAGATACATTGTTAGCATAAGGTTAGTTTTAATCATCTCCAGATGATGCCAACTTAGTTGGCGAAACGCAAGGTTTCAACCCATTTCGGCATATTTCTCTTAAAATTCGAATGAATTTTGCGTCTTTCTTTTATGAAAATAATTTCCACTGGCTTTAACCACTGGAGTGAAAACAGACCAGGAAACATTCGGCGTATGATTTCCAGTCCTATGCAAACCGCAATTTCCTCTCAGGAGATATGTAGCAAACTAGTTATGTACTACTGACTTTTTTATAGGAGGGTTTGAAAACGAACATCCGAGCATATATCCCATATAAAATTATTGTTAATCACAGAAAAACCTTTAATAAATGATGCGTATAATTAATCTGTTGTCCGGCTTTTTTTTCATCTAAATTATAAGTATAAGTGATTTAACTAATATTTAAACTATACTGTTCTATGCATCAAAGATGTTCGCTAAAGGCGCTTAAATCAAATTTATTTACTACTATTTATAAATATTTTATTTCAATATATTAAATAATTAAGCCGAACAACATTCGTGCTGATATTTTTTTCGGTGATAATCTTACCTATCAGTCATGTTTGTTGCTTTCAGGAAATTACAATCATAATGTTCAAACAACAAGCAATCGTTAATCTAGACTAAATTATTATCTACACTTAAGATATCACTACTGATAATTTAATAAATAAAATTGTTTTTGATGAGACCACATTCTATTTATGTATATAATTTCGAAAACCGATACAATTGTCTGGACTGGTCCACAGAAAATGCTCTCTGAGCTGAGGAACACTGTACTCAGTATCTCCAAACTGCAAATATTTGTTCCCATATATGTGAAAACAATGCTACTGCTCCATTTTTGAGTAAAGAGACTTTAACATATGAACACTATTTAAACCTGCAATATTTTTTCATACGACAATATAGTTCTAGCAGCATAGAGCATCGCCTCATTATACATGATATGTAGGAAATTATTTAAACACTTTCCCAGACTGGATGGGAAAATTCATTTTTCAGACATAAATCTACTTGGCCTATATTTCTTCTATTTAAAATAAAAACTGAACTAAACTGTTTCAATAATATAAAGATACGGATAAGAGAAGTAGAATATATCCCACCAGAATTATTACAAAATTTTTTAGAAGAGTTTACCGATCGTCTTGCGTATTGTCAAGAGTTTGATGGTACTTAATGAGCATCTAAATACCCTTATTTTTGTTTATATGTATTAAGATGCTTTTAATAAATTTCATCACGAATCTGAATTATTCTCGAAATTTCTTAAGCAACTCTTTAATATCTTTTTTTGCATAGTCACATATACCTAGTGATGGGTAGCAGGAAAATTTTTCCAGATTAATTTTCCGGGGAATATGAAATTTCCAAGAAATTACTCCAAACTTTAATTCTCCGGAAAACGGGAATCTTACTAAAAATAATAAATCTGGCAATATTAAGTGAAATTTTGGGTAATACGTTAAATCTGGCAGCACTGTTACTCTTTTTGCACTTCAAACACTTGCAATGAATAAATTCAGTCTTCTTGAAGTGGGTTGGAACCTTTGCTGTGAAGATAACACTGACGTATTTTTCCACGAAACACCAAAACCCTATATACTGCACTCGACGTGCGTTTCGCCAACCAAGTTGGCATCATCTGGAGATGATTAAAACTAAGTTTATGTAAACAATCTACCCTCTTTATATCTAAACTATTGTCACGGTGAACCATGACCCAATAACCAATTAAGCGGGGTCCTTGGAATAGGCCCTCTATCAGTATTCATATTATTTTTACACTTGATAATTTTCAAGCATTCAAATGCATCCAGCTGTCTAGTATTTGTCACATTCCTAATTAATTTTAAATTGCTAATATCTATTTTATGGTTGTTCTCAAATGCATGTTAGGCTACACTAGACTTATCTGTTCTACCATATTTGAGATGGGCCATATGCTTTTTGAATCAAGTTTGAATTGATCGTCTAGTCTGTCCAACACATTTTTTTATTATAGTCCTTACAGCTAATTTCGTAAATCCCCGACTTTTTGTTTCAATTTTGTCTTTTGGATTGTCTAAAAGTTGTTGTAGTTTGTTTCCAGATGAATTAACCACTGTCATGCCTACATCTTTAAAAATCTTACCAATAATACGAGTGAATCGAAGATCGAAAGGAATCGAAACAAATTTCGGATTTTCTCTTTCATTTTGAAAGGTCGAAGAATTTCGAAACGACTCTTTAAATTTTCGTTTTCTAATTATTTTATCAATTAAACTTACAGAATATCCATTACTCGCAGCTTTATCCTTAATAAATGCCTTTTCTTTTTCAAACCTCTTCTTATTGAGGGAGAAGTTTAATAGTAATAATAATACAAGTACCAACCTAAAATAATAAAGTGACTGAGTCTTTCAAAATTTTTTTATTATTCTTAGAACTAAGGAGGCACCAACAGAGCTTGTAGATAATAATTTTACTAATTTTTAAAAATTAATAGTAAAATACTAATATGTTTTTTTTATTTGTTTTGTTTCAGGAAAAAAATATTAAAAAATAACTAAAGGTATTTCGTCTTATCGATTATTTATGTGTATATAGCTACGCCTCCTCAAATTTCCTTCTAGATCCGCTCGTGGTGAAACAGTTGCGTTTATATAGTAGGAGAAATCGCTTTAGTGATGGATTGTGTGGGTTAAGACGCTACAGAACGCAGAGCCGGATTTATCTGTATTGCTCGCTCGTCTACTTTTTCAACGTAGGTTTTTGTGCTCAGATTAGGTATTAATAATTTAACAATTGTAAAAAAAGTATTAACTTGAAATAAAAGTATTGAATTTAGAGTATTGACCATACAGTAGTTGCAGTATTTAAGTTCGCTTAATATAAATTATTACTACCCAGCAAGAACCGTGAGGAGGTATGAGCATTTATTGCCAGGAAAGAATGGGTAATAGAATTAGTAGAGAATAATGAAATTATTTAAAAAGTAACAAGAAACCTTTAAAAACAAAATAAAAACAATAAATATATTCTCAAAATAGTAACAGAAACAAACAAACTAAAAATAAATTCTAATAGTAAAGTTATTACTATAATAAAAATAGAAAGACGTGTTTTTGTCGAAATGAGAAAATATATTAGTAAATAATAATGTCCTGAAAACGAAAAGTTCTCGAGCACTGAACTACGAAAGCACAAAAACAGATATAAATAATACCGTTATTACAGAATTTACTCCTTCACTTCACATCACTTCACTTTACCTCACCGCACATCGCTTCTGGCTCTGAATCCACGCTTTTCTAACTCTCTTCTTCATTTTCAGAGGAACTACTATCCGCGTTCAAATTATTTTTAATAAATTTATTTTCACCATTTATATGACATTCAGCAATTTTTAAATAATCATCCTCAATTATAATTACTTTCCTAATTCCTTTTTCCCAATCTTCCTTGTTAATTTTCGACACTTCATTTTGAATTAACTGTACAACTTTTTTATCGAATTTAGGAAAAGCATACCCTTTTCTGACAGTTTTCTTCAATTTACACCAAATTAATTCAATCGGGTTAAAAATACAGAAATATGGCGATAATCTCATCACTTTGTGGCCATATCTCTCCGCTAGTATCTATAATATGCTTTTTCTGATAATTTTTTCATTTGCAGAATTGTGATTTATTATAATTTTCCTCATAATAGAGGTTATGTTCCATTAAAAAATTTATAACTTCAGCTTAGTAAAACTTTTGTTAGGAATTTTATACAATTGTCTGGAATGGTACTTCGCATTGTCAAGAACAGTAATGCTATTCGGTTTTAATTTAATTTAGGGTATTTTCAAACCATTCCTCAAATATTTCTCCCTTCATGTTCTTGTGGTAATCCACGTTACGGTCTTCCACGCTTTTTACGCACAGTTTCAATGCACTGTCAACCCATCCATCAACTGATTCACGGTGTAATATAATCAACCGTGTCTCTTTTTAGGGGCAATGAAATTGATTGACATTTCCTAGATCCATCAGTCCATCCTTTTTTCGCGAGGTCATGAGTATCATACCAAGTTTCATCTAGATAATAAATTGGCCTATTTTCCCTTTTGAGTTCTTTTATCTCTTCTAGATGCAAATCTCGCCAATCCACTATTCGTCTGTTTCCATAATCACCATGCGTTTATTAATAGTTTGATATTTAAATCCAATTTTTCTCAGCCAAGTTCCTAAAGTTCTTTTGGTACATTTTAGATGATAATCCATTTCTTTTAGTTTTCTGTCTACCACGTCAATAGTTGGGATTTCATTAACATCAACTAAAGTTCTTAAAAGTTTTGCTAACGATGGGTCCATAGTTTTCGATTTGTTGGCGTCGGATCTTTGTTTTCTTGGGAGGGCACCTTCTTCCAACAGTTTGTGTATGTATTGTGGAATGGAGAACGTTAGTCAGAGATGTTGTTTCACCTAGTACATCTAAATGATACAAATTAGGGCCATTAGCTCATCGCTTTAAAAGAATATTGTAAACATTAAAGCAAATTTGTTTCTATTGCTCGTTCAAATGTACCCGATTTTTTCTTACTGAAAACACTGATGGACTTTGATTTTCTTTATAGCTGTAATCACTATTACTTTCTTTTTACAGACACAATAAGATGTAGACGTAGAGACCCCATGGTTGAAACATTTTTACATTAAATACGATAACCTTCTTAAATTATTTTCAAAAACACACCAGCATATAAACAGATATACAATAATTATTATAATATTACACTTTCTCCTACAACGCGCTGCTTAACAAATCGGTAACAAAACTAAGTGCGGACCTGAAGTAACACAGAATGTAAGTGAAATTCCGCCTCCGTCGCGTGCCAACAAAAATAACATTCATCTTTCTCGTTTTAATGTAAGCGGTGTAAAAGACGGAAGACGGAAGACATTTCTCGCCCTCATGTCGCGCCTTACCCCGCACCTCCCGTCACTTAAGCGATTTCTCCTCCTATACAACGGCTCGAGTTTTTCACGAAAGACACCCCGATAATAAAAATTTGAGCCACCATTATGTAATTGATTTAGTTCCAAAATTTCTATGTACCTGGTTCAGTTTGTAATAAAAAAGAATTACTAACCAAGTGTTCTAGATGAAGCAGAACAGGTAGAAGTTTTTGGTCATTACGATATGGATCCAAACATTTCTGTTGGTTCGGTAGATAAAGTAAATAAGTTATATCCATACAGATCACAAATTCATTAAAAGTTCGGTGAAGATAATTATGGTAATAATTTAAATCCGTGAAGAAATGGTAAAAGAAATCCCAGATGAATTTGTTAAAAAATATTTATTTTAGACCTTTTTCTTAA
This sequence comes from Rhamnusium bicolor, assembly GCA_029963845.1. NCBI lineage: Eukaryota > Metazoa > Arthropoda > Insecta > Coleoptera > Cerambycidae > Rhamnusium > Rhamnusium bicolor. Next base: position 738,728 of record JANEYF010000831.1, read on the forward strand.
ATGGTTTTGTCAACAAACATAATTAAAGGTGCCGGGACAATAAAAATTTACGTGTTTTGGGAGAATAATACACAGTTTCCCGAGAAGATCAATTTATAGGCTGGTATTCTAGGGGATGAGATTATCAAGCCGATTTTCATTGAACACAGCTTGACTGGTATAATAACTATATTTAGAGCTCTTGGTACATGTCTACAACGGCGCACTGCCGTTGGCCTGGCCCATAGCCTGGTATAGTAGAAGAAATCGCATTACTGACGGGACGTGCGTGGTAAAATGCAACAGGTGAGGGGGAAATGTCTAACACATGACAGCATCCGTCTTTTACATCGCATACATTAAAGCGAGAATGATGATTGTTCTTTCTGTTCGCACGCGACCGGGGCGGAGTTTCACTTACATTCTGTGATACTTCAGGTCCGCTATTAGTTGTGTTACCGATTTGTTCCACAGTGCGTTGTAGGATATAGTATTAATAATTATTTTATATCTATTTATTTGCTGGTGTGTTTTTGGGAATGGAAGATAGACCAATTTATTATCTAGATAAAACTTGGTATGATACACATGACACCGTAAAAAAGGGATGGACTGATGGATCTAGGAAACGTCAACCAATCTCATTACCCACTAATAAAGGGAATCGGTATTACACTGTGGATCAGTTGATGGATGGATTAATAATGCATTGAAACTGGGAGGAAAAAACATGGAGGACTGTAACCTGGATTACCACAAGAACAAGGAGGGAAAAGTATTTGAGGAATGGTTTGAGAGCACCCTAATTCCAAAATTAAAATCGAATAACATTATTGTTCCTGAAAATGTGAAGTACAATTCGAGACAACTGTATAAAATTCCTAACATGAGTTCTACTAAGCTGGAGTTTTTTTCATGGAACATGATCTCTATTATGAGGAAAATTATAATAGCACAACTCTCGGAAGTGTTGCAAATGAAAATTATAGAAGAAGTATATGTATTATAGACACTCTGAGATATGGCCACAAAGTATTGAGATTACCGCCATATTTCTGTATTTTCAACCCGATTGAATCAATTTGGTGTAAATTGAAGAAATATGTCAGAAAGGGGCATAAAAAATGAACTGTCGAAAATTAACAAGGAAGATTGGGAAAAAAGAATTAGGAAAGTAATTACAATTGAGAATAATTATTTAAAAATTGCTAAATTTCATATAAATGGTGGAAATAAATTTATTATAAATTTAAACGAGGATAGTAGTTCATCTGAAAATGAAGAAGAGGGTGAAAAGGGCAAGGATTCAGAAGAAGAAACGACGTGAGGTGAGGTAAAGTGAAGAGATGTGAAGTGAAGCAGTGAATTTTGTGATACCAACTGTACTATTTAATTCCGTTTTTGTGCATCCATATTTCAGTGCATGAGAAATGTTCTTTTTCAGGATGTTATTATTTATTAACATTATTTTTTAATTTTGACAAAAATACGTCTTTCTGTTTTTATTATAGTAATAACTTTACTATTAGAATTTATTTTTAGTTTATTTATTGAGAAAAATATTTGTTTCTGTTACTATCTTGAGAGTATGTTTTTTATTTTTATTTTGTTTTTAAAGGTTTCTTGTTACTTTTTTAAATAATTTCTTCATTCTATACTAATATTCCATACCCATCCTTTCCTGGAAAGAAATGCTCATACCTCCTCGCGGTTCTTGCTGGGTAATAACAATTTATATTAGGCGAACTTGAATACTGTAACTACTCTATGTGTAGTCAATACTTTAAAATGCAATACTTGTATTTCAAGTTAATGCATTTTTTTACAAGTGTTAAATTGTTGTTAGCTAAACTGAGCACAAAACTCAACACTGAAAAAGCAAACAATACAGATAATTCCGGCTTTGCGTTCTAAAGCGGGTTACCCCGCAGGTACCGTCACTAAAGCGATTTCTCCTATTATACTCAAGCCTTGCACACGCTGAAAAATAAATGCATTGTTTTAAGTGTACGAATCCGCAATGGCGCACTGGCCATCGCCACGATCATAGTATGGTACCATAGCCGTTCTGAAGAAATAGACTTTATTATTATTTTGACCATCGTTCCTAGCACTTTACAGTGTTGGATAAAGAAAATGTAGTCAAAAGTACTTATACTCATTCTCATGTATAGAAAAAATCGATCACCTTTCAAATATTTATAAAGATGGTGAAATTCACCAGAACAAGATCGCCTCTTGTTTATAGGGTGTACTGGCGCTTTTTTGTTTCTGTATATATAACACTTTTTAAAGCTTGACTGAAGTAAAATATTTCTTCATCTGAAGAATACAACGAAAATTCTATGCTTATAGGGCAAATGTCTACATAAAACTGCCACTTAACAGCGAGAGTCGGTGCGTAATGTGACCACCTTAAGGTAACAGTCTAGGCAAAACTAAGTGCACGGCCACGTCGGAGCACCGCCCCCCGCACTGATCATTGCACCGACCTACGCACCGCACTAAAATTGAAAATAACCTATGTTATCAAATAATGTTGGCCATAACGGCGCACCGACTAGCGGACCGACCTTCGTTACGAGTTGCGCCTTGACTCGAGCATGGCACTACTAAATTGAGCTTAGTATTTTTCTACCTTTGCACCAAGCACGCTGCGACAGTTTTTCCAATTCTTATCTATTTTATGTCTTATTTTCTTAATGATATAATCAAATGTAAGTACTTCTCATTCTCATATATTCAAAAAATCGATCCGTATCTTGTCTCAAGTCGTTATAGAGATGATGAAATTCGCCATATCGACCGCGTTTCTTATTAATAGGATGAACAGCAAATTTTCTCTTCGGGCGAATAATGTACCATTTTGTATAATTTGATTCTAAAACGAGATCTTCATCTGAAGATGATGAAGACAACATCACGTAAGGACTGCTGGAATACAACTGAAACACTTCACAATACATTACGAGGGGTTTGGGCGGTGCGTCAGCGTGGCCACTTCGGTGGCGGTGCATGGATCGATGCGATGAGCCGTGCAATGGTCAGTGCGAGGGGCGGTGCTCCGACGTGGCCGTGCACTAAGCACACGATGGTCCAGGCTAAGGTACCAGGCTAGGAGCTGTGCGCCGTTGTGGCCACACACTTTGGAAATCAGATAAAACCGCTCAGCATCTAGTCGTTAAAAAACAAGATCAATGAAGAACACATGATGCTTGATGAGCATCATGTGTCATGAGCATTTGCATTTCCAACAAGAGCTCATACTTGTAAGTTTCTTTGAGACATAGGTTGGAAAAAAAATCCTGAGATATGGATTAGAAGAAGAGATGTTTAAGAATGGTTCGTAAGATTTCCGGATTTAACGCCGCTTGATTTTTTATTTTGGGTTACTTAAAAACTGAAGTTTACAAAACTATATCAGAAGATATTTGCGATATCCGGACTAGGATAACGAGAAAATTTCTTGAAAAACATTTACAAAAGTCGGACGTGAATTCAAAAATCGGCTTTATTATTGTTTAGCATCGAGCATATTTTGAATATTTTTTAATAATTTACTCTTCTGCATACTTAAGTGTAATATTCATTAAATTATACATTTCTGACTCTACCTCAGAAACGGATAAACCGATTTAAATTTTTTTTGTGGAATTATTTTTATGTTTTTTAAAATGATTTGTCATTATAAGATAGAGGGTACCATTTGAAATTCCAAAGTTGAGGTGGGTGAAAGTGCAAGGATGGAACTTAGAATTCAAACAACATGGGTTTCGAATTGCCCCCTCGAAAACTAAATGGACGTATTTTTTCTCAAAACCATGTCTACTTCAGACCCAGAGTTATTCTAGGTGACCAGTTTTGAAATGAAGACACAAGACATTGTATTATAATAATAATTATAATAATATGTAATTATGTTCTTTGATTTTCAAATATATTATATATATTGAAATTATTTGGGTGCATTAAATCAAGTCCAAAATCCTAGATTGTGAGTGTAAAAAAATAACCGCTATTCCTAAATATATGTTGTACATCTATTTATAATTTACTATAATTAAAATATAAAAAAATAATGCTACTTTAATTGATTAATATTAGTGTCTACCACCACAAGTGTCTTAATCCAACCAATCCATTAATTAATTCATTTATACATCTTATGACTAGTCTTGATTTAAGCTAAAACAACAATTATATTATTGTGCAGTATGTATTATTTAAAAGCAATACAGCATAATATATTTATATTTAAAAGAAAAAGTATGTTTAAGAATTAATAAAATTAAATATTAATAATAGAATAGTAGTCTATTAAGGAAAGCTGGAATAAATGGTTTATGCTGATCTTCAATAAGGAATAGTTATGCTGCTGTTGCAGTCTGTTTGCAAAATTGCATGGGACGTATTAAATTTCAAATTTTAAAATAGTTGCAAGATATTGAAATGATATATTCGACCTTCAAAGAACTGATATCCCCATGGAAGAATATCTTTGTTTACTATTTATTTAACACACTCTTTAAGTATAAATTAAATTATACAAAGATGGGGAAAAATGGCATAATCGCTGTAACTTCACCAGTAGACATTTTTTGATATCACTCCTCAAGTGATGTAGATTTTCTTATTTGCACCCATCATATAAAAATCGTTATACTCCTTGAAACATCCCTGTGTATGGTCCAATAACATCTTGTAGTACTTCAGAGTGTATTTTTTCTGAGTTAGTGTAAATTTTAAGGGTTGCAATCTACCAGTGAAGTGTCATGTCAGAAAAATGCCTAAAGCAATATTGTATTCGCAATTTTTAGAGTTTGGCTTATTTTTAGTTAAAATTGTTAAGCCAAATAAATAATTGTATGCATTTTTTTTATCCTTCCACGTCTGCCTGTCGAATACAGTCGCGGTGACTCTACAGCCAAGGCAGCTCATTGTGTCTTTCCCTAGTTTCGTATACCCTTCCGGCGATTCCTGTGATGCTGATTAACTGATACAGTTCTATGACCGGTCTGTGTGCAAGTGTTGTCGGATCCGTTTTAGTTTCCTCAATACTGTTTTATCTTTTGCGGTCCGGCGCCTCGTATTGACCTCTTTGTTTTCGGCACCTCTTCGCAGAGCTTGCTTCCTAGGTCACCTTCATACAGCTCGATTTTTTTACCGTGTTTTCCTTCACTATTGCATGACCTCTGAATGAACCTGTTACAATCCTTAGCTAGTTTCTACTTAGTGCAAGCATTTCTTTTGTGCATGGTTCGGTTATGAATGCGTTGCCATGTCTTTGTCCTGGTATGTTTCGCCAATATCTATTGTGTTCTTATTTGACACAGTCTGATAAGCAGCTCCTTTGGCACTGCAAGTACGGGTTCCGGCCAATGAATGCTGTAAGTGATCCTTGTTTGGCAAATTCGTCAGCTTTGTCGTTTTGTAGTACCCCACTGTGTCCTAAGACACAGATCAGTTGGACTATATTCCGTTCTGCTAGGGTCTTGACTTCTTCTAAGCTTTTCCATCTTGATGTCAGTTTACAATATTTTATTGCCCTTATTACCGCCTGATTGACTGAGTCAGTATGGATTTCCTTGTTTCTGTAAGCTCTCCTTAAATTTTCGCGAATACACTTTAGAATTGCATATATTTCGGCCCGAAAACATATACTGTGATTCTCAATTGCATAACAAAGGCTTGCCCTTGGATTTTTACGGTATATACCTGTTCCTGTTTCAGTCCTGGACCCGTCTGTCCTACGTTAAGGAAGTCTGGTGTACCTTCCTTTCATAACTCTCAATCTGGTATGATCACCTTGAAAGGATTGTGAAAGGAGTATTTAACAACAACAACAAAACAATTTTATTTAAATTAAAATAAAAAACATTGTGTATTGCTCTAGACAGACATCCGGGCCGTTCCCGATCCAGCATCCCCGCGTACGAAGGCGATCGGGCAATTATTGGGTCAAGGGGAGCGGGGCCGGTCCGAGCTTACAACTAAAAAATCATTCATAAAAATACCACTCCTAAACGAAAACATTTTAAATTGTATAATTTTAACAAGAACGAATAAATCAACGACGTATCCAAATGCATACGCCGTTGATAAAAAAACTTTAAAACAAGGCAGAAAAACAAAATTTATAAAGTGTAAAAGATTGTGTATAAAAATTTTTAATTTTGATAATGCTACGATAGGTCAAGTTGCAGTAAAAAGCTCCCCTCTAAATAATACTAAACTGGGGAGCGGGAATGTACAACTCTTATTTTTGGATATTTGACAATTACATAATATTGTGCCGCAATTTACTGATGGTTAGCATATAATTTGGAATAAATTTTGTTGGGAATTTTTAAAACAAATGAATAAAAAGAAAAGAAGAGAACAGTGAGAAAAAAATTTGAATTTAGGTGAGGCGAAGGAATTTGTTTTCCAGTACCTGCAATTTGTGTAACGTCGTCGCGCTAGCAGAACACCAGGCCGGCGCAGCATATACTAATGCCGATCTCACTATCATTGTGTAAATTAATTTTTCTATTATCCCTGTTTAGTCTGCTATTCCCCACCATGAGGTGTTATAGACTCCTGGACAGGAAACAGACTTTACGTATTGTCTCGTTAACGTGTTTTCCAAGATAAAGTCCTTTATCCAAAGTTACGCCTAAATATTTTACGTCTTGTTTCGTCTCAATTTGGCTGCCCCCAATCGAAATAGGTGTAATTAGTTTATTATTTATTATTTTTCTAGTGAACACAATAGCCTTCCACTTGACGACGTTCACCTTCACCTTCCACTTGGCGTAATGCTCCGACGCCTGTGCCATGTGTGCCTTCACCAGCTACCCAGCGGCCTGATCATGGTGACTGTGGCAGTACATGGCGGTATCGACGGCGTACATTGCAAGCTTGGTGTCCGGGAACTGCGAAAAATCGGACACATATATGTTGTATAATGGTTGGCTTTTTGCCCGTCTCGTATGTACGTCGTCTGATGACCATTTGTGTTGTTTTCTAACATGGTTGGAATGACCTGCCTCGTGTTTTTTAAGGCGCTTCAGCATTTTCCATAACGAACGACAGTTCGTTATGGAAAATGCCGAAGATACACTCGCTTAACCCGCAAGACAGCGGGTTAAGCGAGTGTAATCTTTTACCTCATTTCCGATTTTCTTCAGTGCATATGAAGTTACGAATCACCGTTTGCAGCCTGCTCATCTCTACCTTGGCAACCACGCCTCTATTTCGTTGCCAAAGCCGTCTCAGCCGGTTTTTGTGGCGTATCGTTTGTCTGACTTCGTCGTCCAGTTGTTCTTTGTATGGGTCAATCTTTATAGTTTGGACAACGCCCCGTTTGGCCTCTTGGAGAATGCCCGTGAATACATCCACGGTAGCTTCCAGGTCACCAGTATTGTTTATATTGCTATTTATTTTAAGCCGGTCATTGAGAACTGACGAATAGCTGGCCAGCTGGCATTTTTATAAGATGCTAATAGCGTAGGCAAATTATCAGAATCAGCGGAAAAAATTATGGAAAAGATGAATTTCGGGCAGATGATATTTGATAATAAGAAGTGTCTAATATTGAGGAGTCTCGAATGTGGGATCGCTTGCTTTCTCCGCTATCTGGAATTAAAGATGGCGGGGTTGAAATAATTAAATTCATTATATCTCGGAAATTAATAGTTCGATTTGAATAGTCTTTGATTTTGAATGGAAGATCAGAACAGCCCTATAATTTCTGTTCTCTCAAGTTTCCCTTTATTTTTTTTAAATATAATATAATATTTGTTAGTTGTATACAAAAATCACATTTTGTTAATAAATGCTGCTTAGGTATATTAGTTTAAAACAATATATAAAAAATATATATAAAATATATCTTAATCTCATGAAAATAAATAGGAAACGTCTTAGGTAACTAGAAATCGTCTAGAAGAATATCTTCTACTGTTTTTGTCAAATTATGACACGATAATCCTTTGTAATTTTTGCACAAAAAAAGACAAGCAATGGGCTTCCCACGATGGTTGTGTAAGTTGTAGCTTATCACTAGTGCAGTGAATGAAGAAAAGGAAAAGACAAAGCATGTCTTGTGCAGTTCCAATGGTATAGCGAGAACCCACCAATCATTTTGATGATTGCTATTTGCAAGAACTGAGGGATATTACAAAAAAAGAATAGCAAAAAATCAAATATCAGAATTTGCCATCTACCCCAAGACCTGTTCCTCACAATGCATCAGACTTACCAGTACCAACTGTGCCTTTAGATTGGCAAAATATTGTCTTGGAAGCTAATGGAAATAGTAACGACTCTTCAGAAAGATCAGACCAGAGTGCCGATCCTTTGCATATTCCAAAAAGTTTTAGTGCCCCTCACTTAATTGCTCAAAATTAATTGAATGATTTGGTACGTAACTTGGGGCTGTCAAAACAACAAGCAGAACTTCTTGGTTCCCGACTTAAGGAGTAGAACTTGCTGGCTAAAGAAACAAAGATTACGACTTTTTAGAAAAAGTAATGCAATATTTTTAGGGAACAAGAAGAATGAGAACAGCAAGCAACTAGTAAGCGAACTTTTAGATTCGTACCAAACGCTTGGTTGCCGTATGTCTTTAAAAATTCTCTTTTTGCATTCTCAATTAAATTTTTTCCCTGAAAATTTTGGTGCAGTAAGCGACGAACAAGAATCAACATTTCATCAAGATATCAGGACAATGGCAATTCGTTATGAAGGACGATGGGATCTATCTTTGATGGGTAATTCCTGTTGGTTCTTAAAGCGAGACGATATGATCCATTATAAAAGAAAAAAATGAAGTGAGCATATGTTTTTCAAAAATTATTCTCTATTTTTGTAGATATATCTATGTAAGCCTAATATATGTCATATACATAATTGATATACAGCAATAAATAGATTAGTAAAATTAAAAATAATGTTATTATTCGCACCCATAATGTTTTATTAATGTAACAAGAAAACGTTACGTGTTACGACATTTTGCTTGTCATTTCTGTAATCAAATTGCTTTATTTCAGTGGGATATGCTATGCAGGTACATGTTACAAAAGATAAATTTTTTTGTCTGCCCGTCGGTGTAATTAAAAATCGCAAGTAAATCGTACATTCCAGGTCTGTACATATCATATCGTACATAGGTGGTATATAACAACATGCTGAAAATAGACATTTTTGCAGAAGCTCAATTCTAATCCTTTCACTGTGGCGTTTGATTTCGCTATACGGGTCGTCAACATGGCTGCGGTAACCGTTTGCGGCAATATCCTTCCCTCAGTTAACCCTCAAAGCGGTGTTTGTTATTAAAAATAAAAGATTTTTACTAATAAAAGAACCACCGCCAATTACTTGGGGATCAGAACTTCCTCACCGTAGAAAAACTTGACACATGGTGGAGTTTATAATAAAAGTAATTTTTGACGTTTCAAAAAATTCACATTTTTTGACGTTTAAAAAAAAGTCACATTTTGACGTTTCAATAAAGTCACTTTGCGTTTCAAGAAGTCACATTTTGACGTTTCAAAAAAGTCACATTGGTGGAATGTCACTAATATATTTTTTAGATATTGGGACCATTTTGCAACGAACTCAATCTCTTCCTTGACCTCTAGAATGTGTGTAACAAATTTGAAAGCTTTATCTCAAAAACTGTAGCTGCTATCGCGAACCAGACAGACACACAGACAGAAAATTTTTTCTGTCTGAAATTTTGTGTATCGTCATAATTCGTCGAGATTCTTCCAGAAATGCAATAAAGGTTTTCAAAATTTTTTTCGCGAATACATAACTTCCTCACTTTGAGGGGTGAGGAAGTAATAAAAATTTTTGGTTTAGTGAACAATTACATCAACAGGTGGACCAATAACATTCTGAATATTTCCAATATTTTCGTCGTCAGAACTGGAGCCATTGCCAGATTCGGTATTCTCATAATTAATTAATTTCCTCAAAATCTTCTTCATCACTATTCATTACGATGTATCTAATTCGTCCTCAGATAACCATTTCTGTTTCTTAGGGTTAACTTAGTCATTTAAAAAAATGCACAAAACCGTATGCACAATGCGTTATTTTTATTTTGTAAACAGTTGACTGGGTGACGTATTCGTACACCAAAAGCGCCGTCTCGAAGAAAGTTATTTGAAGACAAACTACTGAATACGCAATTACCTCACAGCCCGTTATGACGCGTTATGTCACATGGTTAGAGGCGATAAGCTATTATTACGTTCATTTTGTAGTTGTAAAGAGGGTGATCGACAAATTAAATGCAAACGACACACTCTCTATTTCACACGCTCAGCAGGTGTTTAATCACCAAACTGTTCGCGAAGACCTAATGTACATCCACAGTCATTTTTCAAGAATTTATTTTTCAATAAGGAAGTGTACAACTACATCACCTGGATATGCAATAGTTAACGCAGTAAAAATTGTATTCGATCTGCGCCAGTTTATTTTTCAGTTATTAGAAAACTGCTGAACGTGAGAAATAAATTTGAAAGAGTTTTACAAAACAATCGCCAGTTTCCTACACTGTGTGGTATTGTGGACCTCTTTGTAGGTAAAGAGATATACTTTTCGCAACCCAATATAAACGTGCCCTCCTTGAAAATCTTCATATATTTTAAATATGCTCCTGTTGCCTCTGTAGGTCGCTTTCCTCGTATAAATGGATTTTGAGCTTCGAAAGTTAACTTCTGAACATCTAGAACAGATGCTGCTAATTTACTGGAACTCTAGAAATTACTAGTCTGCAGTGTTACATATGTTCAGCGAAATATTTATTGCTCCTGTTATTTTGGGTAATATCATAGGGTAATACACATTTATCATATCTTTATACGTGTACGTCAGCGTGGTGTCCTGGATTAGCCTCATGGTTTTACATCATGTACGATTTAATCGCGGACTTTATTAGTTGTATCTGTTATACCATTAATTTTTTTCCTGTTTTTTTCTTTGTTTTGAGACATTACTTTTTGTCTATAATTGTTTCTATTATTATTTTGTATCTATAGTTCTAAAACGTTGTTTTATTTTTTGTTCTCTTTTTTATTATTTTGTCCTGTAATTGGATTAAGTTCTGTTGGGCAATAAATCAATTATTATTATAAAAGTAAAATCGTCACTGGTGTATTCTAAACAAATTCTTTCTCTATTTGTGAATAAAGCTAAGAATCATAAAGAGGAAACGAATCACTATATGCAGAAAGGGCGTAAATTAAATGGAAACAAATATGACTTACGCCCTTTCTGTGTATATTGATTGAAACATTTTAAAATAGGTAATAATGTTTGACCTAAAGTTACTGAATATGAACTATCGTTCAATATGTTTTATGTTGTTTTAGAATAACTCTAAACAAAATTACTGCTTCATTTTTGGTACATTTTCAGTAGAATATCCATATTTTGTAGTTAAAATATCACTATGATAATTACGTTGCAAGGTTGTCTGCTTGAAAAATATAATATATTTAAGCGCAAACACATAACACATCGATAGAAAATATATCCTGCAAAAATAACTTGACCCAAGGCAAGGCCATGTATCTAAAGTCAAAGTCAGATTACATTAAAAAAATAAATTCTGTTCGAGGATGTTAGAAGTTTTAAATGTTTTCAGGGTTTATTGTGTTTATATAGCCATGATTTTGTGCTATTTTATTCGGAAATAGATTGTAAATCTGTCATCAAAAACAAATAAAGAGTGCGTTAATAAATATTATGGATTTTGTATATTTTTATTGCGTACCAGTGTTAGTTTACGACGTAATAGAATTAAATTAAATTAAAGTTCAAGGGACACATTTGTTAAATAATTAGGAAACTTGGAAACTAGAAATTGCTGTATATTTTGTTTTATAATATTCTTTGGAGAAATATTTGTATATTTAATAAACAGTAATTAATGTTTATTTATTTATTTATTTATTTATTTACTTATTTATTTATTTACTTATTTATTTATTTATTTACTTATTTATTTGTTTATTTATTTATTACACTATTCAACAGGTAACATACCCAATACAGAATAGGAACATACAAAAAAAAAAGAATGACAATTATTGTACAAAAGAAAATTACATAAATTATATACAAAATATTAAATAGATTTACAATGTATATTTACACTTATTCATCTTATGTACTGAAACACATAAACATATATACAGATACACATATACCGGTTGTAACAGGATCATGGTACACCCCTCTTTTCTCCTTTAGTTTTAAAGATAAATGATTGAAATTTGGAATATCCTATATACATAATAAGCGGCACTTTTTGACATACAAGTGATTTTTATTCACTTCCGGATTAGCCGGAAGTGACACTAATATTTGATTTTTAAATAAAATACCCAGTATATTATTGCATTTTTGAATTCTACATAATTTTCTGAATCCAACGATATCAAATAAGTGACACTTCAAACGTCAATATTTTTTATAATATAGTTTTCAGTTTTTCATTTAAGTGTGCCATAATGGTTCCGATTTATTCTAAATGATCCGAGTAATGCTAGACAAATCAAAATCCCGCAAAGAATACTAAATTACGTGATTTATGAGCTGATAATGTTCATCAAAATGGTTTTTGGGGAAAAACTCATTTTTTTCAAATGGAACCGTGGTTTCAATTGGTACCGTGGTACCAATATGGTACATTTATTAGTATTATTAATAATGAATTTATTCATATGTCGTATTAAAATGTGCGATAAATACAAACAAAATTACGGCTAAAAGAATATAAGAAAATAAAATTTTGTTCTAATTAAATTTTAAGAACTAAGGTGGCTTTGAAAACAATGAAATATTTAGCTTGTCAAACATTTGTTGGTTTACCGGTGTTTTTATTGTCTTTTTAAAAATTGTTTAAAATTCTTGTTAATTGTGTTCAAAATGCCGCAAATTTAACAATGAAAAAGTGGACATGTTAATTATTTATGGGGAATGTAGAAAAAATGCCGTTGCGGCTAGACACCTTTATGCCGAACGATATCCTGATTGACAATGTCCAGCGAGAAATTATTTTAATCGTCTTGAAAATCAATTCCGAAGTGAACCCAACAATGATCCCCAAGAAAATTTCATTCTTGACGAAGGAACGGAAATTAATGTTCTGGCTCAAGTAGAAGTTGATAAGATTGTTTCTTTAAGGCAAATTGGGTTTAAATTGGAAATCAGTCACCAAACAATAAGCTGAATTTTGCACAAATAGGACCACTATAAATCTTTTAAATACCAATTGCACTAGCACTTGTACGAAAATGATTACGAACGTAGGATGGAAAAATGCAATTGGATTTTGTAGATAACATACAGTGAAACAATGATTTTTTTGCGATGATAATAATTTATTTAACGTTAGTTCTTAGATAGTTCGATAGAGGGCACTATTTTAATTAATTTTCATTATTAAAATATTTATTCCCTATTAGATTTTAAACTGTTGTAATGTATGTATGTGTTAAAAAAAAGCACGTTAATTTTATAATTTTTATTTGAAAGTAATTTATTAGACACAAAAATTTATATATCTTACATTTACTTACCCCCTTTTGACTATGTTGCAAAACTATTTTAATTTTGACTACCCTGGTTTTATTTATAAAAATGTAAGTATTATATAAAAATGACCCTCTATTTTTTACACAATTCAATTAATTAAATTTTACATAATTCTATAATTCAAACTAACGTAATCCTTATTATTTTAAATATATTCAATCTTTCTTGTAAACAAATTTTATCAAAAAATTTTTTACCAATAAGTTTTTACAAGTACTTAAAAGATGGAAATAATTGTCTTCTGTATTCTTGTTTTTAAGTTTTATTAACTTATTAACTTTTATATTTATGTATGTAACCACCATACTCATTTTCTTTAATTATTGTAGTCCTGTGTCTGATGATGTGAAGTAAATTTACTTGTTCACGAAACCGGTCACACCAATAAAGGAATTTTATGAGAATTTTTCTGTTTGTCTTATCATAAAATTTAATTTTCTTATTTTCTTTTAGCTGTAATTTTGTTTGTATTTATCGCACATTTTAATACGACATATGAATAAATGCCTTATTAATAGTACTAATAAATGCTACCACGGTACCAATATGGTTCTATTTGAATAAATTGAGTTTTCACCCAAAAACCATGTTGATGAAATTTATTTGCTCATAAATTACGTAATTTAGTATTTTTGACAGAATTTTGATTTTTCTAGCATTACACGGGTCATTTAGAATAAATCGGAACCATCATGGCACACTTAAATGGAAAACTAAAAATTATATTATAAAAAATATTGACGTTTGAAATGTGCCTTATTTGGTATCGTTGGATTCAGAAAATTGTGCAGAATTCAAAAATGGCATAATATACAGGGTGTTCAACTTAAAAATCGAAAGTTAGTGTCACTGCCGGCGAAACCGAAAGTCAAAAAATCACTTGTATGTCAAAAAGTGCTGCTTATTATGTGTATAAGATATCCCAAATTTCAATCAATTATCTTCAAAACTAAAGGAGAAAAGGGGGTGTACCATGATCATGTTACACCCAGTATACACATAAAAATTATTAAAAGAAAGTAAAGAAAGCTGAAGGAGAAATTTTCTTTTTTCTTTGGCCAACAATTAATCAAAAAGAATTCAGTTTAATTGTAGGTTTTTTTATGGGGCTACAACTGAGAATATCTATCCAATGATGGATCTAACTTATTATATACAGGGTCCTGTAACAGTGCGTTAGCCTTCCATGGCTCTCGTATTATACAAGTTAGGAATTTCGTTTAAGTACAGTTCTTAACTACACATAAAGAGGCACCCTAAGAAGATATTTTCGGATGTACACGGTATCACAAAAACTGTGACACCATGAGGTAAGTTTTTTTACTACACTTTATTTATTACAATAAATCTAGTTAGTAAATGATTTTAGTAGTTTACGATTCTTATAATCACTTGGGTACAATGTGATAATGTCATTTGCCGGTGATGATCAAAAGGTACGTTTGACCAATGATAACTAATATTATACGAATGAAATAGGCTGAAGAATGAATTAAATAACAAACTGTAAATCTTAGTTTGAAATATACATGAATAGCCGCCTTCTGCATTTAGTCAATCAACCATTGGGCTAATCTTTAACAGGGAAATGTAGTAATGATTGAAGGGCTCGGTGCAAAATCCAGTCAACACAAATTTTTAACATTTGGATCATTAGAAGTAAGAAAGAGTCATCTCCTGAAGTTGACTAGTTCTTGCATTAAAATGCTTACCCAGTCAATTTCGTTTCTTTGTTTATATGTTTTGGATTTGACTGATTCTTACACCAAATAATGCGAAATCAAATATTCTTTCTCTGTCCTCAACTCCGAAAGTAACGTAAGCTTCATTCCTCCAAGGATACTGATTACTAGGACGATCATTTTTATTATTATAATTCATGTTGTTATTATTATTTTGTTAATATTATTATTATTATACTATATCGACCCCGTATATTTATCCTTTATTATAATAACAGAGATTCTAGATGATCCAGTTGACAAAATAGGCTGTAATGAAAATGAGAATGATGACTTGATCGTTTCGTGGGATTGAGGGCGTATTCAAGATGACCTTGACCCTGAGAGAAGCACTCTCGGTCTCAACGTTTGGGCCCGGGCATTGAGAGTTTACTGCGTATCGTGGTCTGGGTGGAACAGTTTCAGATTGACCCAAAGTAGGAGTATGCTCGATATAAAAACGTCAGCTTCTTTACATTATTTGTTTTGTTCTCTAGTTTCATTTTATGGAGAGTTTTGCGGAGGTGTATCGTCAATTCACAGAAGTCATTTATTTCATTATACAACGGCTCTGAAATTTTGCAGTGAGAACAGTAACTTTTTATTTTATGATAAATTAAAAAAAGGAAAAAGTTTGTACTTCACTTAAAACTAAGTTTTTCATAGAAATAGTCCCTAAATTTTGTTCGTAGTGCCTGAATAACTAAACTGAAATTTCATTAAATATGTGTAGATTACAATATCTAATATTATAATACATGTATAAGTAATAAAATTTGTTCGTGTGGGTGTTTACAGAAGTCGAATTTACCTAATGTGGAATTTCATCTATTGAAGAATGAATGTTTTAAATGTCCCCCTTCTTCTCTGATGTATTTTTCTATACTAAATATGAAATTGTTATAAACTCTAACAAGCTGTTTTCCGGAATGGGGCGTATTTCTCTTTGTATTCTTAATTTCAAATGTCTGATATTTCGGGGTCTATTTACATATACTCTGCTCTTCAAAAATCTCTATAACAAGAAATCAGGCACCGTCAGATCGGGTGACCTGGTCGGCCAAAGCTAATCTCCATTGCGACTACTGAGTCTATTCTGGAACATATCCCGCAGAAGTTCCATGCCTATTCTCGCTGTGTGACTAATAATTGTTGTTCCCTTGTGCCTGACGTGAAGATATGTCTATAGCGGTTTAACGTCACTGTAACGGTTTGGAAATTTTCTTCACACAGGCATGGTCCAATTATTTTTTATGCTGATACAGTGCATCAGATGGTATGTAGTGGTTTTCATGAATCTATTGAGGGTTCTCAGCGGCCAAGAAGGACAAATTTGTCTATTGACGAGGCCACTTTGGTGGAAATGATGCTCATCGCTGATATAGAGGTTGGATCAAAATCACGGCTTGCAAATTTAAGGACTCTCTATAAAATTTAACACGATTTGCCTTATCAATTACATTTACTTCTTGGACAGTGGCAATTTTGTAAGAATGGAGCATTTGCCGCTATATCCTGTGGACATTTAAGAAAATATGTTTGCAAATCTTAGGTTGACAGTGTCCACATTCTGTTAACTGAAGAGAACAAAGACCATTTTACTTCGTGCACTTTTTAATTTTCGCATAAATCCAAAGCAATAAACGGTGCCGTTAAAACATCAATATCACCTTCGCAACATGGCATTATGGTGAAAAGATCTACAATAATAAATCTTGTCTGTATTACCCAGTTTATAGCTAAAAACGTGGATGTTGGAAGACATTAAGATGATATATAGTATAAGTATTAAATTTTGGATATGGGTCATTTAAATGGTAACGTTGCAATGTAAACCAAAGACAGACAATCCGTCTATGGCCAACAAATACATTTTCCATCTAGTTATAGTGCGGTCAACAGTGCACACTGCATCGGTACGTTACCAGATGTCAGTCTTTCTTCAATGTACTATGTCTAATACTTTAATATACATAGTATATACACAGCATTTGATCAAATAAATTACTACTTGTTATTGGCTAAGCTAAAAGCCTTCGGCTTTTCAGCTAAATTGAATTTGTTTCTTACATTTTTCTTGTTTTCTAGGGAGCAACTTACAAAATACTGTGGGCACAGGTTTCAAAATTACACTGCAATATCAGGTACTCCTCAGGGGTCAAATTTAAGACCGATGTTCTTTATAAGTTTCTTAAATGACAATCTATTCAAATCCAAGTTTTATTGCAATTTGAAAATTTTCAAATTGTGAAAGCGGACCTAATAAAATATTTAGAGAATTTTCCACTGAACTCGGTTTTTAAACATACATTGAAAACACAAGTAAATAAACGTGGTTTTAAAATTTATCACAAAATAACATGTCTAGGTGCTTAGTGATCTAATGTTGCCGCAATTTTGTGACGCCAGTGCTTCTGCTCTTTTGATAAAGCTCGACATGAAAGTTCAGGGAGGAATTGCCCTTGGTCACACTGGTACTATAAATGAATAATTGGGACCATGAATGAAATCAGGTGGCATTCGATGATAAACCCCTTTTTTGGTTGCAGACACACGACGAATGTAGAAGAGTGGAATATCTCCATAGCGAATGTTGGATTTTTTGGAATGTCTAACTTCGACCCAGTGCCAATACCCAAGAAATAGTTTTTTAGGTGCTACATCTTATGCGTAGCAGATTACTGTTGATTTTTGTCCCTGGGATCTAGAACATCATTGGCTACCTAACGAATGTGTTGGAGCTAAATTATTTTTCTGCAAAACTCTTTCATTTAGTGTTAATAGTTATGCCATTAAGTATTGCTTGGGTCCCAATACTATGATATAGTATAACCTAAATTTCACCAACCGCCGCTAAAAGAAACGTCTTTAATATTGTAACGAAGTGACTTTTCCGTTAATAGTTTTCAATTTTAATCAGACCTAAGTGAGTTGTTCGTTCACTTTGGTACACCCTATATACGAAAACATGGGTTAATATTTCTTTTAAAACCGTTTTGAACCAAAGTTTTTATTTTGCAAGTCCAGTTTTTGAAATAACAATTATTTCTCTAATAGAATTGTTTCAAACCGGTTTCTTTTCAGGATAATCTTAGTTTATTTATTATTCTAATGATATATCGTTTATTGTGTTTGTACTCAATCAAGTAAGAGGAAAGTGGTCTAATTTAATTTAGTTTGATTTCAAAGCAAGTTGAAATCATTTATTCATAGTAAAGAAGTATGTTTCTATTTGTATAATAATTTAGTGAATCAGTTATTAATTGAATTAATTTAAATATTAGTACTTGGCCATTTTAAATTATTTCTTTTCGTAAATTATGAGAAAGCTATTCCCATCCTAGTATATTTGAAAACAGCTGTTTATATTAAATGACGCAGGGAATTTATCTAAACATATTTCGCTAAACTTGCTTAAAGAATTTTGCCTCTCCACATCAACCGCATTTCCGTTCCTCGCACAGGAAGTCACGTGACTTTCTTGTCATCCGTTGGGAACAAAACTGCTCACACGGCTTGAAAGAATCACTTCTTCTCCGGTGAGTGCTCAAATTAGAAGCACTCAGCTCCCGATCTCCAGTGCACTCCGCAACCAGGTATTGGTAAGAATAATTTTAACCGTTTCACTGTTTTATTTGTATTTCCGTCATATTACCGTTTGTGCCCGAATTTACTATTGTGTTGTTTTGTCCGAGGTACCTGTTTTCCGAATAAGCCAGAGATATTCAGGAAAGGTCGCGATTCATTTATAAGGATGGGTTATCCTTTCAACGACGAGCATCGAAATTATTCGATTGTCATTTCATTGAGTATTGACGTAAAGATAGGACTTCTATACCTCAATCTTTGAAAAGAGTCCCATCTCAGTCGTAGTTGCATTAAAGTACCGGTGAAATCTTTATACTTCGATCTCTGAAAATGATTTTATCAGGTGCACGCGCAGTGACAGCAGTGAGGTTTTTATGCCTTGATCTGTGAAAAGGATCTCACTAGGTGCCTCGGGAGGCAATGCATAAACCATTCCGTCCGATACTCATGTGCACTATAACTAATCGGTAAGGGAAATAAGCTTGAAGTTGATTTGATAATCGATTACTCGAAGTTATCACTAGCTAACGAAAGTTAACCTCGAATATCTCCAGTCATTTACGCATATCTCTGGTATAGTGTGTTTAAGGGACAGTTTTTTAATTCAAACCCGAGTTAGTAAAACTAAACGGCTGTTCTATATAGTTATAAGCATCGGGAATATTCGGTTGTCATTTCATTGAGTATTGACGTAATGATAGGACTTTTATACCTCGACCTCTGAAAAGAGTTCCATTTCAGTCGTAGTTGTATAAGTACCGGTGAAATCTTTATACCTCGATCTTTGAAAAGGATGTCAACAGGTGCACGTGAATGCAAACCGTTCCATCCGCCACACGTAGGCAAAAAACCCGAACAAGGGACATTAACAGCTAGTCCAAAGATATAGCGCTCTCGCGATTAGACAGTCATATATACCGCCTGTCCTTAGACTGACGTCCTGCGCTTATGTTTTGCTTCCGCTCCGTTACAGCTTACCACTGACCATACCTGCTGCACCGACTGCCTGCCGTAATACCACCTTGAGTATTAGTGACGATAGTTAGTAACTACTTGCTATGATACCCGTAGTAGTAGCTGCCGTTACTTTGCTTTATTTTAAATCACCACTTGCTTGCTTTTGTAGATGTTTGAATATTGTTTGCTGCTAGTAGTACTGTAGTAGTAGTTTCCGTAACTTAACTGTGCTTGATATAGACAATCACCGCTGTTGCATTGCTATAACCTCTTGCTTGGTGCCTTGGTTGCTTACTTGGAATATAGCTTAATATCTATGTTCTTTAAAATATAACTGTTGTATTTATTTATTGGTTTTTATTTATTCCTCTTTTTCTGTGAAGCAGTCTTAAATAAATATAGAAGTGAGGTTGAACTTCTGTCTTTTATTTGAAGGAAAGATACATATATATATATATATATATATATATATATATATATATATATATATATATATATATATATATATATATATATATATAAGTTCAGAGAGGGAAATTAGACGACTGTCTATGTTAAAAACAATTATTTTTAATTTTTTAAGCGGGGATTGCAGTCATGTGACAGGTAATAAAAGAAAAACTCTTTTTTCTGTTCAAGCTTTCGAAACTTTTATTGTTTCTTCATCAGGAACTCTACAATAAATTATGATTAATTAAACTAAGTTATGGAAAAAAGTGAAAAGTACTTACGAAAGTGAGGTTAAAGTTAAAGTTGTATTCATTGAAAACTACAAAAATTTCCTGACAAATTGTAGAAAAAACACTAATAATTAATTGTTGGTAATTTACTACCAATACTATGTAAAATTAACAACATTATGAATGGATGACTAAGGATCCATATTAATTTAAATTCTTAGAATTATAATAGACATGTGTATTTTTATGAAGTAAAAAACAAAAAGAATTTGGATATAAAAACTTGTTAGAGTGAAACCAAAAGAACAATGACAGCAGTAGATACCAACAGCTCGATGTCTTATATTTAGGGACATGATTATTAATCCATACTATATAGGGTGTTCTCATCATTGTGGACATTATGGTTGAATTGTAGTAAGTAAGTATAAATTATGCTCAAGTTATCAATATCCTTTCTGGCATTAATGGTATTTGGTTCTTTGAAAATGTGACACATTTCCAAAAAACTCCGTTTGTGATAGTTCATTTCAAAATCTAATATTTGAACGTTATTATAATTGACATTGTGATTATGTAATAATGCATGATTGGCTAAAGTGCAAGACTGTTTGTTAAGTCTGATGTCACTTTTGTGGGAAGTTATACGGTCTTTAACTTTCCTTCTAGTTTGGCCAATATATTTATTGTTACAATCATCACATGGTATGCAATACACCACATTGGACATCACCAAAATATCATCCTTATCTTTTAATTTTGAAAAAAGGTTGTTAACTGTTACTTTGTTTTTAAAAGCTAATTTGATATTATTAAATTTGGAAAATATTTTTTTAAATCTGTGGTCAAGTGGACTTAAGTAAGGAAGTGAGCAGTAAATGATTTGTGGCGGGTTTTGTTGCGCCCTTTGAGAATCATGTAACACATTATGTATCGATGATCTGCTGAATAATAGTTTTTTGACTAACGGTGGTGGGTAACCACTGTCTATAAAAAAGTTAGAAAGTTTTTTTTAAATTGTGTATTTTGAGTGATGTATGACTTGTAGCTATCACCCTATTTTTCATACCTGCTATGAGGTTGATTTTCATTTTATTTGGATGATTGGATTCAAAATGTAAAAAGCGACCTGAGGCACCTGGTTTAGTATACCAAGTAGTAATTATTATATTGTCTTCTCTTCTTATCAGTTTGGTGTCCAAAAAAGGAACACTGTTAACTGTATCTTCTTGTTCAATAGTGAACTTTAAATGTGTGTTATAATTGTTAAAAATATTTAACAAAAGCTCAGTACTCCCTCTAGGAACGCTTAATATTATGTCATCCACATATTTTTTCAAAAAAGGGGATAGCAAAGTCAATGTTGCCAAGACAATTATCCAACAGATCATCCATAACATACTGTGCTATTATGGGGGCCACTGGACTGCCCATAGGCATACCAAGTTTTTGTTTGTACACTGTGTTATTGTAACTAAACACTGTTGTATCAAACAAAAATTCCACTAATTTTAAAAAATGATTTTTGGAAATGTCAAATGCAATACAGCCACGTTAAATATAAGACATCGAGCTGTTGGTATCTACTGCTGTCATTGTTCTTTTGGTTTCACTCTAACAAGTTTTTATATCCAAATTCTTTTTGTTTTTTACTTCATAAAAATACACATGTCTATTATAATTCTAAGAATTTAAATTAATATGGATCCTTAGTCATCCATTCATAATGTTGTTAATTTTACATAGTATTGGTAGTAAATTACCAACAATTAATTATTAGTGTTTTTTCTACAATTTGTCAGGAAATTTTTGTAGTTTTCAATGAATACAACTTTAACTTTAACCTCACTTTCGTAAGTACTTTTCACTTTTTTCCATAACTTAGTTTAATTAATCATAATTTATTGTAGAGTTCCTGATGAAGAAACAATAAAAGTTTCGAAAGCTTGAACAGAAAAAAGAGTTTTTCTTTTATTACCTGTCACATGACTGCAATCCCCGCTTAAAAATTAAAAATATTTGTTTATATATATATATATATATATATATATATATATATATATATATATATATATATATATATATATATATATATATATATATATATATATATGTTTGTACACCGATAATCATTTTCGGCAGGTAAGGTGAGGTTGTCCATTGCTACGATGTCGACAACCACACACACAGAGCGCCTGGACATTCCGTTTCTTCACTGAGTTACTATAGCTTCTATCATACCTCTGATAGAATGAAGTGGTGTTCCTACACTTTAAAACAGGAAAAGTTGTAATAATTAGTTTTATGTATACATTGATGTTTTTAAAAAATGTTGTTACTACGATAGTTTGCTATCAAACATATTCCAAAAAATTAACGATATATTCTGCTTTCAGTAGCATTTTTTAAATAACAGTATCATTGTTTCAGTTTCGAACTTATTTAAACTTAAGTTGGTTTTCTATTATCTAACTCTGGGTTTTTGGCTTCGATTCATTCACATCAGAACATTAAGATATTTGTGTTACTGAACGATAGTGATATCATTGCAAATATAATGATTTCTAAAAAAGGTGAATGCAGCTTTAATCTGGAGCTCTGTTGTAAATATTCCATGTTTTGCAAACTAGAATTTGTATTTTTACAAGTCAAATTTATACTGAAACTTTGATGGGATATGGTTCTATAAGTTAGTTGTACTTATAGTAAAATTATAAGAACAATTTATTTTTTAAAATGTTAAAATGTGATGCGATGCAGTTAAAAACATTGAAAAGGACTAGAAACTGTGTATATACGTGTTTTCCATTATCAGTATCTTTATTTATTACATTAGTTTACTTGGAGCTATAGCTCTTAGTCCAAACTGACTAGTGCTAAGAGAACTATTCGCTTCAAAATAATAAATTCAACTTCAAAAAGGAAATCGTTCATAATTTAAATGTATGCCCATAATCCAATTTTGACTAAAATATAAACATTTTCGATTTTATAGAAAAATTATAGCAAAACAATAAGGCAATGACGCAAAAAAAATCAGAATACATAAATGATATCACCAAAGGAGAGCCGCAAATTTTGGTCTATTGGTGTAAATATTTTAATATGTACATACTTACGAACATAAATTAGTTAACAGTGCATCAAGAGAGTGGGCTGATATTATTATACAAGTATTCTAACTTAGTAGTACTTTTCTAATCGAGCCATCTCGGTCGATGCTAAATAAAATACTGTCCAGCACGGCAAGTGAGAACATTGCCGATAAGTCGCCAGCTTTCCTCTAAACCATATACTAGGAGTATAGTATATCTTCTTAAATCATTTATTTCATTTACGCTTCATTGTGAATGGAATGCAGATGGCACATTCTTTCTGGGGACCTTCTTTTCCTGATCAGAAATCTCTACTCTTCTCCAAAATTATAATATTAATAATTCAATAATTGTTCAAGTTCTCTCAATTGTTACGCTTATCTGCGTCTTAAAGTTAACATTAGTTATTACCCGCCTTGATTTCCTCACGTTGAAATAGAATTCACAAACATTAAAATACTGCAAACTATAATCGACTTGCATCTCGCCAAGCAAATCATAATTATCAACATGTTGGGCCTCGCGCAATGTTTTGAAATTGTCGGAAATTACTTCAGTTGGTGTCACATTAAAAATTGCACCCCACAGGATTGTTGCAGTATATGGAACTGTGGTTTAGAAAGTAGAGATTATAATATCTCCACTGCATATTGACGTCTGATTAATTCTGAGCACAATCTCACTAGTTGGCCTTAGTAGCGGTACTAGTACTCGCTTTGCAAATTCTTAATTTCAGAAAACATAAATTCCAGTTGAACCCTTTTCCTTATGATACACTTGTACTCAGACCAACTTTACTGAATTGAACATCTGATTTTATACAATAGTGTGCAAATAATTTCGCTGGGCTCAAATTATCTTAACAACTCTTGTATGCTTTTAATAAAGTGTAATCATTATGAACTATTACATCAGATCAAAAAATATTACTGTAAAAGCCTAAAAATTCCTGTTTTGGAGTACAGTTCTTATAACTGGTTGATGATAGTGGCAACATTCTTATTTATTGTTTATAATTCATTTATCGGTCTGGAATTCTCTGTATTGTTGACCTCAGTTCTTTTTACCGCTATTTTCTCGGAGTCTGTTCACCAGAAGTGGCCTCGCTGATATAGAAGCATGTAAAGAACATAGCAACTACGTTTTTTCTTCTAAACTCAGTATCGGTAGGACATCATTTTACCATTTCTTACACGAATAACAAAGTTGTGTATTTCGTTTCCTGTTTTCCACAAACTTCTAGGATCAAAATGAGTAAAAAGTTATAGGTAAAATATCAATCATTGTTAGCAAAAATAAACATCCTGTATATAAATATCAATGCAATAGTGACATTTCATATACTCGAGTTGAGTATTATCACATCCTAAATTTGAATGTACTCAGTTCAGTGGTTCCGGAGCTGTTTCAAAAAAAATGGTTCCACCGCAACATTTTTGATTGATTACATTAACGTATTCTTTAGATTCCCTAAATTTGGCAGATTACATTTTGCACACCTTATATAAATTGTGTTCTAAACTAGTATATTGGTAAAACTATATTTTTTGCAATATTCACACTTTCAATAATGATTTGGCAAATAATATATAACAGTGTACTTTGTTCATTACTTTTGTTCCTTATATGTGTATTTCACAAAATTATGAAAAAATTAGTCAACAGAATTCTCGAAGGTCACTGTCGTTAATAACTCATTAAGTATTCTATTTGTTTAATCAGGAATTAAAATGTTGTCATGGTCAAGTACACAATAATTTAAATATCTACATTACTACACACCGTGCGCAAATATTGTCATTGAGTGTTCCAAAACGAGATGATATTTTGTTTATAAAAAGTATGGAATATGAAATTTTTTAGCATATGCACAAACAGTTTTATCTGTTTGTAAAGTTATTTTATTTGTTTTTAATGGGATTAAAACCATTTTATAAACGAGAGAATTTATACCATTACCATATGAACTACGATATACCCGTGATCTTAGCACTGGCGGTTCTTCTATAGGGTCATTTGGCCAATGACCTCCCACATACAAATAAAAAAATAGAGCTATTCATTTTCTGAAGTTTAAAAATATATAATATATATAATTTTAATATATAATATATATATATATATATATATATATATATATATATATATATATATATATATATATATATATATATATTTAATATTCTAAAAAAATATATTAAAGTTTCTAGTTCATTCTATGCACAATACTATTTAAATATCGAGCCTCTACATTCATATTCATTACATCATTCATTTATAGAATTTAAAAAATCTTGGGTCAATCCACAACTTGCCCTCAAAGCTAGCTACGAACCGAATTTACAACGAATTAAAGTGAAATAGACTTATGCGCGAATCGTCAGAAAGCAAAAGAGACAGAAAACACTGGCGGGGACAATGTCTCTGACACATTTTACGGAAACGGTAACGCACGAAATTCGCTAGTAGAGCAGTCTTAATGCTGACTAGGTACGCGTTGGTCGGTAAATTCTGTCGCGTTGTTTTTAATATTTTTATTTGTGAACATTTTATTAGTAAATCTCTGCTTGTCGTGAAATTAAGTAAAACAGTGTTTTTGGTGTTTACTATCAATAATGAGTGTTGTACAAAACATATTAAAACTGAAAGATGGACATAAGTTGGATTATGAAGACCGAGTGAAATTCAAAGGTGGTGGCCGTCCAAAACCTAATATGACGATAAAGCAAACATCTCTTGATAAGAAAAAAGAAGTTAATAGGTATTTTTGAAATTCAATGTACGATTTATCCGAGTGGATTTGCGGATGCGAGGTAAAAAATGCATTTTTTTGATTTCCATGCCTGTTATTTGGTGATGATCCTGATCCTATATGGTCCAAAATAGGTGTAACTGACTTGAAACATTTAAAAATAAAAGTACAGAAACCTTCGCTGGCATCAAGTCATATGAATAACTGTTGTAGACTAGCAACACTTGGTACAGTTGATATTAGAATGCAGTTAGACAGTGCCTATAGAAAAAGTTTAAAAGCTTAAAACGAAAACGTTTCTAAAAATAGATATATTTTAAATAAAATAATAGATAGTTCCAATAAAGTACAAGTAGTTTTTGTGTTTAGATACGTTTTAGACGGTGTTGTATGTGAGAGATTTTGGAAATTTATTCAGCCTCAAGGAACGACATCGCAGCATCTGACAGATGTAATTTTAAAAGAGTTAGAATGTCTGAAAATTAATGAAAGTTCTGAAAAATTGATAACACAAAGTTACGATGGAGCATCAGTAATGAGTGGTGCTTTTGGAGATGTACAAGCCAAAATTAAAAAAAGTTATCCTTCAGTAAATTTTATTCATTGTTACGCTCATCAACTAAATTTAATTTTACAAAAAGCATCAAGTCAGGATAAAAGTATAAAAAATTTTGTGGCTAATTTACATAGCTTTTCTTCATTCTTTGGAAAATCGCCAAAAAGAACAGCCATGTTAGATAATGTTGTTAAGGTGAGATTACCTAAAGCGGCTCCAATACGATGGAATTTTAATACAAAGTGCATAGAGAGTGTTTATACCTATCGAACAAAATTATTAGATTGTTTAGAAAAAAATCATTGATAATGAATCAGAAAACAACACTCTAAACCAAGCTATTGGTTTACTTACAAAATGAACATTTTCTTAACTGGTTAAATTTTTTTCATTTAGTTATGCTTCATTGTAATATATTGTTCAATCAATTACAAAAATGTAATATCGATGTCATAACAGTAAATAAGTGTATTGGCGTTTTTAATAGTAAAATTGAAGACATCAGAAATAAAATTTTGAATAACTATTTGGAGGAGACATCCATGCAGTCTGCCCAGAGATATAAAACGGAAGAATCAAAAAGGAGAATTTCATTAGAAGTTTGTGATATAATTACATATGATATCAAAAACAGGTTTGGCTTCAGTAATCATTTAGCAGTGTCTCAGTTATTTCACGCAGATCGATTTAAAGATTATAAAAAAAGCTTTCCTCAAGATATGTTTAAATTAGTTAAAACGGAGTATCCAGTCATAAATCATTTGAAACTTAAAACTAAATTAGAAGTATTATATAGCCGAGTAGATTTTTCCAATAGTGAAGGTGCAGTTGCTTTGTTACAGCTTTTTATTAACAATAATTCAATAATTTGTGCAATACTTTTTCTGAAAGTGTCAAACTGTTAAAAATCTTGTGTACTCTCCTTATGACTACCGTCGAAAGTGAACGTTGTTTTTCCACCTTAAAAAGAATAAAGACATTTTTAAGAAATACCATGGGTCTGGAAGGGTTATCTTCTTTAGCTATGCTTACCATAGAAGGGGCATTAATAAAGAAGATAAAAGACTTTAATGAAAAAGTAATTGACCACTTTACATCTCAAAAAGACCGGAGGATCGACTTGGAATTTAAATCACTTTAAAAGGTAGGTAATACAGTAAACTTTTCTAATTGATCTCCCTAGCCCTTGACTCACGAACCGCCACTGGGTCTTAGTAGGATTTTCAAAATTTTTTAAAGATTCAAGAATCAAGAATCAAAAGTATTTTGGACAAACGTGGCGAATAACTCAAACCAGGTGTAAAGAACATTTGGCCCATTTTTTAAATATTGAAGATCAGATGACTAGTATTTTTCAGCATCACTATGGGAACAACCATAGCATATATGATGGTAATTTAATGTTAATTAGGGACATACCAACTATACTAGTTCCAATAAGTGTAGTCAGCAAAAGTTGGGACTCCTAATAGTGAAGCGGCACGTGTTTTAGAATGCATGTAGCAGTGACCTCCCGATGTCGCCGCTATACTCTTGATTGCCCCAACTCGCATTCCTTTACTGACTACACTTATTGGAACTAGTATATATGCCTTTTAAATGTTAAGTGTTAAAAAGTGTAAAAAAAAGTATGAATAATGAACAAGGGCTATATCACCAAGTTTAGTTTTAATCATTTCCAAATTAAGCCATCTTGGTTGACGAAACTCGAGTTTAGTGTGGTGTGTAGTGTTTTCGTGATTTTGGTAGTTACTTCAGTGCTTCATCATTTGATCAATGATCATGTTGTTCATTTTAAGTATTATGACTATCCGAAAAACTCAATCTTTATTGATCCAGCATTTCATATCCAATGTTTAGAATAATGATCTTTCATTATTCTCGTGTTCACAAGGACACGATCTCTAAATCAAATTTATCTTCAATATTACTTCATTCATATTCGAATTCCTTTTACAATTAGATAGGATCTATAGTAGTAATTAATATGTACCAAATATTAAAACAGTAGAATGTTTCGCCTGATCAAATTTTTTTTTACCAGGAATGACAGCTCCATTGGCTTGGCATGCATGAAATAAGTGAGAGTTAAGTGAATATTTACTGTGTAGTGTCTTAAATTTGCAAAAATGTGTTACCAGTGTAATGTTAGGAGAGGACACCTCTCCAAAGTCCTTGCCTTTTAATCAAGGTTAAGAGTATTTGTTAAATTATTATATTATTAATCTAACACTTCGTGCGTTTACTATCTCTTAAGTGTATTCAAAGTTTAATGATTGCCACAACTAAAGTATAAGATAAAAACTACAAAAACAGATTTGGTAATGCAAATATCATATTTTTTTATAAGATTATTAACTTTTGAACGGAAATAATCATTTTCCGTCATTTTACTTAATAAATGTATATAATATTTTCTTGGGTAATAGTTTTATACAGGGTGATCCTTAATTAATGGGACACAGACAAAGATGGATTTAGAACATCAAAATATTACGATTTTGCCAAACTTAGCTTAGCCCAAAAAGTTGATATTAAAAGAGAAACAGGGTGCCAAAGCCGAAATTGTAATTTTAATTTTTTGTCGTAATTTAAGCAATTTTCAAGATATCCATCTCTAAATTGGTAAATTGTTTTTTCTAGGATTGAAATTAACAGCATTAGGTAATATTATATGAAGTCAACATTTTCTACTCATTTAACATTGGCCTATTTCTCCACCAAGAGCAATATTAATCATGGACGCCAGGAGATTAGATCATAAGCGCTTGTGTAAATTCTAAAACCTCTAACCTGAAAATTTTGCCGACCTCTACTTTATCCTAGGGTAAGGATTTTCAACGTGCTAACACAACATAACATATCTAGAGTTTAATTCGAGGAATTGTGAAGAAAGCAGGTCCCTGTCCATCTATTACGTTATTAATTCGTCCAGTTCAGAATAGAACCCGGATTGTCTGGTTGGAAATACACACCACTCACCACTATCCCTCACATCATCGAGGCAATAAATCCCAAAATTAGAAACTAGTTAATTTAATAATCAAAATTTAATGAATCAAAATGAAGCTTCGTGTATATAAGACTAATAAAAATTTAAAAAGTGTTCTTTACATCTACCACACTCGAGTAAAAATGTCAAAAGGTCTCCTCGAACACGCTACATTTAATGTCGTAAGTTCATTTTTGTTATTGAGTAAATTGTATTTTCATTAAATATTTATCAGTTTTGGTAACAGCATCTTGAAAATACCAAACAAAATAAATTTAATAGAAATTAAGAAAAAACGAAATTACTACCGAAAAACTGGTTGCATTCGTTACTTCTCAAAGTGCAACCTTTGGAGAAAAAATTAAAAAAAATTAGTGCGTTTATAAACATACAGAGGGTGGTCCGATTGTACCTTCAATAATTTGAAAATCAATAGAAAATGTGGAAATAATATGTGAGTTTTCTAATAAGCGTGTCGATATCTCAACTGTTTCAGCTCGTCGATGTTATTATAAATCGAATTTTCATAAATATTTTGTTTTAGTGTTCCCCACAGAAAGAAGTCTAAAGGACTCAAGTCTGGGCTATTAGCAGGCCAATGTATAGGACCGTATCTTCCTACCCAAAGTGGATATCTCTTATTCAAATATTCCGTTACGTTGTGTGCAGAGTGTGGGAGAGCGCCGTTCTGTTGCCAAATAATTACACAACAACAATTAGAAACACCATATATTTTGGAATTTAAAGTGCCTTAAAAAATAATAATCTTACGCGAGACCTGTCCAACAAACTACTTATTGTTTTTTAAACCATTTTGGTTCATGACTCTCCTGATTTATGGTATTGTGTTAAACTTGTTCCCGTGATGTGACAATATATCTTTACTAATATCTTAAGAACTATACTTGCAAACATACAATAATCATACATTTTTGTGATTAGAAACCTACGGACAATTTTTTTAAGTAAAAAAAGTATAGGATGTTCCATTTAAAAAACATGTTTTTCGTACCCTTACAATTTGAGGAAATTTTTAAGATTCGTTTAAGTATTTTTAATAAAAACCGTGTAAAATCCTTTTTTGAATTTTTCGATTCGATGAAAATTAAGAGAAATGAAGGGGGTGTCAATTTTAGATGACTAACCCTGTACATCGCCTATTTTGTGTATTAGGGTTACGAAGTCATGAAGATAATAAAAATATAAACGGGTGAATTAGAATAAATGGCAATAGAATCTTCAGAGCATTTGAAGATTCTTATAGGCTAAGTTCTCGCAGAGTATCACAGCAATTGCAGGTGTCAAAATCAAAAGTACTCCGCGTTTTACGCAGCAATTATAGAAAACCTTTCCATTTAAAACCTATTCAGATTATGCACCCCGCTGATGCAGAAAAACGGTTGATTTCTGTCTGTGGCTACTAAATTCCGTGGATATCCGAATTTCATCATAAAATATTATGGACTAATGAAGCTTCATTTACTAGAAGGTAAGTAGTTAATATTTCAATTAATTCAGGAGATATAAAAAAAATAAAAAGGTAAATGTAACTGAAATGGTTGAATTTTCGAATAAGATTATTAAGAAAACTCATATATTTTCACATTTTCTATTGATTCTCAAATTATTGGGGGTATAATTCTGACCACCCTATATATGCATATATCGCGATAACAGTCACAGTTTTTGAGATAAAGCTTGCAAATTTGGTACACCCATTCTAGGGGTAATGGAAAAGAATGAATTCGTTGATGTGTAAAATAAGTCTGCTGGAAAGATGTATAGGGGAGCTAAACTTTTTTTATTTTTCTTGATTATTTCTAAACTTAAAAGTATCAAATTATAATTTTAGGCAGTAATAAAGGGTAGTAGAATCCATTTTTGAGTCAACCTTTTAAGTTTTTTTGGGGGGGTAGTAATTTTTTTATGTAAAGTATTAATAGTATAATATTTTTTTGCTAAGTACATAAATAATATTTTTTAAGGAACTAAATGAAGTGCACGTTTTGTAATTTTTTTTACCTCAAAAATTTTAAATTTGCAGGATCTTTTCTGTATGGTGGTTAGGTACGGTCAGGTTTTTTGTGAGTGGGTCCATCTTGGCCCGCCACTGCGGCCATCAGCAGGTCTATTGTGGCTTACTCCCAATTAAATTGAAGGGGTGGTCCTACTTATTATCTTCACCAGAGAAGAAATGAAACGGAAAAAAATTTCTGCGTTAAAAATACACAAAATATATGTCTTAGTATTTAGTAAACTTAAATAAAAACCATCACCGTATTCGAGATTTTTAGCTATAAAACTATTTATGTTAAATGATTTAAACTGTAAACTTTAAAAAATTATTAAAATTTTAACAGACTCTGTCTTATCTTCTTACATCAATCAAAATATTAGTAATTAAATATTATAATCATGGATAACTCTTTAAATTGTCTACTTTTACATTTAAAAAAATCCAGAGATAAAGCCGTTGCCAGGAGCCTCGGCCTCGCTAAAACCTTAAATTTAACGATAACATATTTTTCCAATAATAATTGCGATCTAAAGTCTATTATTATAGTAAAGTGTTAAATAAATAATTGATAGAAATATGTTTAAAAAATGGATCAGATGGCAGATGCGTAAAGCAGGAGTAATGCATATTGTCAATAAATATTATTATTTGTGACATCTTATAACGTTTCTTCTAAGCTTCTTAGGTATTAACCCCTGTCCTATAAATGATTTTATGAAATTGTTAAATAAACCTCTGCGTCAAAAGAATTATTATTATTTTTTTTTCTTAATTATGCAGCATCGACGACTAAGGTCATTAGCTGTGTACACAAATTACATCATCATTAATTATTTTATATAACTCAGTTTTTAGAACTGCAACATATACATTTAAAAGTTTGTATAGGAAAACATCAATATGAGCGATGTATGAAAACCTGTGACATTGTATACTAATATAGAACCGGAGCACGACAAGAATAATAATAAATAACAAAGATAAACAAACAGGTATAAATAAATAGTAACAAATCGGTAAAAGAGAATATATGCGTAAGCAGAACATAAATACGCAAATGTTAAAAGTAGCAACAAGTGATTCTGGTCGGTTCATATTCTACGAAAAAGATCAGTTCTCCTCATATATTCCAAAACGCTTTTAATCTGTGCGCGATTATGGGACAGGCACTGTTCTATGGAAGCTATATCTAATATGTGCCATCCGTGTGAGTTTGGAATCAAATATTATACCTAAAACTCGTACGGTCTAATTGACAATAACTGGAGTATTTCCTATGCAGAGCTCGGATTCATTATGAGGTTTTCTTAAACGACAGAAATGGACACATTCAGTTTTAGATAAGGAGAGCTTGAAGCTTTCTGCCTTTGTTACAACATTATTTATGTTCTCTTGTAGCTTTTCCTCCATCTCAACCATAGATTTGGCTGAGTAGTAAATCACAAGATCGTCCACGTATAAACCTTTCTTGACTGGTTCATTCACTGACAGTAGCAGTTCATTAACTGCCACTAAAAAAAGTGTGCTACTTAACGTTGAGCCCTGCGGCACGCCGTTCTCCATGGTGAATGAGGAAGATAAAGTATTTCCCACACGAACACGGAAATAATGATTTTCAAGGAATCTTTTAATAAATAGAGGTAGGTATCCCCTAAATCCCCATTCATGTATTTTCCTTAAAATACCATATCTCCAAAAGAATTATTATTTATATTATTTTTAAAGTGTGGGGCATTTTTTTGGATAGGCAATAAGATTTTTTCAAAAAATCAACCTCTGACTAATCCTTTGGAGCTGAGGTTTATTTAACAATTTTTTTAAATAATAATTTAGTTGTAGAACAGTGGGCTTAGCACCCAAATAAGATGCAAGGAAACAGGAGCACTGTATTCTTCAGCGGGATATTTAAAATAACATTTTATTTTTGACTATAAATTTACAATTATTTATTTATATTAAATTGCATTAAGTTGCCTCATTCTCCATATACGCTGGTGATCTTAAGAATTTTAGAAACAGTATGGATACGAGTTATTTTATTTGTATGTAGAAACATGGTAAGCAGAAAGAGGATAAAAGAATGGACAAACGGGATTGTAATGATAGACAAACAAATAATCTCATTTCCTCATTTATGAATGAATCATATTGCATTTTTGATTGGAACTAGTTTTTTCTTTATGTACAGAAAATAGACCCTTTATTTTGCAACTCAGTCTGTATGTAATTTAAAAATAAACTAATAGTCATCGATTGTGTAACCAGTTGAAAAACAACAGAATTGTTCCGACCTGAAATCGAATTGCAAAATATCTATAGCAACTACTGTAGATAAAAAATAAGTATTTACAAAAACTGTTATTACCATAGATAGAAACAGTCAGAACATTTGTGAGGGAGATAGAAAATTACTATAAATACAAAGAGGAAGTTCATGAAACAGATTTGGCCAAATTAGCCACCCAAAGGTAAAAAATAATGTAAGATTAGTAGTAATCATTTCGAACTGGCCACGTTCAAATGTAGATATATTAATTTCTAAATTAAAAACGAAATAAAAGTGGTCACACCGTATAATATTTATAAATAATATCTAGTCCATTGGTTTATTAATTTTGAAATGTTCTATAATATATTCTTTAATTCCAATTTAAGAATTTACCGATTTTCAGGTATAGAATAACTTGTTATTTCAAATGGAAAACTATACATTTTTCCGAATTCGTAAAGTATACGGTATTTTCGAAAATGTACTATCTGTTATAGACATTTTTTAAAATAGCGGATTTATGAACTCGGAATGAGTTGCTGTATGTCATTAAAAACTTTGTGAATAATTTTAAACGATTTAATTTCAGCAAATATTATTTAATTTTAAGCTTTTTGATAGAAAATGGACATTTTTACTGGTAAAGCCAAATACTTCGTCAAACACGAAAGTAACAGTTTTTCAAGAATATGTGACAATTTATTTCCATGAGCAACAATAAAATACAAAAGTTTTATTGACATGTGGCAACTTATTCAGAGGTTCATAAATCTGGGGAAATACTTCTTTCCTTCTTCTTCTTTTTCTTCTGTTTTGAGTCCATTCATGAAGAGAATGGCAATACATGGCGACAAAGAGTTACCCATTGTTGTTCCTTTATGTTCAAGGAAATTATTATTGAATTGAAAGCAATTTGGTTTCATGCAAAGTTTAGTGTTTTTATTCTTTTACTACATCTTGACTGAGATTGTTTGATTCAAGTAGATCCTCAAATAGTCCAAGGTCAGAACACTTGGAGACGATGAACAAAGGTCAGAAGAGATCAAAATTTCATCTTCTTGCAACTGAATATTTTTATCTTATTAATAAAATCATTGGAATTAATTACAGAGAAACTAAGTGTGCAATGGATAAACTGTCTAACTCCTCTGTTAACCATTTTGATAGATGGTAAGTTGGCGATTCAATTGCTGAAACAAATGGACGCACCGACTTGCCTGGTTTATGTATCATTCTTCACAGTCGCTGGATAAAGTAGAAACTGATCTCCTTAATAAGAGATTAAATTTTGCATTACCTGCCTCTGACGGCATTCTAGAAGAGACTATTGCAAGTGTTGAAAGTTCAATTCAATACCTTCCTGATTTGTCTAAAGGATTTGTGAGCAAAACTTGCAAAAATCAAAACTCGACAAGTATTTTCACTAAAGTAAATTGCAAGTCAGAATCCACAAGGGGTAGAAAAATTACCAAACGATTGCGTGGAAAAGATTATGTTTTTACTTAAAAGCTGATAAAGGTAATAAGATTGTTATTTTAGATAAAGAGGACCCTTTCTAGAAATCCATTACCAAAAATGATTACTGGCGTAATAAATGTACTTAAATCCTGAACCAACCTTATTACTCCAGCTTTAAATAGGAGATAACATATTGTGTCTTCAAGTGTACCTAGATTATACTGCTTGCCTCTGATACACCTACCAGGTAAGTGGGTGCGTCCTATTGTTTCAACAATTGGATCACTGATTTACCACCTAGAAAAATGGTTAACAGAGGAGTTCGACAGTTTACTCATAACACCATATATTTTCCCTGTGATTAATTCCAATGATTTCATTAATAAGGTGAATAATGTCCAGTCACATGAAGGTGAAATTTTGATCTTCTTTGATGATTGTTCATTATTTCCAAGTGTTCCAATACCACAGACCTTGGACTACCTTGAGGATCTACTCGAATCAAACAATTTCAATAAAGATGTAGTAAAAGAATATCTTCAACTCCCTAAACTTTGATTGAAACAAAATTGCCTTCGATTCACCCGTAGTATCGGTAAGATTTTTAAAGATATGGGTATGACAGTGGTTTATTCATCTGGAAATAAACTACAACTTTTAAGTAATTCAAAAGACAAAATTGAAACAAACGAAAAGTCGCGAATTTACGAATTTAGTTGTAAGGACTGTAATCCAAAGTATATTATGCAAACTAGACGATCAATTCAAACTAAAATTAAAGAGCATATGGCTTATCTCAAATATTGTTGGAGAGATAAAATTGGAACAAACGAAAAGTTGGGAATTTACGAGTTTAGCTGTAAGGACTGTCATCCAAAGTATACAAACTGGACGAGCAATTGAAACTGGAATCAAAGAGCATATGGTTTATCTCAAACATTTTTGGAGAGACAAAATTGAAACAAACGAAAAGTGGAGAATTTACGAATTTAGCTTTAAGGACTATAATCCAAAGTATATTATAAAAACTGGACAATCAATTCAAACTGGAATCAAAGAGCATATGGCTTATCTCAAATATTGTTGGAGAGACAAAAATTTATACAAATGAACAGTTGGGAATTTACGAATTTAGCTGTAAGGACTGTAATCCAAAGTATATTATACAAACTGGACGACCAATTCAAAATGAAATCAAAGAGCGTATGGCTTATCTCAAATATTGTAGGAGAGATAAGTCTAATGTTGTTCAACATGCGTTTGAGTACAATTATAAAATAGATAGTAGCCATTTAAGATTAATTTGGGAATGTAACAAATACTAGATAGTTGGATACATTTATATACGATATATGATAAGTTGATATGTGGTTGTGATATACACATTAATTTACTTGATCTGAACGAACGCAAAACAGTACTTTTTAACGAATCGATTGAATCTTATAATTTGAAACAAATAATTAATTAACCTACAAATGTTATCAGAGACACTTCTACATTAATTGATGTTATTTTAATATTAAATAATATGGAGTATAATGCATGGGGTACTGTTGATATGCCTCAAGAGCAGTCGGATCATTCTCTTATCTTTTGTTTTTTTAGAAATGAAAAATATCTTAAAGAAGAAAAACAATTAGATTTAGAAACCTTAAGCGTATCGATATGAAACTATTACAAGAGTTGCTACTGCTTACTCCTTTTCATGAAATTTCTGATTTACATGATATTAATGAGAACGTTGGTCACTTTAATAAATTACTTTTAATATTATATGATACAAGTGCACCAGTCAAAGAGGTCTTAATTAAATTATTAATTACTTTACGGTTCAAAGCCTTAAACAGGTATAAAATTTCCAATAATAGAGCACATTGGAACAACTATAAAAGTCTACGTAATCAAACTAATATTGCCATAAGAAATGAGAAAAAAGGGTGGTTACATAATGTTGGCAATATTAATTCAAGTAAAGTTTTGTGGAAAAAATTAAATGATTTAGATGCCTACAACAAATCTAAATATATTCAAATTCCAGAAGAGTTAAACGAACCAAATGATATTAATGATAACTTTCTTCAAAATGCACATGCGAATGTTGTTGACGATAATGATGGTTTACAATTTTATCATAATAAATAATTTAAAATGTAATTTCAATCTGTTTGAGGCCATATCTGAACATACTGTTTATAAATATTTGCTAGAAATAAAATCTAAAGCTGCAGGATTAAATGAAATTAATATTGATATGTTAATCCTATGTTGTCCGTACAACTTACCAGTTTTTTCTAACATCATTAACTATTGTTTAGAACATAACGTATTTCTTAATTGTTGGAAATTTCACGTGTGGTACCTTTACCTAAAAAGAATGATGTTTTGATGGTTTTAGAAAAAATCATGAATTTTCAAATCCGAACACATCTTGAAAAGTATTACATTTTACTCAGTCACCAGTCACGTTTTCGTAGTGGATATAGTTGTACAACAGCGTTACTTAATATAACTGATAATGTATTGAGAGAGATCGATCAGGGAAAAACGACAGTCCTGATATTGTTAGATTATTCTAGAGCCTTTGACACCATCACGCATGATACATTATTAGCAATTTTGCATTTCATTGGATTTTCACATAACGCAGTTGATTTGATAAAAAACTATTTATTTGGTAGGTCACAATTTGTAGAAACGTCCAAAGGAATTTCCAATTCTAGAAATATTTTATGTAGTGTACCTCAAGGCTCTATACTGGGATCATTGCTGTTTAGTATCTATATATGTAACCTAGCTTCTAATCTGAAAAATGTAAACATTCATTGTTATTCGGATGACACTCAGTTATACATACATTTTGATTTTACTAATTTGTAGAACACTAATTTAATTCTAAAAACTGATTGATATATTCCAGAAACATAATTTAAACATAAATCCTAACAAATCTTCAGTTCTTGTTTTTGGCAAGTCACGTGTATCTGTTGAACAAATTATTAATGTAACAATAAATGATATAAAATTACCTTGTTCTAATGTTTCCAAAAATTTAGGAGTAGCATTGGCCACAGATCTACATTTTAAAAACATGTCTCAAAGTGTTTTCAAAAAACGTATATAAATCTAAAAATGTTGTATCCACTTCGACATCTACTTAACAGTTCAAATAAAATTAAATTAATAGATGCTCTGGTATTAAGTCATTTTCAACTATTGTGATACACTTTATGGTCCATGCATAGATAATATTGATAAAAATCGCATTGAAAATGTCCAGAAGTCATATTTAAGATTTATTTATTAAATATGAACGTGTCTCACATAAGCTGAAAGCAACAAAATGGCTAAATATGTCTACAAGGTGCAATTACCATTCGTTAGTACTTTACCATTGTATCATAATAAACAAATGTCCACCATATTTCCACAACAAAATAAGATTTCGCACTGACGTACATGCCTTAAATTTGAGATTTAAGGTTCTCTTATTACCACCTCCTCATAAAACTGCAATATTGCGTAGATCTTTTACATATAACATATATAATTTATACAATATACAACATACCATCTCATTTAAAAAAATTATCAATACGTCAATTTAATTTGAAATTAAAGCATCATTTCTTGAATTCTTAGTGGACATCATAAAAAAAACACTTAATAATAAGTGTCCTTCATGTACATACCATTTTTATTTGTTTTAATAATCACTTTAAATGTTATAATTAACTTTCTGTTTTTGTTTATATATTTATTTTTGACTCACTATACGGACAATATTTTATATTCAAGTTCAAAAAAGTTTTGTTTTTCCCTGAGGCTGGAACTTTGATAAGCAGGTCTAAATGGCCGTGTTGTTTTGTGGTTGTATACTAGATATATACATTTTTTTATTATTATTATTTTATCTTTCTTCTTTATCTATCTTGTAATTGTATATAACTGCAAATAAATCTTATTATTATTATTTTTTTTTTCGGAATATCCGATGCCCGTCAGTCCTCCCGTGGCCTCCGACGCCTCACGGGAGTCGCGCCGGCGCATCAACTACAGCCACTCCCCACATCCCGCAGGATTAGTGACTGTAGATACCAGAATTATGTGCCCTAAGCAGACGGAGAGAACCCGGAATGACCGCCTTCTGCATCTGGCCTGCTAGCCACTCGGCTGATTTTTGGCAGGCCGGTATGATCTTCAGTTCCGAGACCGGCGTAGGCTATATCCCTCCGAGTACACCGATTATAAGGACGATCATTTTTACCGAGTAGCCTGGGTACAGCACTTGGAGCTCATACCGGAGATCGCGATACTTGGTCCGTTTCTCCTCCTCCTTCAAGATGATGTTTTTCTCTGCAGGTGCCGAGAACTCGATGACATATATCACCTTGAGTTGATGGTCGAGGAGGACTATGTCAGGCTTGTTGGCTTGGATTAGCCTAACAGTCGGGAACGAATAGTTCCAGTAAATCCGGCATTTCTCGTTCTCGACAACGGACTCAATATCTCCGGGGACGTAAGGCAGCACTGGTGTCTGGTCTACCCCGTACGAGTACCTTAGATAGTAGTATAGCAGCACTCGTAAAGCCGCGTTATGTCGGTGGATGTAGGCCGAAATCGCATATATGAGGCATGCAGAAAGTAAGTGCATGACCGATTCCGGCGCCTGATGGCAAATCCTGCAGTTGATATCAGGAGCCTCTACACGACACACGCGGCTACGGTAGACCAAGGTGTTGATAACACCGTCCTGGCAGGCCAAAATGAATCCCTCGGTCTCTGACTTAAGCCCGGCTGACGTTAGAAAGGCGAATGTCAACCTGATTGATAAACCCAGTGTTTCTATGTTCTTATAGAAGACACCATGCTGGGGTTTATCGACGTGCTGCCAAAACAGATTTCCCTATTCGGCAGCTCTGATTCGGGCTCTCAGACGATTTGGCTGGAGTTCGGTGACTGACTCAACATCAGCACCTCGCCAGCCACCTCGCCTGATGTCAAATGAGAGACCGAGTTCATCTGCCTGCGGCTCTTTTTGCTGCCTTGAACAATCCTGCTCCCACTCCTACAGTTTCGTGGTGATTTTTTTTTTTTTTTTCGGTTTCCCGATGCCGGTCAGTCCTCCCGTGGCCTCCGACGCCTCACGGGAGTCGCGCCGGCGCATCAACTCCAGCCACTCCCCACATCCCGCAGGGTTAGTGACTGTAGTAAATGAGAGACCGAGTTCATCTGCCTGCGGCTCTTTTTGCTGCCTTGAACAATCCTGCTCCCACTCCTACAGTTACATTATTATTATTATTATTATTATTTTTATTATTATTGTTATTATTATTTGAAAGCTTGGAAATTACAAAGTGTAGTGTGAATAGTGACAGTAAATCGAGAAAAGCTTCGTACACTAAGAATTTTGCTTTTTTCGTTTTTCGGCGTTAAAGGTGTTTTCAGTATGATTCAGTTTTAAAATGCATGTTTTGAAAGAACGTGAACACGATAATTTATATATATACTCAACGATTACCCTATCTGTCAATAATACTAGCGGAAATTGACGACGATAGAAATTGTGATAGATGCTAAATTCCATAATTTTCCATGAATGGTTGAAGATAACCAGATCCATGATATTGGAAAAAATCTATTGAATTTTCAATTAACAGTGACAGTACTGTCACTTTTTATCAACTTAAGTTACAGTGACTATATTAGAGGCAGTGGCGACAAGTAACGTATAATTTTTGATTACTAGGTGCCATATTTAGTCAAACCACTGAAGTGAGATACAAATATTTATATGGTTTGATGACAGAGTTTCTCTAAGTTTTCGACTAATGTTTTTTATGCTACTCTCTCTACTTATTTCTCTTTCTATATGCATTTATAATTTGATATTATTAATGTTTAAAGTTATTTATCAGATGAAAGTCACAAAACGATAGACATCTACCAGCCATTATCAAAACTACTACCATCTTTCAAGGTGGCTTTTATTAGAAATAAAATAAACTAGTAATAATACGTATTAAACCTATAGATTTTAGTAATATCACGGCATTTATATCCAATAAACTATTTTGGAAGTAAGATTTTGTTTATGCATTTTCAAATTCACAAAGCTGGTGAATTATGTAAATAGCATGCAGCCATTATTCAACTAAAAATGGTTGGCTGTTGGTATATTTAATATAGTCACTGTAGTTCAGACTTGTGATGTACATCGCATAAACCGTCGTTCATAAAATTTAGAAAAAAAAATTATCTTTACATATACACAATATGTATAACATTGTGAATGGTAGATACGTTAATTAATTGAGGAGAATAAAAATCAAAGATTCCAATTTTTGGAACAATGAAATTTTATACAAAACATTTAATAACGAATGTCCTTTTTTTATAATGGGCATGTCTATCGTCAGAACGGTCGAGACTGGTACTGATGTAAATGCGCATATTTTCAAGCAGACTAACTAGCACCCATTTTCTACAAAAACTTAATTTGGGCTGGTACACTTGGTAATTATATATGAAAAATTTGTCAAAATCAGTATATTTACATTGCTGAGGAAAATAAGGACGATTTTATCAAGCTATTTTTTCGGCAATCCATTACTACACTTCAATAAGGCAGTCTGGACCAGAAAGATCTAATGCAGATGATGGATTGGTCGAAAGGAGAGTATTGCCACTTGAATGACCAGCTCGTTTAACAGATATGACTCCATTGGATTTATTTTTTTAGGATTATTTTATAAACGTTGTTTACAGAATCCAATCAGTCTCTTCAGGAATTGAAGCGACGAATCACCGAGATTTTATGCTAATTTGAATAATTAATGTGAAATTAGCAAAATTTTAACAACCTTTTGAAAAATCGAAATCATTCAAAAACATGTACATAATCGATACGCTCGACAATACCTAGAAAATGAGATATAAAAGTGGTATTTATATATGTATGTAATTCCATCCCGTTTTTGATATATCTGTTTGTCTTAATAGAAATAATCTCATAAAAAATGAAGTC
Source organism: Rhamnusium bicolor (assembly GCA_029963845.1). Taxonomy (NCBI): domain Eukaryota; kingdom Metazoa; phylum Arthropoda; class Insecta; order Coleoptera; family Cerambycidae; genus Rhamnusium; species Rhamnusium bicolor. The sequence continues at coordinate 781,418 of JANEYF010000831.1, forward strand.
AAGAAATCAGATATTCTTTCATTTAACTTTAGTTACTATTATTAAATTATATTTCTTAAAATACTGAATTTGTTTTGTTTTCTTGAAAAGTGTATTGTAATGTAACAAATAATCTATCAATAGTTATTTTAAGAAATTTCATATTATTTTATCTTATCAGTAATAAAGGGAAGGGACAAGGTCTTCAAGATGGTATTTAATTAAAAAAATTGCCAATATGTTAATTTCTATTATAATAAAAGAGAGGCAATATAAATTTAAGTAAATAATTAGTTACGATGCACAAAACGTGTAAGTAATTTCAATTATTATAGTAAAAGTGCTAATGTAACATATTTATTATTTTATAATAAAAAAGCTTTCCATGTCAATGGCACTGAATTAAATATCATGTTTAGTTTAATCCAGTTAATTCATGACACTTTCTATGAATTTATTAGTTAACAATTATAATTAGTGCGCGTAAAAATAAAACGCAGATGCTTTTAATACATACATATTTATTACACAAATAGCTAATTAATTATGGGTATGTATTGAAAACTGAAAGTGTGTTATCAAGTAAAACTAAAGAGAGTAAATCTCGGTCCACGGTGCAACTAAAACAAATTAAACAGTAAAAGTGAGAGCCGGAGAAAAGTTGGCTGCCTCGGTAAGTTTTACTGTCCGTCCGTGTTTAGAGCGTTATCAGTTCGAGATTCGAAGTTCGAGGCTAGTCAGTCGATGATCGTCAAACGTATTGTGACATTGTGTATAATTTGGCAGTGTTTGAAGAGAAAAGAGAACATAATAAAGACCACGCGAAGTGTACGAAGAGGCTCGCGACCTGAAATCGATAAGCAGTCAGAGCTAGCGCTGGGTTCAGAAGCCGATTTCAAGGACAAGGCCAAGCCAGAACACGGTGCGGACTCGCCGCATTACAGACCCGCGAGCTCATTCGTTCGCACCGTGTCAACACAGCGCGCTATATCGCCAGCAATCCCGCAACAGAACATCCCGCTGAATTCAAAACCTCGCAGTGAAGTCACCCCATAAGTGCATGTGCCAGACAGACATGGGGCGTTAAGGGTGCAGCGCACGCGCACCCCTACATTTTACCCAAACTGCATTTCAGTTTCACTTTCATTCTCATTCTATCTCGAACTAGCCCCGAAACGCGTGTGGATCTCTGTGTCATCGCCGGGGCATGAGCGGGACTTTTACTTTTTAAACTAGTGCAATACCAATTTTAGTGAAAATGCAAACCGCAACCATTGTGTTTAAAACTGAACCCAAAGAGTTTCGTATTCCTTCAGGAGCGATAGTGTCATCCACTTCTTCACCACCGACTGCTGGTAACACCATGAGGCCTCCTCCACCGCCGCCTCCACCAAAACTTAAGGTTCTCGAAACCAAACTTGAGGAGCCCTCCAGCTCTATCCCTGATCTCGGTAAGGCATACACAATATACAATTTAAAATGTGTGTATATAGCAACGCAGCCTTTCTATTTTTACAAACAAAAAATTTAAAAAATCGTAAACAGGAGGTATTATTTAATATTCCTTATGAATTGAAAAATATATCTAAAATGGACATATGAATAAAGAATATATTGATATTATAATTCATGTTAAAAACCTATTCACATTTAAAATTAATATTTTAGTATACAATGTAGGTATGTACATTGTACATGCATCACCTTCTAGGATTTTTAGTATTTGACAAAGTGTTTTTCATTAATAAACATTTTAGGTTTGTTGTCATCTTAAAACAGAGTTTTAGTTTTTAGATAAGAAACAAGACTATGTCGCCTACTCAGTGCGTCTTGTTCCACAATGTAAACAAATAAATAAAATGAAATTATCATCCATATTCCAACTACTGAGTTAGAAAACTTACCTTATCCAACAATGCCATGGATATGACTAGCTTATGTACATATTTGTAATCGTTATATTTTTATAAACAAACGGTGTATATATTGTTGATTTAGTTTATTTATGCTCTCAGAAAATGTCAGTTTTATTCAAGCTATTATTGATATACTATGGTGGGGTACCCAATTAAGATAAGTTTTTGTAAATACAAATTTTATTACATTAATTTAAAGGTCAGCTGAACGATTATTAAATAATAAAATTAATTTATTTACATTGCTTAAGAATTCTGACTATTTTGTAATTTTTTTATTCACGTTACAATTTCATACCATCAATCTGAACAAATGTTGTAAAGCATGGCTCGTAGTCGATTATTTAATAGATGATGTTTCGCAGTAATTGTTCCTTATCAGTACACAGCACAGGTAAAGATATGAGATTATATACGTAGGCGGAAGTAAAATGTAACTTAACAAGCACATGTCAACGGAATGAATTAGAACATTTTTAGTATATTCGCTCTCATCTCGATCGGTCATTGCAAGAAGCAGGAAGTTAAGTCCGGAACGCGCTTTTATTCTTGTAAATCTGTAATGATAAGTCTGAAGTATAAAATTAATTCATATAATAATTTGTTTTTTACCCTTGACGCCAATGATCAGTAGGTTGTAATTGTCAGTTGAAATAAAGAAAAACGCAAATCTTGGGTATGTGCCAATTTAGTAATACGCATGCGTATGAATAACAGAATAAAGTAGGGTCAAAATGATTACATGCATTCCATTATTCGAATAACAATATTCGTTTTAACTTGTATTATTTTTTTAATAACACTCGTGAGAAAGTAATTCAAATAATATCGCTAGTAAGAAAATAAGGATTAGATTAAGAATTATTTATTTTTTCAGTTCTTATCCCACTCAAAGTATTTTCAGGGATGTAGTAATCACGCTCAGATTAAGAACATTTTTCGCCCTAAACACTATTTATTTTTCTGCCCTATTCAAAAAATCAGTGGCGAATCATGATATAATGTATAGGGAGGGAAAATTTATTGCATGAGGCCACGGGGCGTTAGCTGGGGGGAGGGGTTGTAGCAATCAAATGCACCGCAGGCAAAAATTTTTCGAACTTCATGCTGTCATTGTGATTTTCAAATACCCCAAAATTTGTATAACAATATAAAACATTAAAAAAGATCGTGAGTAGTAATGGAAAATTCTCGTTTTTTTCCATTCTTATCTTTTCTCTAGTTACTAAAGAATTAATAATTTGAAAAATATGAGAAAAAATAAGCTTTTATTCTGAAATATTTCATTTACAAACAATATGGGGTAGCGGTGAGAGGTATACCTTCAAATCGTGATAGATCGGTAGCCAATATCATTTGTCAATTCCTAACCGGACATAGACCGGTTTCGAGCTTATTAGTTCTCCTCAGTATGCCATAGGTTATGAAACAGACAAATGATAATGGCCAACCTGCTAGTCATATACTGACTAAGGTAAATTGAGTAGTGGTGAGAGGTATATGAAACTTCTCATATGGTCCAAATGCTACTATCTGACCGACATCTATGATGTCTCTGTGGCGGATAGCGACTTGCGAAGCAAGTACCGAGAGCGGCGACCTCTAGCCCAGGTGGACTAAACTACTGTTTTTAAATATGATTTGAATGAAACAACTACTCAGCGGTCAAATAACCCGACCTGCATTGAATTATACCTTCAAATCATGATAGATCGGTAGCCAATATCATTTGCCAATTCCTAGCTAGAGGTCGTCGCTATCCGACACAGAGACATCATAGATGTCGGTCAGATAGTAGCATTTGGACCATATGAAAAGTTTCATATACCTCTCACCACTACTCAATTTACCTAGCAGGTTGGCCATTATCATTTGTCTGTTTCATAACCTATGGCATACTGAGGAGAACTAATAAGCTCGAAATCGGTCTATGTCCGGTTAGGAATTGACAAATGATATTGGCTACCGATCTATCACGATTTGAAGGTATGCAGGTTGGGGTATTTGCCCGCTGAGTAGTTGTTTCGTTCAAATCATATTTAATTACAAACAATATATTAAATTTGTGGTTGACTAGATATTCAAATGTCTTGCTTTTTGAAGGACTACGTTGAGAGGATTTTAATAATGCATATTGAATAATGCATTATTTCTCGTAAAAGTTGCCGTTTAATCAAAGACTGGAGTTTTTTTAATTAATAAAAACAGCATCAGAAATAATAATTCTGGATACCCACTTATTATTAAATGCATATCAGCAAACAGCAGAAAAAGTAAATCTCATCAACAACGATTATTACAAAAAAAAGAGAGCTTTTTCGTTTGGTATTCTTCATAGAGCATAAAAATGATTCAGTGGCGTAATATGTAGTTTTATTTAAGACCTCTGTCCTGTATGAACACTATTGGTTTAATCAAAACAATAATTTCCTTTTGGAAAAACAGTTCCCATCTATTAAAGTATGCTTGGAGAGTTGCGAAATATCTTTATTAGTTTTTAAATTATAGGAAAAATTGAAAGAAATTATTGAAATTTGTCTTAGAAATGGTAGTCTTTATTTTCGATAAGAATTCCACCCTTATAATTATGACAATTATTTCAGAGACACCCTGTATATCTCTTAAAATTATTCATAATAGATCAGTGTAAAAGTTAAAATGACAGAGAAACAGCGAGTAATGCCGCCTCTGCTTCCTATTCCAGATTGTATCCTACATGGTATGCTTCTGATAGTCATTCAGACAATTTAAGTCATCCCTTAATTCTAGAAGAACACGTCTCAATGGGCAAAAGACTGGTTATCAATTAGTGCCCTACCAGGCATGTTTCAGGCATGTTCTGTGCTACTGAGGTCAGATGACAATGCTGGTAAACGTAGACACTCAATTTGGGCGTTTTCCAAGCGTTCCAGTACAATCCTAGCTCGATGTACAAAAATGTTAAATCTGGTTCCAAATTTCAACGATCATTTTCTATAATCTCGTCAATGATATCCACTGCGATTGCACAGATAGGGCTTTCCAGGAAGATGTCACTCCATACCATTACGGAGCATAAACTTATTAGACAAATCATGGATCAACCTCTACATTAGAAGGTTTTCCGACCTTCTGTAACTGTATACTCCGAATCTGCTCTTATCCAAGCACATAACAGAGTTTCACTTTTCCTCTCAGTTCTGTCTTTATTGGCACCAAGCTAATCTAGCTGCGCGATGGACTGGTTGTAATAGTGGTGATCTTATGGATCTTCTCCAATGAAGACTTACCTCAATCAGGCAATTTATGATGGTCTTCTCACTAACATAGTTTTTAGTAACCGTAATCAGATCTTGCCTGAGGAATGTACAGTTTATTTGCGTATACATAGAAGCTATGCATTGCCTATTAGATGTTATGCAAGTAAAAAAATCCCTATTCTTCGATAGGGAACAGGTTCGGCAAAATGTTTAGGTTGGGAGTAGTTCGCCGTTTCTTGACGGCGGTAGCTGAAGTAGGCCGACGTTACATACATAGATAATACAAAATAGTTCGATGATCATAAATTTTTTTGCAGAAACAATCAAAACACCAACAACATATTAACGCATTTGCCGTTGAACTAAATTACACTAGAAAATGTGTAAACTGGATTTTCTATAGTTTGTCAAGAAAGAATTATCCTAAATTTACCATTTTATAAAGTAGTTATTACTAAAAAAAATTCTGTTTCGTTTAAAAAACACTGTGTACTATTTCATACTCCATACAAAAAAAATTGCTATATTTTAACATATCTAGATTTTGCAGATGTAGTAATGTAGTAAGTTACACAATTTGTAAACATGATTAATGTATTTGCCGGTGTTTTGGCTCTTGTGTTTGAATTTATTTAACTCAATTATTTCAATGAGCGGACCCACGTTTGATGCTTCTAAATTATCCTATTCGTAATATCTAATTCATCTGACATTGAAATATGGGCAGCTACTCTAATACTGTTAGATAAGTTAAGTTATTACAGGTTTGACACCAACAAAAAATTCATATAAATGACTATGATAATAAATAAATGGAACTATTTTAGGAATGAATATAACTTAAAAGCCCAAATACAGTCAGTTATACAGTCTTATGAGATTCTTGGATGAATATTTTACTGGTAGGTTGAGTACTATTTAAATTGTCTTGCATGGAATCAATTTGATTTGAACTTGTTGGAAAAGATTTCTGTCAAATATAAATATAAACATTAATTTATTTTATGAGTGATTCTAAGTTTTTATATTTTTCATCTAATAAAACGATTCAATACTCCAATATTGTATTTAGCCTCATACAGGATGTTTGAAAAGCATAGGAACTATTTTAGTAATGGATCAGGAAACTTTTTGTATTCTAACACAGTGCGTCAAGAATAAGCCATAATTATAGTATTAATAAAAATAATGAAATGGGACATTAACCAACTCAAATACTTGATAGAGGAGCACAAAAATGCCTGCCCCCGTTACAACCGCCTTATCAATGGTACCTCCAATTACTTTTTTTAATGGTCCTCTATGTGTGTGTTTATGATTTGTTGTAGTGTATCTAATTATCTACTCAACCTTTTTCAAATTGAAAATTAGTCTATAAATGATCGAGACAAATTAAATTTTTGTTTATTTATTCAACTCAACTTGGTACCAAAAGATACCATTGTTGGAATAATCGTAACCTTGGAGTTTACATTAAGTTCAGTTCACTCATGTTAGTATAACTGGTCTTGAGACCTATTTGTATAATATACTATACAGTTCCATTAACTCTTGCCCTCGTTTAACTATGGCCCTCCCTCTGCCCCTATTTGCGCGCCACATTTTTTGACTTTAGGAGGAAACCCAAATGATGAAAGGATGAGCAGCATTAGCCACTTTTACCACTTTCACTGACAATAAAATGAACACTGATCAGGGAGACATTTGCCTAGCCACCTCGATTACCGGATGTTACTCTAATTGTTTTTTATCTGCGAGCTATGATACCACTGTGTTTAAAATACAGTAAGTTGTAGTTGAAATCACTATGTCGAGAAAAGTGTTGAAAGGGACACAGTTCAATGTTGAGCAGATTACAATACCTAGAAGAATCATTATACTTTTCAGTTCATTAAAAACAGCAAATTAAATTTTAATCGACATATTCACTCTTATCATGCCCAGAAGAATGTTTTTATACTGATATGAACAATTATTATAAAAAATATTTGTTTATCGATAATGTTGTTTATGTATTTTATTAGCTGATTGAACTTATATGAACGAATTGAGGTATGTCTAAAATAATTCTGCTAATCATAGTGTTTGCTATTAGTCTATATATTCTACACACAAAGATATTGTTAAATAGCTAAAAATGCACGATATTAAATTGCGCATTAATACCAGTCTCTATGTATTATCTTTTGATAAGAGTGGCAATGATAAAATATTAACAGACCTGACCCTGACAATTTATTTTCATACTTGGAAGGCCACGGTTATCGTTATCTGCCTCTGCTGAAGGTAGATTTGATTGCGGATAAGGATAATTTTTTGCTGTCCACCTGATTCCCTCCAGATTTGCTACACCATCTATCATATAATTCTTATACCTTTTTTACATTCTTGACTGTTACATATTTTTATTAATACTTCGACTATGGATTTTCATTGCAATTAATAGATAGATAATGGATAATAGTAACGTTGATTGAAGGAATACAAGGTACGCCACCTATAGTGGTTCGAGATTTTAATGGGTACTGTATTTCTTTGACAATAGCTTGAGGGCTTTATTAGTGTACTGGAAATATGTTTGTAATTTGGACTAAAATTTGATGAAAATCCTCAAGCTGTTAGCAAAGAAATACGAGGTTGCGCCTCTTGTTAACTCCTTCACTCAACGATAGTAGTCAGGATACTCGATTCAGGTGTCTTGAGCGACAATGAATCGTCTCCTTCAAACCAAGCTGTCCAATCATAAATATAGTTTTGAATTTGAAACACCTATTGCCAAAATAAAAAACTTCTTGATCAAGAAAAGGTTTTTTCATTCATGGTTAATGAGATTATAAAAATAGATAGTTCATAAACTGAAGTTTATTTTATTGTCAGGCACCTTATAAAAATATATAGAATTTAGTTCTTGATTTAGTTTTGAACTAGTTTCCATGTTATTACTATATTTCCGCAAGTTTAAAATTATCTTATTTTGACACCTTTCACGACCTAAATAAATACCATATACAAACAGATTCATCAACCTTAGGGCATCCGATACAAATCAATAGTTTGTACACAGTTGAACCTATCGTCACAGCACACTATCTTTATTTACTAATGGAAAAGAGTAAATATTTGTGCTGTTAATCTCAATGGTAGCGAATTAATTGTTCAGACGGTGTCATTGATACTAGTTAACTAGATCAGACCAGAAAGGTTGATAGCTGCATCTCCGTTCTCAGTGAACACGCAGTTATTGCACTTGCACATGCACATTATAAAAGCGAAAAAGCCAACAACCCGACCACTAGGTCGTTTCCCTCTCGGCGTAGCTCAAAGTTTGATTTACTTTAGTTCTTCTGAATGAAAATAGTAAATTCTACTTATGCCTGTATGCATATACAACCGGATACAGATAATTGGTATAATTTTGAATTTTATTTCTTACACTTAATCTTCAGACAGAATTAAAACTGTATCTTATACTAAGGCAATGCAATTGTAATTATAATGTGAAACATTGTAGTAAATATGCATATTTATTTTTTTCTCGTGTGAATTTCAAAATGCAGAATGAAAAATATTCAACTTCGTTTAAACGACAGAGGTCCTTATTCAAATAATGAAAAACAAATTAACCTTAAGTAGTTATTTTCGTGACTGTTTGTCTCACACGTAGATTGGATTACAGAAGGTAAATTTGCGTATTATTGTTTTGCATATCAACAATGTTTCAAAATTACTGAGATTAGATTGCAACAATTTACCAGAAGGTATGTAAGACATTACTACACGTAGACTGCAAAAAGCATCCTAGTGATGCATCTTCAACAACAATGCGGTCTAGAAGTTTAGTCACATTTCAATATAACTTACAGCTCTCCACCCCCATATAATGTAATAAAGGCTACTTTCCGGTTATCGTAAGGCATTTTTTTTATATTAGAAGCTCATCTTCTTTACTCGAAAATGTACTTCTGTTTACAAAGAGCTTTTGTCTGTCTTTACTTTTTGTATTATTCTACTCTCTCATTTTGAAAATCAACCCCAGGAGGGGTAGTGTGATGGAACTGGTAATATGAGGATAAACGCATAATTCTGCTCTTTGCCGAAGACAGAAAATATGTCAGTTACATGTGCATTATGAGATAAATAGATAGTGGCTGGGGTCACTAAGAGGTGCAAAAATATATTTAAATTATTATCAATCGTTCTTTTGGTTCAATTTTAGTTTGAAATAGTTATTAAATGTCCTGCAAATTTAGAATAACCAATAGTGTGACTGGAGCAGTGAGGGAGTTTCAACTCCACTAGTAAATAATAGGGGTATCTGTGTCTTCATTAGTTCATACAGTTGGCAAGATTAAAATGAGAATACAGAAAGTGAATTTATAAAGACATACGGCAACCAAGCGTTTGGTACGAATCATAGACATATAATTTATATGTCTATGGTACGAATCTAAAAGTTCCCTCACTAGTTGCTTGTAGTTCTCATCTATTTCTTCTCTAAAAATCTCCTGACTACGCTTACAAATGAGTTCCAAGCTCTGAGTTCCTGTCTGTTGAGTGTTTCTTTAAAATCTGCATCGTCAAGTAATTTTCTGATTTGAGGACCAATAAAAATACCTTGTTGAAGTTTAAAGTCACTTAATTGGGGGAAAAAGTTCTCTTAAGTATTTAAATCCTTCACTCTCTTTATTCATAGCCTTCACAAAATTTTTCATTAGCCCAAGAAATGTTATGTATTAGGACTTGTTGGATATTTTTTCAGTTAACAGGGAGGTATTAACAATATAAAAACAGTAGTGTGAACTATGTAACAAAAATTGTGTCAGTCAGTGTTATTCAGGGTAATACTGATGTCTTTTTGCAACCATGTATTTCATTTTTGTCTTCTAAATAAATTATAACACAGTTTCCTTACAAGTTCAAAATTTATTCTCAATTTTAATCCCTTTTATCCGACCATATATTATAAAGAGATCAGTTTTTATAAATATTTATCAATGGTCACAAGTTACAAATTACTATAGATTTATAGAACTGAAATTTCATGGAGTTATCTGGCCAATATAACAAGTCATAAATATAACAGTTTGATTCTGTATTAATGTTATTCAGAATTTATGTTTTTTAGGATATATTTGCCCATTATAATTGGGTTAGGAAAGTATTATAATGAGTGATGAGGGTGTTTTTGAAAAAATAACCAGTTCCTAGGATGCTGTCATCTTGGTAAAACTTGTTTGAAATATTGATATTAGTTTTGCTACTTCCTTATTTACTCCATAAAAGATCAACTGCTCTTCCGTTTTTGTACGTTCAAGAGTAGGGTTATTTTAGTGTCACGACAACCAATTTATCAACCAGATATTGAAATATACACAAAATATATTTACATGCTTTTGATTATATTTCTTGCAAATTTTTTTAACTATGGTTAACGGCATATTTTTTTGCAAATTATCAGGAGATTTAATATTTTGAATTATTTATTTAAATTATTTTCTTATCCTACCTATTCAGAATTTTAAGAATGACGATAAATTCCCTGAATTCTTATATTTCTTTTTCTTTGCTTCTTTTTACTTTATCGACATATCCTTGATGTGCCCTATGTTTTGGAGGTTAAAGACTTGTATATAAATATTTGTGATTTTTGACTATTTTGCGAATTTTACATTTATTTTTGTGTTAAATCAAACTTTTTCAAGAGTATATTAATTTGCATATAGTAAGTACAGTAGCGTGCTGAGCTTTTTGGGCAGGGAGGTACAGCATTCTTGGGGTTGTAAATAAGAAAAACTCAATTTATTTGGTCCTGAGGATGTTAATAAGAATTGCGAAACGTTGACTAAATTAAAGAAATAGTTATCTGGGTCACGACAATAGAGAGAGGCGTGGGGAGATCTTACGTCCCCTAGTCCCTCCCTGGACACGCCACTGCGTAAGTATACGTATTTATCAACTTAACCTATAGTGTACTGAATTAAACTCTCGCGGCAATAGTACTAATAATTGTTTATGACGCTTGTTATTGTTTCCTGAGAGACGTAATTCGAAAAGTTTCATGTTTTATTTATAAAGCTGGTAGAATTGTGCGGCGGGGCATAGGTATATGCATCATAATAGGTGTAATGAAAGCAATTAATAACAAAAGCAATGAGCTGTTGCAATTTATAACAATATACGCACAATTTACCCTATTAACTAGCTTGATGAACCAGCTTGGTTATCAAAAACTTACATCTATTGATGTAATACACGCATACTTAAAATAGTCTTTGAACGCAGTTAACGGATCTGGGTTTGCACCATCAGTACCATCACAAATTTGTCTTAATCTGGTAAAACCGGTATCTGACTTTAACACACGTGCGAACTTTTCTCTAACGGGCTCACTGTTTGCGTCACCTATAGAGTGTAGTAGTCAATTTACTTCGTCCACTATTTGCAGTGACTCCACTAACGACAACACACTGTTTTGTTAGTTGTGTATGGCGTCGTAATCCTTTTTAGTTCTTGTGAATAGTTTTTAAAGCTGTTTCAAAGGAAACATCTTCGAATTTTGTCTGGCTTTCCGTAATAGCTGCAGCCTCGTCAGGTTTGAATTGTGGTATCACAGCTTTTATTTCTTGTAAATATTCAGCATAATAAAAAGCTGCCTTCAACCATGTAGAAGGTTTATTAATGACGCAAGTGTACGCTGACAACAATAAACAATTGTTAATGGACATGATATAGTAGAGTAAGTCTTTGCAACTTATACCACAAGACAATACCATCTTCAGTTTTATTGGCTTTAGCGCAAATCTAGTTAGATTTGTTAATTTTTTTAATCATTTTATGGAGCCCAACATTATTCAAAAAAAAAAGATTGTGAGTTTAGATTTGCAGTTATTACAACTAATAAAAAATATGCGGGATATAGCCCACGTGACAATTGAGGCCCTTAATTTTTTCTGTTCGTACGCCCATGGTAACTAAATTAAATTATTTGTGATAAATCAAAAAGAAAAATTCTCATAAAATTCCTTTATTACTGTGACCGGTTTCGTGAACAAATTAATTACTTCACATCATCAGACACAGGAATTTTTATGATGATGTGAAGTAATTAATTTGTTCACGAAACCGGTCACAGTAATAAAGGAATTTTATGAGAATTTTTCTTTTTGATTTATCATGAACAATTACTCATATGGGATCAACCTACCTACGTTAAATTATTTGTTTTTTTATTTTTTTTTTTTTTAGATAAACTTCAAAATAATAATAGAACGGAGAAAGTCATGTTTGTTTTTGTAAGCATTGTCTAGTATTTGAACATATGTAAATACGATTTTGATTGCCACCAATTACAAATATGAAAATTTGCATTTTCAGACATGAATTTAATATTCATTAAAAGGGTGTTGAACATGACACTGACTACACCAACTACATAAAGATAGACATTAATAAGGTTAAAGCGGGTACGTCGTTGACAAGAGAAATAATCCAGTTTGTGCAAAATCCAGTCAGTTTCCCTTTTCGTGACAATATGTTTGTGTCAAATGGGATCAAAATGCTTGAAATTTTGGCACTAATATTTTCACATGCATGGGCACATTATTAGGAACACTATCACAATTTTATTTGTATTTTCTAATATGTTTTGAAATTTTTGTCGACTAACGACTAAAATAGTATTTTTTTTTCGTTTTGAATAAATACAAATTTAATTTTTTTTATTTTGTTACAGGTTAAATTAGTTTAAATAAAAATTATCTCTTTTTCCGAGAAAGACTAACGAAATTGTACAAAAATACCACCCTAAATAAAATTCCGATTTTTTTTAATTCTTAATTCTATAGAAATTTACTAATTCTGTGGCAGTTACCGTCGAATCATTGGTTGCCTACTAGTGATTACTAATAGATCAATTCTCAGTTAAATAATATTTTACCTAAAACAATTATAATTATAATTTTTGACTCTCTTTTTTTATAATTTTATGTACTGGTGGAAATATTTTCCTAGTTCTGATCTTATTTATATTTAATTCAGGTTTTAAACATTTGATTTTAGTTGACCGGAAATCTAAGTAGTGGATAAATTAATTCCTTTTTTTCTCATCGAAGTAATTTATTAAGTATTTGGTAATTAGATTATTTAAGATATGAGTTATGATTGTACTGTTCCTGTATTGTGTGTTTATATTACTATTAGGGTTTTTCTCCTATTTTATTTTCTTTAACTCTGATAATGTTCTTTGTTTTTCCGTTAACATCCTTACTGGTCCTGTTTCGTTTGAGGTGTTAAGATCATGGTAAATTTTTGAGCTGTGTTACATCAGTAAAATTTTGTGAAGTGTCCATTTAATTAGGAGTATTATTACTAAAAGTATTTAGGAATTGTAAAGAATATTTTCTGTTGAAAAAATTTGTCTAGTTTTGATGTTTCCTACAATTTTCATCTTGTTCAGATTATTCAACAGCTTGTTTAACCGCGATTTTAAGTAGAAGATTCTTATAGGGCACATTCACTTCCTTTCAGATCGTACAAATAAAATTAACCCTTAGACAAGTGATATAACTAGAGAAGCCTTCTACAGGGCGTAGAAGTGAGTACTGGAATTATGGTTGTCCTTTATGTTGTGTAATATTTTCTATTCTTGTCTTTTCAGAGCTTTTATTTTAGTTTATTTTATTATATTTTATTCCCTCCTCGTTTCGGCTTGGAACGATTTTGTATAGCCTGGTCCTGTTATGTAACAGTGGCCGTCAATCAGGGTTTTAAAAGTTATATAACAAGAAACCTCTTTTGGAGTATCTAGCCTTACCTCCTCGTGGACTCATAGCGTGCAGTCCATGATTTTCCTGTCACCGCTTCCGCACCTGGTACTCCTAGTTTGTCAGAAAAATCATCGAAAATACACCCTTCGCGCTGTAGGACCAGATTTTTATTTTGTATTATCCCTATAAAAAAGTGTATATTAATTATATAATAACTTGTATCGGCTAATGTGATCATATTCGATCTACAGAACTTTATTTTCGCATTATTATATACCATAAATTATTGCCTTCGATAGTACGTGTATCTGTAATTTGTTTAAATAATATACAGATTTTCATATGTAGAGAGTTATTCATTATAAACTACCCACACCTTATCATCATTATTATTGTCTATAGAAAAAAAAGTTTTGAATAAAAGTTGTGTGGTTATGACTGAATTTTGTTAGAATGCTATCAAGAGTACAGTAGCGTGCAGATTTCAGGGGGGTTACAAAAAAATAATATATTTTTTAAATAGGACCCTGTATATTATAAAGTTTTTGTTCCTGATTTCAAATATACCATATGTTACCCCTACCAATACCGTTTTTGAGTTATTAAACGTCGAATATCTTAGTTAAACTAGTTACTGTAAATATGGAAAAGTTTACATTAAAGTGAGCTATGAATTATTATGTTTGATAAGTGACATTTCTTTAATGAAATAATCAAAATGGTTTACAGTGAGGAAGAAAAAGTCCAAATATTTACTTGTTATATACAAAATAACAAAAATGAACGTGTAACAAAAAGAGCATATAGTGTGTTATATCCAAATCGTCCAACACAATCAGAAAATACGTTCAAAAATATTTACCGAAAAGTGAATAATACCTCAAATTTTAGTAGAAAAATGCGTGTAGTTCAAGCAAACCAGGAAGAACAGCTAGATATACTGCTTGATTTCGAAGGTAAGCCCATCCATATTTATTCGCGAATAGACTTTTTGACACATTATATTATCTTTTAGAAAATTCTGAATGTAGTATAAATAATGCAGTCGATCAATTAGGTAAAATTTAAATTAAAATCCAACGTACGTTAAAAAATAACAGCTACAGATCATATAAAATTTTACCCGTATAAGTTTTAACAAAGGCTCATAAAAGGAAAAGGCTGGACTTTTGCCGTCAGGCGATTCAAAATTTGGATGAAGATCCCGATTTTTTTACTAAAATATTATGGAATGATGATTCATCCTTTTCTACGGCAGGAGTTTTTAATTGAAAAAAATCGAAGGTCGTGGGAAAATAAGCACAACAGAAAAGGATTGGTAAAACACATGAAAGAATCAGGATGAAAAACTGTTAGCGTTTGGTGTGGAATTTTCAGAAACAAACTTGTTGGGCCTATATTTTATGATTATACTTTAACTGGAGTTACCTATCTGGAAATAATTATCCCAGAAGCAAAAAGTATTCTGTTGCAGAATTTTCCGGAAGCCGAACTTGATGATATGATTTGTATGCAGGATAGGGCAACTCCGCATAGTATCCTACCCATTCGAGATCATTTGAATAATGTATTCTCAATATGGATAGGGAATAATGGACCTATTAAATGGCCACCTAACAGTCCGAATTTGACCTCTATGGATTAATTTTTTTGGGGATTTCTAAAAGATATTGTCAATAATTATAATAATAGTATTCAGGTCATTAAAAACAGCATTCGACTTGAAATAAACAATCTGAATGTAAATAATGAAGCCACTTCCGGTGCAATTATAAATATAAAAAGACGTTATCAATTATGCATTGACAATAATGGTGGACACATCGAACAGCTTTTATGAGTTATCATTTATTTTTATTTAAATTTTCCAAATAAATCTTTGTTATCTATTTTGTATAAATATTTGGTTTTTTCTTCCACACTGTAAACTATTTTGATTATTTCATTAATGAAATGTCATTTATCAAACATAATAGTTGTCATTTTCATAGCTCACTTTAATAATGTTAACTTTTCCATATTTACAGTAACTAGTTTAACTAAGATATTCGACGCGTAATAACTCAAAAACCGTATATGGTAGGAGTAACATATGGTATATTTTTGAAATCAGGAATAAAGAATCGTTCCAAAAATTTATTAATATACAGGGTATCCCATTTAAGAAATATGTATTATTTTTTTGTATCCCCTGAAATCTGCACGCTACTGTACTTTTGATAGCATTTTAACAAAATCAGTCATAACCACACAACTTTTATTTAAAACTTTTTTCTATAGGCAATAATAACGATGATACGGGGTGGGTAATTTATAATGAATAACCCTGTACCATTCTTTTTGTGTCTGTATTTTAAACTCATAATTTTTTTTACTAATTATCATTAAATAGCTAATGATATTTTATATTCATTTTTTTTCTCTTTTACCAGTTAATATATTTCCAATGTAATCAGTTTAAAACATTACCACTTTTCTTACCCACTCCCCTGCCGACTAGTTTGACCGGAGTGCGTGGCTACCATCGCTGCTCACTAAAAACTATTTTTTTTTTTTGTTGCTGGCGGTCTGTTTCGTAATGGAAGAGTATATTATATTGTTAGGGCTAGCTCCAGTAATAATTTGCACTAGGATAAAACAAGCTGAATATTTCATCTAAACTTTTTTTGGAAATGATGGTATTTACAAAGAAAGAACCTCATTTTAAAATTTACGTTAATTTTAAGAACTCTTTTTTCGGTCTAAATAAGTTCATGTACTCAAAAGTAATCCTCACAAGGTACACATAATTTGTAGATTTTTTCCTATCCTTCCTTGTTCTAAATAGTTATTTATGCACCAAGAGCATGAAGAGGCGTTTATGGCCCACGGCGTGAAAATTAGAGACCAGAGTGTTAGTCGAGGGCTCTAACACGATAAGGGCCATAATCGCTGGTTGTGGTCAAGGTGTATACAAAATTTTAGGTACGACCAGTCTTAATTAATACATGATACATAAATATATGTTGGCAAATTCTCCATAAGAATTGTCAATCTGTTAAATTTTCACATTTCATAAAAATAACAATCGTATTGTCACACTGGCATGTAGGTATTTGATTTTGATTTTGTATTAAAGATAAATGCAAGTAAATAAAGATGACCATACTGTAATTTTATGACGAGAATCGTTTTACAATAAGTTTGTCGAAAGGTTTTGTGTGTCTTTTGAATTAGAAATGGAAAAGAATGAAAATTTATTTTCCTGTACCCCACCAGAAATTATCGAAGCTGCAAAGACCTCGACGTTGAACTTGTTGCTTCAGAAGTCAAAAACGTTGTATGAAAAATAAAGCAGAAGCCCTAAGCGGGCTGTAAAGTGTTTTATGGGCCGGCGCGTCGGACTGTAAAGTGATACTTTAAGCTCTCAAATCAAGTGTATAAAGTGACCAATTAAGAACGGTCGTACATAAAATATATAAATATAAAAAGTTTTGTGTTTTGGATAATTTACCACATCCCTGATACGCACACGCAATACCTATAGTCTTATTTGGTTTTAACACAATATGTTGAATTATTTACTAAACTCATTTATAATTACAGCAATTTATATTTCATTAAATCTACGCACTGATTGTGTAATTAACTTTATTCAACATTTCATTGTTTGTTTAATCTGTAGAGAACCAATTTTGCATTAACATGCTATAACAGTTGCCTACGCTTTGGCGTTTTTTCGCCTGTGTGCATGAGGTTAAAACAGTAATCTGCTAATTAACCGTATAATGAAGGTCTGGCTTATAGCCGACTAAAACTTGAAACGTGTTGATGTGGGAATTTTACGGTTGATTTTACGTTGCTGATGCCATTCATAAAGCTCACTTGAAAAGGGGATTAATATTTATACAGAGCTGTTTACTCTGCGGTCAGGTACACAAACGAAAAAGTATCTATCAAAAAGATGTAATTATTTCTTTCTGCTGATGGGTAGGAGGTTTTCCTATAGTATTTTCATATACATAATTGTAAATATACATACACACGGTGCAAGAAAATATAAATATTACAATAATACCCAATACATTACTCAAACATTAAACCTAATTTTTATCGCCTCGTTGCTAATTCCGAAATGGATATCAAATATTGCATGCCGGCATTTCCCTCATTTTTTTATTAACTTATTCGATAGTATTTGAAAATCTGACCTCACTTAATTTTTTTCCATTTTTTTTTTTTTTGTAAAAAAACGGTATAACAAAATTTTGAATTTTAATTTTCTGATGTCAAGCATCGAAAAAGTTGTTATTAATACTATTGCTGGGAGATAAATCTAGTTCGCAATAAGTAAGTACTTACATTTTATATATTTTTTGAAGATTACCAGTCGCGAAAAAAATTGATATAATACAAAAATGAATGTAGAAATTCGCGAAGTAATTCAAAATCATAAATATTTTTTTCAAGTAAACTATTAAAAGTAAAAAAAATAAACAAACAATAAAACAACACCGGTTGCGTATTATATCATTAGTCATTTAACTGGTGGGGATTGTGACTGATTTTGAAACTAAATAATTAATTTTTGTAATAATGCTAACAAATTTAAAATTATAATGGCTTATAAATATTAATTAATTACATATGTATATGTATAATGCATTAAAAAAAACAATTTTCAAAGTAGTTGCTGATGCCATCCATTAAGCTCACTTGAAAAGGGGATTAATATTTATACAGAGCTGTTTATTCTGTGGTCAGGTATACAAATGAAAAAGTATCTATCAAAAAGATGTAACTATTTCTTTCTGCTGATGGGTAGGTGGTTTTGCTACAATATTTTTATGTACATAATTGTAAATATACATACATAGGGTGTAAGTAACAAAAATATGTTATAAAATTACTGGCAGTTGTTGGTTAGCGAATGATGACAGTTTTAAATATTATGCCATGTTTAGTTGTTAAATATTTTTAAGAAACCAAAAATAAATGCCTGCTTCTTTTCACTTTGCCAAATAGAGTTAGATAATGCCGAAAATAAAAGTTGCTTGATGTATAGCTGTAGATATCTTTATACACAGTTCAAAATTAAACGGTGTTCACATTTACCACTAAAAATATTGTAAAAGTGGTGTGAAAATTTACACATTTTGGTGTAAAATCAAACACCATCCAATATTGTAAAAAGTACACTCATTTACTGAGTAAAACTTTCCATTTTTTGGATTAGAAATGATCTTAAATACTACAATTTCGTATACTATACACCATGCGTAATGTGATTTTAAGTTTCTGCGAATGCCTCAAATATCTGAAGTATAGTAATCAGCAATCAGTAACAGTTGATGATCTTGCAATACACAAAACCGTGTCTTGACTTAGTGCATTTGGTAGATATTTTATATATTATCTTCAGTGGCCGTTTATGAGCTGTGAACTGTAGAACACAAAGAGAAACAGAAAAATGAGAATAGCGATCAGAATACTTGCTATAGTTCCATTAATAAATTAAGAAAATATGATCATATAACTGAAGCTTTTTTAGATTTACAATGGTTAAAGTTAAATAACCTCTTTAAGTACCACTTCCTGGTTTTTGTACATTACCATCTAAATACTTCAACACCCAAATATTTAAGAGAAAAGCTTGTATCTCGGAAGTCAATTCACACCATTAATGTTCGCTTTCCATGATTGTTAACTATCTCAGCCATGTTTCGACGTTCCTTCACTTCACGCAGCGAATCTATAATTCGTTAAAAGTTGATATTAAGAGCTCATCTGCTACCTTATTTAGGAAAAAATTAAAAAAATATCTTAGTGTAGCTCAATAACACAAGAATTATATTTGAACCATTTATTAATTTCATGTTACATATTTTGTAAAATTTTTATCTAAATTGATATTTAGATTTAGAATCATGATTGGTTTGTTGAGGTAGTTACAGCAGGGGTGAGGGTGAATTTTTGTTATATTTTTTTTGTCTCTTTTTAAAAATAAATAAAGATGCTCTTACTAAATTTCGATAGGAGCCATGGTTTTGGAGTTATTTGTATTTTAATATTGCAATACAGGATAAGTATGCAATACTGGAAGGTAACTAACTACATATATACCTCTACAGTAATAATTCCACAATATTTTCAACTATTGTTTTGTAGAGCAATTTAAAATATCGCTTTACGTATGCGATTTAAGGACAAAAAAATGTATTTAGAATAATATTCTAATTAATACAACGAAGAAGGTTTAGTGCCATATCCCCCAAAAAGAAACAATTATGCAGCTACGGACACGTGTTTCGGAGTTATTGCCCCTCATCAGCGTACCGTAGCTAAGGAATTGGATCTAGGCTGATTTATTCCATCCTAGATCCAATTCCTTAGCTACGCTACGCTGATGAGGGGCAATAACTCCGAAACACGTGTCCGTAGCTGCATAATTGTTTCTTTTTGGGGGATAGACACTGAACCTTCTTTGTTTTATTTTGAACCCCAATAGATCTATCTTGTTTTATTCTAATTAATATTTTTTTAAATTTGTGTCTTAGTTCAGAAGATAATCAAGAAAAAAAATTGGTTATTTATAAACATTTGTTGTACTTACCTTTTTTTAAGGGGTTGTAGCTCCCTTATGAACTGATTTAAGGCAAATGTTTATATACAAAACTTACCTTATTTGTTCTAGTTCTATCTCCCCGTTGAAGGACTCAATTATGGGACATCCTGTATATTATCTATCATCACAGCAGATTTGATTGCCAAAAATACTGATAAATTCGTCTTTATTAAAATTATTAAAACACTAAAATACCTCATAATGTTTGTAATTTATATTAGAAAGCCTACCTAAACAGGAACAGTTAAGTGCATCTGTGCGAAGCAATTTATGAAAGCAAATGGGTTCCCTTGACAAAGATTTAACAACCCTTTCATCCCTTATCTAAAATTGCACATTTCCACCCCCTTTCATTCAATAGAAGCTAACATGTAATACAATTTATAGAATGGTTACATAGCCGTACACAAAATTTTATATCAGTATAAATTATATACCTTTAGTACTTTATTATAATAATTATAATGAACTATTACGCCCCTATTTGCTGTTAATTTGTAAAGTAGTCTAATTTATTTTACTATTATTTGACTCACTTAACTAGGAATTATATTTGTACAGAGCCTTCGTAAATGATCATAAACCACGTGATTAATTGGTACCTCTTAACTTGTGATTTTGTCTTTCAAATTACGGCAATACCTGATGAGAATTTTTGTACATACATATGTGTCTAATGGCACGACTCGACGAGCCGGTTAAAGAGAATTAATTAATCACGTGGTTGTCGATAATTTATGAAGATCCGTTATATATCTGGTTTAAATATGTTGGCTAGAGATTTAGAGACTTAACATTTGGTACAATTCTAAGAATTAGTTGTCTGATGATGGCTAAAATGAGTTTAAAATGTTGCATTAATTAATTAGTGGTAAATTCAGTGTAATCCTTAGGAATGGTCAAATTTCAAAAATTGCTAATTTATATATCTCTAAAAGGCGATAAAAGATCGAATGAAATCATTTTTTAACAAATTTAAGATACTCTCTAAAAAGCAATTTGGTTTTCGTGAGAAAACATCTACTCAAGATGCTATAGTAAAGTTAGTTGGAAAATTATATGACGCTATTGATTAAGGTTTTACGTCCATTTGTGTTTTTATTGACCTTGCTAAGGCATTTGATACGATAAGCCATAAAAAAAATATTAAGAAAAGTTTGGGATATAAGATTTAGGGGTAAAATTCACAATTTACTAACAAGTTATTTACACAATCGTTCCCAAGTAGTCAAAATAGGAGATACACTAAGTGATCCCAGAATCATTCTTTACGGTTCACCACAGGGAACGGTTCTGGGACCAATCTCATTTAGTATACATTTAAATTGTCTACTTACTCTACAGTTAGATGGCTTAATTGTTTCGTTTGCAAATGATACTGTAGTATTTTTCACTGCCCCAATCTGGGAAATGCTAAGGAAACTTGTAAGTAAAAATCTAAAAATAGTAAAAGATTGGCTATGAAAGCAACCTCCCACAGTTCACAGATCAGATAATTCAAAAAGCAACATACATAGAGTACCTTGGAGTGTTAACCGCTAACAGTCTATTATGGACTTATTCAGTCGCAATTATGTTACGGTGTGCTAGCATGGGGTGGGATAAATAAAACAAATCTAAATCCCTTTGAAAAGCTACGAAAACGATTTTTTTTAAATTATTTTTAAAAAAAGATTATTATTATTACCCAAACTACTGATTAGTGATTATATAATGAATCAGATTTATTAACTATAAGGAAATTACACTGCAAAGCTCTAATAATAAACTAATACAATTATTAAAAAAAAGAACAACTAGACAGCAGTTTATCCTTTATTTGTTTTACATTCTGGATGTGCCTTTGTCGCACACCCATATATGTATTGGTTTCTCCGGCATCCAGACGTGTTAGAATGCTTCCGTCTGCGAGCTGCGCATCTTTAGGGAATTCCCCGCATCCTCCTCTCATGAGGTGGACGACTGCACATTTGTCCAACCCGAACTCTATACCAATTGCCCGTGTGTATTCTTTGACCACCCTAAGAGTGTTTTGTAGTTAGCGCTCTTCGGAGACATAAAGTTTAAGGTCATCCATATTAAATAGATGGGTGACCTTATGCCTCCGATCGTTAGGTGGTCCTCATTGATATCCGCGTGTTTGGCGGAGCCCAAGAGACAACGGCAGTAATGAGATGCAGAAGAGGAGAGGACTCAGAGAGTCACCCTGGAAAACTCCTCTCCTAAATGCCACCTGCTCTGTTGTGACCCGCTGATGTTATGGTGAAGCAAGTCTTCCACAGCGGCAGCAACTGTTCTATGCATCTCACTACTGGAAGCTCCTCATCGACGACCACGTCAATTCTAGCCAGGTCTTGTGGCTCTAGGTTAGCTCTGGTGTTAAGGCAAACCCTCGTCCTTAAGTCTACATCAGTGAATCTACAGGATGTTCCCCATCAGATGTTAATTGCCCTAGTGACAATCCAGCAAACTGGATACTTGATCTCTCAGATGTTGTTGAGAGAAGGCGCGGTGTTCTGGGTGTATGATACACCATTGATCATGTCCACGCCATGTATTCCCTACTCTCAGGTTCACTGCTGTCGTAGCAGATCAGCAAGTCATCCTTTAGTTCCCTCGTTAACTAATACGTCCATGTCTATTGTGTATGTCGTCATCATTGAGACCTTCCGGTGTGGCTTTTTCAACCTGTCTCTGATCCCCATCCGCTTGGGGTCGATCGTGAGGAGCCCTTCCTCTGCGTGTCATTGGAACCAGAGTTTTTTTGGTATCAGGGTGGTTAGCCCTGATACCCCACAGCCGACATTAGTCAGACAGAGATTCCTTTTTCAATATCACACATTTGTCTCTGTCTGTCCAGAGTGCACCACGAGGAGGTTACCGTTATTGCCATTATTTATTATTATTGTAATCTAATATACACGTTCGGCAAATTTACGATTTGAGTGCGAATATCCTATCTAGCAAATATCAGCCTGTCTACGTATGCAATAAAAATGAATAGAAGACTATTCCGAAACGTCAACGATTAACATAGTTGATATTTAAGTTTAATTTTCGGATTAATCTTTTTTTAGGTGTGAGACATTTTTGGATAGGAATAAACATTTCCTACAAAAACCAACCTCTGATATTCTTTTGGTGCAGAGGTTCATTTTACAATTTTTTAAAATAATTTATCGGGTAGTGGCTTAATACCCAAACATCGTGAGAAAAAAATTCTGCCCATTTGCACCTAGACATACGTTGGCTTTTCTCACGATGTTTTTGTGCACGATTTTCAGGACACCCTGTACAACCGTATTTATTTCTATACTACAATACTGTAATAAGGAATTATTGAAACAGTTTTAGGTCTGCAAATGATTATTAACGCCCTCTAAACCATTTCTTATACATACCACTGATTGTTAACTATCAGATTCTGGAAAGGCCTTGATGGTCATTGTAGCTATGGCCTTCCCACATGATTGTCTTTGTTATGTCGTGTTTTTCATTTTATAAGTTGTTGAGCATTCAAGAAGTAAGCGACTTCTCACTCTTACTACTGAATACTACGCATACATAAATATATTATTAATTTGTTTGTGTTATTTTTAGATGTACTGTATAAATCATTCAACCATGAAACAAATTTTGTTTGTTTAACGCAGAAAAAAATACTTTAATTCTTTAGGTTGAGTTGACTGGATTTGATAATAAAGAGCCCGCAGCCGGAATGTATTGCCAAAAATGAAAACTTACATGCACGAATACTAATTTTTTTTAAAAAAAGTTTAAAATACAAATTTAGTATTTTTTATTTAGTGTTATTTTACAAAATATTGCTAACTTACAAAAAAATAAATAAACAAATAAAAAAAAGATCAGTTTTACTGCAATTTCAATTTACATATCTTAATCACAATAAAGTAATTGCTTCTGTTTTCGAATATTATCATGAATAAATGGTAAAGCTTTAAAAGCGATTTACAAGTTTATGAAAACGACACCATCTCCGATAAAAAACTTGCTTTTATGTGTACCAAAAAAGTATTTTTTTTATCAACAAATTTTTAAAAATGCTAAATTCAAAATTTTGTTAAAAGCGAAAATGTTTTCTTTCCATTTAAAAAATTCTATTTCCAAAATATTGAAAATTCATTCACATTATTTGATAATTATTACGGTAATAGTCACACGACACAGCTACATTGAAGACCACTCAACTCGGGAACTATCTCTTTTATCGTTTGGAGAGTGGTCTCATGGAGAGGAATAGAATTTAGTATTATTGCAATCATTGTTGTCTATTTGCTTTGCAAATATTGTATTAAATATTATTCAACTATTTATTTTCACATTTTTCACATTGATTTCAAATTCTATAATTCGATGAAACCTAATGACCTAATGTTTCGAATTATTGTAACCATATTTCTTATTCAAAGTAAAAAAAAACCAATAATTATCAAATAATGCTAATGAATGAATTTTTAGTATTTTGGAAATATATTTTATTTTTCGTTTTTAATCATATTTTGAATTTGATTTTTGGAATGATTCTGAACAACTTTTCTTAAAAAAATTTTTTCATTAGAAAGTTCCCAATATGATTCTGCATTTTTGGCTTTTATTTTTAATCCTAGTAGGCTACTTTTTTACCATATTTATTAGATAGAACATTTGAAACAACATGTTTCGAAAAAAGAAAAAATCCGTTATTATAAAAGCAAGAGGAAGAATTAGTTCATTATGTTGTTTTTATGAGATGCATTTTGCTTTGGTTACTATCAAACCAAATTTGTTACCTGGCAACTTTGAAGTCGGAAATTACCCTTCTCACATTCTCGACGTATGTCCTATATCAAAGTTAAATATGATAATTATACAGCAGTTTATATCTGGATAAATATGACGTATGTGATTAAACAGTCAAAATGAACAGAATTCAGCATTTTAACAATTTTTGGAATATGTATGATATAGACTGTTTTTACTTGAGGTACAATAATTCAGTAGATCTGGACAGTTTATTAGTAGGTTGCACTAAAGAAAACAAATTTTCTTCTCATCCAAACTTATACAGGGTAATTCAAAATGATTTATCCGATTTCAAATAGGTATAATTCCATACCTATCAACTGTGTAAATAACTTGGCATTCACCACAAGCAAGAAAAAAATCGAGTTTTAGGTCACTGCGAGATGACTCCACTGTCGCTATTACTCCCCGCCAGGGAGTCTGTAAGAAATTACAAAGTGGGACGCCGCCACATTGGCATTTGAATGGTAGCCGTTGCCTCAATGAAGTGTTCTCACGGGGTTGGATTGGTCGCAGTAAATTTCATGCCCTTCGGCCCCTTAGATCACCCGATCTTATACCGTGCGACATTTCATTTTGGAGTGCGTTAGGGAATAACCTGTCCCACCTAGCACTTTCTCATAGAAATAGCGACAGTGAAGCCATCTCGCGGTGGTCTTCTAAAATTCGGAGATTTCCCCTTCCATGTGGTGTATGCCAAGTTAATACGTAGTTACACGAAAACAGAATTATGCTCATCTGAAATCGATGAATCATATTGAATTACCCTGTATTACCAGATCTCTTAATAGTTCTTTGTAAGAAATGGGTTTTTTTTTTGTATTGAATTTTTTTATATTTGCTCGCTACATTTTTCACTTATGGCATACAAAATTAAACATATCTTGGGAAATCGTGAAAATAATAATATGAATTATGTAGTAGTAGTAGCTACTTATTTTACTAGGCAAGTAGGCCACAATGGGCCCTTTTTACCTAGGGACCTACAGTTTAGCGTGGACTCCGAACCACGGTCTTCGACTGTCAACTAACTCACCGCCTGGGCCTGCCCGCCTGCACCGCTAGCAGAGTGGCAAACCTCCTGGGTAGGTCTCTCCGACCCTCCACCCGGGCTTGCCACTCCGCCTGCATCAGGCTAGCGGCCTTCCCGGGATTGTCTGTTGACAGCCTACCGACTGTTAGACGAGCTATCGTTCATCCATCCAATTGCCGAACTCGATCAGTGCTGCTTAACTTCACTGATCGAATATCGGAAATTAAACGGATGTCCATACCTCATCCCCATATGAATTATGTAAATACAGAAATGAAATAAAAAAAAAGAAACAAATTAGCCGAATTTCTCCAAACAATTCCATATGTGGGGTTATTTTCTAATTCTAAACTTTCTAAATACATTCTTACTCCATATTGGGCCTTAATATATTTTTTCATGAAATTGTTTTTTTTTTCTCGATCACAGCAGAACTAACTTTTGAACTAAAATATATTAACAACCTACAATAAATACATAAGTATGTTTAACAATAAACAAAAATATTGTGGTATAGCCACTATGTAGATGAAATTAGTAACAGTAACTTTAGAAATTCAATTTCTTATAAATAAAAAGACCAGCATATTGTCTTATATTAGTGTTTTATTTCTAAGATGTATTCCTGGCATAAATTGCGTGAGTTCAAAATTCCCCATGATAAAAGCTCTTGTCCTATACAATATTCAATTCAGTGACCTAAAATGATAATGATAACTCATTCTAGATCAATAATGACCTTGAAGCGACAACCAAATCAAAAATTAAAAGCAGAAGGGTTCGTTCCGCATGTGTTAAACTACGCAACAACATGCAATGGACAGCTGCCTGGGGGTGTTTACCCCAAGTTCAGGTTCAGCAAGATGTTCATTGAGCTGCATATGCGTTTCAAATACGCCTACGCGTACCTCATAGTAATTAAAATAGTTTATTTTTCAAAATTACGTATATCACGTTGTAACTAAATGAACAAATAGACCACGAAATGATATAACGAAAATAACTATGAAATAATTTTTTGAACGTTTCAAAATAGCTAGATATTTGAGAATAAAATAATTTAGGTACGACTCGACTGGTCCTAATTGGTCACTTTATATGCTTGGTTTGAGGGTTTAAAGTATAACTCTACAGGCCTCTGTTCCGTAAAATACTTTATGTTAACCTGAACTGTAAATACTATTTAACAGTAATTATCATTTATTGGTAAAAATTTTCATAACTTTAATGTTTTCAAATATGCCTCGTATTTAAATGATTCACAACCAAATGGACAAATATTACTGTTAAATAATTTCCTAAACATATTTAATATGACTCATCTTAAATGACAATAACAGAATACTTGACTTAGTCCTATTTAACAAAAACTGTGCTGTTGAAAAATCCCTTGATCCCCTCGTTGGCGAAGATAGTCATCACCCAGCATTAGAAATTTCTTTTAAACTTAGTACTAGTGTTAATTTAAAGCAGAACTTTCCCATGAATTACAGCCAATGTTACAACTTTAGAAAAGCAAATTCTTTACTGTTATACGAATTAATTTCTAATATTGACCGGAGCTTTTTGTCAACTTTTACTAATGTTGAGGATGCTAGTATTATACCTATCTCTATGGTAAGTTATACAGCACGTTTTTGATCTTTGTGTTCCAAATTTACTTTAAATTCTAAGAAATGTTACTCCCCATGGTTTACGTATGAAATTATAAAAAATATCAAAACTAAAGCTAATCTCCTGCGTCAACATAAAAATAATGACCTAACTGCCCTCGACGACTTAAAAAATCTTACAGCTAATATAAAATCGGATATTGATATCTCATACAAGAACTACACTCATTCAGCTGAAAATAGCATTAAGCATGATCCAAATAAATTCTGGGTTTTTATAAAAAATAAAAAAGGATCTACTAGCATATCTAATAACATGTTTTATAATGATCAATTACTTTATAACCCTGAAGATATTTTAAACTCTTATGTCAATTTTTTTAGTAAATCTTTTTCTCCTATATCTGATGCATCCTTGAGCAATGGAGAGTCTACGTTTAGTTCACAGTTGTTTATGCATATTCCATAATGAAGTTTTTGTCGCATTGAAACAAATTAAACCCAAAATGACAACTCGTCCGGATGCAGTGCCTGCTTTTATCATAAGAAACTGTGTCTGCATTCTTGCTTCACCACTTAAAATCTTGTTTAATTTGTGTCTGAAAACTGGAAATATTGCAAAATTTGTCCCGTATATAAAAAAGGTGACAAACTTGTTATCACAAATGTTCGTCCAATCTCCATACTGTGTAATTTTTGCAAAGCTCTTGAATTTTTACAGCATAGTAATATTTACCGCAACATTAGTACCAGACTCTCACCTTACCAACACGGTTTCATGAAAGGTCGATCCACCACAACCAACCGCAATTCATTGCTGAATCAATAGATAAGCAGGCTCAAACTGACGTTATCTAGACAGATTTCCCCCAAGGCATTCGACAGACTCGATTATGGGATACTACTTAATAAGCTTAAAATGTTTGGTCTTTCTGACGCACAACTAACGCTTTTTGCATCTTATTTATCAAATAGGAAGCAATATGCAGTTTTCAATGGTTTCAGGTCTGTCGAGTACCTTGCAAAATCAGGAGTTCCGCAGGGATCTGTACTTGGGCCACTGTTATTTAACATATTCATCAATGACATAGTTGATCAGTTGGATGTCAATTATCTTCTTTATGCGGATGACTAAAAAATTTTTGGTGTAGTTCGAAGCACAAACGACTATGAACTAATCCAATACAACTTAGATAAAATTTCGAACTGGTGTCAGTTAAACAACTTACTCTTCAATCCTCTAAAATGCGATGTAATAATCACCGTCATCCACGTTAATATCGGTTACGCTGGCTTTTGGATATAAACTGAATAATGTGATTTTAGAGCGCCCTAATAACTTTCGTGATCTTGGTGTAACTTTTGATAGTAAACTCTTGTTCTTAAATCATATTGAAATCATTGTAGCTGAGGCATACAAAATGGATTTATAGCCCGTTGTAGTCGTGACTTTGCGGATACGAATACGGTAAAAATACTTTATATTTGTTTCGTTAGATCTAAACTTGAATACGCTGCGATTGTGTGGTATCCACACTATAATATACATACTGAAAATCTGGAATCCGTTCAGCGTAGATTACTCAAATTACTTAGCTTCAAATCTGACTGAGTATACCCGCCTATCGGTTTTCCACAACAAGAATTGCTTGATCGACATTCAATGTCCAGTCTTAAGCACAGACGTGAGTATCAGTCACAGCTATTTCTGTATAAAATAATAAATCATAAAATAGTCTGTCAAAATATTACTGAACAATTAAATTTCCATAGTCCTAGAACATCATCACGTGAAAACAAAACTTTTTATCTCTCCACCGCGCGCACAAACATACTTCACCATTCTCCCATATATACAATGTGCAATAATAATTTGCTTGGTAATAAATTGGATATATTTTTTTGTGGCCTTAATGACATTCGATCTATTTATTTGAAATAAGCAACTTTTTTTTCTGTTTACATTTTTTTTTGTCACTATGTGCTTTTAAATCAACATTTTACTTTGCTGTTTCTTTGCTTTCACGCATCCATACTTTTAATTATGTATATTCTGTTTTCTCACTAGTTTTCTTACCCTCCTGTTCTGTAGTTGGGTTTTTACCTGTAGAACAGTGTATAAATAAAATAAAATAAAAATAACACTTTTACCGATATATTTTGATTTTTGACGATACGTCTATTATTTTAACAATCACCACCAATACCCTTGCATATAAAAACACAGCTATCATTTAAAAGACGAGAATTTTGACAACTACCTTTATAAAGACCCAATGGACTGAGAAAGCTAGTGGGCAAAAACGGTTTTAAATTTAACAATAATAATACCTCACTGATATTAATAAGACTTGTTATCCGTTGCTATGAAAACATGGTTGCTTTCTAAAAATGCAACTAGATATTCACCTATACTAATAATCGTCATAAGAATTAACAAAATTTATTAGTTTATTCTCTCTCTTTTGGATGAAAAAAGTTTCAGTATAACATAAAACGTTGTACAACATTCGACCGATGTAAGGTTTAATATTACATATGGATAACTGAGCTCGCTATCACTCGCTCAGTATTTAACATTTTCGACTTCTGAACGACGCAGCCTCTGTCGCTTCAGTAACTTCTAGTGGAATACTGGCCACGCTGCCACAACCATACAATTTGAATATAGATAAATAGATAGTGGAATACAGGAGAATAAATTTTCATCCGCTTCAATTTCCAATTCAATTGAAAAACACAAAACACTTCGACAAAACGATTGTAAAACTGAGAACGATTATTGCAACAAAATTACAGTATGGCCACCTTTATTTATGTCAACGCTTAGATATTTGTATTTATGTTTAATTCAAATTCAAAATCAAATTCCTACCTGTCAGTGTGACAGTACGATTTTTTACTTTTATGGGCATCATGTAACACGCTTATTATAATACTTTCTCTTGAATTATTTGAAAAAACTCCCCTTTTTAATTTTTATTACTGAATTTTGCAGTTATTGTTCAATAAATTGAAAATGGTCACAAATAGTACGTATAAAAAATTTCCGTTTTTCAATCCTACATCACTACGTCCAAAAATATATAAGGTGTTCCATTTGAACAAATTGAGAAAACTATGTTCAAAAGGTTGTAAATTTAAAAAATCCTTTTTGGCCACCCTGTATACTTTTAGGAAATGAAAATGGCTGAGTGTCATCACACAGATGTCTCATAACTGGCACTAACAATTTTGTCTTAAAATCACTAGTTGTGATCGAAGTGATATTTTTAATATACACGTGTAAATGGTATAATTTCAACAAAAAAAAAATTATTGTCTCCAAGTGGTTGGGAGAAAGTCAATAATAATACAGGAGTGAAAGAAGGCCACAAAGATGTTTCAAAAAATATTCTGATATACATGGAATTTCATTTTAAAAAATGTTACTTGACGCTGTAAAATCGTCTTGATTCACCCTGTATATTCTAAAATAATTTTCGGTTATAGACTTTTCTGTCTAGTTTACTTATGTTTTTAAATCAAGTTTATAGCTATCATAGAACTCGAAATATCGAAGTCGGACGCACTATTGCCCCACCCTGATATTAATTATGCCTGGCCGTACATAAACTAGCGTTTATGGCCCTTATCATGTTAGAGCCCTCGATGCTCAAATTTTCACGCCGAGGGTCATAAACGCCTCTTTATGCCCTTGGTACATAAATAAGTATTATATGTTTAATATCAGTGGTTTTGTATAATTTATAAAACGTACAGATACTATAGTACAAATTTTAAGAAGAACATTTTTTAGATAAGTAAGATCACAGTTATATAAAACTTAGGAAATATTTCTCTACGAAAGTATTTTATTTCTAATTACTATTATGTATTATTGTGATTTTTGTAACTTAAATAAAAAATGTCATACCTTTTATCCAGTTTTCGTTGAGGTCTATTAATTAGTATCTAAGTTGGCTTTAGTGTTATAGTCACTCAAAAAAATTGAAATTTGCTATATAAACAATAATTCGATTAAGTGAAAGGGAAATAATGCAGATACTGTTGATACTTGGCTTTGCTGACAGAACCCGCACCCAAGCTGAAGTATATCAATTATACCATAAAACTTACCCTAATCGACCGCCTATTTCTCTATAACGGTTAGCAGAACTGAATGAATTGAATGCAAATTTAGGAACAGAGGACATGTCAGAGATGTATTAATGCGGCCGAAAAATATTCAACAATTTATTTATCCTTTGTAATTATGATTATATTTAGTGGCTCGTCAGTCGTATTTCTTTAATCTGTCAATGTCATTGTTATATTACCTTATATGTACCAGTTAATTACCTAAAAGACTTTGCCATCACTAAACTGCAGGAAAAGTAACAGCTAAAATGTGTAGCACTATTAATTAATTGCAACAAAAGCACAACTTTTCATTTCATTTAAAGCCCAAGTGACTAGATACGCACGATCTCACAAGGAGAGTGGGTTTTGAACGCCCAAGGAAAAGAAAGCAAACAAATTATAATAAACTGGACAAACCATTAGGCAACATCCTTTCGCCACTTCAATCAAAGCAGTAGAAGAGACTAACTTTCCTGCATCAGTTAAAACTGCAAGAAAAAATTAAGGGAGCAGAGTCTTTTTAATTGCGTGACTGTCAAAAAAGCCTAGATTAGCTGCTGCCTGCTGCCAATAAAGAAGGTAGAGTTAAATGCACTATTGGGCATGGATATCTGCTTAAGGCTTTCGTGAAATGCACATAGTAGGACGACGATTAAATAGACCAAGATATGTTGAGATAATCACGATGTTATGCATCCATCTGTTCAAGATGGTTAATGAATTTGTATTTCAACATGCAAGTTTGTAACACTTGATTTAGATACACCGATAATTTTCTAATAATTGTTTACTCTAAAATGTAATGCCCCATATAGATTGAGATATTTAAATTTCTCTTCATTTCAAAAAACGAATATTTCATAGAGGGAAATATCATCTCTATAAAATGCACTTATTGTTAGTGCATGAGCGTAGAAGGCGATTTTGACAGAAGATTACTATTTTGGTCAGAAATATTGGAATTGTTGATTTTGATGAACGGGGAACTTACAGTGGATGTTACAGACGTACACACGACATCCTCAGAAAGTGAATGTATGGGCAGGAATAGTAGGTCCAGTTCTAGGACCTTATCTATTTAATGAAACACTGACTGGACTTCATTATTTGTTTTCACAATTTTTAACAGATTCCCGCTTTAGTAGTTTTTTATCTGAATCAAGAAGATCCAAAATTCCTTCTTAACAATCTTTGGTATCAGCAAGACGGTGCCCCTCCTCTCTATATTTCCAGCGTTTGCCAATGCTTAGATCAAATGAATTATAGAGTGGCCTGCCTGGTTACCGGACCTAACTTCACTAGATTTTTTCTTATATTGTTACTTAAAAACTGAGATTTATAAAGATAGGCCTAACAATATAGAAGACAACGAATTCATCAAGAAACCTGTCTCATTGCGCCGTTACCAAGAGGTTAATGAGCCATATTTCGAGCAATAAATTTAGTTCATTATGCTTTGAATTTTTAATCTAATAAGAAGTTTTGCTTTGTGCAATTATCAAAAAAATTTTAAATTGCTATCACAAAAAATATGCT
Organism: Rhamnusium bicolor; assembly: GCA_029963845.1. Lineage (NCBI taxonomy): Eukaryota > Metazoa > Arthropoda > Insecta > Coleoptera > Cerambycidae > Rhamnusium > Rhamnusium bicolor. Next base: position 815,028 of record JANEYF010000831.1, read on the forward strand.
TTCTTTAATGGCGCAATTAAAATTATAGGTTGACTTTTAGAAAAATGTATTGGTGAGGGTGTAACTTTGACCAACATGGCCGTGAAAAAATCAAGACATTTCAAAAAGTGATATTTAAAGAATGACATTTGACCCGTTTAAGTGTTTTTTTTTTACGATTTTTTGTAAGAATTTTATCGAATTTATGCGTTAATTTAAGGTCACGCTGTATATATACTTAGTACTAATGAACAATTCATATAATCCACTGATGTCTATTGTGGTCTTTGTGAAGAAAAGTATATATTTAAATGATGAAAGGAATCATTGTGATTCAATGAAATGGAATTGACAGTTTCCATTGTAAAAGCTTCCGAGTATTTTGTTGGAGATTCACGCAAAGTTTTTGATTTAATGTGTCGTTTTCTCGCATGTATTCATTCAAATGTTTTGTGAAGCCAAAAATGCGGAAAGGGAGGTCAGGAAGTGGGTGGATACTTAAGAGTTATTAGGAATGTGGTAAAAAATAACACATGAAACGAATGCACGGGACACGAGCCACATAAATACAGCTGAAGCTTTTCTTAATTATTATTATATATATTTTTATAGTATAAGAACATAAATCATTTTGAAGTAACTACATAAATAAAATGCCTAATAGAATATAATAATTGAGGTATTCCGGAACTTTTCTATTTTAAAATATCAATTAATTTATCTAATATTGTTATTATTATATGTATTGGTACTGAGCAAAAAGCTTAATTGAGGGCCGGTTTATCAGTAGTTAATTAACAGTAACTTGAAGATAAACCAATAGACAATGTCTTTATTTATTACGGTATAATTCAAATTAAATCGGTATAATTACACCATATCTTTTAGTAATGAATTATAATTATTAATAAGGAAAATATAGTATCCAAAGAAACAACTATTGTTTCTTTACATATTATCTTCCAGTTAGAGTTAACTAAACATTGATAAACCAGTCCTAAGCATAGAATAAAACTGAAATGGTTTCACAGCGTCCTGCCGACTATTTTTTGAATGCATGAGAAGATATAGAGGTGTCCCATTTAAAACGAAACTCCTCAAAAAATTATGATTTTCATTTTTATTTGACATAAAACCCTCAGCTGTCATTGTTTCCCTCTTCTCTGTAGAGCCACTTTTCAAAAACTTCAAATGGGGAATGGGTCGAATGATACATTATTTGAAAGGTCTTTTAACCCTGTGATTTATTTTTGCAAATTGATCGAATCGAATGTTTCAGAAATGCTTTTATTCCCTAAGTGCTTAGAAAGGGCTAAATATGCATAGCATTAGTAGCTATTGTACTTTTTCCAATATTAAAATTAAGACAAATGAGAAAAATAGAAAAATTAAAATAAGTTCAAGTTTATTTCAATGTAAAAACAAAACACTTCTGCTCCATACATTTTAATTTATTTAAATGTTTTAATGATATATACAATTCGTATTATGTTGCTTAGGGCTAGTGCTAGCAAAACCGGGAAAAATTTTAACCGGTTAATCGGTTTCCTCAAAAACCGGTTTCCGATAAAATCGCATATCCAAATATAGATAAAACCGGTTAATCGGTTATCCGAAAACCGGTTAATCGATTATCCGAAAACCGGTTATTCGATTTTCAGAAAACCGGTTAATCGGTTTTCCGAAAAAAGTTTATTTCAAACTTATTTGCAACACCAAAAACGTCGGCTTCTTTGATCCCTTTACCGCCCTCAAAGAAGCCGACAGTTATGTTGCAAATAAGTTTGAAATAAACCATATATTGTCTATAGTTATTTATTTGTGGCATCCTATAATGTTTCTTCTCACTTTCTTTGGGTATTAAGCCACTGTCCTATAAATTATTAAAAAAATATATATTAAGTAAACTTCTGCGCCAAAAGGATTATTCTATGAAAACATATAAACAGAAAACTGCATGTCATGTTTGAAATTGCTAAAAAGTAAATAAAAGAAATTTTTCTCTAATTTTGAGAACGGAATCAGAGTATTCCGCTACCTCCCGATCTGTAATTCTATATAAATATTGCATAATAAGATACGAAACGTTGAAGTTGAAAAACTGCAAAGAAAATAATGCAAATGATTGTTCTTCCTGGTTTTATTTAGAGCACGCTCACGGCGCACGCCATGCATGGATCATGTCATAACGAAAGTCTAGCTAGACTATTAAGGACCGGTCTTTTCACCTATGGGTAAGTTACTGTTAACTAACTAGAAGATTAGAATTGATTTTACTCCAAAATTTTATTTATGACTACATTCACATTCTAATCAATTAGTTAGCAGTTTTTCAAATAATCCGTTATCCGATTAAAAATGTTCGTTCTAAGTATGATATGGAATTGATAACTGGTTCGGTTAACAATAAAAATACAATCGTATACATACTGTCACCCATAAAGAAATTCAAATAGATTTACTTGGATATCTCGAAGGTGACCGTGCTGAAAATAAAAGTGTTAGTTGTCTCAAAACTATGGAGTAGGTACCTAGTACTAGTGTTCATTGAATTCTTAGACATGTCCTTCATTTAAAATTAAACTTTCACAAGAGTTGAACAAGGATGACAATGTTCGTCGAAGATTAAAGGAGCTGTCAATAGATTTAACTCTAGATATTGATGTGACGAAAACTATAGGTAGTATCATAACCAAAGACCGCAAAAATCATCGTTTTTTTTTTATTCGGCATAATTTAAATGGAGAAGTGTATCTCAATTTATTAGAAAATGATATAGGTCCTATGATTACCCAAATTTTTGAGGACTATGACAATATTTTTGAAAATGAGCTATTCTTCCAAGAGGAGGGGGCTCCATTAAATTATGCAGTACCATTGAAGGAATATTTGGACCAAACATTTCTCAATAGATGAATCGGTAGAAGAGATTCAATTTATTGGTCGAGTCCTCAGATTTGACGCCGAATTTCTTGCTATGAAGACAAATTGAAATCAAAGTTTATATTACTAAGTCTGACAATTTAGAGGAGTTGAGAGCACGAATCGTGCAGGAATGTTGTGGATTAACACCACAGATGTTGCAAACATTTCGTGAAAAAATTTTCAACAACGTTTGTATTAATGTATGGAACTTGTTGGTGAACATGTTGAACAGTTAATTAACTATCTGTATTATTTAACATTGTTTCGTTCATAAATTGAATTTGTTTTCTTTTTTTCGTTAATTTTTATAAGAAAGTATAAAAGCGTTATTTTGCTAACGACAATACAAATCTTCAAAATATTACTTTTATAGCTGTGTTCAATATTTTCTTTTTTAATTAAAAAAAAACTAAACACATGTACCTACCAAGGAGGTATTTAGCATCTTAAAATTCGATGTTTAATTATTTATATGATAAAACCGGCATATATCATTGTCCATAATTTCTGTCGGGCGTTTCTCAAAAAGATAAATCCTTTCACACAAAAGAACAAAGTGGATATTCAAGCATGTATGCATTTACACGATTACAATAATTAAAAAAAGTATCACGTATTGGTCGGTTGTCGAAAAGCTGCGAAGTTCATTGTCCGTTCGTTGTTCTTTAAGAGTAATGACCGTCCAACAGCGACCAAAGACCCAAGTCACCTTTGGAAGCCTTTAGAACATCTGCAAATGCACTGTAAAACACTACGTGGCATGGCAGTCCCGGTGGGGCGATATTTTTTGCAGAACATAAAATTATGGTGTGTAATTTTTTTTAAGACCAATTGATTTAATGCAAGATTTTTTTGGGTTTGAGGTCGAGGATGATAATAAATATACTGAAACGTTGGTAAGTTAATTAAACAGGACCTCAAATCCAAAAAAAATCTGGCATAAAAATGTCCTTCAGTTATAATTACATTTAACAAAATGCACAGAAATTTTAATATATCCAAGTATGTACGTATACAGTATGTAACAAAAACATGAATTAACTTAATTGTTTTCGTTCAGATAAGGATTTCAGATTATAGACACTAAATCGACATTCAAATTTTAAAAAATAACGCTTTTAGGGCCTCTAACTGGTCAAGTAATTTGTAGTTTCTTATAATATACACATTTTAATTATCTTGTCGTTATTCTTGCGAAATCTAACTCGAATTTTGCAGGGTGTTTCCCTAGTATGGTGCCTACTTAAAATAATAAAACTTTGGTTTTCATCGCTTTTTGTGAAAACTGCTACACTTACGAAAAATATTCAAGATCAAGAAACTTTCCTTTTAAATTTCCTGTTGTATGGCCAATTATCAAATTGGTCCATACGAAAAAAAGGTTATGTTAGAAAAACCTTCCTAGGTTCCCTATATGTAAACCCACCTTGAAAATAAAGTTCATAGAATATTTTTTGTTTAAAATCGTCCAAGGAATCACCTCTTGATGTTTTCGACATCACTTAAGAAACATCCCGTATATCTAGTATCTTCTTTTTGTAAAGAAAAGTACTCTAATTTTATCTAATCTATTTACTGAAATTGTACCAAATACTTTAAAAAAAGGAACGTAGAAAAAAACAGTTATTCCGACGAATACGAAAAGTAGAGATGCAAAATGATAACCTAGGGGGAATTTGTATGGAGAAGAAGAAGACGACGACGACGAAGGAGAAGAAGACGAAGAAGGAGAAGAAGAAGACGACGAAGAAGAAATCTCATGAACAGGAATTAAATCTTTCCCATCTTTGTAATAAGCATTTGTCTTTATTTTTTCAGGAAATTTTAAATTTGCTTACTTGTAATACTTACTACCAAGTTTAATAATAATAATAATAATATTAATAATAATGTTTTACGATATATTTTGTTTTTCATAAAATCATGGGGAAATGGATAATTTTTATTGACCTTTGATTTTAATAGTATTAACTGTTAATTTTTTAAGTGAGTTGCTAGGAGGAAATTTTAATTATATATTTAGGGTTAAATCTTGTAAATGGTTTATAAGCAAGTTGATAAGATAACTTTTGTTGAAAATCTGGAAGATTTTACTATTTGATCCAATGTTTTAAATCGACCCAAAATATCAATAGAAAAATTAAGGAAAAAAACTTTAATAAGGAAAAATCATAGAGTAGTGGAAAATATGTCTAAGAAAAGTGAAGAAATTTTAAGACATAAATTCTAAAATCATTTTAATGTAATTTCTTAAATTTTTAGAATCGTCATTTTCGGATGTGGTAAATTTCGTCTTGCCGAAGTGGGCAAACATGAAAAATTGTCCAAGTTTTAAATTTAATTTCATATTTATGTTTTTCCAAATTTATCCAAAACAACCAAAATTAACATCGGTATCGCACCAGTTATGAATTTCTTAGATAATCATATATCAAACATAAATTAATAATTAATATGTTTAATGAAACTCATATATCAAATATGACAATATTTCTGATGAATCACCTGTTATAACATCATATGATACTATCGAATCCTTTTTACATATTGATTTAACTAATTTAATCACTCGGTAAAAAGTTGTTATAAAATTACTATACATATTTTTTCGCAAATATTATAATTTCTGTCTTAAAATTTCGACCTCAACTTTGGCAGATATGTAAAATACCATATTAGAATTCATAGGGCCATATGCATTATACAGTGTGTTTGCTGGAGTCGTGCAAATTTATATATTTTAGATAAACTACGTCAAATATAATAGGTGTTTTCTTGAACCGAGGTAACTTGTAACTTACTGTATTATAGCGGCCCTAGACGTGTATTCGGCGAACATTCAGTATGCGGGATTCTTCACGTAGCGTGTGGGAGGCCAACTTCGCCGAACGTCCATTTCATTCCCCACGGATTTTTGGCAAATTGGTGTGAAGCAAAGGAAGGTGAACCCCACTCCATATGCCTTCAGTAAAGCTCTCACATAATTCGCTAGGGCTTGCGAAGGGTTTCTTCCGTTTTTAATTCAATTGTACCACACCAGTGCTGGAGAGGTGTTGTGAGTTTCATTCAATGGAAAATACTAAACGTTAACAACGCCGCTGCACGCGGGCTGAAAAGTCACACCGAAATTTGCCGAAGGGATTCCAAACCGAACATTCGCCAAACCACCAAATAGTGTGGGAGGTATAGCGAATGCCTAAGTAAATACACTATCATTCGCTTATTCGCCGAATACACGCTTCGTCTGGAGCCGTCTTTAGAGTAAAATGTCGACGCGGTGTGCTTCCAGTTAAACCACCCAGGTTCAAAACAAGGGTTGGACCAAGCCGATGAGGCATAGTACTGCTCGTCTCACCATCTTTCATAAGGGATGTAAAATTGTAAGTAATATGTATGTACAATGCGAACAGGTTAAAGATATTTACCCCACGATAAAGTGGGGTTCGGCAAAATTTCCAGGTTGACGGTGCGAGTGCAAAGCTTATCTTCTAGCGTTGGTGATTGGCTTTGGTAGTGGAAATAGGCAGATGTTAAATAAATAGTCGAATGTCCGCAACGTCGATTGCAACAATGGGGATGTCCCACTATATTAAAAGTTGGATTTCTTTTTATTGTATATGATTCTATACTATTTATGTAATCAATATCTATCGGATTAAGATGGGGATGAACTGTCGATGCCTTAGATGTGGTTCGGACTCCACAATAAACTGTAAGGCCTCGTCTCTCTTTACTCAACACAAAATCCTGGGATTTTTTTGGGAGTAACTTCGGTGACTTGAAAGATGGCTAAGGAAACATTTTAAGAAAACATTTTAAATATCCATAAGTGGTTGGATTTAAAAACAAAATTTAACTACAAAAAAAATTGTAAAATTTATAAAATGTTTAAAATTGCCGCCAATTAATCAACCAACGACATAATGCGCCCTGTGATATGGTCGAACCTTTATTGCCATATTTTCTTTATTTAAGTATTGTTTTGGTAGCAGAAAACTCTTTAAGAATATTTGTAATTTTGAACAATTTCGTGAATTTGTACATTAGTTTTTGTATTATATCAAACATTTTCAAGACTATTTTAATTTGGATACAAAATAAATGGTAAGTATTTACGTATTTCTGCCTATTATATACATATAAGTATTTTCAAAAATTGTGCATTTTTTGGTCGTTTTATTTTGATTCCACTGAATAAAGTGCGAAGAAAATGATTCTGTTATTGATTTACTATTGCTATCCATTATTTATCATTTAAGTTCTTTTTTAAAACAGTAAAATTTTTTACGACTTTTTAATAAAATGCACGCTACAATACTATTTAAATAAAATCATCATAATTAGTTGGAAGTTAAAAATAAATAAGAAAAATTATAACAATTAATGTTTTCCATCATCAATTCCATAACATCAACTGAGAATAAATCTATAACATAACCTAACTTATTCGATTTCTGCTGATTTTTTTTTTTAATATTTAAATGTCGAGATTTTAAAACAGGTACATATAAAATTTTCTCTTCGTACTAAGTTAAAAAAAAGTTCTATGCGAATGAATTTGTAATTGTATTTATAATTGAATAAGTAATCAGTAACCACCAATCACGTTTTCAAACAAAACGTAAAGCTGGCAATACCGCGGTACCGTCTTCGCTTTCACTGGCTGTTTGTGTTTGGCGCCAAACTTAGTCGGATGACGTCATAAGACTGAAATTCTGTTATTTTTTTTAACCCCTTTCCTGGACTCAAAAAAATCCGGAAAAATCTGTGAGCTCATATTTATAAATACTATCGAATAAGCAAATAAAAAAATGTTGCCCATTACTGATGATGTGTGAATTTTCATCAGAAGACTATTAACGAAAAAAATATGTTCCTGTAAATTTTATAATTCGGCGCCTATGCCAGTCACGTATCTTATCGCGATTTTGTTAAGGATCTTTCTGCTTGCACAGACAGATTTGCCCATTAAACTAAATTGTTATACAGTACATCTGGACATTTTGGGCACGTAAAATTATATAGGAGAGCTGAAGAGGCTCAGTCATAATTTTGTGTAGTAGTTTTTAATTCATTTTGTTTGGTATATGTTTCATTATCTTTTATCCAAACTATAAAATTTTAGGCCAATCGAGTTAGTTCAGACGGTGTTCTTAATTACGTTTGTAATGACTAATAATCACAAAATTCTGTAAAAAAATATGTTTACTTTTGATTTATAGTTTTGCTTGAAATCGCTATTTTCTGGTAAATCTTCCAAACATGTAAAGCGAGATAGGTAAAAAGATACGAAAAGTTATATAACATCACCAGCATTTTTTTAAATAGTATTAGTATATTTCTGCAGATTTTGTTGAAACTTTTTTTGAAAATAACCATATACGGTTTGAAGAGTCTATCTTCAGTGTTAATTTATATATAGGGTGAGCAAAGAGTGAAAGATTTTAACATTATGCTTTTGCTAAAAAAAATTTAGAGTGGAGGAACTTCATTTGTTTTTAAAAAATTTAGTTATCAATACAACTTTTTATAATACAAGGATTATCAAAGAGATCGTTTTATTTTCTAAATTAAAAATTGAATGTTATCCCAATCGTTGTGTTGCTGATAGTATTTTATAGAAAAGTTTTGCATAAAATAATTTTATAGTTGTTTGACATTTAGTAAAATAAATACATGAATTGTATTATGTTATGTTGAACAATATATTACAGTTTAATCAATTGTTTGAGTGCAACGTTTGCTTAATGTCCAAACTACTTCTTCGCACAGTTCATTTCAGCCTAGTTTGTGGCCGCCCAAAACCGCATCATCAGCGGATCGGCTCTTGGCGCAAACACAACGTGGGTGAAGTCAAAACATTGGCCGTGCGGAAGAAAAGAAGGGAGCTGAGGTGGCAGTCGGTTGAAGTATTACGTATTGTACAGAGATAGGTGGTTGTCATTAAACTTAATTAGTCGATTTACCTCTTTTATTTATCTTATAAAGCTGTCGCCTTTATCTCAGAAGTGGGATAGGGGTGGTTTTTTATTGTACAATCACCCTACAGAAAACACGGCCGGTTGTGCAAGTGACATTGAAATTACCTAATATCAAACTGCACGGTGTGAGTGTGCTGTGGCGTAGTGGTAACGTTCATGTTTCATAGGCACCCGAGGCTTCATCAGGCTCAAAGCGCATAAAACTGCAGTGGCAGGAGATGTTAATTAATTTAGTAGCAGCACAACAACAGCTAACGGAGCTAATTCGCCAAACAAAGATGGCGACGTCCCCAACGCCAACGCCCAACACTTCCGTAGCAGAGAATTTAAGCGCGCATGCCCCAGTGTCTGTGCATGTGCACTCGTTATTCAAGCTAACCAGCTACGATCCTGATAAAAGTACCTATTCAATTGAGGAATGGTTGGACGACGCTACGAAGCTCAAGGACGAATTAAACGTAAGCGACATTTTGATGATAGTAAAAGCTGGCGAAGCGCAGAAGAATAGAGCACACCGTTATTATTATGACTGGCGACAAGATGGCGGCAGAACAGCAGACAGTGTGACGACCTTGGTGTCAAAAATATAGAAGAGCAGGGCGAACATGAGACATTGTCTAGTTAAGCTCCTAAACGGTTAAAAGTGCAGTGACTCGAAACGTTACTATTCTTAATGGCGATGCAGTAAGTGCAGTTAGCATTGTTATCTCACCAATTCAATATGGCACCCGAGCTAACGCCTCGTAGTTGAGATTCACCGTAGCAGATAATGTGACTGCGCAAGCGTCAACATCAGCAGCTACATCATTCCAATTGGCAGACTTTAATCCGGATACCAAGCTACGTGATAGAGGAATGGTTTGACGTAGCCACAAAATTCAAGGAAGAACGCTGTGTGGGCGATGTGCTGATGATAGCGAAAGCTAGGGAAGCATTGAAAGGCAGAGCCCATCTTTGTTATTATGACATCACAGGCTTCACGATTAATCGAGGTCGAGGTCGTCAATACACCCAAAAATAAGAGCTTCAAAGGTTCATAACAAACAATAAAAATGAATTTGCACTCATTACAAAAAGATAGGAAACATGGAGAAAAATTGTTGGTATAAGCAATGTTTATAGTTTATAGACTCTTGTATAAGCATGGTAAAACGAAAACAATATAAAGCAATGAGTTTCACATTTGACAATAGTGTTGGCATATCAATTCTGAGTGAATCAGCTGTTGTTCGGCTCAATGCAGTAATCAAGAAAGAAATGTGGATTATGTCAGAGTTTGGAGCGAAAATAGTTTACTGTATCGGCACGTGCGAAGTGTTTTACCGACTGCAACAATGGATATTTTATTTACAATCATACTTGATGATGCAGTTCCTGGAAACTTAGATGTAATTATTGGCTGGGATGTTATTTGCCGACGTCATGTATGAGTGGAAAAAGGCACTAACGATTTGGAACTTCTCCATGACCTACTCAACATACGTAAAGTGCTAACATGGACAACCTTCAATAGTTTAACAAATATAAACATGTCAGGAGCAGACGAGCCGACGATGTTGAAATTAAAGGAACCACTCATACTCATAAATTATAGTTAAAACAACATTAACATTAAGTTTGAGACAAATCCAAGATTACCAGCAACTCAGCAGTTTTTGGCAGACGCAGCGACGACTGTGCTGACCCTGACGAGGCCGTTGTCAAGCACAAATACAGACAGCATACCTATATCATCGAAAAAAAGGGAGCTAAGCAATTTGATGTCTCGTTACACAGCCAATTATTTTCAGGTGGATATTTAGTTGCTATAGAGGGTCCAAAGTTAGCGAGTGGAGGAAAATTAAAACAGAAATATAATGGACCATACACTATTCTAAAAATCCTTCCAAACGAGCGCTGTCTCGTGTGTAAGAAAGGTAGGCGTAGCACGGTGGCAGCACACGAACAGCTGTGTTTTGGCCCACAAACGCAAAATAAACGAATCCGAGGTTAACGTAAGTACTGTAATAATAAGCTTGATACTAATTATCATTGTATGCCTGTATACCAGTGATCGATCTGAATCGTACTGAATGTGGGTATGAAAGTGTCTCTAATTAAATCTTTGCATTTTAATTTGTCCGATGATCAGTTTGTTCTTAGAGCTTGTAATTGGTGACATAGATGACGTTCAGGTAAAAAAAAAACTGCTGCTTTTAAAAGTAATGTAAGTTTTATTGCTGATTTATTGGTTTTGCTGAATAACTTTGAAATATTCAAACCTGAATCTAGCAACAATTTTAAACGGGTTTATTCATTTGAAGGAGGAACGAAACTATGTTTTGCCTGTCTTAAACCAGGGCATATAAGTCGAAATTGTGAAAAAAAAAAATTGGAATTTGAAAAATTAAGACATGATAAATTTTAAATTTAAAAATCACTTGTGGTTTCGCAGAAAAATCTGCCATGATTTAAAAGAAAAAAATAACGGGATGAGTAATAAATGTTCACGAAAGTTTATTATTTTTCTCTAGAACTGAACAATGATTTTGTACTAATTTTAGAATTCAAAATATAATAGTGTTTATAGATACTGGTTCCGAGTGGCAGTACCACAATTAAATGAAAGTCTAGCAGTTATCCTGTACAAAAATTAAATTAAATTACAATATGTCATTGTGGCAATTCCACAAGTAAATAGAAAAGCAAAAAAACAGGTTGAAGACCATACTGTGGCAATCCACAATATGCAAAAGAAAGATGTGGCAAATCCACATTGTATGATAACAAAAAGGTATTATTAGATCATGCCTGAATTGTATTTATTACAAGACATCCTCGGGGAGGAAACCGGGATAGTTACATCCCATAGAAAAAGTAACGATACCCTTCCATACCATACACCTGGATCATCTGGGTCCATTCGTCAAATCCCGGAAGCGCAATACCCATTTACTAGTAGCAGTTGACGGATTTATAAATTTTCTGTAATTGAACCTGTACGAAGCACCAAAGCAAAATATGTAATTCGAGTACTGGAAGATATAAATATATTTGGGGTACCTGCTCGAATTATATCTGATCGAGGCAGTGCTTATATCTCGATCACTCAAAACATTCTGTACGGAATACGGAATAAAGCATGTTCTCAATGCAGTCGCCACGCCTCGGGCGAATGGACAGTGCGAACGATTTAATCGCATTATACTTAGTTCGTTAGCGACTATGAGCGGGGGGTGTGAAGATGATCAATGGGATTTACATGTAACAGCTGTGCAAAGAGGGTTAAATGGGATCGTACATCGAGTGCTAGGTAAAACACCATCAGAGGTATTGTTTGGGTGTCGACTTAAAAGTGTTGCAGAATCAATTTTGTTAAACGAATTGCAAGATAAGTTCGACAGAGTAGATCTTTCCACTTTACGTGGTGAAATTACGAGTAGGATTACTGCCGACCAAGGTCAACAAAAGGCTCGCTACGATAGCAAGCGCTCGAAACCCAAGAGTTACCAAGTAGGGGACCTAGTTATGGTGGCAAAAACCGATTTCCCTGCCATGGGAGAGAGTAGGAAACTTTTACCAAAGTTCAAAGGGCCATACCGTGTTACTGCCAAACTCCCAAATGATAGGTATGCCGCCTTGGCGGTTTCTGAGAAGTACCGAAAGTGTCCGATTGTCGTAAGTGTCGACAAGATGAAGTCTTGGGTAACTATGTCAGATGTGGTAAGCACTTTGTTTACATGTAAAATGTTGAAGCATGTTGATGTTAAATGTTGTTAAAAATGTTAAAATGCGTTAGGCATCGAAACAATACGAACATAGAAATATTCTAAACTTATGAGAAATTATGCGAAGTCGTGAAGCGTCAATGCACGATATGTTGAGCAAAATATTGCGAGATACTCCGCACTTGGTAACGCACGGAAAGTTTGATGTGTTCGATGCCAAGTAATAGTATAAAACATTCGATGCTCGTTTCTTTTGAAAAAAAAATATATGTCAAACAGCTTAAACACAGTAACGTGTCGGCATTGCTGTCGAGAAGCATTCGATGCAAAGGGGTAATGAAGATGATGAGTGGGACTTACAGGTAAAAATTGTGCAAAGAGGACAGAATACCACATTGCACCGAACCTTGGGAACCACACTTTCTGAAATGTTGTATGGATGTAAACCGCTTAGTTTTCCAGAATCCATAATTCTGAAGGAACTGCAAGATCAGTTAAATCGTGCAGACTTAACGACTCTTAGGAGAGATGTTCAAAATAGGCTTACTGAAGATGAAGTAAGACAACAAAAATATTTTGATGTGAAGCGATCAAGGCAAGAGACTACAAGGTCGGCGATCTAGTAATGATTGCGAAAACCGATATGGCCGCCACCGGTGAGAGTAAGAAATTGCAACCTAAGTTTAAAGGGCCGTTCAGAGTAACAGCAAGTCTGGCAAACGACCGATATGCAGTAATTCAAGTGTCTGAAAGGTATCGTAAATGCACCATTGTTGTTTGTACAGACAAGATGAAGCCCTGGGTCATTCTAAAGGACGATGAACCGTCACTCTCTAGTGGTGCAGTATGAACTACATTGAATTTCTCATATGTAAAGTAATTCAGCTCGAGACATATGAGACAGTATAAAATTCGCTGTATAGAATTGTATACGTTTTATTAAGAAACGCTATGATAAGTGCTCGATGCATAGAAAGGTACCTAAATGCAAAGCTCTCGAAAACATAGCAGTGTCATGCAAATGTAAAATGTTCATAGTATGTCGGCTGGACAGTCCATAAAATTTGTAATAGGCGGGACTCACTAGAAAACATGCTAGAACATTCGAATCATTTGTGTTACTCCCTGTATATGCTAAATATTCGATCATGTATAACGAGGTGCACTGTAAACATGAAAATATTCGATGCATAGGGGGCAAGCTATTCCTTGTAAACTGTTCGGGGTGCACTAAAACAGTCGAAACAGGATAGCCGTTTATTTTTCGTTGTATCGATACCAGAAATGGTATAAAATGCTAACGCACTATTATTGTAAATCTCTAAAATGAGTTTCAATGTCTAGGTCATGTGGGGCTTGAGGACAATCCCTGAGTCAGGAAGGCCGACTGTGGCCGCCCAAAACCGCATCATCAGCGGATCGGCTCTTGGCGCAAACACAACGTGGGTGAAGTCAAAACATTGGCCGTGCGGAAGAAAAGAAGGGAGCTGAGGTGGCAGTCGGTTGAAGTATTACGTATTGTACAGAGATAGGTGGTTGTCATTAAACTTAATTAGTCGATTTACCTCTTTTATTTATCTTATAAAGCTGTCGCCTTTAAGTTAGGAAATGGTAAAATAATGGATCACTTTTAAATGGAAAACCTGGAGGACCTCTGCGTGTAACCCAGAAACTGAAAGAGTAAGAGAAGCTATTATTCGTAGTCCAAAACGATGAGTTAGTAAACATGCGTCAGCATTAAATTTATCAGAAGTAAATACACAATATAAATGTTGAAGAAAATTATATTCCATCTAAGGTTACAGCAGAGCGGATATTCACTGATAATGACAATCCACATCGAATTGAGTTTTGCCAACAGTTTTTAGATTTAAGAAGAAATGAGATTCCACTCTTTATCATGAACGAGAAGGCACATTTTTTTTTAATTAATCGGCACTGGACGACCGAAAATCCAGGTGAAAAGCCTTACATTTTCCGAAAGTCGCAGTTTGTCGTGTAGCTTCTTCATCAATGAGAAGAACGAAAGGTCAAGTAACATCATCACCGCTAAATAAAGATGTAGTAGTGTCATTGTTCGTTTATTTGTATACGTTTACAGAAAAGAAATAGTACATGCCGAAAGTGTCATGATGACTGTTTTATCAGCAGAGTAAAAAATTCTTCATTAGTCATTTTTTACGTACGAAAATTGCACCCCTGCAAAGTCAGAGATGCTGAAGTTGATTTTAATAAATGCAGATTTTGCCAAAATAATAATGCATTTTATATTAATTCTAATTCATGGCGTATATATTTAGATCACTCCATTCAAATAAAAGTTTGTAAATTAAAATTTTAAATTATACGAAAGTCTGTTACATATGCGAGTATACACAAAGATACTACAGATACTACAGATACTACTCGTGATAGAAAAAAATGGCAAAATTACGAAGTGATAATGATAAAGATCTTAAAATAATTATAAGAGAGACAATAGGTGAATTAGTAGAAGACGAACAATTTATAAAAAGAATCGAAAATGTATCTGATGAAATCCAAAAAAATCTTCAAACAGCTGAGATAAAAATAAAAATGCTTGAAAAAAACTAACAAGAGCATATTATAAATCTACAGCAAAAGGAAAAGATAAACAATGTATATATTTATGGACCTGTAGAAAAAAAACACGAGAATTTATAAAATATTGTAAGTAAAATATTGATCAATATAATACAGTATTAAATATAAAAGAAATTGATATGGCGTCGTGCTATAGAATTGGCAATATTAGTAACAACAAAAAGAAACATAGACCTAATAATTAAATTCATCGATTGGAATCACAAAAACTTATCACTAAAAATGTGAAAATGTTCAAGGATCAGAAAATATTTATCACATAAAACTTAGTAAAGGCTAGAATAAACTTATAAGTAATGCTCAGTCAAAACTAGGACAAAGAAATGTTTGGCCACACAATGGAATCATATTATCGAAATTTGATGGAAAATTGTCAAAAAAAAGATATCAATAATATTGGAAACTTGTAAATTTCTATTCATCAATCAAATATTTCCTTATGTGACTTGAGTGGTGAAGGATTTTTAAATATTGTTCACTTCAACCAGAGACTCATATACGTTTGTTCTTCAACATAAGAAGTAAAAAAAATATTTTGATAAGTTACTGATTTATTTGGAAAAATTTAATTACTAACATTTAGGCTTGATCATTTTATCTAAAAACTGGAAACTTGAAGGGATAAGTAATTCTAAATTTCAAATTATATTATTATCAATTTGACTACAATAAGAGTGAAGGGGTGGCCGTTTATATACAAAGTGCTCTAAATAGTAATGTAAATATTATTAATTTAAGTCAAACTAAGTTAATCAGATTTCATGTAAAATTAATAATAAAAGTTATGGCCTAACTGCATCTTATTGACCTCCCTCTATTGATATAACTCAATATATAAATATTATTTGAAAACTATTATTCTAACCTGTTTAAAGATGATGTGGAAGTCTATGTTGGAGATATAGATATTAATTTGTTGAATAAAGAAGACGTTAATGTAAATTCCTATTTATGTACATTGGGACAATTTGAACTTACATCTTATATAAACGCGCCTACAAGGTAAACTGAAAACAGCAGTAGTATATTAGTTCATATTTTTATTAGTATAAGAAACGAATTTCAACAACAACTAAAAATAATTTCTATGATTTTTCATACATTTTTAACAGATCATTTTACTACAGCTTTGTCAATTATACCAAAAAATATTTTAAACAAATCTCAACAAATCAAATCAAAAGTTATTAAATTAGTAAATCTTAATAAAATACAAGAATGGTTGTTTTATGAAACTTGGACGGATGTTCTTGACACAGTTGACCCTGAAATTCCATATGAATATTTTATAAATAAATTAAAAAATAATATTACAATAAATACTTCTACTAAAAAAACTGACCAATAAAAATGTTAAACTCAAACCATGGATTATACAGCTACAAAAAATGCAGTACAAAAAATGAATATTGTAAAAATGAAATAACGCAAACAATAATTATAGAATAATATCGCAAATTATTAATGATGCGACAAATAATGAACCAAAAAAAAAAATATTGAGCAGTATAATATTACAGACAAAAATGGTAAGTAATTAACTAACGATAAAGATAAATCAGATTTATTTGAGTTTTTTTATTAATGTTGCAAACGACATCTAAAAATTATATTAAACGATTACCTCAGTTACAGTAACCGATAATAGATAGCTTATTTTTGATCCTGGCAAATAAAAATTAAATTATTCTATACATTAATAACTTAAAAAATAATGCGGCTTGTGGACCAGATAGAATATCGACTATGTTCATAAAAAAAATTTTATACATCTCTTATATTGCCCTTACTACACACAGACAACTTAATATTTTCAAAAGGTAAAATACCAAGACATTTTAGGGAATTGGTCGTAACACCTGTATTTAAATCGGGAGATAAGTAATTACCAACAAATTATCGACCTATTTCTGTCATAGAAATTTCGCAAAACTGTTTTTATTGCATTTCTGAACGAATCTCGACAAATTATGACGATACACAAAATTTCAGACAGAAAAAATTTTCTCCGTGTCTGTGTGTCTGTCTGGTTCGCGATAGCAGCTGTAGTTTTTGAGATAAAGCTTTCAAATTTGGTACACACATTCTAGACGTTAAGGAAGAGATTGAGTTGATTGATGAGCAAAATCGGTCCACAAGGTCTAAAAAAAATATTAGTGACATTACCAATGTGACTTTTTTGAAACGTCAAAATGTGACTTTTTTTGAAACGTCAAAAAATGTGACTTTTGAAAAGTCAAAGTGACATTTTTGAAACGTCAAAATGCGACTTTTTTTAAACGTCAAAAAATGTGACTTTTGAAACGTCAAAGTGACATTTTTGAAACGTCAAAATGTGACTTTTTTAAACGTCAAAAAATGTGACTATTGAAACGTCAAAGTGACATTTTTTGAAATGTCAAAATGTGACTTTTTTGAAACGTCAAAAAATGTGACTTTTTGAAACGTCAAAAATTACTTTTATTATAAACTCCACCACACGTCAAGTTTTACTACGGTGAGGAAGTTCTGATCCTCAAGTAATTGGTAGCAGTTTTTTTAAATTTACGCGAAGCATTTGGTACCATAGATCCCCAAATATTATTATCTAAACGAGAAATGATTGGTGATAGAGGTATAACTTTAGAAGTATTTAGAAGTTACTTATTAGACAGGCAACAGTGTGGCAAAATCAATGAAGTTAAAAGTAGCCCCTCCACTGTCATCAGGGGTGTACCACAGGGGACAGTAGTGAGGCATTATTTTTAATTTATATAAAAAATCTACTAAAATTACAAACAAATGCAGAAATAAATCCCATGCTGATGACACTGCTGTTCTGTTTTTGGGTGACTCCTGGACCGATGTTTATTTCAACGTAGTAAGTTCCATACAAAATATAAAAAATTAACTAAATATTAATATATATAAAACTAAGTTACTAACTTTTTCCGTCACAGAGTCAACTTACTTGAGACACCCTTATTAGTTAGTATTCATAAAATTTCTTGTGGTGCACAACATTGCCCATTTATTAAAAAAACAAACAATATTAAGTACCTTGGAGTCTTGGTTGACCATAACCTAAAGTTGAAAGGCCATGTAGACTATTTAAATAAAAGGCCTTGGAGATTATTTCACAAATTTTCCTTGCTGCGTGATATACTAAAAAAAAATCAATTAATTCTATATAAAGCTTTCGCAGAATCAATTATACATGATTGCATGGTAATATGGAATAGCATGTATGATAACTCTTTAAAGAATCCTAATGGAACTCAAAAAAACAAATATAAAAATAAGTTTAAAAAGATAGAGTCGTTATTCCTCAAATTTATTATTTTCAGAATCAAAATTATTTACTATTAGACAATTATTTTCTTGTCAATGCCTTCTTTGGATGTATAAAAATCCCTCAATCCATACAAAAATATGTCACAAGCATGATACCAGAATAAAATTTTTTATCAATTTGGGATAATAAATTGAATTGAATTTACTTGATATTAAGTATAATTGGATGAAATGTAATACATTTGAACTTTTGCCAATTTTCAAAAAAAAAAAAGATCCACCTGTTGTTGTCTAATTAGAACATTTGAAAGTTTACTAAATACGATCTGTTATTCATGCAGGTACAATGATATAATCGTTTTTGATATTTTACTATAATTACATACATTTGATGCATCATCTGCTGCAATCATCACCATATGATACTAATTGGATTATTTTTACATTGATGAATATAATTTAATCACTTATTAGAACGTCTTTGTAGTTATGTCATGCAGAGATCTGGCAAAATGATTTGCTCTAACAAAAGCCGCAAAATCTATGACGAAACAGGCCAAGGGCAAAAAAAATGATCGATAATATACGAAACACTGGAATAAGCCACCTCTCACTATTTATAATAAACAGGTGGAAAGGAAACTCATTCAAGTCACTGCTCAAGCTTTTCTATGTTTGCAAGATCACACGTTTTGACATAGAACTTATAATAAAATATTATGAAGTTGTTTATTCAGAGCTTGTCCCATAATTGTCGTATCAAGAAGCAAAAGTGCAAAGGCCTACCGTATGTCTGTACTTCAGAAATAAATAACGGATCACTTCTCGATTGCAATCTGGTCGTCTCAATAAACACAGGACATTGTATCTACACAGGAACAGTTTAGAGTTTATTACTAATAATTTAAGGGAAGTTATCACTAATTAAAATAATTGTGATTGGCATTAACTCTTCTTAAGTTCATATTATATTATTTTTTATTGTTTGTATTACTTTTAGTTTTCTACAGAAGGCCTGCATGACTTAGGATTATCATGAGATATCCTGTTAAAGAAAAATGAGCAATAAATAAAATATGAATAAACAAAAAAATAACAACAATGTATAACTTAGTACTCTGTGAGGACACAGAAACTAACAACAATATGGACAACGACAACATACATAATTTTTTTTTAAAACTAAGATAAAAATGATAAATATTCTAAACCGTTGATTTTTAGTTTTTGGGAAAAGAGACGACCAGATTTTCAACCTATAAGAACAATTTTTTAATACAAATTATTTTAAGAACCCGTATTAATTTACATTTGCATTTTCAGTGTACAATCTGATGCGACATCACTCGAGATTGGTGAAATATTTGTTCTTAATACTTCTTCCTGGATGTTTTTCTTCTCTGTTATTACAAAAAAAATGCGTTCATTATCTCTGTGTTATCCATAATCCTTTTAAATATTACTTATATTTACCTAGATTAAAAATCTAAAAATCTCTAACATTTTATATAACTCTATAGTTTTTCAGTACCTCCATCTAATAAGAAACGCACCTGTCTAACGACAATTATCATTTTCATCGCAAACAATTTTTTTAATTAAGAAAACCAGCTGCCTGCTACTGGTATTCTAAGAAATTACATTTCATGCCCATGTTTAAGCTATTGAATTTTTTACATTTATTCAATATTCCTTGCAGATGAATATTGCGGTCATTGATGTCTCGATTTGACGATAATAACTGATGAAAAAACTAACAAAGAATTTAACACTAGTACTAATTTAAAACACATTTTGAAGAAGTTTCTGACTTCTTACAGGAAACTATTGGTCAAGTTAGAAGGGTCATCTAGCTGAGGTTTCTATTTAGATACTCTCTGAATAAAGCCCAAGTTTAAAAAATAGTAATCAACGAGAAGAGTAATTATATCCATGAGAGAAAAGGTTAAAAGAATGAAATTAAGCGAAAACCGAGAAAATTCGTGAAAATGTGGGTAACTTCCCACATACTGTGGAAAATTGACAAACAAATTAAGAAGTATCTTCTAATTCTAGCTAGGTCATTATTTAACAAATTAGAAATTTTCATAACATGTATGAGTATAATTATAATAATAATATATAACTCAACGTAGTTTGAATTACATTATTTTACAACAGAGCAGTAATTTTGATGAGAGTAATAAAAAACTGCATCAGATCAGATGAAAACTATCTCAACTTCAATATGAGCGGTGACAAGTATATATATATATATATATATATATATATATATATATATATATATATATATATATATATATATATATATATATATATATATATATATATATATATATATATATATATATATATATATATATATATATATATATATATATATATATCGATATTTGATAGGTGTATTATAAAATAAGCAAATAATATGTCTGATTAATACAGACAGAGGCCTAGGTGTGAAAAATTAGATGCTGCATTTTCTGGATTGATTTACTGAACAACACAATGGAAAACTTTCGGACAACAGATCACCAGCTTCATATCATCTCTTAATATTCTTGAACATGAAGTAAAAATCTACGGAAAAAGTGGTCCGCATGTCCATGAAGATATGAAGAAACAAGTGGGAAATTCCATAGAATTAAACATGAATTAAATTACTGAACAACACAATAGAGAACTTTCGGACAACAGATCACCAGCTACAATATATTACATCATAAGAAATGACGACTCTGTTAATGTTCTTCAATATGAAGTGAAAATCTATAGAAAAAATTGCCTGTGTGTCCATGAAAATTTGAAAAAACACGTGGAAAATCCGACTGAAGAAACATAAACGAGTACAAACTTGGTTTAAACCTTAACGGAGTAGAATTGGTATCTGCTTGGAAGATCTAAGAACCTCTTGGTGGTTGATAAAAGATAATGAAAACAGCAATAGAATGGACGGACCAGAAATTATCTTCAACCTCACAAGTACAAAGAAAATAAGAAGAAATTAAACGAAGCATTAGGTTCAAAAGAAATTGATAAAACTTACAATCTACATACAAGAAATACACTTATTTAATGAATCGGTAGTGATACCAAATTGCGGATCGAATTAATAGATTAATAGAAATGAGGAGCATGTTGATTAACATAAGCAGATGATATTTTCATCATCACAGAAAAACATTCAATATCTACAGAAATTACTAGAAGAATTGACACCGATAGAAATAAGTACAATCACGTCAAACACCTATACAAAAAGTTCAACAATCTTCATAAGAGACCCAAGAGGGTAGGAACATTGTAAATTATTGGGAAAAAAATGCACTAAAAATAACCAACAAGATGAGTGCGATACAGCGGGATGTGCGTTAAGACATTACGAGCAAGCTGAATAGGAGTGAAAGCATAAATAAATATAGTTTAAAGAAACTAAAAAACACGTTTTTAAAGCACATCAAACTAAAAAGTGAAAAATAATTATTAATATAAACTGAAAACAATAATGAACGAAAAATACTGGTATTATTGTGAAAAAAGCATGGGTTGCTCGATATACGAAAAATATGGCACAAAGCGCCCCACGCTTTTTTTCACAATAATACTAGTATTTTTCGTTCATTGTTGGTTTCAGTTTATATTAACAATTATTTTTCACTTTTTAGTTTGATGTGCTCTAAAAGCGTATTTTTTTAGTTTTTTTAAACTATATTTATTTTTCACTTTTTAGTTTGATGTGCTATGAAAGCGTGTTTTTTAGTTTTTTTAAACTATATTTATATTGCTTATTGATGCTGATATTATCATAATATTACGATCCAACAGATACTTCTGAAAAAAATATATTTTTTTTTTCAGCCATAAACGGGATTTGAACTCACGCCCGAGGAGTCCGTCGGTTCGTGTCGACTAAGACTTGCGCCTTAGCCCTCGGCCAAAGAACGAACTGATAATCACGGAATGTACTAACAGTAATAAGCCACTTGCTCTCACGCAGAGGATACGTGAGGAAATTAATTATTTAATTCTGGTGATCCTGATCAGGATAATGATATAAACTTATCAAATTATTGTATTGTTACCGGTTCTTCGTAAGTGTACAAAGTTTCAATTAAATCTGTCCGTTTAAAGTGGGTCAAAATCGAGTCCAAAGAGTCGGTTACAAACAAACAAACATACAGGTGAAGCTAATAAAAGCGTGTTAAAAACCAATAAAACAGCATGGACAGCAACTAGAACAGAAAAACAAAATTGAGCCAAAAGTTCACAAAAGAAGGGAATCATATCCACGACAGAAACAGAAAGCAAGGAAGACCACGACCCTTTTTTAATCAAAACAGAATTCGTTCAACCCTAAAGAAAAATGGATAAAATTTCCTTTACCCCTTCCCACGACCAAGTTCTTATCATAACGCGTGTAAATTATTGAAACATATGACAATACCAATAAAAAAATTCCTCCAGTTCCATTTTCGAGATATCAAGAGATATTTTAAAAAGTCCATTTTTGTAACCTTTACTTATAATGAAATACTTATTACGCTATATTTTTATTTCGAGAACAACTAAAAAAACATGCCCTACTTAAATCTTGTCAACTATAAAGAGTACCTTCGTGTAAGACGAGACCAAACATTATCTAAATACTATTTTACTCACACTTGATCCCTAAATAGTGAAATAAGTATTTACAAACAATTTAGAATCGCCTTGCATTCTGTTCTCATTTTTAGGCTAGCAAGATTTAAGTGTCTATATTTAACCAACCTAACACATCAAGAGTTCTAAAAGAATTCCATTCTAAGAATGGAGCGACCTTGATTTCACTTTCTGTACACTAAAATACTCTCGCTTAGCCCAGAGTTTTTATAGTTGAGTACTACCAAAAGGAAAGTCAATGAACTTGCTGTATAACACGCACGAATGCGAGAAATAAAAATAGAAATAACCGAATTAAAAATACTTTTACTAATGCTAGAAAATATGTTAAATGAGACACGGGAGAGTTTAAGGTTAAAATGTCGATTAATATATACATGCATTATTAATTACACTTCTATAAATCAGTATTTCAGTATTGCTTTTTATACTGGAGATTTTTAAAACCCAGAGTGTGACTGATGAACCTTAATTAGTACTATGTATCAAGCAGTATTTAATAGAACGTGTGAAATGACATCCTGATAATACAATTAGTTGACATTGGAGGCTCGAATCAACTAAATGAATTTTGAACGGACGTCATCTTTCGAAATGGATTCAAAACTGTGGGTTCCGTGTATTTGAGATGTGAGCACGTTAACGATCTCTCCCCTATGACAAAGTAGGAGTACTGTATTCTATTTGTTATTGAAAAACAATAATAAATTTTATTAATAAATCAAATTGTAGAACGGTTGTGATAGGCAAACAAATTTATCTATGTAATAAATAAATCTTAAGTGATTAAGCCGAAATTTTAACATAAATAACAATAGGTTTAGGAACAGGTTAGCGGGTAAAAGGTTGAAATAAGAGTGCGATTGGAAATTTCAGATAACAGAATAACAATAAAAGTCATAGACACAATTGACAAATAAGTATAACCCTATGAATATAAACTATGATTAAATTAAAAATTATGTGTTAAAAATTATTAGGACCGAAACTAAAACTTTATTGTAATAAACAGGGTGTCAAAAAATTGTGTCAAATACTTTAAGGGTGTATTGTACTTATCAAACTAAGTAAACAAGTTCCTATAAATATGGCCTTTAAAATGCTTCCTTCGAAAGTTAACCTAAAATTTTCATATTTAACCCAAGTTGGCTATGCTTAAAACGTCAAACTGTTCCTGACGTTGTCATTAGTTAGTTTTCTGGGTATTTCAGTTGCACTTTTCTTGAAATCAAATTGTCGAGTCTAATTTTATGCAAACATACGGTGGTAGAAATACATAAATTTCATTTACAGGCGCGCAAATGTAAATTCGCTTACGGCTAGCCGGCCTTATACGAAGAGTGCCATTCCACTCATGATCGGTTAAGTGAAGTCGGCTTTTTGGACCTAGGACAAGGGATCGTGAAAGAATTATAACCATTAGAGCTCCAGAGGAGAGTGGAAGGAAATTGGGTACATCAGTTGAAACAAATACTCTCCTTATCATATCCAAAGAGTCCTAAAACCAAACCAAAAAGTCCTAAAACCTGCGGATTATCCTTCTCACTCAACTTCTTGCCTTTGGATGTTAAGAAAGACTGGTGCAAAACGGAATTTCTTTAATAATTGTATGGCCACTCTTTTAACAGGAGGCTAGAAATATGTTTAGAAACGAAAGGGGGCCACACGTAACATTTCATTTTATACAATGATAATAGCATTTTTTAATACTTAATAATTACAAAAAAAGTTTAGTTTCCTTCTTTAAGGTTTTAATATATTTTCGTGACATTATAGAATTTGAGTAAAAAAGAACTGCTTCGCCCATGGACATGGTCATATATCGATTTACTATTCTTACTCAATAAAATACAGACTATAGTAATTTACACGGGCACTGGTAAGGTTATCTCCTGGCATCGACAACTGGTCTTGGTAGCGGAAATAGACTGACATTAAAAAAAGAATTTTTTGAATATCTAACGACACCTCTTCTGTATTATTATTTAATTCTTAAAATCACTGTAATCATTATTTTTATTTTATAATGTATTTTTTCAATAATTTCAAAATTAGGGAACGACAAATGCTCTTGCATACACCTATGTACAGATATCACATAACAAATAATGTATAATTTATTTTAAACTTATTTGCAACATAAAAAATTTCGGTTCTTTGATAGCGGTAAAAAGATCAAAGATGCTGAATTTTTTATGTTGCAAATAAGCTTGAAATAAACTATATATGTATCGTATTTGATATACGTGTTTGTTCTATTTTTCCTTTAATCTTATGATGCTCTGCACTGAGGAAAAACAGTTAATCCGAAACGTCAATGTCCGCAACAGCTCTGTCGTTTTTGGGGTCTATGTTGCATATTTTTTTATGTCCCACGATTTCCCATCTTATATTTTTAGTAGTATTAATTAAAATTGGTATGAATGTACTGATGCCAAATTATTGATATACTGCCTTTTGCATATTTGTCCAATAAAACGATACTAATTACAAAAAAAAAAAATGCTTACAATGTATAGATCCAATAAGAGAGGCCACTTGCCTATAATTGTTTGTGTCATTTTTATATGATTCAACCTATTTATTTTTATAATGACCTAGTCGACGTCATCCGTTATTTCTAACTTTCCCAGAAATATTTAAGGACACCAATAACTCATATTTCAATATTTTGACAAGCGGCCAACGAACGGAATAAGATATAGACCCCAATAAATCCATTATTTTGTTGACACATTTATTTTATTGACTATTATTATTTCCATTGTCGCAGGTCTGTTTGACGTTGCTTTTCAAATAGTCTTGTATGAAACTTAGTTATTTGAAAATTTGTAAACAAATTAATATTTTCTGAGAAAGCGGATGCAAAAATTTATTGAAAGTTTGAGGCCCGTTTTAAGGGTTCAGTTTTCAAATTAATTAATTATTTACTTATTAAGTAAAACAGATAAATTGTAAAAATTTGAACATCTATTGTCCATCGTTACACAGAAACGTATAATGCTTATTTGAGGAAGGCAAATAAATAATAAACAAATTTACAACAACCTGAAATCACATAAAAGTTTATTTATACGTTTGCATATATAGAATGTTTCACCTAAGACTTTCAGGGAGTATTTGTCAATTGCTGTAAGAGAAAAAACAAAATTTGGGGGTAAGCAGGAAACAAATTTCTATGGCATGATATTAAGTAAAATAAGTTTCCATTTATTTTTTATTTTTAATAATAGGTAACCTACCCATATATTATTTTTTATTCAACATATTTTTTATAAAAAATGTGTAAAATACATTTTATTTATAATGAAAAATTGGAATTAATTAAAAAGTACTTTGTATTTTATTATTGGACTGAAAAAATGTGATCGATAAACTCTTTTACTAGGAACATTTTCTATGGGGAATAATACAAGTTGGCGTATTCAATTTTAATACCGTATAATATACATGGATGGAAATTTTACATATTATTACATACCAAATGAAATATGCTACAAAGGTTTTCATAGGGGTACAAAAATAGGTTAGCAAACGGTTCTCCTAGACTTTTTCTTATAAATCGTACCATATGGAATAGTCCAATGGATTACAATCAATAGAATTCAGTGGCCACTGATTTGCTTGAATAATGACATGCTCTCTGCTGAGACATATTGTGTTCAGAGCCCTGTGTGATGGGGCACCATGAATAAAAACATAATCATTGTTCAGGTATAACGGGCGCGTTTCAGGTATTAGGTCCTCCAGCAAATGGTGCACGTCGTTATTGGCATTGGCATATATCAGATGCGGATTAGTAAAAAAATAAGCGACTTTTGCCATTCCAAAATATTATACAGGGTACCATGAGCTTCTTAGAAAACCTGGACTTGTTGTGGTATAGACGTTCAGATTGAATAGCGTTTTTTTCTTGTAGTTGAATAAATTCTGTTATTTTGCCCATTTTGAGGGACTTGGAACTTAAAATCTTTTTCATCTTGAACAACTAAATGCCGTAGATCTGTGTTCGAAAACTATCAATAAAGTCGCATGTGGTGTATTTGCTCACTTGTGGTTATAATAATGTTATTTCATTTATCTTATTGAATATATTAGTACATACTATGAACTATTTTCATGGATGTATGGATAGAAGATAACATGGAGAAGATATGTACAATAAATAATATTTTGTTGCTATAGTCCACATTATCTTCTATCCATGAAAATAGTTCATAGTGGGTACTAACATATTCAATAAGACAAATGAAATAACAATACTGTAACTACAAGTGAAGCAAATACGCCACATAGGTTTGTGTAGGTGATATACCATCCTTCGGAAGGGATGTAGAGCAATCGGTCTGTTAAATGCTACGCAAGTAAAAGTCCCCACTGTTCAACAGAGAAGAGGTTCGGCAAAATTTCTAGGTTGGGGGTAGCTCCTCTCCTGACGTTGCTGATTGGCCTTGGTAGCGGCAATAGGCCGACGTTAAATAATGATTAAAAAAAAATACGCTACATAGCAAGGCTCATAATGATCGTCGCATTTTTGCACTTAGTGAAATTGCCGGGGTTTGTAACCGTTTGTAGCATTTAATGCCTAATTGTTTTTGCTGCGACTAATTTTTAATCTGTTTGCCGTTTTACATTGTAATGAATGAGTTCCCGGTTGATTTTCTTGTAACAAAGACAGTTCATTTACCATTTCTGACTTTTCGTTTTTTGTACCAATTACAGGCCTTCCATTCTCAGGTCTTCTGGAAATTGATCCAGTATCTATCGGTCGCCTAATAGCACGATATATGCTAAAAAGTGGCCATCTCTTATCTGGAATATCGCAATTCTTTTTCCACACCAATTTTTCTTCTTAGTTATGTGAGGTGTTATTCTTACAAGAAATCTCGAGATAATTGGACAACTCTTTCACCAAACTTATATTACAGCTAACTCGAAATGTTAGTTACATTTGCTTCAATAAAAGCCGGTTTTCTTTTAAGCTGCTTATAAAATTGTCAACTTGCAATAGTAGATTTAAACGGTAAATTAAAAATTTTGTTATTTCGTTGTTGACACACACCTGTGAAATTTGCTAGTAGTACCTTTCAACCTTTTGTCTGTAAAGAATAATAATAATAATAATAAAAGGTCTTTATTCCACAACTATATAATACATACATGAGCAAAGAATATATATATATATATATATATATATATATATATATATATATATATATATATATATATATATATATATATATATATATATATATATATATATATATATATATATATATATTATCACATGTAGCAATATTATAAATTATTTTCAGAGGTTTTAAATTGTTTTCATTAGAATAATAAAATGCAGATAAATATAGGTACAAAAATAGAGTGCAAACGTGCAGTAAAAATAAAAGGTTTAATATATAGTATTATGCATACATTTATGAATGAACATTTTCAGAAAATAATTTTAATTTAGTTTTAAACATATGTGTAGTAGAGTTAAGTATTTATTGTTCATATCAAAAATGTAGTTAGTTATAAGGTATTTGCAAAGCCAAATTGGCCATAAAAATTAATGAAAAACAAATAAAAAAGCAAGAAAAAGGTGTTCAAGTCGAAGTCCTGGATTTTCACTGGCAGAGCTGACGAGAGACCTATTGTGTATTTCCTGCCATCGAAAAGGTGTCACCAATGTAGTCCCATATAAAAATTTCACTTCAATCAACTTCAGTAGTATCAAAAGTTGCATAATTTCAGGGGAAAGATTTCACCTATAAAAAGAGACAATTGTTATAGTATAAACTTTTAAAAGGGGAAATTTATGAAAAATCTAGTATAGAGTCAATGTAATTGAACTTTAGATAAAAAGTTAAGAAAGCAACATTCAATAAACAGGGGAAAATATTGTAAATTATCTAAAACCTTTCATAACGAAACATAAAAAGTGCATGGTCTGTAAAAGTGAATATAAACTGAAATAAAACTTACCAAACAGGGGTGCAGTAATGTGTTTAGATGAATGCCATAATAATTTCTCCAATATTGGGGTTGAAACATAAACATTTCTTGATTTTGTATGTGTGACAGCATAGTTGAACTATAATTTCATCCAAAATTAAACAGAAAATCCATCGATGTGCAAAGACATGCCATTAGGATAAAGAAGACACTCAGTGCTTCGTGTCTGAGTGGGGGTAGCTCAAGACACCGTGTTAAAGTGTGGTAAAAGGGGTGAAACCAATTTCGACAGCCTACAAAAATGTAGAAACAAAAATATTAGTTTTTGAGAAAAGATATATCTAGATACGAAAAGATTTTGTTATGAATAGTTAATAAGTTCTAGTTTATAAAAAGGAGTTTGTTTAAAATGATAGGGCACTCGTTAAGAAAAATTTTTAAAATGAGATGTGAAAGATAAAAATTTTATACTGAACATAACACATGCTAATTTACAGAAAATTCTCAGGGAAAGTATCAAGAAAAGAATATTTTATTAAAAAGGCAACAAAAAGGTAGTATAAAAGTTTTTATTTTCAAAATTAAAAAATATTTGACATAAAAAAATAATTTGTCATAAGTAGTCATTTTTGAAATTTGGTGATTTTTACTATATACAAAAATTAAAGTAAGCAGAGGAAAAAATTGATAGTTGGTTGTTATTGAAAAAAAAATTGGAGGTTGAAAAAAAGTTTTGAAAATTTGGAATCGAATGAAATAAAATTAGAAGAAATATTAAGAAAATTAAGGTTAGAAGTAAAGTGTTGTAAATAAAAGGTTTTCAAATAAGAATTCAAGACAGAAAAATAAAGAAACAGTGGAAAATTTTGTAAGTACTTACCTGTTATAAAAAATCCAGCTGGGGATAAATCACAAAAAAAATAAAGTAAATACGCTACACCAGTACAGTAGAAAATTAGAGCGGCCATATTATCTGAACTTGGAACGGAATACAGCTGATACAGAATTAAGAAACGACACAGTTTGGCCAACTGCAAGGATAGAAAACAAAGTAAGGTAAAATCTCGAGATTTAACATTTGGTTGGGTAAATTAAGCTATTATAGTAAATATATTTGTTAAAATTTTAAAAAATTATTAAATTAAAACAACTCCTTGTTATTTTCTGAAAGTGTTTAGTTTTTTTTTTGTATGGATGTGTACTGATTTTGTGTATTTAAATTTGAAATTATACTATAGATAGAACCATATTGAACCTGCATCTTGAGTAAGAGCAAAAGAAAAGAAAACAGTAAGTAAAAACTTGTAAAATAAAATCTGAGCTAGTTTGGGTATACAAGGGCATAAATAAAACAAATACAAATTTAAAATAAAGGCGCCAATTTTCATAAATTTTTAATAAATCACAAAATTTTCAATTTTACAACAGTTCAATAAAACAATTCAAAAATTTTACAAATTATAAATAAAAATACAACACTACAACAACCCTTATTATCACAACAATATATATATATATATATATATATATATATATATATATATATATATATATATATATATATATATATATATATATATATATATATATATATATATATATATATATATATATATTATATATATATATATATATATATATATATATATATATTGTATATATATATATATATATATATATATATATATATATATATATATATATATATATATTTTGTATATATATATATATATATATATATATATATATATATATATATATATATATATATATATATATATGTATATATATATATATATATATATATAGACACACACACACACACACACACACACACACACACACACACACACACACACACACACACACACACACACACACACACACACACACACACACACACATACATACATACATATACACATACATACATACACACATGCATACATACACATATACAATAATACCTATCAACATGTATTAGTATTAGTGATTTGTGGAACAGGCGGAGTTCAACCATTCTGGATTATGACATCCAAAATGCTTGCTCTTCCAATAGAAAATTCGAATCGATATATCAATGTACTCCGGAGTTATGGAGTTTCAAACGAGATCCTCTTTTTAATAGCCACCCGGTATTATGTTCTTTCTGGAATATAATGATAAATTCAGATAAAGTCTTATACATTTAATGACTTAGTTGCTTCTAAGGAAAAAATGTAATATGCTACGGCTCAATATTACAACATAGGATGGGGGATAATTAAGACGTTGTTGTCCTGGAAAATGTGAAAGTATTCTGAAAGTCTTCTAATAAAGAAAGATAGGATAACGGTTTGAGATATCAAATAAAAAATGG
Source organism: Rhamnusium bicolor (assembly GCA_029963845.1). Classification (NCBI taxonomy): domain Eukaryota; kingdom Metazoa; phylum Arthropoda; class Insecta; order Coleoptera; family Cerambycidae; genus Rhamnusium; species Rhamnusium bicolor. The sequence goes on from JANEYF010000831.1 coordinate 846,482, forward strand.
ATAGATACAAGAAAAATTCATTGTTCTTCTTGGTAAAGAGGTTATTTGTGAGTTGTTTGTAATATTATAATTCATAAAAAATTAATAATAATTCGTCGTTATTAATAATCTATCCAATGAAAAATAATGAAATATTAATCTGTCCGCTATTAATTTACTATTCATGAAATTTTTTTTGTAATTGCTGTAAAAACGTATCTATTTCTCGATACACCCCGTAAGTCTTAAATTCCCGTAAGGTACAACGCATGCTGTTAACCTTGGCCTAGCGTCGAGCGAGAGGGTGTTTGACGAACGCTCGTGCCACTGTTCGCATTCCCCAGCCCAAAATAACCACCCTACCCAGCTTCGGTACGGACTTCGTTGGCCGGATTCGAGGGGACCGGCGTAATTCAAGGTCTTCTACAGGCCAGGATGAATCAATGATATTCCAACCTTTTCCTCAAGGACTGCTTGATGAGGGAGTTTCATCTTGCTCTTATAATATGCGTCTCGCATTCTCTACTAGAAAGAGAAACCAGTTTTAGGTCTAGTGTCTGATATTTGGTTTAATACAAAAATAACTTCACTTATAGTAAAGTCAAAAGCGGATTAATATTAATCATGTATGTAACATGTTATTAAAAATGAATTAAATTTTCGTGTCGTCTCTCATAGAGAATTTCATACAATAATAAAATCACATTTAGTAGTTACGTTATGGTAACGTCCATGTTATCTTATTTTAGTGTTAATTTTAGCGGTAAATATGAAAGTGGTTGCACTGATGATGAGTTTTCAACGCGTGTATGAGTAGAAGATTCAGTAAAAAAAGTTTATAATTTAATATCTAAAGGAAGACAGAAGCTATCCTTTTTTAAACCACCAGTTGGCACACCAACTTTCTATGTAAACCTGCATCTACAGTTCAAGTCAAAAATTGTAATAGAAAGCCAGTGGCGTAGGTATGGTGATTACATACCCTTTTTCTAGAAATATGCTGTGCGCTATTGGATATTTTTGAAAAAAATATACTAAAGTACTCAATTGCCTATAGAATTCCGAATAAAATAGTATTTCTGTAAAATTTTAGTAGAACAAGCCGTTTCCGATTTATTTGTGGTTAAAATCTTTTGTGCATGCTTTTTTCTTAAAAGAGTGCTTAGAAACCTATCAAAACAAATCAAAGAGCAAGTATCGCAAGTATTCTATGATGAAAAATACTCGTTTCCACATCACTATGAGAGAGGTAGAGTATACGGCGCATTTTTTAAATGGTATCTCTATATTCCTAATCCACAACGAGACAAATAAAAATGGAAACTTTCAAATTGCCGCATCGCATTGCTTAATCCTTAAAACTGATTCATCTCTTTGTAACACTGGAGTAGCATAAACCTATTCGTTTAAATATCCCCAAACATAAAAGTCTAGGGGGTTGAGATGCGGTGACGTGGGTGGCCAGGCGACTGGTCCAATACCATTAATTATTTCGTGATGCATATCATTTATCCTAATCGACCAATCCAACGCTGTGGATAATTTCTATGTAACCATTCTCTTACAACTCTTCCAAAATGCGCTAGAGCACCATCCATTTGTATCCAACACTCGTATTGAAAATCCTCGATAGTCTGGCGAGGGACTCAAGGAATAATTCCGAGTTTAATCTCGGGGGTAGCTAATGTAGATACAAACATTATTGCTAAAAACACCCAAGCAAATATTCCCACTGAATTCATCTTGGAATGATCGTGATTAAATAGCATGAAGATTTTCGTGTGTCCAAACATGAAGATTATGATAGTTTACTACACCTGCACTAATGAACATCGATTCATCGGTCCACAGAATTTTATGGCAAAAATCAAAATTTCCTTCTGCTAAATTTAAATGCGTTTTTCAGCATTCACAGGGCGTAAATATTGCACCGACTGTAGATGATAAACATGTGTGTGGTCTTATCATAACTTTCGTAGTATTTGCGATTTTGCAGTTGCTGAGCTGCTCTGCGAGAGTCAACCTCGGATTATTATTAAAAGCTCGAAGAAAATGATTCCACTTATTTCCACGTTTTCTGTTCTGTTCATTATTCACGCATAGTTCAACGTTGCGATAACGATGGTGTGTTCTAATAAAATCGCGAGAATCTGGAAGTCCTCAATTTAGAAAACGTCTTTGTTACTCATGAACTGCTACCTCAGCATTTCCGTCACAGAATCCGTAAGAGTAATAAATATCTGTATATTCTTCGTTACTAAACAGCATAATTTGCAAAGGGTATATAACCCCCGTGTCTATGCCAATGGTTTTCTAATACTATTTTTGACTTGAACTGTAGATGCAAGTTTACATAGAATGGTGATGTGCTAAATTTGATATTGACAGCTTTTGTCCTCACTTAGATATTAAATTATGAACTTTTTTTACTGACATTCTACAACCTGTATTTAAGTTACTGTGAATTTTTCGAATTATATTTATACAGGTAACTCCAATAGTTTTTTGGACTATACACATTTGTGAAGTTTTCCTCTTAGCATCATCCTATATAGAGTTAAATTTGTTTAAATAAAAAAAATATTTGATTTTGTAATCTATATTATAGACTATATATTACCTACTTATTTGTTTCATAACAAATAAATATAATTACTCCAAGTTACCGACACATGGCAGAATATTAATTTAAAGCTAGTACATATATCTGTTAATTCACAATATTTTATTCAGAGCAATTTGCAAAAGTGACAAGTAAATTATAGATCAGCATTAGTAAGTTCTGTCGTGCCTCTGAACTTTTCATTTAGTTAAGAGAAAAATGTTAATTACATATTATTACTGTTACATAAATTATATAACAGTAAAATCATATAGTCGTCCTAATTACAACAACCTGTATAAAAGGTCGCTCAGCACTGTACTCTATAAAACAATTTGGTTTACTTCAATATAAAAAAAAAACTAATAAAACCTCACCTCACTATTGGAATACTTAGTATTTTAATTTTTATTATAGCTTTGTTAGTAAAGTTTGTTTTGTCGGAGCATCTTTCTAATTTATTACATTGCAATTGACACTGGAGTTACCATTAACTCGACAGTCCTCTACTATCACTATCCTCCTCATAACAAGCGTTGACTCGCTTAATGAATATTTATTTATTTACTTAGTTTTCATTATTTACCAGTTTGTTATAATATACAGGGCTTTTCAGTTAACATTCCCACAGCCGATATCTCGGAAACTAAAAAATATATTTTTATTCTGTAAACGGTATTAGATTTCTATTGTTAATGCCTTCTTCAGAGTACAATTTAATATTATAACATTATCATCAGAAATGGCGCTGCAGTTTAAAAGGAAGGAATGAAGGAATGTAGTTTTAAAACATATGTCAATCGATTAGGAACTAAATTTTAAGCAAAATTGATCTTATTCGAAAAAGTCAGAGCTGCAGTAGTTTTTGAGATATTTTAATTTTATTGTTTAACTTTTTAGTCTTGTATTTTTTTTTAATTGCTGTAACATTTTTAATATTGGTTTTCGGATGTAGATTGTTAGTAACTTTTAGCCTGCTATAAGAGAAATATTTACTGGTCACAATTTTTTTTAAAATCACTTCCGATTTTACCGGAAATTATTTTAAATTGAGAAATTTAAATAGGAAAACAACAAATAAGGTACTTTTATTTTTGAACAAACATCTTGACACTAATATTTACAATATATGTTCAAAATTGCTTCCGTTTGCTTGAATATACATATCAAAGCGATGTAACAATTCCTCATTACATGTTCTTAATAATGTGTGTCTATTAATTGCATCAGTGTAAGCGTAGATTTTATTGTATAAATCTGCCATATCTTCTATTGGCTCTTAATATACTTGAGATTTTAAATATCCCCACAAGAAAAAGTCCAGAGGAGTCGAATCCGAAGAACGTGCGGGTCATTTAACCGGTCTTGAGGTGCCAATCGAGCGCCTTGGAATCGTGTTAATCAAATAATTTACAACAATATTAGAGTTGTGGGGTGGTGCGCCATCTTGCAGAAACCATATTTCAACTCTATTGTGGGGGACATTTTGTAAAAGTCTTGGTAACTTTTTTCTAAAAATCATAAATAACGTACACCGGTTAAATTTTCATGGTATTGAAAGGGGCCTATAGGTAATATAATCATTTAAAAACCACATCATACATTTATGCTGAACACAATTTGGTTTCTTGTTCAAATCATCCATTGTTGTTTTCCGACCAATATCTACAGTTATGTTTTGTTTTTGTGCCATTACTGTGAAATTTACTTTCGCCACTCCATAATACATTTTTAAAGAAATTACAAGTTTCTTCATAAAGAACAGAAAACTCAGCAAGGAGGTTTAAACGACGGTGATAGTCCCCAGGCAGTAAATGATGTAATAAGTGTGGTTTATATGGAAAGTACTTATTTTCTTTTAAGATTCTGTGGTACGACGATAATGATTAGCTGGTGGAGGCTCTTATTTGTCGCAATGATGGGGATCATTGTTAACGGTTTGTAAAACTAGAGCCGTATTCTCTTGGATTCTTGCTGTTCGTATTCTTTCACGTTTTAGTTTTTTAAAACTACCATATTCTATCAAATTGTTACACAAATTGGAAAAAGTCTTGCGATCGGGTTGTGGTCTGTTTGGAAATTGGAATTGATACATACGTTTGGCTGCTGTTGAATTTTTATTGCATTTTCCATAAATTAATAACATATTAACTTTTTCAACATTGGTATAGACCATATCTTGGACAAATTTTATAAATGTGTTCTTAAAATGACACACACACACACGAAAATTAAATTTCGGAGAGTTAATAAATTAACAATTACAATTTTTCCATAGCTAACGAGAGTAAAAAGTCAGAACTTAACGTAAGTGGTTAGCAATCACGTTTTCCTTGCGAGAGTTCAGAGATCGGATCTCGGACGGGACTCAAAACATTTCTCTTACAGCAGGCAAAAAGTTACTAAAAACCTTCATCCAAAAACCAATATTAAAAAAGTTACAGCAATGAAAAAAAAAACACTAAAAAAGATAGACAATAAAATTAAAATATCTCAAAAACTACTACAAATCTGACTTTTTCGAATAAGAACAATTTTGCTTAAAATTTAGTTTTGAATTGATTGGCATATGTTTCAATGCATCCTTGATCGAAAAATATTTTTAAACGGCAGCGCCATCTCTGATGATAATGTTATAATAGTAAATTGTACTTCCTGAAGAAGGGATTAACAATATAAATCTAATACCGTTTACAGAAAAAAATATATTTTTTTGTTTCCAAGATATTGTCTGTGAGATTGTTAACTGAAATACCCTGTGTTAAGACGACTTCGCTTACACAATAAATATACTTCAATATTTATTACTGTTTTTATTTCTACCCAAAGATACCAGTCACATAAAAACCAGTGAATTCTATACTATACTATAGTATAGAGTTCACTGATAAAAACATCCACCACATAACCTCTCTCCCTCTGTGAGTCTGACCCTCTATTTTCTTCTTCCCCCTTCATTTTCTTTTGACACCATTATCAACATATTTTATTGTAACTTCTGACAGGGTCGGTATCTTAAGATTATAAAAATCATAACACCTGTATATTATTACTTTAAAATGGGTTAAGCCTAATGTTATTATTCTCAGTAAATAAATACTATTATTATTATCACATAAACATTTATATATTCTTAGGTTATCTTTCTTGACGTTACGTGTACTTAATTCGCACTGATGAAGGCAATAACCAGAAACCGGTCTGGGAAATGGTATACGTGTGGGGCATATTTCTTATTTAGTTGGTATTTTTCTACCATTTAAGTAATACTAAATATATATAAAACAAAATTAAAAATTTTTCTTAAAACATGGAATGTGATGGGCAGTTTGTTAACATTTTTTATACTTGCAAATGTTTGACTTTTTTATTATACTTAAAAACGTTCTTCAACTACACTGCATAAATAAATATCTGATCTGAATAACGAGATGAGTATCGAAATGAGAGCCGCAAATTGACCTTGTTCAGCGTCTGTGGACCTTGGTAATCACTATCCTTTGTTTGTTCGTTTACTTGATCTTATATATCACCCTAATAGAACAGAGCGGTCGTTTTACTTTTTCTTCTTACGCATTCCATTATACCAGTTCCAGTTATTGCTTTGCTTTCTTATCGAATTTTAAAGAAAAAGATGTGAGACTGATAAAAAAGTGTTTTTAGGACAAATATTATGCTTGATAATCTATTCCTGTTGGCATATCAGGTACGACGTGCTTATAAAATAAACTATTTCAATGTAACTATTTGTATTATAAAGTATTTGTTAATTTATTTATTTATGTTGATCCTCCGGATGTTTGTAAGGATGAATAAGTAATCCGACTTTAATCAAATTGTACATAATTGCCTGTTTCTTGAACCTACGACTTATACGAGCTTTTTAATTCACAAAAAAAGAACTTGATCAGCTATTTAACATGTACGTTTTAGTTTGTGTGTAACCTCTTATCTCTGGGTGTATTTTATTTAGAAACTTTATTTGGTATCAATTTTTACGTTCTTGGGATATAAAACCACTTTCTGCTACTGCCCTTTTTTTCCAAAAATTAACCTACATGTTTTTTATGTGAGGAAATTTAAATAAAATTGTAAGAAAATTCGCTAACATTGCCTGAGTTTCTTAAACCATAAAAATACTCGCTGTTACTTGCCCTGTAATAGAAACTAATTAAGTATGATTTTAAGCGAATATATTTCTATAGAATCGTAAAATGAAGCATATACCCCAGGGCTTGTAAATATCATGATTCTATGGAAACGAAAAAATTAAATTAGACTAGTACTCAACTAAAAAAAAAAAAAAATAAGAAACCTGTACTTTGTGAATAATGAAGCATTAAAATGGAAAAATAATCTTTTAACGAGCTTATTGTCCTGTACCAAATACAGTAGTCAAATTAGACGTACAATACTGAAAATATTTTAGTCAGGGACCCGCTATATTACACCTCATAAAAATTATCACATAAAAATAGGAGCAAGTTTCAATGTTTAGAACTTTGAAACTCAATTGCCGAGTCAAATGTTATTTAAAAAACAAAGAAGGTTTAGTGCCATATTCCCCAAAAAGAAACAATTATGCAGCTACGGACACGTGTTTCGGAGTTATTGCCCCTCATCAGCGTAGCGTAGCTAAGGAATTGGATCTACGATGGGATAGATCAGGAACACCTACTTTTTTATTATACATTTTATTTTTTAGATACTTTATTGACCACTTCTTATACAGTGCATTTCAATGAAAACTATCCACCCTAAAGAAATTTGGATATATTGATGTTTGCAAAAAACGCAAAAACACGTGAAAAAGAGAAAAGAAGGGAACACATTTTTATTATAAATAGATCTAGGATTAGTTCCACCACCTCACCAATAGAGCCACCCCTACATTTTTTAAATGGAACATTCCATATATTTTCAAGTTATTAGTATCTTCTCGAAGTGCTCATTACAAAAATATATAATGGGGTTTAAAATGAACAGTTTGGGAGCTACACGTTATTTTAAATTAAAAAAAGGTTTAGAGTAATAAACGATTCAATACCAAAAAGTACTTTTTTAGATGTTCAAACTGACATTCATTGACCTCCATGCAATAACAGAGTCGCGTTTCAAACGCCTCTCTAATATTACGTAAAACTTATGCGTTAAGTGTTGACATTCCTGAACAATCCTTTGTCGTAAATCATCTGGGGAGTGGTTGAGTTGCATAGACTTTAGTCTTTAAATATCCCCACAAAAAATAGTCTAAAGAAGTCAAATCTGGTGACCTAGGTAGCCACTCCATCATCAGACCTCTTCTACCTATCCAACTATCAGGTAATGTATCATTAAGAAATTGACGGAAAATCAGAGCAAAATGTGGGGGTGCTCCACCTTGTTGAAATTCAAGGAGATTTTCAGAAAAAGTCTCATCGTTTTCTATTACTTAGTAATGTATGGATCAACTGCTTCTCTAAGTAATTCCAAATAAGACTCACTATTTAAGTTTCTCTCAATAAAAAAGGTCCAACAATATGATGTCTTAGGATACTACACCAAACATTCAATTTTTGAGGTCTTTGAGTATGAAATTCGCACATTACGTGTGGATCACTCTCAGCCCAATATCTGCAATTGTGTCTATTGACTAATTCATTGATAGAAAATTTACATTCAACGGAGAAACAAATGTTGTACAAAAGATTTGGAGTATCAATTAAACCTCCACTTATTACTTCACAAAACTAGAGATGACGGTCAGGATCACCCTCGTGCAATTCCTGTACTAATTTTATTTTGTATGGATGAAATTTGTGTTTAGGTAAAATTCTAAAAACAGTGCTACGTGAAATACCTGTTGCTTTAGATAATTGTGATAAAGATTGCTGATCCTCTAAAGTAACTGTGTCTAAAACTGTAACTTCCATAGCTTCGTCATTAGCCACTCGCGTTAGGTTATGCATTATGTTATCAACAGAACTGATCCCGTTTCAACAAATTTCTACTTAAATTCAATTACGTAGGTACTTATGTGTTGCATTTTTTCCTGGATGAGTAGTGTTAAAAATTCTAGCAGCTGCCCTTGCCGAATTATTGTTTCCATAGTAGAAACCTAAAATTTCAATTCATTCTTGTAGGGTGTACACCATATTGAAAATAATTGTAATAGTAACAATAAACAGTTAAGAAATAGGCAGTATTTTACACTACATTCATTCAATGAATTCATTTGTTAAGGAATCTCAAAGAAATACACCTTAGTCATAAAAAGGAGTTGTTTTTCTTTAGCAAAAAAAAATTTTTTTTCGTCACTACCTATTCTTTTATTAAATTTGGTATGGGTAATTTACTCGAAAAATCTAAGTCAATGGATTCAAATAAATTTTATTTGTATCTACCAAACTAATCACTTTAGACCCCACAGATTATACATTTTTGTAATGAGCTCTTTGAGGAGAAACTAATGGCCTGAAAGAATATGGGGTGTTCCATTTAAAAAAATGTAGGCGTGGCTTTGGGGCTGAGAGTGGAACTAGTCCTAGGTCTATTAGAAGAAAATATGTCTCCCTCTTTTCTCTTTTTGACGTGTTTTTGCGTATTTTTGCAAAAATCAATATATCCAAATTTATTTAGGGTGGATAGTTTTCATTGAAATGCACTGTATATAACATTTTGACTAAACGTAGAAATATCTAGAATACAGTGTAAAGTATATCCAAAGCCGTTGAGATGCTATAAAAAAGGAATTTATACATTAAATCAGTAAATCCTTTTGTTGGGCATTTAAATTCCTTTATCGGCGCTTTTATATCGTTTCAACTGACTTTGGATATACTATACCTCGAAATTTAAGTACTGTTGATCCAAAAAAGAATTTAAGGAAGTGCAGAAATATGCGACTTATATTCCTGTGATTTTAGTTTGAATGTAGTGTACGCTTTCGAAAAATATGCTTTTCGATAGTCAAATGTTATTTCTAATAGCTCAGGATTAAGGGGGACTTTAGTGGCTATTGCCATGGGCCCCGCATTTAAAGCGCTTCGTCTTTATAGACTCTTTTTACAAAATTAGGAATAAAACATATTCTGATACCGAACTAACGCCGCGTTCTGTCCCATAAAGCTTACACCTTACATGGACGGGCCGTTTACATTTGTGGAGTGGTGAAAAATAACATTTATAGCCTTGTGTTGTACCGTACTGTTTAGCCATAACAAAGCAATAAACCGCTAAACCTGGTGTCATAACAATGTTTGGGACACTCGGACGCATGGGACCTTTTTTGAGGTAGCCCCGTGCCCTTAATCCGGCGCTAGACTTTTTATTAAAGTTCTAGTAGACATAAAAAAGGAGATTCAAGAATACATAAATTTGACTTTGATTTGCATTTTGTTAGGATTTGATGTTCTAAAGATCGATCGTCTTTATGTACAAAACTATATTAAAGCTAAAACTTGCAAAATATTTTTTTTTATTCTTTTAGGTTCAGAAGGGCATTTTTTATTTCAGCTCACGAAATTCCGATGTAAGTAGGGAACGCTCTGCATATGTCGGATTATAGCTAATCCCGAATGGATTCGTCTCAACTTATTCTTATTACACTTTCCCCCTTGTATTTGTCTCGTGCCCTTGATACACAGACGTCTTCATCGCGGTCGTTGTTGGTACAGTCATTTCGTGCGTTGCCTGATAATCTTCAGCAAACGCTGGAAAAAATGTTAAAATGGGTATTTAGTCAGTATTTAAATGATTAAACATTATTTTTAAGTACATACATTATTTTTTGTTTTTATTGGCCTAAAAGCACATGCACGTAGCCAGTTACACTTAAAAAAAGAAATCCAATTATAAGAAAACAATGTGGAATAGGAGTAGACTACGAGTTTATCAATGAATTTTTAATGTCATAGGTGAGCTTCAGGAAAGGTAAACAAACAACTGACAACTTTAATGCCACATTATAAATGAATAAATTTGGGTATATGTTTTATTGTTGTATAATAAACAGGAAAATAAAAGTATTTTTTTCAGAAACTGAAACTGAATAACTAATAACTAACAATTATTTTAATGATCTTGGAGTAAAAATGACAGGTGAAGTAAAAAAATTTTACAACCAGTGAGTTTAAGTGAGGTTGAAAAATATATTAATAAATTAAAAGTAAATAAAGCTCCTGGTCCTGGTATTATAAGAACAAGTACAATTAAAGAAGTTAATGAATTTATATCTCACTTAGTATGGTAAATTAAGTATGAAATCAGAAATTTCTCCACAGATATATGAAAATGAAGTTATTAAACTTATATATTAAAGACCGACTTCAGCATATCATTTTGATTTCGTGAAGGGAAAGGTACAATGGAGGCTACCTTAAATAAAACAAATCATATAATATATCGATGAAAATTACTTAAATTTTTTTGGATTTAAGGAAAGCGTTTGATACTGTTTCTCATGAAATCTCCTAAACAAGTTGGAAGGGTTTGGTCTCAGAGGTAAGGCGTATAATCTAATACACAATTATCTAACGGATCATCAGTAATATATCACAATTGTAAATAAGGAAAGTAGACAGCTCGTAGTTAAACATAGTGTGCCCAAGGTACAATTTTAGGACCACTACTTTTCCTAATTTACATTAACAATCTGTTAAATACTGGAGCTAGATACAAATATCATATCATATCTTACGAACAAGTTCAGCATGGCAAGGAACGAATTTCAAAATGGTTATGTAAAAACTTATTAAACATAAAATTTGATAAAACAAGCTTTTTAACACTTGCTTTATACAACCTAAATACACCTGATATACAATATCTGAAAGCTTCATAATTGTCTGCTTTGTTGTTATTCAAGAAGTTCTTGACTACTGAGATATTACTGTACCAGACACAAGCTTCAACACCATTCATACATTTAGTGAAATTAGAATCATTGATAAGTTTACGAATTTGAGGGTTATCAAAGATTTTAGCTTTTATTTTGCCATACCTAGTTCAGGGAACGAGCTACAAATGCATTTCAGGCAATTGCCACCTATTCTATAATGATCGCGGAGTAAACATGAATATATGCATGTGTCACCTTCTAGAATGTTTCGGTAGATTCCCATGTAAACAGTTCAAACATTATGGCTAAGTGCCCTATTAACTGAGGTTAGGTATCCATTATCTTATGAATTAGAGTCAATTCGAAAAAACTGCTTCAATTTTTGAATTCAGTAACCCCAAAATATCCTTGGCAACTAAACAAAAATTTTTTTGTTAAGCTGTGAATTAATCGGCGACCTTTTCCCGACGATGGTTTTATTCCTGTTGGTGTGTATCTTCTAGATTAGTTTGATGAGCATTTTTTTATTCTACCACATCTTTCCAACCGTATATCCTTCATTTATGTCTTATATTTAGCTTCTTCTACAACAAGTAATTCCGTCTTTTTCGATTAAAAGTGATTTTTTTTTTCCAACTAAAATCCATTTCTCGCAGAGGTTTCAGTAATTTCATTCTGCTGATTTGTTTAAGGACCATCTTTTTCTTCTTTCTCTTTAAGTGCAAATAGGTGCCATACAATGATTTGTAACTCTTCCTCTATAGGTTTATCTCCTTAATTTATGTAAGGATTAGAGGAAGATGACTTATATAGTATTTTTTATCATTTTTCATTTCTTATGTATATAATTTAACAAATGACTACTTAGTTTGTCAGCTGCACCTTTGTATTTGTTGCAACTACGAAAAATATCATAAATCATCCTTATATATATATATATATATATATATATATATATATATATATATATATATATATATATATATATATATATATATATATATGTGTGTATATGTATATATGTATATATGTATATATGTATATATGTATATATGTATATATGTATATATGTATATATATATATTTGTGTAATATGTAATGATATAAGTTTTCAAGAAAAAAGTTCTCGAGGTCAAATTGACTATGAGTTGTCTTTTTGTTATAAAATAAAAAGGACCATATTTGAAACTGTTGCAATCCAGACAAGGGTGTGAAAATTTTTTTTTTTTTATTTAAACTTGAGTTTCTGTGAGATATACACACTTTTCATCACATATTTAGACAATTTAAATAGTAAAATAAGCAACATAATTACACCAACATTATTATTATCATAATGTATCTAAGTGTTAAGTAATAAAATATCAGTTACATGGATACCAGACTATCTAAAAAGTGTTCTCTAGGACAGCTATTTTAGTAACGGTTGAAATTATCTCTCCAGACCAGATAAAATACTAAAATGACTGTACTACTCTCGCGAGGGGACGTCGGCAGTGAGTCAACCAAATATATAAAAGCCCTTCGACGATGCAGAGGGTTGTGCGTCTGAAGTTATAATTAAAAGGTACTTGGTAACCTTGAGGATATCTCTCCGTCTCGTCAGACAACGTTCCTTGAATTAAATCTCATTTTTATCTTCTTACTACGGAAGCTGATTAACTGAAAATTAAAGTCAGTAGTACAATAAAAACATGGAATATCTTCAAACCAGTTAACTGTTTGGTCTCCGTAGATAAGTATTATTCTCTTTATTTATACATGTACAGTTTGTAAAAAATAACGGTATGTTTTATCTTTCAGGAATTTCGTTTTCATGTTCCATAATGTCTGTATCGAACATACTTTTTGTTTAAATATAATTGCTGCCCATCTATATTAATAAAATAATAAATGTTTGCTATATTAAGACGTGATGCAGTTAGATTTGGTGAAAATGTAGTAATTTAAAGTTTTAGAAACTTGAAGATTTTTGAAAAAAAATTTCGAAATGTGCAGTTTGCTATAAATAAACTCTATTTAAACTATGTATGTATACATGTGCAACACAAGATATAAGAACCAGAAAATCAAACTATAAATTTAAATTGCTTGATATTGAAGGGAATATTTATTTGAGTCCTTTGTATGCCGCTAACGCAAAGAAAATATTTTATGGTATTTTACTATTTTTATTTGTATTTTTTTGTTTTTTTTATTCCTTCTTTCATTAATTTTATAACATGTTATTTACATCTACTTGTGTAAAATGCATTCTGTATTTCAAACCATATAAATGGAATTTATATCTGTTGAGGAGTGTGTAAAAAGGTTTATACAATTTTTAAACTTAACACGCAATAGCAACTGTTCATTATAGGTTATGTTTAATGTTTAATTCCAAACTGAATGTATGCAGTCAGACGCAGATGCTCTATTGGGAACTGAAATCACTACGGCGCATATGGCACTGCAATCAGACGGATAACGATGTTTTGATTACATTCCTTTTATTTACTTCTGTACGTTCTTTCTCAGGGAAAAAAATATGTATAATATTACATTAATCGACAATTGGTAAGTAAATTAAATAAATTTAACATATTTTGCACTATTTTTTGCTAATTTGTGGGAGTACCTAATCTAAAAATGTTAGTATTACAAGTTAATGCTTTTCCAGTCAATTATTCGTCTCCTATACTTTTCTTCTATCTATTTTCTCCACAATACCGCAGCTATTGGTGATATAAACAAACCCCAAGTATTTTTGGGAAAATAGTGAAAGTAGATTGTTCTGTTCACATGTTTCCTTGAGTGACAATTGTACATGCAACAATTTGTATTATGCACTGTTTTCTTCGGCATATTGTAGAATAAACATTGATGAACTAAAAAAAGGTAAAGCATTCGGCCTTATTCACGTGTCCATTAAATATAGATTCTTGAGAGTTTATCAATAAACATGGCGGATTCCATATCTAATGTCCACAGTGTCATTTCAAAGTTAGATATCTTCAAGAATATTGATAATTGAAAATCAATTTAAAGTTTCCATTCTGGTGGAACATTTTTTCGTTTTTGCCTTTAAGATATCTGTTAAGTTAACCTAGCTCATAAGTGTTCTGTTTAGTTGCTGTGAGTGCTTTGATATAAAACAGTACAATCAGGTGTTAAATATTAATTGTCGCATACTAGACCTAAATTTAAGCAGGTCTGAAATACGTGTATGTAAATCTATTAATTCACTTCTCTTCCGGAAGATCAGCATCATCCTTCATTAGATACAACCGCAACCGTTAAACATGCAAGTTGACAATTTACTGCGAATAATGTACTTTCTTTTAATTTTAAGAAAGCAAACTTTAACAAGCTTATTGAAGATTTATGTAATGTCGATTGGTCTTGTATTTCTTGTCACGACGAACAATTGTACGATATATTAAATTTGTACTTTTAGAGTTTGTCCCTAAGTTTATTCCTAGGAAACATAATTATACGCCGTGATTTAATAAGAACATTATAAAGGACGAACATCTTGATTTTGGCGCATGTGTAAAAGAATTAATGATAATAATGTACTTAATAATAATAATAAACACCACAGATAATACAACCCCCTGTATCTCCAAACTGACGTTTGACATTTAGAGACAACGGACACACATCCAATATCCGAGTACACTACGATTAATCTCTTTCACAGAAAAATCCCAGTGCCACCGCCGGGATTCGAACTCGGGACTTTTGGGTGAGAGTCAAGTGTCCTTGCCCTCTCGACGATCAGTCATACTTGATCAATTTAAAGGCTTGTGTAGTAAGATTTAAAACGAAATAGATTTAAGTTTTAATGATTACATTAAAAATATTGAGAGGCAAATTAAATCCAACCCGAATCAGTTTTGGTCTTACATTACTTATAAAAAAAATGTATCTAATATTCCCAACTCGATGAATTTTAATAATGCTGTACTAAATGATCCCCAGGAAATACTGGATGCATTTGCAAAATTTTTTCAGTCAATTTTTATTTCGTCAAATAAAGTTGCCTGCGGTACCAGGGTTTTAAGTCTGTTGAAATGACAGCTACTTCAGGAGTTCCTCAAGGATCCGCTCTGGGGTCTATTTTGTTCATTATTTTCATAAATGATATCGTGTGTGAACTTAGTTATAATGCTCTATTATATGCAGATGATCTATAAACTATAGAAATTAAATCTTTGGTGCAAAAGAAATTTATTACCTCAATATTAGTAAGTGCAATTGCATGAGAAAACTGCAGACAGTTGAAATCACATGTTCAGTTAACGAGGCTAATGTAATTAGATGTTATAAGTTTAAAGATTTGGGAGTAATCTTTGACTGCAGATTAACTGACCACATCAATTATATGGTAGCGGATCCTTATACAAATCTTGGTTTTATAATACGAAACAGCAAGCAGCTTGTGGAAAATGCTACACTGGAGTTATTCTTTAATGCTTTCGTTAGATCTTAATGCTTGCCTAGTCTGGAATCCAGGATACGAAATTCATAAATTTCAAATTGAGAAAATATAGAGGAAAGTAAATTTTCTGTGGTATAGGTCGGATGGTGTTTATCCCCCTCAAGGCATTTTCAACAGTATGTTATTAAAAAGATTTTACATTTTACAATAGTAACCTTACATAAAATTTTAAATAACCGAATTGACTGTCCAGAATTACTTCGTTGTTTCTCTCTCCCTGTTTCAGCTTTTCAAACTCGTTCTAGTAGTTTATTTTATTTACCAGTTCCCAGAACAAATCAGTTAAATTATTCACTTTTATACACCATATGTTCAAACTATACGTCGGTTCAAGAAAATATTGATTTTTAATTGTAATGTTAGGGTTATAAAAAATCAGGTTCTTTCTGTGACTAACAGTTTTTCTTCCTGATTTTTTTTATGTGTTTTACCAATCTTTTTCTGTTGTGCTTGTTTTCCCACGACCTTCGATTTTTCCTGTTAAAAACTCCTATCGTAGAAAAGGATGATTCATCAGTCCATAATATTTTAGTAAAAAAATCGGGATCTTCATCCAACTTTTGAATCGTCTGGCGGCAAAAAGTCCAGCCTTTTCCTTTTATGAACCTCTGTTAAAACTTGTATGGGTAAAATTTTATATGATCTGTAGCTGTTATTTTTAACGTACGTTGGATCTTGGAATAACTTTTACGTAATTGATCGACTGCATTATTTATACTACAATCAGAATTTTCTAAAAAATAATACAATGTTTCAAAAAAAGTCTATTCGCGAATAAATATGGATGGCCTTACCTTCGAAATGAAGCAGTATATCTAGCTGTTCTTCCTGGTTTGCTTGAACTACACGTTTTTTTCTACTAAAGTTGGAGGTATTATTCACTTTTCGGTAAATATTTTTAAACGTATTTTCTGACTGTGTTGGACGATTTGGATACAACACCCTATATGCTCTTTTAGCTGCACGTTCATTTTTGTTATTTTGTATATAACAAGTAAATATTTGGACTTTTTCTTCCTCACTGTAAACCATTTTGATTATTTCATTAAAGAAATGTCACTTATAATAATAGTTGTCATTTTCATAGCTCACTTTAATAATGTTAACTTTTCCATATTTACAGTAACTAGTTTAACTAAGATATTCGACATTTAATAACTCAAAAACGGTATATGGTAGGGGTAACATATGGTATATTTTTGAAATCAGGAACAAAGAATCATTCCAAAATTTAGAGATATACATGGTATCCCATTTAAAAAATATATTTTTTTGTATTTCCTGAAATCTGCATGCTGCTGTACTTTTGATAGCATTTTAATAAAATTAAGTCATAACTACACAACTTTAATTTAAAACTTTTTTTCTATAGGCAATAATAGCGATGATAAAGGGTGGGTAATTTATAATGAATAACCCTGTACATTATCGCTTTGCTTCGTAATGTTATTATTTATGATTTTCCACACTGTTTGAGATTTATTATTACGCGCACTGTAAAAGTTATCATTAAATAGCGTTTTTGCCAAAGCTTGTTTATAAACCCTTTTATATTTTGTAAAATTCTGCTTGTCACTTTACAATTTTGTGTGCAACATTTTTTTATTTAAAATTGTTATCTGCTTGGAAGAATTTTGTATGCCTTGGGTTAACCAAGGCTTAGATTTATATCCAACATCAGTTTTAACTTTCTTATATCGGAAGCTTAAGTCAATGTAATAGTTTAAATTATTTAAGAATATTTCAAATGCATTATTGACATCAGTATATGAGTAAATATCCTGCCAATCTTCCCTGCTGATATAGAATAGAAATATTTGATAGTTGCTTGTATTGAATAATTTTTTAGTGACGCAGATTGCAAGCATTTGTGAACTTTCTGAAATACTATGCAATGAAGAACGGAACAAAGAACAGTATCGCAAAAATTTACACACATATAGTCATATAAATAATACCTATCATATTTTAAAATTAGCACCCCCAACAAACTTGTTTCCCCACCATAAACGCGCTTAGTTCTAATCATCCTCTGTAACATCAATGGTTATTTTCTGAATTTCTTATCCTTGTTCTTTATATGCCATCCCCGTTTCATAACCAGAATTGGCATAGGCTTGACGAATCGGAGACATCTTCTATCAACTATCAAGTTCCTGTCCATACATGCAGTTAAGTCATTTAAAAGGCTCGTGGCCTGTCTGGCTGCCCTTTAATAAGAATTACATTGAAGAGGCTAAGTACAAGAAGGAAGTAATTGAAAGTGAAGTGATGTAAATAGGTGACTCGGTGAGTTCAGTGGCATCAGGGTTAATAAGGGCATCGAGGGCGCAGCGACTGCGCGCGGGGTGAACTTGGGGCAGACACTTCGGGAGGGGTAGCACGGCAGGTCCCTGACCTCGTTTAGCCCCGCCCCTCGCATGCATTCCACTTGCATTAGCGGCGGTGCGGGGTAGCTTGGGTGCGACGCGTCTCACCCCATCGTGTCTGGCACTACGTACATACACTTGCTGTTGTTGCTGTCCTACTGTATTTGTGTCCTTAATGCAGTGGCGTGGATGGATTTACATCAGATTTCTATTACAATTATTAACAAATAATTAACCTAGTAAAATGTGTGTTAAGTTAGGTGAATCAAATGATTTTCTCAGTTACTCATGAGAAATATGAATATTTTAAGAAGTTAGGTTTTACCGCAGGTACATTTTAAAATGTAAGTTTTCCTATGTTGAAGCAATTGCAACAATATACACAAATTTGAGGTTCAAATGAGTGGGTCAGTAGACATGCAGTTATACATATCAATTTAAAGGAAAATGTCCATTCAGTAGCCGAGAGATTTTCCCACGTTTCTAGATTTATTGGTCGGTTCTCCAATTAGGTATTTGTATAGAATTTTATCTTATACCTATTGCAGTACGAAGTGGTTAACGATTGTGTTTAATGAATAGAATTGCTTATTTAAACATGGAAATAACTTCTAAACCACATTTTTTGTGATAGCTTCCGCTGGATCAATATGGCTGAAATAAGAAAATCAATTCCAGGATTAATATGATAAGGAAAACTCCAAAATCGTAAATTGTTTCCTTCTTATCTTATCTCTTTGACAAAATTTTAATTACGTACAAACATCACTTAAATAGTAGTAAATACTTATGGAAATCTCAAAACGTGAACGTAGTTCGAAGATTGAATTTTTTCTTCGGATTGAACACATTAAACTCTCTCCGAGAGTAGCAACAGAATACATTTGTCTGGAATTAGATGATAATAGAGATGATTAATATAGATTATAAATAATGGTGGCTCCAGGACCTAGCTTTGGAGTACACCATGTTTAATGTTTTCAAAGTCTGGCGTACTTTTATTAAAATTTACACATTGTTTTCTTTTTTGAGGATACGATTTTACAGAGAGTAAGGGTGTCCCTTTTATTCCATAAAGAGTCAATTTTTCCAACAATGTCTCGTCAGAGACGCATTACCTCGAGTAATTCATCACTAGGGCTGCCAAAAATGTTCCGTGGGACGGTGGCTTACGCGAAATTAACTAATACGAGAAACAATAAACTGTTACAATTTATAATAATGTATGTAAAACTTACCCTCTTAACTAGCTTGATAAACTAGCTTGCTTATCACAAACTGGAGAAGATGTTAGCCATTTTGCAGCATCAGGGAAATATCTTCGAATTCTGTCTGACTTTTCTTAATAGCTGTAGCCTCATCTGGATTGAATTGTAGTATCACAGCTTTTATTTGTTGAAGCATAATAAAAAGCTGCTTGCAACCATGTTCCCCAACGTGTAATAATCGGCTGTGGTGTTTCAGGAATACCGGGACACTTGTTATGAAATGCACGGAGACGTTTAGGAGATTTAAGAAACACTTTTTTTGTACTTGCTATTAATGCATCTATCTCTGGAAAAAATGTTCGAATAGTTTCTGCCACAAGATGTAAAGCATGCACTTTACACGTAACATGTATAAACGTACAACCTTGTTCTTACAAAGAACGGCCTACCGAACGCATTGTCACGGTGCCATCAGTCACAAATATCAACACTTGACTTTTTGACAGTTCAAATGTTTCTAACGTCTCCAGCACCACCCTGGTAATTGTTTCGCTAGTACACTGACTTAGTCTTTTGCTAGCTAGTAACAGTGGAACTGTCGGTTTAAGAGGGTCCAGTACTCATACTATAACATTTAAAATAGAATTTTTTTTACAATCTGTTGTCTCATCAACCGATAACTACAGCCGTGTATTTTTTAATTCACATTTCATCTTATTTGCCATGTCTACGTGTACAGTTGGTTGATAGTTACCTAACGTTGTGCGACGTGGTAATTTCACCTGGGCATTGTATTTATTCCAGAACTCTCGAAATGGTTGTTTATCGAGTAGGTGCAGCGAAACATCACAGGCAATCAGCATTAACAGTAAATCAAACATAAACTGTGTTGTCGAAGGCACGCCATTTTTTTATTTTTATGGTGTACACTATTTACGTGAGGTCCACAATTACGATTATTCCAGCACATCAAATCTTTCTCACACACTTTACAAATTATTTTAGCATCATTATAGAATAAATCCGGGAATTCACCTATGAATTTATTCACTTTGTCAGCAAATGTTCGTTTTCAACCCCTGCGTATGTCTGCCATGCTTTATTATTAAATTAATACCAACAATACAGTAAAATAAAAACACAAAAATAATATGCAATACGCCCAAGTGACTTAGAGTTTCGCGGTCAAAGTGAATGCCGGCGACAGTAAGTACATCTGTACTCTACGACCATGATACACCGAAACGATTTGTAGCTTTATTCATCATTACGCATTTTTTATATAAGTTTTAGTTGTTTTTGGCCTTGAATATTTATTGTGTATGGATGGACGGATAATGAGAAATTTAAAAATATTCCTGTCTTTTCATATTTTTTGCCAGTGCCACACGTGTGCCTGAAACGAAGTGTGTGACTACATTGTCACATGGCTGGTGAATGCATTAGAAATCCTAATCCTTTTATTATGTAAAAATATACACGAACATGGAGTTTGAAGTTTTTTTATTTGCATATTGGGAAACGTACTCTAAAGTCCTATTATGATTTTTTTTTTTTACTTTTTACGATAACTTTTATTAAACATCTCACACAAAACATCAAAACTACATTTATATTCCCAAATGTCATTACATAATATTGTAAATTATATTAAAAAAATAAATTGTAATTTTTTTTTGTGATACCTTAAATAATTACTTAGAATGTTAAATTTTAAATTGAGTACATTTTTATAAAGAAAAAAAGACGCTGAAAATTATTAAGTACGATGTGTACCCAATACAGAATTACAATAGATCATCAAATATCTATTCGTAGACCAAAATAATCTTATCCTCATATCAAGTTCGGTTCATATCTTTTGTTTGCGCGCTACTGATTCTACAATGCATATCGACATACAATATGCGCGTGCGGGTACCTACGTTATGCATTTGTACCCTTTGTTTGATTTAAAAGGGTTTTATAAGGGCGCAGACGTTTTTGTAAGATTATAGTTAATAGGGATTGTATTTCAGGTTGTTAAAAGAAGGTGAAGGTGATGATGGTACATTTTTTTGTTTGACAACATAGGTGTCTAACTGGTTTTTTCTACAGATAATACGTATCGCCTATTTATACAATACAATTTTATGTACGGGGTTTAAGACGATAAAAAAAGTTAATAAACTTCTAGAGTCTAGAGGGTAAGGTACTTTGGAATATTCTAAAGTCATTTAACGATAAAAGGTTGTTGGTTTATGTGAATCATCCAATTTATTATCAAGAAAGTGTAGACAAATTATACAGTGATGCATTAGCGGTATTATGAAGATAATCTGAAACTTGTTTTTTTGTTAATATATTCCAGACATGTTGAACACTAAATAGGTCAAGAGATAAAGAAATACATATTGTGTCTGAATTTACTTGACATCAGATCTATTTTCCTTTTAGACAGAAAACACTTTTTTGGATATTGATTTTACTCAGGCCTATTTAACCTCAGAATTTATTACTTTACTATTTAAAAAAACACTTCTAAGTACTCGAAATGGTCGTTTTTAATCTATACATATATCAAGACAGTCTTTTAAACTACAAATATTATCTTGTTTGTGCTTAAAGACGAATATATAATTATGTAAATCAATTGCTGTACTCTGTTCATTAGATCAGATCATTGATTAAACCTTTTGCCAGTAACAGGGTGTTTGGTAAATCAGTAAAAAGCTATTAAGGGAAGCTTTTATAACAATGTACTCAATAAACATACAAATTCAAATGACGCAATAATTCACTTTCCAAACATTTTATAACGGCTTTTTTCTTTAAAGTTATTCCTAGAATAAAAAATACTGCTTTATTCTTATTAACCAGTGGTGCCCCAAGTATTGTTTTAAAAAAATATAACATAACCTTAACACAAACCGTAGGCTGGTGACAGAAACATATTTTCAGTTCAAACTTATTTATAATTAGTTACTATGTACAAAATATCGAAAGTCATTACTTCCTATTCAAGAGATTTCAATAAAAAAAAATTATTTATTTTGGCACCTCGTAAATTCGTTAGGACGCGTTCAAAGGGTTATATTTATTCAGTATTTTGTTATTGTTTTGGGCCCTTTAAAATGTTTATACTGATTTACCAAATACTCGTAAATACAATGACCGTCACAAAAAGTGGAATAGCAAGAAAAATTGATATATATCTAATTAAAACTTTTCTCAGCGTACATAAAATATGTAGGATCACTTGTTTTGTATTCTTGCAGCGTATTTGTTAATATTTTACACGTTTTGTTTACACTGAGAAAACTTTAATAAAAAAACATACCAATTTTCCTTGCTGTCACACGTTTTGTGCCAGCCAGTGTATTTATTTCCGTTTATACAGGGTGGGGCAATAGTGCGTTCGACTTCGATATGTCGAGTTCTATGACAGCTAGAAACCTAATTTAAAAACATAAATAAACTAGACAAAAAATTCTATAACCGGAAATTATTTTCGAATATACAGAGTGAGCCAAGACGATTCTACAGGGTCAACTAACATATTTTAAAGGAATGCCATATATATCAGAACATTTTTTGAAACCTCTTTGTGGTCTCCTTCCACTCCTGGATTATTATTGACTTTCCCAACCACTTGAATGACTTTTTGTGGGAATTATGCCATTTACACGTGTATATTAAAAAAAATTGCTACAGTCAGAATTATCGATTTTTAGAAAAAAATGTTAGTATCCGATACGAGACATCTGTGTGATGAGACTCAGCCCTCTTCACTTCCTAGAAGTATACAGGTTGACCAAAAAATAATTTTTAAATTTACAACTATTTGAACTGAATTTTCTCAGTAATTTCAAATGGGACACACTGTATATTTTTGGACGATGTGATGAAGAATTGAAAAACGAACATTTTTTATACATCCCTATGGCTATTTGTAACCATTTTCGATTTATTGAATAATAACTGCAAAATTTATCAATTAAAATTAAAAATATATTTTCTTTTGTAATTTAAGAGAAGATATAAAAAGTGCTCCACATGTTGCCCATTTTGATTGACACACATCTCTATGCGTCTTTGGAATGAGTTTTCTACTGTTCATAAAATTGCCGGAGTGGTAATTCTAAAAGCATTTATTATCATTCCTTTAAATTTTGGATTATTTTTTTTGTGATGTTTTTATCGGCATCATGTAACACGCTTATTATAATACCTTATCTTGAATTATTTGAAAGAAACCTCATTTTTAATTTATATTGCTGAATTTTACAATTATTATTCAATAAATTGAAAATGGTCACAAATAGCTATAGGAATATAAATACAAAAAATGTTCGTTTTTCAATCCTACATTACATCGTCCAAAAATATACAGGGTACTTATTCCATTTGAAAAAAATTGAGAAAATTCAGTTCAAAAAGTTCTCAATTTAAAAATCCTTTTTACCCACCCTGTATACTTTTAGGAAGTGAAAATGGCTGAGTGTCATCACACAAATGTCTCAAAACTGGTACTAACATATTTTTCTTAAAATCGATAGTTATGATTGAAGTGATATTTTTAATATAAATGGTATAATTTTAGCAAAAAAAAATCATTACATCCAAGTGGTTGGGAGAAAATCAATAATAATGCAGGAGTGAAAGGAGGCCACAAAGAGGTTTCAAAAAAATGTTCTGATATACTTGGCCTTTCATTTACAAAAATATTACTTGACCCTGTAGAATCGTCTTGGCTCATCCTGTATATTCGAAAACCATTTCCGGTTATAGACTTTTTTTGTCTAGTTTACTTATATTTTTAAATCAAGTTTCTAGCTATCATAGAACTCGAGATATTGAAGTTGGACGCACTACTTTCCCACCCTGTATATGAATTATACTATTCTCTAATTATAAAATTATTTGTTTCAGGTATGTAATTTCATGCTGGCAGTAATTCAGTAAGTAAAATTTTACATTTTATTTTAACTTTAATTAAATGGTGGCCTATTACAGAAACAAATATGTATTCACTGCGATTTTTAAAAGGTAAGGAATATTGCTAAAGTTTGCTGTCACAATTTCAATATATATGCGTGGAATAATTAAAAAAGAAATTCTGGCCCATCATGGCTGAGGATACAAAAATAATTATATTAGAAAAATTAATCAAACAATAAAAGATACAAATAAAACTGTCTAATTGAATTTATGAAATACACGATGTTAAATTCAACATATAAAATTGAAACAAAATAGAGCAAATTTATAGGTATACCGATCGTTTTGGCCATATGTTTTCGTAGATAATTAGAATCTTTGCAGAAATAACGTAGTATAATAAGAAATTCACAAAAATAACAGAAAAAGCTTAGGTTGTTAGTTTTAATAGCAGTTTTGTCAAAATTATTGTTAAAATATGTAAAACCAAAAACACTGTTTCCTAAACTCAATTTCAGTTTTCAACAGTGCCTACTGAAAAAAAATCTAAGTATCACTACGTAAAAAATAGAACCATCCGATTATCACTGAGATCGGTAGCGCAATGGATTAGAGACGAATGTAGCTGGTTTTACTGTCCGCCGACTCCTGGGTTCAAATCAATTTATTTAAATTTATTGTATCCTACAAAAAAAGTGAATGCCTTTAAAATGAAAATTTAAATTAGTTTGATGATATAATACAGTTTTAAATAACTATGTCAATTTGCATCGCCTACGAGTTTAAAATTAGATGACCATTCATAGTATATGACTAGTAACTTTACTTTCAAAAGATAGTCAAATAGCTTCATCATAAACATTCCCTATCAACCAATCCCATATTTGTCATCTCACTATTCATATTTTTTTAACAATAGTATAGGATGCGACACATAAAAAATTAACAAGCCTCGATGAGAAAGACACTATGCACATAATTTCCCTTTTATTGTACTCTTCATTTTTCCATGTATAGACAACGAGGAGTCGTCTGATATGTGCGTCCTCCTTGCACCAGTTGCAGGTTCACATTGCACTCTAGTCTGCGCCCACAGACGGATCGATGAGAGACAGTAACCCGATTCATGAGTCACTCTCTCTGCATCACTAGACTTCGACAAGTGTATACGTTTCTAGTCAACTATGGCTGTGGGGCAGTAGTATACAGGGTTATTGGATTACTAAAGTATAAACATTAATAAAATCACCCAATTATTGCACATCTGTTTTGAACAGGATAAACGTCACCTTTGACACATTTGACCAAACAAAAAGGATGCACTATTTGGTTTTTATGTGAAACAACTGGTTACAAAAATGATGATATACACTAATTGTTTTATGTGTCCTTGTAGCCGAGTTGGTAGAGCGCTTATAGCTATTTACTCGGCACCGAAAGTCGATGGTTCGATTCCATCCTGGGGCAAATTAGAAATTTTTTATGTAATTTGTTTCGGACCAAGATGGGAATTGTCGATGCCCTAGATGTGCTTCGGACTCCACAAAAAACTATAGGGTCCCGTCTCTCTTACCTAACACAAAACGAGTGTGTTCCTTCGGTGACTTAAGAGGTGGTTAAGAAAATATTTTAAGAAAAATGTTTTGAGATGAAAATAATGTTGCATGTGAGTCAACTAAATTTGAAAAAATCCAGCCCTTGTGTGAAAATAAAATGAAATTGAAAATTACTTTTCCCAATGCCGCTTAGATTTTTATTCCACCAGTAGGTATATTGTAGGTCTTAAATATAGTTTATCCCAATTCATTTTCCCACAGTACATTTTCAGATACTTGGACATTTTTGCAGAAAACTTAAATCATTTTTAATTGTATTGTACATATTCTGGCATGGTTGAATAGTTTGAGCTTAAGATAAAGATTGATGATAATCATTTTTGGAACTGTCTTTCTTGTAATTATCAGTAAAACATTTATTTAATACTTATATTTAATGGCTCGAAGTGGCGCCTTCGGCATATTTTAGTAAATCAATGTTTTATTAATTACTGATCTAAAAACCAATGATTTCAATAAAATAAAGATAAACAGATAACATATATGTTTATTGTACGTACACCAGGATTTTATTGAATTAAAATATCACTCGCCGGATAGGGGGGAGGAGGAGATGTTTCCCCGAAAATAACTTCTTTGAATTTTCAGTTTCTAAAGCTCATTTTTGTGTAATAGTATCTTATTCAGTTATAGTATTGACTTGTACTTTGATCTATTTTAAACATTTCTTCGGTTTTGGATATCCTCTCTACTGTTTATAGAATTAGTAAGCAACGCAGTTCAATTATTCTACTGGTGCCAACTGTATCGCTAAGTTTATTACACATGTTACAATACATTAGACATATTTTAATTTATATGCCTAGTATCTAATGGAGATAATATGAATATTAGTTGTAATAATTGAGTTAACTAGTGTGTACACAAAATCTTTGTAATATGCCTATAATTATTAGTTCATAACTAACCACGTCATTTAGTGCCAGTGAATGGTTTTCAGACATGTATAACGTCTAGGTTTATCACTTAAATAAAGAAAAATTATCTAACAGCCATTCTTCTTGGCATCAGCAGCATCAGCAGTAGAAATATTAATATTTATTTGTAACTCATGCGGAACTCATCATTTATTACAACATAATTAGTTTTCTGATGGAAATTTCGCCGGGATAGAACAAAATACACTAAACCAGTTTAATCGCTAACGTTTGGAATTTTGTTAAATCTTTCTCAAAGTTCTGAACCTTTAGTGCAGTTAATACAAAAATCATACATTTGGGGTAACTGAGGTGTGCATTGGATAAGATGATTTGAAAAAACAACATAATTATCAATACTATTATCACTGATTTTTAATTTTTTAACAATGCAACAACACACACATTGATTGCGTCGAATCTAAATACCGCCTGGTTGGTAATTATTATTTTGTTATTATTAATAATAATAACTGGATTGTTATTAATAAATCAAGTAACATATATACAAGTTAACTATAATGTTAATATGAATAAACGCAGAGTATATTATGACATTTTACAGAACCAATCCATATAACGCCGTACTAGGTGTACGACTTAACATAATTCCTTATATCCCTACGTGGTCGTTATAGCAAATATTTAGTTTGTTTCTGTTTTACGGACACCCCTATAAATAAAGAATTCCATTTTACGTTAACTTTTTCATGATCGCGACTGTACGCATTGATTTAAATTCTACGACCAGTGTCCTTGTTTTGACAAATCTCACCAAATTAAAAATCATGTTTCGTATGCAAATTTATAACAAAGCGCTCTGATTACTAACTAAAAAAATCCTTCCTGGTCAATAATTAATGGTTACTTACTTAGTCTGGACTACAATAAACACCATTTAACGCCCTTAATCGGCGTCTTTTGATAGTCTACCATAAACTGCTTTTATTACATGCTACGACTGAGTTACACTGTAATTTACTTACCTGTAACTGTACGACAATAAAATTTTGAAACTATGTAATCTGTCAGACTGTCAGGTATTTTACTATTTTCGTAGCAATAAATTATACACTTTACTTATTATTATTAGAAGCATTATTTAAAACACAGGGTTTTATAATTTTATACACAATAAAAAAATGGGGACGTGAGGGGGCCTGCAATTAAAATGTAACGAAATTGTCAAAATAAATATTGAATGTAACTGTATAGTTTAATTACTGGCATTTTAAATGTAAGAAATAAGTGAATATTGATGATTAAATTATAATAAAAAATGACATGGAAGTTTCTTCTAACATTTGTTTTAAATCTACAAGAATGAGTTTTTGGGTATTAAAATTAAACTCAGAAATCTTGACATACTTTTTTGACAGAATATGGAACAAATTTAAATCCTCGTTTCCGCATCTACTTCGAACTTGGGGTATACCATCATATCAAAATGAAATAATTTGAAGGTACAGTCGTGTTCAATGAAGTGTTGTACAGCGATTTTCATAAACAAACGTTTATATTTGAAATATACGTCGTTTCACTCTAGGAATCTAGTATGTCTATTAAAATCTTGTACAACACTTTTTGAAGTTTATAAAGCGTAATCGCTGTACAATACTTTATTTAACACGACTGTACTTCAATGTAGTTGGGTTTTTTCTAAAGCAAAGTGAATTTACTACTCCAAGTTTTATGCTTAATTTTAAATCATAATAACATATACCGAAAAATGATTTCAACCTCAAAACGAGTAATAGGATGGCATAAGTCTGAACCAATAGAATTACACTATTTCAAATAGGAAACATGACAGATAGACTCAGTCTTTCTAATTCTCATTATAAAGAAACACTTGCTATGTACATTATATAAATTAAAAATCTGCTGAAATGCATTGGATACGGAACAAAAGTTCATGAGAAATCCTACATATTTTATGCAACATTTTGCAAAAATTCGATCATTCATCATTAGATAAAAGAGATATACATTTTAATGACTTTGATTACAGAGTTGCAACGTTAACAAATCGTGCTAGATATTTAATTTCCTCTAAGGCCCAGAATTTGGAAGTTTTCTTAAAGATTTCTTATCATCTCTGTCAAAAAGTAGGCTTAATCTACCCTTCGGTAAGAAAAGACCCTTACATGAATTTATTATGATATTGATTGCATGCGAGTGCGAGTGCAACGCGCCCATGCAAGGGGTCGGGCAGCAGTCTCCATGACAACACCCTAGTGCCGGCATCCAGACGGCTATGCAACGGCCGTCGACTCTTGTGCGGGTGGGGCGTAGGGGGCCAATGACCCAGACAGGTGAGGGTGGAAAATTCGAGGATGCTGAATTGCAAATACAGCGAGAGTGTTTTGTTTTTGCTCGAGTCTATCTCTCCTCTCTCCACCACCTCGAGATCTCAACCTTATTTACTTAGTTTAGCTGAAATTTATTTGTGTAATTGCTGAACAAATGCTGCTTAAAAGGTAATTTCGAATAAAATATACGTACAGTGGTTCACTTGGGACTGATTCCGTCTTTGATAGACGCTTAGTAAATTTAATTAAAACTGGAGCTATTACAGATAAAATCATAATTTTTCGTTGCCCCAGTCATAGAGATTTATATTCTAATCGAAATGGCAAATGTTTTGTTTCAAAGGGACATATTTTACTGAGGGAAGAGTAGCAAAAAAGTCCTAAAAACGTATCAAGTTATTTGACCAAAACAGATATGACTCGAACAAAACATTATTATACATTGTACTGATTCTGCGGTTGGCTCCTTGTGAAACATTATTAAATATTTTAAATAAACAAAGAAAATTAGCTTTTAAATGTTTCAAAATTATATTTTCACTCTACACGTGTTTCGGCTTTTTTAGGCCCTTTTCAAGAGTACAGATGAGAGGTACTAAATTATAATTTGTGTTCCTTGCTTATATATTGAATGTTACATCTGGCAACTTATACTAATAAAAATGGTTTGAAAGATTTGGAATTTTTTAGAAAAGTTAAATTACTTTATCTAAAATGTGGTGACCTGCGAATATTTGTTGTTCATTTGTAGTCGTTTTTTTATTTTTGGAAGCTTTCTTAATTTCTAATATTTCTAGCAAGTCTAATTTTTTGCTTTTCTTTTCGGAATGAAGTAATTTTACATTATCCATATTTATAAAGTGATTGTTTTCTATACAGTGTGTTGACATGCTGGTGCTATATATGTTGATTACAATAGACTTTTTTATGCTCTTCAAGTCGCTTTTTTATGTTACGTCCAGTCTGGCCAATGTATATATCGTCGCAGTCACAGAGATAAAACAGAAAAACTACAAAAGACAGAAGTGTATGAACTAAAATGTAGTGA
The DNA here is from genome assembly GCA_029963845.1 of Rhamnusium bicolor. Taxonomy (NCBI): domain Eukaryota; kingdom Metazoa; phylum Arthropoda; class Insecta; order Coleoptera; family Cerambycidae; genus Rhamnusium; species Rhamnusium bicolor. Next base: position 876,754 of record JANEYF010000831.1, read on the forward strand.
CTACGACGCTATATACATTGGTCAGACTGGACGTAACATAAAAAAGCGACTTGAAGAGCATAAAAAGTCTATTGTAAACAACATATATAGCACCGGCATGTCAATACCAGCTAATCAGCTAAGAAATATTGCTTTATTATATTTTGTCTAGATTTCTCAGATATAGCAATAACCTTACTATTGCCTGTTTCTAAAGAATGTGAAATTATGAAATCCTTTAAACTATGTATCTAAATATAAACTGAAATCAGAAAATTTATATTTTAAACGAAAAAAAGTATTTTGTTTATAATTTTTCTGACGGCAACATTTTATATTATCTCACAATGGCTAACTATTCTTTAGTTACCAATTCACGTCCACTTCGTAACATATAGAAGGGGATCAAAAGCTATATACATTATAACATTAAAAGATAAAATTATACAAAAAAAATTAAAACACTTTTAAAAAATTAGAGTTTTAAGAAGTTAAAAAAAATAAAAAAAAGAGTTTACCCAAATTAATATATTGTTGTAGTCAATTTTAATTATGATCGAGATTCTCATTTGAAGAACAAGTCAATGTAAAACATAAAATGCTAGCTATATTATCAACAACTAGCTGGTATTTTATGTTTTACATTGACTTGTTTGTCCAATGAGAAACTCAATTATAATTAAAATTAATTCTACAACAATATATTAATTTTTTAAATTTCTTTTAAAACTTCTTAAAATTATTTAAATGTTTTGTTTTCTAATTTTTTTTAATTTAATTTTATCTTTTATATGTTATAATGCAAAGTTCTTTTTTTTTGTAAAATGATGTGAATAATGCCTTGCATTAATTTTAAAACATAATTTGGTTCTAGCAGACCTGAGGATGGTGGTAATCATCCACTGAAACGTCGGTCTGTAATTAAAATTTAACTGTTGGTAATAAAAGTTTGTCCAAATTGCTTGTGACTTCTTTCTTCATAATATTTTTATCTGAAATTATAAAATACACATTTTCGTAATACCCGATTCCAAATTCAATGACTTGCGAACATTGACTCTTAAGCTGTCTGTAACAGCCCTAACAACCCATCACAATTAAATGGAAAGGGAAAGCCAAAGCAAGGACCTTTTCAGGATTAAATGATTAATATATTCTTAAGGGGTGCGTATTCTTTCTGAGGGATTTAACGCTTCTTTCTTACTTCAGATATGCTTTTGAAAGTAGAGGAAATTTAATCGTAATTGGATACGGTCGATTTAAAATAAGTTTGAGATGAAATATACAATAAAGAATAACCAGAAATTTATTTTTGTAGGAAAATATTCGATGTTCTGAAACCATTTCAGGTTTTCATAATCGATTCACCAGACAACAGGTGTTCAAAAAAAATTTATAGAAGTGTCAATTAGTGTCTTTGATATTATTGCAGCATAACTGGAATAAGATTTTTTGGAAAAGGATTCGGCAAGAAAAACTTATAGGAATGTTAAATAATCACTAATCGCCTCATATCTCTTTTCCTAGGAAGAAAGATAATAGTAGAAACTAAACCGCGTATAAATCTTTTTATATTTTCTTAATTAGCGCATGCATCAATCAAAGTTAAAATTTAAAATATTGTTTACAGAGACATTACAAACGTTTTATATCCAAATGGATGGGAATCAATTTCCATTCCAAAAAACTATGACAGCTTCTCGAACGTAAATACTTAGTCAATATACAATTGGTAGATTATAACAAAATTTGATAATACTTATCAGTTGCCGGAAATATTTTCCATTTTTCAGAGCCGGCACTTATAAAAATAAAATAAATATAAATAAACACACCACATAAAAATTCATGTGGTGTGTTTATTTTTATACCTGTAACAAACGTAACTAGTATAACCATTATTGAGGCAGAAAGGTGCAGGACTCTGCGGAAAATCGGGATATTCCTATGTAATATTATAGGCACTGGGCACTATTTTCCTAGTCGACCCATAGTGATCGTAGCAACACGAAAACTTGCGGTTGGTTCTCTCATAAAATGCTCTTAGCAATGGCGTTTGCGCATAAACTACAAAAAATGATTGTAAACTGCAATGACTTTGCAACAGATGGTTCTCGTATTCTGTGTACTCCATGCAATCGACGTTATGTATTTCATACACGCCATGATTGTGAAATACATTTAAATTCAACGATCCATCGAGAGAATATCGCCGATATAGTTACAAAAGAGGCTTCTTTAATAATTTGTGTGTCATATTCTATGCAAGTCATTTGTCTTGAAACATAATCGACAATGCTGAGTTTAGTGGTCTATACACAATACAACCAGGTTTTCCTCTACCTAGTAGCCATACATTGCGTAAAACATATCTTCCAAGTGTGTATAAAAATGTTTTGAGGAATATTATAGAGGACGTACGAAATAAATTTTTTTGGGTGACATGGGATGATACAACTGACTCTCGGTGTAATAAGGTTGTTAAAGTTTTATTATGAATTTTGGATATTCAAAAGATTTTGTTTCTATCAGACATTAAAAGTGGAACGTTCATTTTCCTTGTACAAACGTATTATCTACAGACCAAATCGCTCAAATTTAACAGCCACGATTGCAGAACGAATATTAGTTGTGACCATGTATGCGGTGGCATACCTCAGTCATTCTGATTAATACATTGTATCAAGCGGTAGAAAAATACAAAACACCACATAAATTAAACAAGCCCCAAACCAAAGCCGGAGCTGCAAGGATGAGGGTTACACAATTGATATAAACGGACACACACAACCAATCCCTTCGACTTTGTTAGAGTCGAAACCGGAATTTGAACCTGGAAGTCGATAGGCAGTAAACCATCTACTCCCCAACCAACTCTCCATACCATTATTCATCCTGTTTAACCTTTCCATTAAAACGTCAGCCTTTCCTAACCAATAGAAAATAGCGAAAGCTTTTCCAATTTTTAAAGCAGGCGATATGGCCTGTATAGGCAATTATAGACAAATTTCTCTACTGTGCAATTTTGTAAAGGTGCCGGAAATTATTTTATATAATCGAATATATTTGTCCACAAAGAACATATTATCGCCATGTCAGCACGGATTCATGTCTAACAGATCTACTGTTACGAACCTAGTGTCATTCAGTCAAACCGTGTCTAAAGTCTTAGACGAACAGGTCCAAGTAGATACTTTCTATACGGACTGTACCAAAGCCTTCGAAAACCTACTAAACTTTTTTCGATCTTACCTAACAGAGAAAAAGCAATTTGTATTTTACAACGGACATAAATCATCGACACACTTTCCACCATCAGGAGTACCACAAAGCTTCAATCTCGGGCCCTTATTATTTCTATAGATGATTTGTGTATTGAACTACAATGCAATTCCCTGACAATTGCAAATGATTTAAAAATTTTCAAGAGCATAAGTTCCGTAAATGATTGTATAGGTCTTCAAAATAACCTCGATCCAGTCAACAAATGGTGTATTCTTAACAAAGTTGGTATCAATGCCACCAAATGTAATGTAGTAAATGACAAAAAAAGATAAATCATATTATCTACAACTACAGAATCAATGATACTGTCCTAGAACGCACAAAACAATCAAAATTTAGGCATATATTTCGATTCTGAAATCAGCTTCGCCGAACATACGAACATTATGTCCAAAGAGCAATCAAAATGCTAGGCTTTATCATTAGAAATTGTAAATCATTTACTAATTCAACATGTCTAAAATTATTAACTACTCTTAAGTAAGGTCGAGTATAGAAGCATAATCTGGAACCGCTATTACCTTATCCACAAAAATACGTTAGAACAAGTTGAAAGAAAATTTCTAAAATTTTTATCTTTTACAGCTACAGGTAATTATCCCGAGAGAGGAGTAGACAATAGATATCTACTGGCTAGCTTTAATTTTGAAAGTTTGGAATTTCGATGAATCTATTCTATACTAATTTTTCCCCATAAACTACTACATAATAAAATTAATTGTCCCCAAATTCTTTCACAAATTAATCAGCTGATTCCCAGAGCGCATTCTCGACAAAATCTCACAGTTTACAATCTTCGAGCCAACAGCAAAGTGATATTAAAATGACCTACATATTGTATGGGTTATAATTTTAATAAAATAAGTCAATACTGTGATATAAACACTTGTACACAAAAAAAGGCTATTAAAATATGCTAGATAAGCTTCTGAAATATAATCTTAATCTTTAGAACCAAAACCTTCTTAATACCTCTGCCTTTTTGTTTTGTTTATTTACCTTCTTCAAAATGCTCAAATATTACCTTACACGAATTAATTCTTGTGTTATATTATTTACCTGTCTTAATTATTATTATTGTTATTTCCTTCCTTCTTAACTATATCTGAACTACTTTAATGTCCAATGAGATTAATGATCACTACGATTTACCATATTATATATCATGTAGGTACTTTTACTTTTACTATCCTCAGCTTCAAATTTTGTATTTTTTTTATAGCAGCATTATAAATTTAAGTTTATTACCTTAGTTGATAAGTTTATAGTTTAATATAAGTATAAGATTGCGTAAAGTATTATAATATTTTACGCATATTTTGTACTGAAACTTTGTCCTGTAAGTGGGGTTACCTGTTGGGCAAATAAAGCACTATTATTATTATTATTTTTTTTTTTCGGTTTCCCGATGCCGGTCAGTCCTCCCGTGGCCTCCGACGCCTCACGGGAGTCGCGCCGGCGCATCAACTACAGCCACTCCTCACATCCCGCAGGGTTAGTGACTGTAGATACCAGAATCGTGTGCCCTAAGCAGACGGAGAGAACCCAGAATGACCGCCTTCTGCATTTGACCTGCCAGCCACTCGGCTGGTTTTTGGCAGGCCGGTATGATCTTCAGTTCCGAGAGCAGCGTAGGCTTTATCCCTCCGAGTACACCGATAATAACGACGACCATTTTGACCGAATAGCCTGGGTACAGCACTTGGAGCTCGTACCGGAGATCGCGATATTTGGTCCGTTTCTCCTCCTCCTTCAAGGTGATGTTTTTCTCCGCAGGTGCCGAGAACTCGATGACATACATCACCTTGAGTTGATGGTCGAGGAGGACTATGTCAGGCTTGTTGGCTTGGATATTATTATTATTATTATTATTATTATTATTATCTACGTTTGTCATTTAACGCTCTGACACACAGCGCTACCGAGCTCTGTATGTATTTCATTAGTCATTTTATATTTTTGTTTTTATTTGTCTACGTATGTCCTGCTGTCAATAATAAGAATCAGTAGTAGCTACTGGTCCTGTACTCCGGAGTAATTTCCTGACCCTGATAATTATCGTAAAATAAAATGTTTGATCATAAACATGAGTCTGCACGTTAGCAATAACCTGGTTACATATTATCAGAAAAATGTTTTCTGATAATATGTTTTCTTGTAGGTAACTTTTAAAACCATCGAAAAATTTAATTTTGCACAAAATGGTTATGTATTTAAGAAGTAATGAAAAGTCTTTTGAGTTTACTATTCAATTCTAAAATAATTTTTCTTTTATTATTATTTGATAAATACATAACAGAGTTTTATTGAAGCTGTAAAACTTTAACAATGGCAAGTAATTCATTCATCATTTAAAATCATGTCTGAATTTTTTTAACTTAAATAATAAATGGCGAGTTTTAGTTCTTTATTTTCTAAATATAAATTTCTAAATATGGAATTTTTAATTGATACTGTGTTTTTCTCCGAAAGGGATTAGCGTACGTTTGTTTCCTTTATAAAACAAATAAAAAGGACCAAGGATAACAATAACAACAGATGTTTTTTAAAAACATTACTAAAATGTTCTTTTGGGGCCTACATGTCAAGAATTTTTGCTCATTTGACGCCGATTGAAATTAGAATTAAATTTAAAATTATGGCGGAGGATCCGGGAAGAACAATTTTTAAAACTATCTATTCAAATGTATTGAGCCCTCACTTTAAACGCCTACGAAAAAAAACTAGACATCCAATTTAGACAATTTCTTCACAAATCAGTACATATACTGTTTACTATAATGTGCTAAAATTTTATGAAAATAGGTTTTACAGTTTTTGAAATATTAAATGATAATGTAAAAGATGTACCGAATTTCGGTATCTTTTTCGATATAACGGTATTTGCGAATTAATTTCTCAAAAACTAACTCACAAAACTACTTGAAATTTTCATGAGTTATAAAATGGACCTTTCTGTAGTCTTGTCCTTTGCAAAAAGAAACTACACTTAGTTGTTCAGTTATTAAAAAATTGATATTATCATTATTATTATTAATATAATTATAATATGTATAATAATATTTTCACATAAGATAATAGTTGCACAACAAATAATGATTCTATGAATAAATTATAGTTTTATCAAAAAATAACGAAATACCACAAGAGAAACCTAATCAGAGTAGGAGAAACTCGACCGTTTTCCTTTAATTATTTATTTTTTCAAATATCTTGGACATTTCGTTAAGATTTTTTATACATTGATTCTTTAGACATTGAAACCTATTTGTTGTAAAAAAAATACTTATAAATTGCTTCGTTTAAGACATACAGTGATGCCTCAAAATATTTTTTTAATTTTTCTGTTTTTATTTTTTTTTTAAATTTTTTCACATAGTGTGAAAATAGACATATGATTCTATCTACACTCCAAATTTCGTTTGAATATCTTAATAATTCATGAAGTTATACGTAATTAAACATTAATGTGTCCAGAGATCGCTTAAAAAGGGTACATTTTCAAATATAATAATGCGAAACTTGGTAAGTTTAAATGATAAAATATTAAAGCCATTACAGAATATTAACATATATTCAAGCAATAAAACATAATTTTTCCAAAATCTTTAGACCGTTAGTTTTTTTGTAATTCGCAGTCAAAATGAACGATCAATACATTTGAATCGTATGAAAATTTTCATTTCTTATGTGTATTTATAGTTTTTGAACAAAAAGGTCCCTAGCCTCACCTCAAAATTGTCAATTTAATACCAAAAAATATTTCCATATGAAGCGTGACTCTTACTCTTAATTTATAAATTACATTGTCTTATGTCCAACCGAAACTTGTACCTATTGACAGAGATGTTTTATTACACCATCTGATTCTACTCAAGAGCTGCACCAGATCCAGTTGTTATTTTTTCCCTTTTAATATTTTAAGTTCTAGTTATTTTGTATGACAAAAGTATTATATATAACACAATCAATTATTTGCATTACTTTCTTCGCGTATGACACCGAATCTAACAATAATCAGAAAAAACAAAATACTCATAAGCATGATTTTGCAAACGATTATTTGAGAGGCATCTGGAAGTAACTAAATTTACATAGTGAATAAATCATTCTAGTCTGTATCTTTAATCGCCATATTTAGGACTTGGTTGTTAATTTTGTTTTGCTCTAAATATAACTTTTGTCACCGAGTTTCCTGAATATGCTTTTATCTACGCTAGAGAATATCATAAGTGCAATTTACCTTTCTCCCGGAAACGGAAATATATTTAGCTGACACGGAGTCAAGAGCAATGGTTTCCAGTGGCATCACCATGGCAGCGACCTTGTATCTTGAACATGTGGATGTCCGTACCTGGCCGTGAACTAAATTTACTCATGGTGTATAAAATTTTCTCTCCCGGGAAGTTGCCATGCCAACACTACCCCGTGTACAATAGCAAAAGGTAAATATCAAAATGCTAAAGGTTGAATTATCAATCTGACTTGAGGCATGTTTAATAATAAGGAAAGAAGAACAACAAAATAAACACTTCCTTAAGGGTGTTTTGGTAAACATAATGATTGCTTTGTACCAACACTAAGAAATAAAATGAAAGTCTGCTACGTTTCTTTCTAACAGTACTTTCCTTTTAGAAACACAAGCTGTTACTTATTAGAATACGAATTTAACACAGTGGTTTTATTTTTTCTAAGCATTTACTTCAGTTAAAAAAACAGATTGAAAAGTACGTTTTTGTTATTGTTTTAACTTAAAAGAGGATCACATTACTATACGTATTAAATGATCGAGAAACGATAAAATAACGTAAATGTAATACTGACGTAGTTTTCCACGAAACACCAAAACACTATATACTGCACTCGACGCGCGTTTCGCCAACCAAGTTGGCATCATCTGGAGATGATTAAAACTAAACTTATGCTAACAATGTACCCTATTTATACTTAAACTATTGTCACGATTCACCGAACCGTCACGATTCGATGAACCGTGACCCACTAGCCAATAAAGCGGGTTATTTGGGATATGTCCTCTGTCACTATTCATACCATTTTTACACTTTGTGATATCCAAGCTTTCAAATGCATCCAGCTGTCTAGTATTTGTTACTCTAATTAATCTTAAATTGCTAATATCTATTTTATGGTTGGTCTCAAACGCATGTTGGGCTACACTAGACTTGTCTGTTTTATCATATTTGAGATGGGCCATATGCTCTTTCAATCTAGTTTGAATTGATCGTCTAGTATGTCCAACATATTTTTGATTACAGTCCTTACAGCTAATTTCGTAAATCCCCGACTTTTCCTTTGTTTCAATTTTATCTTTTGGATTGCCTAAAAGTTGTTGAAGTTTGTTTCCCGATGAATGAACCACTGTCATACCTACATCTTTAAACATCTTACCAATACCACGAGTGAATCGAGGATCGAATGGAATCGATACAAATTTCGGATTTTCTCTTTCATTTTGAAAGGTCGAGAAATTTCGAAGCGACTCTTTAAACTTTCGTTTCCTAATTATATTATCAATTAAACTTACTGAATATCCATTACTCGCAGCTATATCCTTAATCAATGCCTTTTCTTTTTCAAACCTCTCCTTATTGAGGCGGAAGCTTAATAGAGGATGGACTAGAAAATTAAAACTCGCAATTTTGTGTTGAGCACAATGGTGAGAGTCCTTAGGGATATACCTTAGAGTACCGGTATCTTTTTTGTATATGTCAAATTCTAACTTATTTTCACTATTTCTAATTATTAATACATCTAAAAATGGTAGTTATTCAGAGTTTTTAGTTTCATATGTGAATTTTATTGACGCGAAACGACTGTTTAATTTGGATACAATGTTATCAATATCAGCGACTTTTGTATCGAACACTGCAAAAATATCATCCACCTACCAAAGCCAAACCCTGGGGAAATACTCGAATTCTTCTTTTGCTTCCGTCTCGAATCTGTTCATGAAGAGACTGGCAATGAATGGTGACAAAAAGTTACCCATTGTTGTTCCTTCATGTTGTTTGAAGAAATTATCGTTGATTCGGAAACAATTTTGTTTCATGCAAAGTTTAGTGAGTTTAAGATATTCTTTTACTACATCTTGACTGAGATTGTTTAATTCGAGTAGATCCTTAAGATAATGCAAGGTCTGTGTTATCGGAATACTTGGAAACAATGAACAAACGACAAAGGAGATAAAAATTTCACCTTCTTGCAACTGAATATTTTTCACCTTATTCATGAAACCGTTGGAACGAATCACAGAGAAACTAGGTGGTGCAATAGGTAAATTTTCGAACTCATCTGTTAACCATTTTGATAGGTGGTAAGTCGACGATCCGATTGCTGAAATAATAGGACGTACCGACTTTCCTGGTTTATGTATCTTAGGCAAGCAGTACAATCTAGGTACACTTGAGTTAGATACATGTAACTTCCTATTTAAAGCTGAAGTAATAAGTTTGTTGGAGGATTTAAGTACATTTCTTACTTCAGTAACCATTTTTGGTAATGGATTTCTAGAAAGTTTTTTATAAGGACCATTACTAATTAGATTGTCTACTCTTTCATAATAGTCCTCTTTATCTAAAAGAACAACCTTATTACCCTTATCAGCTTTTAAATAAAAACATTCTTTTTCTCGCAACCGTTTGTTAATTTTTCTGTCTTTTGTAGATTTTGACTTTTTATTAACTTTAGTGACAATGTTTGTCGAGACTTGATTTCTGCAAGCTTCTCTAACAAATCCTTTAGAGGTATCAGGAAGGTAATGAATTGAACTTTCAACACTTGCAACAATCTCATCTAAAGTGCCTTCAGAGGCAGGTAAAGCAACATTTAATCCCTGATTAAGGAGATTAATTTCTTCTTTATCACGTAAATGTATTAGTTCTCCATATAATTTTACTTTAAAAAAACGTCGTCTTGCAGGTATTTTAGTTTCGTTTCAAAAAGTTGTTATTCATTAGCATATTTCTTCTCAAAATTTAATTCTATCAATAATAAGAAACTGAGAGAGAAACAGTGGCGTAAATACAGGGATAATCGACAGTTTTTTCTGTATACCTCTTCTGATTATATCATTATTGAATTTTCTGCCAAATTTTGAACAAAACAGTTTTTTTGGATTTGTTATTATTAAATATGCTTTTTAAGCTTTAACTATTTACTACTTAATCATAGTTGCCAAGGCAAATAAAAGTCAATAAAGGTAATTCCAAATGAAATATTGATTATCGAAATACATAGTATCTTACTTTTCGCTGAAAATTAGCGAGATAGTGGGATTGGATTATCTTTTCTTCTCTTTGTTGCCTTTAACTAAAAGATCAAGACTAAATGTTTTCTTTAAATAGTCAGTGACGTACCGCATAATATTCAAAAAATCATAAACTGTACCCAGTTTTACACCACTAATTCTGTTTTAAATTCATATATTACTTAACCTTTTAAAAGGAAACTAATATTCTGTACATCACAAAATTAAAACTTTAACTTTCTTACATTTCTACCTGTATAGAAATTATAGTTGGTGACCTTGATTTGGTTCGATTCAAACTTTAATTGATATCTATACATATTTTGAATTATTCTGAAAAAAATTCGGAATGTCTCTAAACACCACAGCAGCAGGTTCGCTTTGGAGTTGGTATTTCATTGTGGGAGAAGAAAGTAGGCATTTGTTTTTGATTTATTGTATATGTTTAAAAACTAGACCTAGTACAGAATTTGGAGTTTTTAACTGTTAATTTGTGCTGAAATTATATATTGTGAAATGACAATTAAAAAACCTGTCAACTTTCAATGCTAGATCACAAACTTTAAGAATATAATGTGAAACTGCGAAACACAAGAAGTGTTGTATATTAATTGACAGTGGGCAGTGTCCCAGGAGAAATTTGGGTGGTGTTATACAATCGTAAACTGAAATTTTAAGCAAGACAGGATGAATTTGACTAATTTAAATTTGAATTTGAAGAATTGCCAGTTTTAGTTTTTGAAACTCACACTATTATTGATATTATAGGTATAGATTTGGAGAACAGTAATTTAGAAAGTTTCTAATCTATTTTTCAAAATTAAGAAATTATATTTTAACACGTAGTTTTTAATGTATCATCTACGATGGCACGTTTTTATTCTTTGCAGAATCATTTGTTTTAATAAGGATAAAAATTAATGACTAACATATTACATTATTATAGTTGGGATGATAGTGAAATTGTAAAACAATTTTACAACTCATGCCTGGTTTGGTTATTTATAACAAGATGTACTTCTCAATTAAAAATAAATAGCAAGTTCGTTAATTACCATTATTATCAGTTCAGGGGAAGTGAAGTATCTTGTGGATGAGGGTGAGTTTTTCTTATTTTTGAATTGAACGTACAGTAATAAAATATCAAATGAAATTTTCCCAAAATGAAAGAGGGATAAGTTTAAAGTCCTACTGATTTACTTTGATTTCTTCTGCATAAGGGTTGGTCGGAAGTTCAATATATTCAAGTTTAAAGGAAACGTCCAATTTTCCTGAAATATTTACCATTTGTAAAGATAATTTTTTCTTTTATTTGCAAAATTTCAATGTTAATGTTAATTTTCATTTTTTTTTGTCATATATTCATGACTATTTCTTTAACTATAGATTTTTTAAAAAACAAGAAAAAAACACTCACGATAACATATCGTGAAAAATAATAATTTATGATAAAAAATGTTTACATTTTACTCAATGCATTTCTGAAACCAAACACGTGTAAAAGTAGAACACGACTGTCTCTTTTTTGTTATAAACTTGGACTAAACTGTAAATATTTAGAAATGAAATTTGTTAATACCAAATAATAATTAATTACTTAACTTAAGCAATTTAATTACCGGTAGCATTAATTAATACAAGTATTCTATAATTAATTATAAAACACGATGTTTACATCATTAGATAAATAAAGATATTAAAAAAACAAATAAGCCTTATTCATGAATGACTGACTACTACATAATATGAAGCTGTAGTCGTAAATCTTAGTAAACCGCTCTTAAAATCAAACAACTTAACTTTCACGCATTTTATCTTAAAAGTTCACGACTTCGCCACTCGGCGGTTGGAATAAAGGAGAATGTGCCATCTACCTGAACATTTCTGTAACTACATATGTTAGCAGAAATATTACTAAAGCCTTCTACTAACATTACAGGCCGAAATCGAATTTAATGAACCAAAACACCATTTAGTTGAAGCAATTATATTTTAGTAATACCTGGGGAACACTATTTACATTATTCTCTTTACATCATTTCAGGGCAATAACTAGGCAGAGATTTATAATATAAAGATCAAACAATGACGTAATTTTCCACAAAACGCCAACACTGTACTCGACGCGCGTTTCGCCAACCAAGCTGGCGTCATCTGGGGATGATTAAAACTAACAATGTAACCTATTTATACCTAAACTATTGTCTGTTCGGTGAACCGTGACTCACCAACCAATAGAGCGGATTATATGGGATTAACCCTCTGTCACTATTTATTTTTTACACTTTATAATTTCCAAGCTTTTAAATGCATTCAGCTATCTAGTATTTGTTACATTACTAATCTTAAATTGCTACTATATAATTTATGGTTTTCCTCAAACCCATCTTGAGCAACACTAGACTTAACTGTTCTACTATATTTGAGATAAGCCATGTGTTCCTTGAATCTAATTTGAATTGATCGTCTAGCTTGTCCAACATACTTTTGAGTACACTTCTTACATCTAATTTCTTAAATCCCTGACTTTTCGTTTGTTTCAATTTTGTCTTTTTAGGCAATCCAAAACATAAAATTGAAACAAACGAAAAGTCGGGTATTTACAAAATTAGCTGTCTTTTAGGCAACCCAAAATACAAAGTTAAAACAAACGAAAAATCATGTAACATCAGTTTCATAGAGGACTGATTATATGGAATTTAATTATTATGCATAACAGACTGTGATATCTGTATAATGGAATTTGGTTGAATAGAAAATCTATTATTTACTTTACTAATCTAGAATTATATGGTATTATTTTGTATTAACATCATTAAAAAAGTTTGCTGCCAACATTTTCCAGGCGGAAAATAAATACATTTTAGAACAAAACAATTATCCAAAGTAGTGGCCGCTGGTGGATTTAGGTTATACTATATCTCAATATTGGAGCATAGAATCCAAACAATATTTTAAGGCACGACTATCAGTAAAAAATGAAGAAGTTTTGCAAAAAAAAATTGAAGAAATTGAGAAAAAAAGTTACAAAAATGCTTACCCCTATCTTCTAGACCATTACTATTTTTTTTCGTAATCAGTAGGAAAATATATCACCCCTTATTTTTTTGTTTTCGAAAATTTTTTTCTTGTAAAGTTATGACATTTTGAAATTTAAGTTCTTCATTGTGTAAATTTTAAAATGTCATAACTTTATAAAAAATCTAAACTTTCGAAAATTTTCCTTCTGATTACAAAGAAAATAATGCAAATATTTTACTGATGGCCTAGAAATAATCTGGGGTGGCAGCGCGTTTTTGTAACTTTTTCTTCAATTTTTTTTTCAATTTCTTTTCTGTAAAACTTCTTCATTCAGTATTAGTAGTCCTGCCTTAAAATATCGCTTGGGTTCCATGCTCCAATACTGAGATATGGCATAACCTAAATCCATCAGCCGCCACCGATCCAGAGCATCTAGGAGCGCAAAATTTCTTAGGGAGGAAAGTTAGATATTTGCTAAGGTTACATTTCAGAATTCTTTAGACAACTACTCAATTTAAATCAGTTTGAGAAAAAAATTATGCTAAAGTAAAATATGTTGCTTTAGAAAGAAAATAACCTCCATTGATTGAATGCACTGGTTGCCTACGAAGCGCTTGGTTTCTGACGACTCCTACAGGGAAGCTGTTTATAATGTGTAAGATCCTTCTTTTTTAGGTGTAATGGTAATAAGCAATTCTCAAAACGCCACTCTTATTGAGAGCCATAAACGTAACTAGATCTTTCTCTAAAGACTGAGAATTTATTGGAATATTCTAACTAGGATTTGGGAGTAATACGAAGTTGTTTAAATAACCACATTTTATTTTGTAGAGCGTTAAGATTTATTTTTCTTTCTAAATGATCCTGGCCGATTTCCGACCAGAGATCTGTGATTTATTTGTTCAAAAAATAATTGGTTTTTGCATATTTTTTTGGTACCTGTTGTTTGAATAAAACTGTCCTTTTGAAATGTTGAATTATGCGTGGTGTGATATTACCTACAACTAATTAAGAGTTACAATTAAGTGCAAGTAATATATTATACGGAACCTTCTGGCATTATTTTCATTGACCAGAGGTATGATTGAGACAGACATATATTACAGAAGTTTTCAAGTCCCAAATTATGCAGTTCAAACCTATCAGATTTTAAATATTTTAAATATTAATATTTGTCGCAATTTCTGATTTTGGTATAGTACTTTCAGTAACCAAATACTGATCTAAGATTTCTCAATTTTGCATTTCCTTTACTTCAACTATTTTGTTTACCACTTTCATTTCGACTCAAGCGAGAGCGGCCTGTCACTTCTCTCAGAGGTTTTCAAGCCTGCGCACGTGTAAGGAAGTTTTAAATCAATATAGCCTGCACTTGGCCTTCAAACTTCGCGGGGCAAAGACACGTGGTCGCTGAGGATTTTCACCCCGGTTTTCCCGGGGAAATCAGAAGTTACGGTTACTAATGATATTTTCCATTTCCTTGTTTAATCAAGTCGATTTTAAATCAACATTGACAAGTGATTTCGGTTCAGAAAATAGAGGGAAGAGAACATGAGTCATAGATATACATGTTATTGGATTTGATATATTTTCTTTTAGTATTTATTTGTACAATGTATAAGGAAAACTTTTATAAAAATTCGTTAATTTTTGTAAGGTTGCAGATATTTTCTAAAGAAGAAAAATAAGTGGAAATGCAAGGCTAATAAATGGAAAAATACTTTTCAAAGATACATGCATTACACATACAGTGTGTTCTACTTACGATTGAAATACCATAATAAACTATTATTTTTGATTGTTGTGCAAAAATTGTTTTTTCACGTTGCAGAGTATTGAAAAATGTATCGTCTATTTCACCCATGTGAGAAGTCATCTTAAATAGTTGTAAAAAAAGGTCTTATCATGTTCTCACAACTTATATTTGCATATAGCAAGTTTCAGGATCAAGGATGGGATCAGACTGACCTTGAAACTAGTTATAAGAAAATGTATTTGTGAGAATATAATAATATCCTTTCTTGCAATTTAAACCATCATATGTTTTGATATACTTATTCAAACTTAAAAGGTTGGCCTACTGAGATTTAAAAAATATTCCTAAAATTCAGAAACCATTACAATGTGGCTGTTTCTTACAAGGAAAGAACATTCAACTGGTAACTCGAAACAGGTAAAGCCATCCATCATACAACCTCCCTAAAAGCGATCTACAGGTGGACGTCACCCATTCAACTAAAAATTTGAAAATTTTGGATATCCAAGACGTGTATATTCAGGTGTAGGTACTTGAGGAAATTAACTTTCCCTCTAACCTCCGCTTCATATTGCAGATGGAATTGCGTCAGAATTATCATCGCACGATATCATTATTTTTCTTCTTTTCTTTTTGTTCAATGCGTATTAGGAACTCATGGCATTATTAATTAGTAATAATAACAGCACCTTACTACATTTTAATTTGTCTTTTTTTATCACGTATTACCGTTATGTCCAAATTAATTTGCCTGTGATTATTTAATTACTTGACATAGCTGATTTTGATGGGTTTTTACGAAATTAAATTGAACTACTATCTCGCAAAGTTACTGAACATTAGTTAAGTGAATATTAGTTTGTATCTAGGAAATGCAAAATTTAATAAAAAGGTCTTTTGTTGTTTCTGTAATAATATAGTGATGTAGAATAAAAGTTACTATTAGATAGTATTTTTCATTACTACATTTCTCTAAAAATAGAAAAGATAAGTCAAAATATATAAATTTCCTGAATATAAGTTTTTCGTAATATTGTCAAGGCATATCCTCAGATACGTTTTTTGTGGATTTTAATTTTTTTTTATAATATGCAAAAGTGCCAAATTTAAATATGAATTCTATCTTTTCAGATAAGAAGATACCAACAGTTAATCTCGAATTTAATTAGCACTACACAAAAGAATTTTACATATCGTTCAGATCTTCTCCAGATGTATAACAAATTTCTCTATTTTTATCTTAAATACCATTGTTGTAATCTATCATAAATTTGCTATTGAACAAGGTATTATATAATCATAAATAAATTATAATTAAAATCCATAAAATCATGCGATACAGATAAATAACATTTAAAATAAAACAAAGTGAAATATTGCGCTTTAAAAAAATAAGTTATCTTGATGAGGAAAATAACAAATTATAATCTTTACGTACGGAATGTTAAAAATTTTCAGATTTAAAACTTTGTTATTTTTAAAACTCAGTATTAATCATATCCATTAGAACTAAAATTTCGTCGTCTCCAGATAGTGCCAACTTGGTTGACTAAAAGCGAGTATTTTAATATTTATAGATCTAAATTTTTTTTTAATAAAAACTATTATAAAAAAAATGCCTAATATGTTTTACTTATACATTTTTGTACTTGTTTTTAATCGTAGGAGGCCACTTATTTACCACAAAATATAAAAATTGTTGCTAATTATTATTTTTTAACTTTTATAAAAACTTATCAGAGATAAGTGTAACATCCTCTTGTATATCTTTTTAAACAATTATCCCGAAAATTGTTAAAATAGATATATGTTATACTTATCTGTGATAAATTTTTGTAAAATTTAGAAGATAATAATTAGCAAACATTTTTAACGTTATAATGTTTAATTTTTCCATATTTTAAACTTTTACCAAGAAAAGGATACCTAATTTGTTTTAATTAAAATAAAATTGGTGTTAAGTTCGAACTTTTCAAATTGTATATTAAAAGTAATTGCAATACGCTTAAAATAAACATTTTTTGGAGTTGTCTCCATCAGAAGTGGGATACACAGCCGTGTAGAATAAGTTTGAGAATTCTTGCAATAGACTTGTTCTTTTCGAGATGCCGCTCCAAAGGGTAAACAAATAAATAAATAGATATATGGGGTAAAAACTTTTTTGGGACCAAAATTTAATGTTGAATTGAATTTTAGTGAGAAAAATAATCCCAGCCTCATTGAGTTTTCTCTACAAAAGATCTTGTATTTGTTTTCAATCGACAATAGTTGGCTATGACTTCAAAAAAATTTTGTTTATATTTTATGCTTTTCTAAAATATGACATAATTATATCATGGGTTTCCATTGTTTTGACAATTATATGAAATTTTTATAAAAAAATCAAGGTGGCGTAGAAAAACAAATTACATTATTGGCACTAGACGTTTTAAGTTGTATCTGTGATGGTGTGTTTGTTTGACTGACAAAAATGCCCAAAATGATATAATTGTCAAAACAATGGAAACCCATGGCATAAATTGTAGCAAATAATTATTTTTTTGAAGTCATGGCCAACTATTTTCCATTGAGCACAAATGCAAGTCTCTTGTAGGGAAAAATCAAGGAGGCAGGGACTATTTTTGTCTCTAAAGTCCAACTCTACCATAAGAGTATAATTTACGTAGAGCTTATAGGATTAATAAAAGATTCAGTTTATTTTTTAAGATTAAGACTTGAAATTTTGCACATGTTAATTAAAATATATATTTTTTGATGTTACGTTTTTAGTTTTTTGTTCTACTTGCAAACGGGATCAAAGAAAAAAAGAGAGGATCGAAAAATTTTAACATACAAATAAAAACGTGCCATCGTAGATAATACATTAATAACTACGTAAAGGGAATATGATTTCTTAATTTTCAAAAATATATTAAAAATTCTGTAGATTACTGTTTTCCAAACCAATACCTATAATATCCATAAGAGTAATAGTTTCGAAAATTAAAACGACCAATATTAAATTAGGTGAAACTAAATAATTTAGTTTCGCTAATTTAATATTGATCGTTTTAGTTCTTGAAAGTATTACTATTATGGATATTATAGGTGAAACTAAATAATTTAGTTTCACTAATTTAATGTTGTTATTTTTCGGATTAAAATGGGAGAGAACTGTCGATGCCCTAGATGTGGTTCGGACTCCACAATAAACTGTAGGGCCTCGTCTTTCCTTACTCAACACAAAATCCTAGGATTTTCTGGGAGTTACTTCAGTGACTTGAAAGGCGCTTAAGAAAACATTTAATAAACATTATACCACTCAAACTCCTCCCGGGACACTGCCAACTGTAGCTTATTATATAGCACGTATTGTATTACGCAGAGTTCACATTATATTCTTAAATTTTGTTCCAAAAAAAGTTTTTACCGCATCAAAAAACCTCCACTGTTAAAGAAGCAGCGCCAGTTGAAAAAAAAAGTGTAACAAATCACTTTTGAAAACGTGAGAACGGAAAGAGATTCTAAATAAGACCTTCATCATTGGAAATCTCTCAAAAAACGACGTAAAGAATGTGCAATTAATCTCGCTCTATCTGTTTCAGAAATACACCCTCATTACAAGCAATTTGGACACACTGTATAGTGTATACCCGAATCTTAATATAAGTTGACTCAGCTTTATACACTGTAATTTTTTTTAAATAAAGAATGCATTTTCAATCTAAGAAATAGATAAATGCAATGCAGCAATGTATTTATTTACTGTTCAGCTATTATTTATGTTTCTGTCAGATGGTGACATCTGTTGTTAAAAGTGAACGTGACACTGTTTTTATTTACTTACGGTATGTACAGAGCTGAACTACTTCGATTATTACTTCATCATAATGTGAATGAACGAGGGAAATAAGTAGTACAAACATGAGCAAGAGAAATCTGAAATTTCTAATGGCTTAAAACCATGATTAGCAAATAATAGTTACTTTCTTAGCACCTACTAAACTTTAATTTCACTTTCTTTAATAGAAAACGAAAGTATTTGAAAACAAAGTGAGTATTTTTGTAATGCACAATCATTTTATTTAATACTGACCGCACTGTTTGTTATGGTTACTTAGGTTCCAGATATTTAAATTATTTATTAATAAATAATTCATATTTAACACTTTATCTCATTTGTATTAAAGAAAATAGTCATACTAATTTAAATACTTTTTCATAATACAAACAAGACATTTAAATTTAGTTTTAAAACTTTTTATTTATTTTATTTTTCTAATTTATGATAATTATTGCAAAAGCAATAACCACTTGAATTATTGTCTTGCAGTTCTTCATTAAAAAAAATTTTTGTCTAACGTTCCAACAGGGGGAAGAGTAGTAATGCTTATTTATTTGTTTTTATTTATTTATTTAGAAACATCAACAGTCATATTGATCAATTACTGAATGAGAGCATCAATTATTATAAAAAAATACATTATAATAATAATTATAATATACGAAAATATAAGGCGACTATATCAATAAAAAAAAATGTAAATATAATTCAAGTAAAAAATATAAAAGACAAAAAGCAGAAACGATGGAAACTAATTACAATTTCAGGTTTATTTATAGACGTTAACAGAACAATCATAAATTTCTAGCCTTTCTTTTAGACAGTTCTAAGTATTGCATATGACATGAAATATGCAGAGAAGAATCTTTTAATATTTGTCCGAGGTGCAGTAAGATAAAAAGTTGTATGATGTCGAGTACCGGCATGTGGTACATAGAATAATTTTTGATTTTTTTTATTAAAAAAAAAATGTTTATACTCAAAAATTTGGTATCTGTTGCGTACTTCGGATGTCATATTAAGGACGCATGTTCTCTTTTGGATTTAACAGAAGTGTTAAAAAGTAAAGTGGGGCGATGGATGTCGAAACTGCCGAATTTCTAATAACAAATTCGATGTGCTTACTTGAAGACAGAACGATATCTTCGACGTGTTTATTAAAAGTAAGTTTAAAGTCAGATATAACACCAAGATCTTTAAAGAATTCGACCCATAATAGCATTGTAATGTCTAGTTTGTAGCCATGTCTTTCTTTCTAGAAAAATCCATTACACTAATTTTGCCAGCATTGAGGAGCATACCATTTTGATAACACCAACCCTGTATTGCTTCAAGATGTCTTTGAAGCTTTGACAGTCATCCAGAGTATTTATTTATTGACAACGAAGAAAATGTTTGACACCATTAACATATAATAGGACATCAATATATAGCTCAACTACGATATTATTAAGTAATAACACAAATAACAGAGGACCCATTATGAAGCCCTGGGGAACCCCCATATTTTTAGAAAATTTCTGACCACTGTAATATACATTTGTGTTCTTTCATTCATATACGTTTTTCAATTTACGGAAATAAGTGATGAAACCTATAATTTGAAGTTTATGTAGCAATATACCGTGGTCAAGCTTGGTGAGAGCCTTCGAAAAATGTTTGTAAAGCACATTAACCTAGGCGCCGATATTAAGATAGTGTGAAATGTACTGAGTCACATACATTAAGTTGGTAACAGTGGATTTATTTCTTACAAAACCATGTTGACTAAAAACAGTCTGTCCCTGAAGATGGGGATATATCTCTATGTATGGAAATTTCCATAACCTTAGCAAAATTGC
Organism: Rhamnusium bicolor; assembly: GCA_029963845.1. NCBI lineage: Eukaryota > Metazoa > Arthropoda > Insecta > Coleoptera > Cerambycidae > Rhamnusium > Rhamnusium bicolor. The sequence continues at coordinate 897,726 of JANEYF010000831.1, forward strand.
AAATAATTGTAATCGAACAATGATTTTCTATTTCGTGTCTATCACTATTTATATACAGGAAAAATGCGGAATTTTTTCCAAATGATAATAAATGCACTCGTTTTAATTAGTAAGAGATTAAGTAGTTCCAAAAAAAACGTTATCGTAGTCTCAAATAATCTAATAAATGCAGGTATTTCATCAGAAACTATATATTTAGGTTCAAATTCTCGTAAAGTAGAAAAAAACATCTGTGAAAGTAAATTCAGTGAAATTCGGGTAAATGTTTCAGTGTACTTCTCGTTTTTGTCATAATTTTTAGATGGAAAATTATAGGCAGTTTCAAAATAATCTGCAAAACCATTTGCAATTTCCTAAGGATTATCCCCACAAGAAAAAAACTATCAATATTAAGGATTATCGAGACATTGGTTTTGGTAATTTAGTGTGTCGGGTATTGCTATCGTCTTTTTCCTCAAGTTAATATAAGACCAAAAACTTTTTGAATTATTATTAATTTGGATATTCGTTTTAATATTCTTTGTTATCTGCGACCTAAGATTTTTAAAATCATTGTGAACTATGGTATCCCCAATTTGCTTATATTTGCTCTTGTTGTCATGCTTTTTCCTTTATATTCCGTACTACAACATTATATCAAGGTGGGTACATTCTGAACACATGAATCACAAATACCGTATTAGTATTTCATAGACTTCTTTCTAAGCTGAATTGATATTGCTGTAGTTTTTAAAAGTGACCAATCCTTCTAGCTTATTTGTGAATATGAGTTACGAAAATCAGCTTTCCGGAAATTGTAAGTGGTTGTAGAAAATATTGTCCACTACACCAAGTGCGAGTTTCGAAATAAAACAAAAAATGCTGGGTTTCCTCCGTCTGTTCAAATCTGCTTCATATCTAGATTATTTATTTTCGTAAATATCAAACTTTAACGAAATAATTCTTTTGAAATTTACACAGTGAAGAACTTAAATTTCAAAATGTCATAAATTTACAAAAAAAAAAAATCATATGTTCCTTCTGATTACAAATAAAAAATAGTTTGCAAATATTATGCTATTGGTTTAGAAGTAATCTGGCGTGCCAGCGTATTTTTGTAACTATTTTTTTCTCATTTATTTTTCAATTTTTTTCTGCAAAACTTCTTCATTTAGTATTGGTGGTCTTGCCTTAAAATATTGCTTGGGTTCCATGCTCCAATACTAAGATATGGTATGACCCAAATCCATCATTCGCCACTGATCCTTGTGGTACGCCATATTGAATATCTAAAGGGTGGGAATTTTCTCTGTTTAGAGTTACGCATTGCTTTCCATCGTCTTGGTACGACTGCACCGAGTATTTTTTTCTCAATTTGTAGAAGCTCAATTTATCGAGAAGTTTGTTTGGTGAAACATAGTCAAACGCCTTTGTTAGGTCATAAAACCAAAGATGTATAATTACCTCTCTCGAAACCATCATTTACAATCTCGGTTGTGGTAATAACGATGGTTGTGGAATGACCAATTCTAAAACTACACTGGCATTTGTTAAACAGGTTGTAATTTTCAAAGTTATCACAGATTCTTAATTTTAAGGCTTTTCAAAAATATTCGCAATCAGGGGTATTATAGATGTTGGTTTAAAGTTAGCCAGGATATCCGTAGGACCTGTTTTATGTATGGGGATAACATGCGAAATGTTTAATGCAGTAGGAAATGTTCCTTCTTTTAAACATATTCAAAACTTTGGATAATGTTACCACAATTTCATTAGCAATGGACTTTATAGCTTTGGTATTAAAACCATAGACATCTTTAAAATCTGTGTTTTTCAGACTAAATATAACATCTCTAATTTCAATAAAAATAAATTCATGAAATTCAAAGTCTGGATATCACCAATATTCATATAGTGAAGATATTGGCCACTGCTTTTGCTCGTAACAGGAAGTTCATTGATAATGTTCTTAGCTACAAAATATGACTTTTCTGTTATTTGTCTCTATGTGATTTCATTGAAATTTTAAGCTCTGCAGAATCAAACACTGTTGCTGCTTCATACATTAAATTAAGTATGCTTCTCAGTCTTTCGAGATCATCGTTAATCCATTATTATTTAAAATGAGAGATTTCTCAGGAAATGCTACTTCCTGGCTATCCTGGTTTCAGCTATGAACTTCTCACACTTTTCATTGATACTAAGAATATTATAGGACACAAAGACCCAGTTTAAATTTTTTGCAGGGTCATTTAATAGAAATAAACCACTTTGGGTAATAGGTCTGGTGTTTATGACATGTTTTGTGTCAACTTGTAATTTAACTGGTATTTTTATGAAGAGACCCAAGTGATCAGATAATGTGATAGCAATTACATCTATATAAAAAAAAAGGTATTATCTAAACATATATTTAATCTAGTGTTTTGTGAAATAGTGGATATGAGATCAAATATTTACAGTAAATCAGTAAGAGATAATATTTTTCTCCACTGTGTTGACATGCACAATGAAATCACCATTTATAATAATTTTATAATTTTTCTTTGTTTCAGATCCAGTAACTTTAAGACTATATCCATAAAAATGTCATAGTCTCCATATGGAGATCTATAAATGGTTACAATAAGTACATTATATTTTTTAAACTCAAGTGCACACAATTTACAGTGTACTTCAACTGATAAGTTAGAAATATCCTTTTTTCTCAACACAGTACTTTGCAGATATTTTTTTGCTAAAATTACCACACCGCAATGTATATGTGTATTGTTCTAGAAAAGCTATTTATCATAGTATACTTTGCATAATAAAGCTGCTCTATGAAACATATAAAAGTGTACTAAGTGTTTGTGATTACAATTTTGAAAATTTGGGACTATTAAAGGATTTAAACAGTTCCTGATCAAATAATCTCTCCTTTACAGAAATCAACCTGAAGAAGTGTAAATCATCAAGATTATTACTTGTAGTTCGATTTAATTTATATTATGGTGTTGATTTTTAAATATTACAGTCGCCTCGTGAATATTCTTAAATTAGCATTTTTAAGAGAAAAAATAAAAGCATCTGGTTTTTTTTAAATAAAAAAAAAATCACCATCAGCTTTTGTTTAGATGTTTTGTATAATTAACATAAATTGGGTGCGCTTATTAAAATTGTTTTTAAATATCTGTTTTAATATCGATTACGAAATGGTACAAGGTAATGATGACGAAATAATACAATTACCCTGTATTTTTACCGTTATATTATTTATTTTTTGTCCACCAAATTGGTGTCGTCGACCTCGCTGTCAACATCTAAACTAGGTACCAACAAAAGCTCTAATACGATATCCCACTATGTATTAATTTCGTTATTTTTCACTGTCACTTTTATCGTCAATTATGATCGAGCTTTCCATCTCTTTCTGACACCATATCTAGATGGGCTAGTTCCATCCTTGTCTTGTTGTGTAGATTATACATCGGCCTAGTTTTTAAGCGGAGTTCAAGAAACTTTATTCGGGTCTGAGGTGAACAAAACTATGACGTGTTACTTTCTCATGGACACAAAATATTTGAGTTTATCATTTCTCAACGAAATCGAGATTTATTTTTAAAGTTTCGAATGTGCTTATTTGTCAAACTTTTCCCAATGTAAATTATATTTTTAAAGCCAGAAATAATTGACACATAATTTATATATCTATAAAAATACTCGCCAATAAAATGGACATCTGTAACTCTTCATTTTAAGAATATTTTGTGGAATAGAGAAAAGTTATCTACTGTCACAACTATGAAATGGCATTATACGTATATCTAACAAATAACAGATTTTTTTTCCGAGTTCTATCATACGCTTCTATATATACAGCGTTAGTGAAAGGTATGGAAACAAGCAATTTTTGATGTTGGTTGTAGTAGAATTTGTTGTTCTACTTTGACTTTGTATATATTCGATATCTGCACACATTTTGGTGATATTAAAAATTTTATACCACTTCCCATTGATACAGGAAGAGACAGCAACTTTTTTATTTTAAACGGAACATCATATATATTTCTACGGATTAAGATGGTGTTCCTCAATACTCAAAATTATTGTAAGCACCCATCATAATTAATAATCTGCCAGCGCTTGTTAATATGTCTTTAAGGAAATATTTCACTTTCTAAAAGTGTATTCAGTTTTCCCTATCGGTATTTCAAGTAGACTGTCTATTGAAACTCCTCGCTGATACTATCCAGACGACCCTTTATGCGTTCTATATAACAGAGTACAAACAGGGTCTCCATAATGATCCTTCTTAATTTTAATTCATGTTTTGGCTCGAACATTACAGTTATGAAATTTAAAACAAGCTTTTATATTCAGCTGCAGCGGGTCTGCTATTTTTGTAAAGTATTAGATATTGCATGATGAGGTAGTAATATACCAATAATGAACCATTAATTCAATAATATATAAACTATTTTAAAGTGAACCTCATTAAATCGTTTCACAGAATTTTGGATTAAATGACTGATTTTTTTTTTTGGCATTAGCCAATCACAATCTAAAAACTAATTATTTACCTAAAATTAATCCTAACACGACCTACAAAATAATTGAAAAGAAATGAGTGAAAATTGTTGTCTAGATATAAATCGGTTGACATTACTAAAGGCAGCGTTAGCATGCCCTCGTCGCCAGGGTTGCCAACATAAAAGTTTAAATCGCTGTTGAAAAATTTCTATTGATGAAAACGAGCAATTAAAATAAGAAATAGGAATTTTTTTTGTGTTATTTTATGAAAGTAAATAATCGTATTTCCTATAATAAAAAAATGATATGCGTCAGTATTGCCTGTAATTGTATACATGTTAGTATTAGTATATTAAATTTGATGAATCATTTGTTTTCGTTTTTCGACATTACTAACAGAAACATTTTAACAGCAATTTATAGATTTAAATTAGATACCTGGTGAAAACGCAACCTTAAAATAATGTAAAATTGACATACATGTAAAACCGAGTTATCTTATACTTTTTACAGCCGAATATACTAATGTTTTCTGTTAAATGCATAAAAATATTTTTCATATCTCCTTTAAATCAACTAACTCGATAGAAAAGTTGTTTGTCAATGGTAAAGATCAAATAGATCCACTAGATAGATGTGGGGTTTATAAACTTTCGTGCAATACATGCAGCGGCACATATATTGGTTGCACATATAGAAATTTTAAAAACACGGTTAAAAGAACACTTCCGGTGTATTAGCTCATCCTCAGATTTTTCCCATTTCGCCAAACATCTAGTAGATAACAACCACACATTTGACAATACTCTTAAAATATTACACCTCGGTGACAAAGGAAATTTGATTAATAACCTTGAAAGTTTAGAAATCCTGAAAGATTCAAGAGATCCCAACACATCTCTGAATTGACCCAAATCCAGTTTCAATCTTCACTGACTTTCTCTGTGGTTGTATAATTTATTTTATTTTATTTTTCTACTGAAATCGGTTTCCATGTGCTCGATATTATAACAATATAACCTCAATGTCTTAGAAGTGAATATTTCCACCATGTTTAAATGCAATTTCGCTGCTATCACCATCTGCAGTTGAAATATAATAATCTCCACTATTGTAAAAAAAAAACCTGGTTCACACATAGTTTTCTACCTTAATTTTTAATTTTTATTTTACGTTAGTTCTTAGAATGTCCGTTAGAGGGCACTATTTTTAATCAATTTTCATTTTAAAATATTTATCCCCTATTAGATTTTAACTGATGTAGTGTATGTATGTGTTTAAAAGAAAAAGCACGTTAATTTTAAGAATTTTATTAGAAAGTTAATTAGATACAAACAGAAAAAATTTATATCTTACATTTACTTACAATTTTGACTATATTGTAAAACTATTTTAATTTTAATTTGACTACCCTGGTTTTTATTTATAAAAATGTAAGTATTATATAAAAATGAACCTTCTTTTTTACACATTTCAATTAATTAAATTTTACATTATTCTATATTATAATTTTAAACTAACGTAATCCTTATTATTTTAAACAATTCCAATCTTTTTTACACAAATTTTATCAAATAATTTTTTACAAATAAGTTTTTACTAGTAAAGAAATGGAATAATTGTCTTCTGTATTCTTATTTTTTTAAGTTTTATTAACTTATTAACATTTATATTTATGTATGTAACAACCATACTCATTTTCTATTGTAGTCCTGTGTCTGAGGAGATGTGAAGTAATTTACTTGTTCTCGAAATCGGTCACACTAATAAAAGGAATTTTATGAGAATTTTTCTGTTTGCTTTATCATGAAAAATACAATAGTTTAAAAAACTGTGTAGGGGTTTTTATTAGAGTTGAACAACTTTATGAGTAAAATATTAATCATTAAGTAATCGAAATTGGCAGCGTTCGAGAAAAACTATCACAACCAGTTTAAATATTGTATCAGTTTGTTGTTTAACGATGTTAAGCAATCAAAATAACATCACACCGTGTTCGCCCTAATTTTATGAATAACGTTGAGTTACATTCATATATGCATGTATCGTTAACGCTAATAATACTATCGTAGTAGATAAATGATTGCACTTAGTATTTTAATCAGATATTAGCAAATATGCGTAAAAAATTAATAACACTTTTATTTTTTACTAAGAAGTGTGTCGAATTGATATAATTATAATTTTTATACGATTTATAAACATACAGGATGTTTACAAATAACTTCAAAATTTCTTTGATCCTTTTATAAAAAAATGAAAAAAACTTTGTCCTAAAATGTAAAATATTTGAATTTAATTGTCGAAATATTTGGTAATGGTAATGGTAATGGTGGGGAGGCTGACGCCTGGCAAGTAGGCCACAGACGGGCCCTTTTTACCAACCCGCAGCTGTCCCCTCAGCCATGTGCTTCTCTTGCTCCCTCATCGAATCTTTCCGACCTTCTGATGAAAGTAAGGATGTCACTTATTGCGAGGGAGCTCATCTTCTCCCTTAGAAACGCCTCAGAACCGAAGATACTGTGTCTCAGGCGTCCAAACGCTTCACATTGTCCCAGGAAGTAGTAAGATGTCTCTTCATCACTCCTGCATCTTGGACATGTAGGGTCTTCCTCAATACCTATCAATGATAGATGCCTCCTAAGTCTGCAGTGGCCTGTCAGAACACCGATTAAGAGATTCAGAGTTTTCCGACTCCGTCCCAGCAGCCAGGCCGATCTCGATTTGTTCGGCCCCGTCACAAAATCTCGGGTCTGCCTGCAGGCCCTGTTGGTCCTCAAGTGCGTCCTCAGTGTCTCGTGGGCCCACTCATTGAGGGCCGTTGTGACCTGCCTTCTTGAAATACTTAACATAGGCTCAGGCCCGTGACAGGGTTCCTCGGCTCCGAGTCTAGCCAATTCAATATTGTCGAAATATTTACTGAAATTAAGATTTTAAAATGATATTATTGCATTTCATTATATCTCGGGTTGATAAAATCCCAAAAGAAGAACTTTCGAACCCTAAGTGTAGACCAATTAGGTATTTAGAGAAGAGAATATAAACGGCTTCTTGAAAATTTTAGGTTGACATTCATTTTTAGTTTTAGAATTTCGATAAGTATGACTTATTTTTCAACTCGGAACATAATTCTTATTGTCGAGTGTCCAACTGGGTTCAAAATCACATTTTGTAGATTTTCTCGAAAACGATGTATCCTAGCCTACAAGAGTACCTTTTTATTAATTTTCTTTCAGATTTTCCAAAAATACCACACAATTTTTTTCAAATAAAAACCTTCTAGATACCCTGACTCTATTAGCTGATACATTTTTTATTTCTGATCCTGATATAGAAAATCATGAAATTAAATTTTGCAAGATTGGTGGGAACCCTGTCAGATGAAAGCTCAGGATAAGAGAATTTTTATATTTTAAATGGTATATAATTAACTGACAAATATTGCTTTCATTTCTTTTCTGTAATAACAAAAAAAAAAAGACAATTACAATAAATTAAAGAAAGAACGATATAAAAATAATCATTTGTAGTTTGTTGTTAACATAAAATAATGAAGTAGAGCTATTTTGTGTATATTAATTTTATTCTTATTGATAATAATAATCAATATAATCAGTACTGAAAATAAAAAATATTTTCCGGAAAATTATGGTCTGTGTTTCAGTCGTTTTCTATCATTTATACTTGCATAAAAAAATACATGACATGATTCAATAAATGTATCTTTGTTCTTATAGTTTGTCAGTGTTTCGATATTGGTTCTAAACCATTTTTCAACTAAATCAAGCTTCTGATTTCTCTCCGAAATATTTTTTTTCTGTAACTATGTAGAAAGTTAACGGTTTTTGGTAAATTAAAAACGATTAATCCAGTCTTCTTTGAAACCAAGCGTCAGTTGAATTTTTTGAATTTCGTTAAATTTTAAAAAAAAATAAATTAGCAAGAACCGGGGCAGAAAAAATATTGTACTCCACACTCGAAAAGCGTATTTACTGGACTCATTGGCTTTCAGCTCGCCTAATAAGAATCGCTTTCCGATCTTGTTACGTAATAACTATTAACCATGTATAGATTCGTTTAGTCATGCAGAACTCATCAAGATTTTGAAAAATAATAAACTATGTAATTTTTATGTTTAACTATAAATATGTAACTGGTAAATTTGCTTAGTTAAAGGCATGGACTTAAGATAAAATCTCGTGATATACACATCGAAGATACAATAATTTATTTAGGTTAAACCTTAATTAGAATAAAATAATTCAGGTTGACGTATTAAGATATATGTTTATCATAATAATTAATAAGTCTAAGTAACTATTTAATTATATTCTGAAGATCTCTTTTGTTAAAATATTTCTAATGTGAAGTTTTATATAAATTTTAATTCTATAAAATTTTGGAAGTTTAAATTCGTTTAGGTTTCTTATTCTCAATAATTAAATGAGCACATTAAACCTATTAACCACATATAATATTATTCATGGCCAATGCGTTTTTATTTTTCGAAGGTCCACTGAATTTCATAACATAACCAATATGCCAGTCTTTTTTATTGACATAAATTATTCGTAGTTCAATGAACTTTTCAATAGCTGTTAAAGGTCAATTTTTAGTTAAACATATGTGAGGATTTTTATTTTTTACAGAGGAAGTACACAGTAAATAGAATAGTAACCAATTCTAACCATTCTTGGAACAAATATCCGATGTTTAGAATCTAATGAAACGGTCGTATGTTATTTTTTTAAAAATAAAATTGACGAGTTTTAGTGTTCTCCAAAAAAAAAGTGCTTTGTTATAATTCATGATTATTCTGACTAATTTTCTTTTGACGAAATAAAAAGTATTCATGATATAGTGATAAATCATAAAACAAATGTAAACTATACAACAAAAAATAGAAAGACAGAGGGAACTACCAAAGACGAGGGGAAATAAACTAAAAAAACTTTTACCTCAACCAATTATTTCCCGTAATATGCTATGGGGTATGCCCGTGCTAATAGCATATACATTGTGCACAGAAAGCTAACAATTTTTCATATTTTCATGAGTGGATTGGACCAAAGAAATAAATTCCTTATGGGGGATTGACAACTTCTTTATTAACCTTTTTGCATACGGAAAGACAATTTTGGTTTAAGAAGTATTTATCCGTGGGGAACCAACAATGTCCCAATCCGCGGGGGGTGATCCGGTCTTCCAGCATATACACGAACAGCTGGTGCCAAGAAGGGCATGAGTTCAAGGACAGCCTGCTATAGACTTATTAAAGATTTTAATATAAGAATTATCGTGGCTGATTATTACCGAAGATTTGATACAACATCAGAGTTGTTGACTTGTCAATGTCTTGCGGTACCAGCACCACTAGTAGATGCATAGAACAGCTCTGGAAAACACACTTCACCATAACATCATGTGTACAGCGAGTCACGACAGAGCAGGTGGCATTTGGGAAAGGAGTTTCCAGGGTGACTCCCTGAGTCCTCTCTTTTTTTGTATCTCACTGCTACCGTTATCTGTTGGGCTCCGCCAAACTTGCGGATATCAATCTTGACCACCCAGCGACAGAGGCATAAGATCACCCATCTATTTTATATGGATGACCTTAAACTTTATGCTTGAAGAATAAGGTGTCTGCAACTAATATAACCGCCGTTCCGATTCTGCCTTACTCCTTGGGAGTAGTAAAGTGGATGGTAGATGAGCTGCGCCAATTAGACAGAGATACCCGCAAGATGATGAATATTCACAGAAGTATTCATCCTAGATCGTCCGTTCCTCATGTATACCTCCCACGTCAACGGTGGGGGGGGGGGGCGAGGACTCTTGAGCCTGGAGTGTACGCATGACAGAATAGTAGTGAATATGGCATGTAACATCCTCAGGAGCTCAAATCCTCTCTTGCGGTTTGTAAAACATCACGAATCTGTAGGAGTGGGAGCAGCATTGTTCAAGGCAGCAAAAAGAGCCGCAGATGAACTCGGTCTCGCATTTGACATCAGGCGAGGTGCTGATGTAAAGTCAGTCACTGAACTTCAGCCAAATCGTCTGAAAGCTCGAATCAGAGCTGCTGAATAGGAAAATCTGTTTCGGCAGCACGTCGATAAACCTCAGCATAGTGTCTTCTATAAGAACATAGAATCATTGGGTTTATCGACCAGGCTGACATTCGCCTTTCTAAGGTCAGCCGGGCTTAAGTCGGAGACCGAGGGATTCATTATGGCCTGCCAAGATGGTGTTATCAACACCTTGGTCTACCGTAGCCGCGTGTGGCGACATCAATTGCAGGACCTGCCGTCAGACCCCGGAAACGCTCATGCACATACTATCTGCATGCCCTATATACGCGATTTCGGCCTACATTCACCAACATAATGCGACGTTACGAGTGCTACACTAAGGCTACATCTAAGGCACTCGTGCGGGATAGACCAGACCCTAGTGCTGCCTTACGTCCCCGGAGATATTGAGTCCGTTGTCGAAAACGAGAAATGCCGGATTTACTAGAACTGCTCGATCCCGACGGTTAGGCTAATCAAAGCCAACAAGCCTGACACAGTCCTCCTCGACCATCAACTCAAGGTGATGTATGTCATCAAGTTCTCGGCACCTGCGGAGAAAAACCTCACCTTGAAGGAGGAGGAGAAACGGACCAAATATCGCTATCTCCGGTACGAGCTCCAAGTGCTGTACTCAGGCTACTCGGTAAAAATGGTCGTCCTAATAATCGGTGTACTGGGAGGGATAAAGCCTACGCTGCTCTCAGAACTGAAGATTATACCAGCGTGCCAAAAATCAGCCGAGTACCTGGCAGGCTAAATGCAGAAAATGGTCAATCTGGGTTCTCTCCGTCTGCTTAGGGCACATGATTCTGGTACCTACAGTCACTGACCCTGCGGGATATGGGGAGTGGCTATAGTTATTGCGCCGGCGCGTCCTGTGAGGCGTCGGAGGCCACGGGAGGACTGTCCGGCATCGGTAATCCAGAAAAAATACCCAATAAATTCCACACTTGTTCAGTGGAAATCAAGTAAGGAGAACGCGGTGAAAGAGGATCGTGATCAATTTTATGTGAGTTTCAAGGACGTTCAATACTTGCTGAGAACGATGGGAGCGAGTATTATTATCAATAAAAATAAAAGTTTTGCTAATAGCAGCTTGCCACAATGTTACTAATAATTACATTGGCATGCATTTGTCCAATCATGGTCCTCCTTCAGATGTATAAATTGGTGCTTTTACTCTTTTATTTTGGACATCTAAAAACTATGCAGATACATACACACGGAAAAATTGTTTGCAGGGATGTATGAAGTGTAATATTCCCAATATCTTTAAATTTCTGTGCACACTGCAATTCGGCACGTGGAATATCCATGAAGACTTGCTACTCGTCACGGACTAATAAGCATACCTGTTGGAATACTATTTTTGGCGTTAAAGCCATTTTAACTAGAACGCTCTTTTATAATTCATTTGACCAACAGAATTTTTCATATAAGATAATCTAGTCAAAGTTTAGACACAAGATCATTTTCTTAAAAATGTTGTAAAAAGTTCCTACTCGAGTGCACATCGTATATAAATTTCGAGCACAACCAGATTCTATTACATTTATAAAAAATAAGACGGTAAGTTTAAGTTGAAATATATTAATTACAATTATTTATTGTTCATTTCATAGTATTGCGAAAGTGAAAAGATTTATTCGTAATTAAGATCACATAAAAAAGGCAATCTAGATATCGGTTCAGTGATCTGCATGTATGTCAGTTATTTGTTGTGTTGTTCACTCTCCATCATGTTAGCCTTTTATTAGAAAAATGTTACGACCTCAATTTTTGAGGTTAAATCGCGCTGGGTCGTTCACCCGATCTGATATAATCACTTATGCATGACTGTTATCATTTTACTGATACTTTTTATCAGCTCAAGGTCTTAACTATTTATTTGTTTATTATTTATAACTGAGTAATAAATAGCAACTTGACATAATTTTTACGATAATTTTTTAATACTGTGAAAACTCTGTGTACCAGCAACTAACTGATTAAATATAATAAATTTTGTGAGACACGACAGTTCTGGTAAATCTAACACACTGTCAGTCAGTGTGTTACTCGTACCATCAGAGATAAAAGAGGAATGTAAATTCTATTATCTGCCTGTGTTTTAGTAACGTATGACAACTTTATCAGTGCCAATGTCATGTTACGAATCATAATGATGTATGACTTCAAATCCAATATGTAAAAAAAATATTTTGCCATACTATTATACGTATTTTTAAGGATAATTATTTTAACTCCACGTTTTCTTTTATTCATTTATTTAACGTAGGGTTATTTCCTCTACCAGGGCCCATTACCGACGATAGGAGACGGGCTACCCCCAACCTGGAAATTTTGCCGAATCTCCTTTATGTCGAAGAGAAGGGATTTTTTTCTTGCCTAACATCTAATAGACAGGGAATTGACTGCTTTACATCCCCTCCGAAGGAAAGTATATCAGCTACACAACCTTAACTTAAGATTGCATAGCTTCTGCGTATCACTGGCCAACACAATGTTTGTAACATAGTGACTGTTTTTATATTGTCAATACCTCCCTGGTAACTGAAAAAAATATCCAACAAATCCTAATGCGTACCATTTTTGTGTGAACAGAATAAACCCTATTATATTGCCAGGCAATACATTTTATGATGGGTCGGCAATTGCAGGAGCAAGTTAAAAAAACATAGTGGGGTATTTTCAGTAACAGACTTGTCTTGACCATTCAAGTGCCCAATTGTGTCTGTTAGAAATGGTTTTCGTTTGTCTACATAAATCTGTCACGACAAAAAAGTCCAGTCAAACGCGCCGAAATTGCAAAATCTTGACAAGTTTCATTACATTTGTGGAGAATTCCTTGTGAAGTCACAAGCAAGGCTGAAAATGTGAAAACAGCGTATTTTCTGTATTTTGGAGTTTTAGTCGGAGATCAAGACAAGCAATGGGCTCCCCACGTTTGTTGTGTAAATTGTAGCGTATTACTAGTGCAGTGGATGAAAGTAAAAAGATTCCAATGGTATGGCGAGAACCCATCAATCATTTCGCTGATTGCTGTTTTTGTGTAACAAGAACTGAGGGATATTCCAAAGAAGAAAAACAAATAATCGAATTTGCCATCAGTACTAAGACCCATTCCTCACAATGCATCAGACTTACCAGTGCCAACTGTGCCTTTAGACTGGCAAAATATTGTTTTAGAAAGTAATGGAAATAGTAACGAATCTTCAGACAGCCCAGACCCATTGAATAATTTGGTACGTGACTTGAGGCTGTCAAAACAACAAGCATAACTTCTTGGTTCCCGACTTAAGGAGTGGATCTTACTGGCTAAAGGAACAAAGATTACGACTTTTAAAAAAGAAATGCAACATTTTCCGCATTTTATAATATAGAAAATTCACACTATGCGCATGTATTGATATTACGGTTTAATGCAGGAACTTAATATCGAACATTCCACTTCTGAGTGGCGTTTATTCATAGATTCCTCCAAATACAGTTTAAGAACTCTATTACTACATAATGAAAATTTAAAACCATCTATACCAATTGCCCATTCAGTAACAATGAAAGAAGATTACGACAATATGAGCACCTTTTTATATACCATTCAGTAACAATGAAAGAAGATTATTACAATATGAGCACCTTTTTATATAAAATTACAACAAATACAAATCGCAAATATGTGGGGATTTAAAAGTAATGGCCTTATTGCTATTTTCTTTATTTGTGGAACAGTCGTGCAGTAAAAGAACATTATGTGAAAAGGATTTGGCGGGAACGGAAAGAATTTGAACCAGGAACTAGTAATATTGTGTGCTCCTTGTAATCCCTAAAAACGTTCTTTTGCCACCTTTTCATATTAAACTTGGGCTAACGAAAAAATTTGTGAAGGCTATAAAAAAAGAAGGTGGAGGATTTATATACCTAAGAGAACTTTTCCCCAGTTAAGTGACGCAAAATTTAAAGTAGGCATATTTATTGGTCCTCAAATTAAAAAATAGCTTGACGATGCAGATTTTAAAAGAATACTCAACAGACAGGAACTCATTTGTAAGCGTAGTTGGGGGGATTTTTAGGGAACAGGAAGGATGAGCACTACAAACAACTTTCAGATTAGTACCAAACGCTTGGTTGCCGTATGTCTTTAAAAATTCACTTTCTGCACTCTCATTTAAATTTTTTTTCTGAAAATTTGGGTGCATTAAACGATGAGCAAGGAGAAATATTTCATCAAGATATCAGGACAATGGAAAATCATTATCAAGGAAAATGATGGATGATTACTGTTGATTCTTGAAGCGAAACGATTTGACACCCATAAAAGAAAAAATTAACTGAGCATATGTTGTTCAAAAATTATTTTCTTACTTTGTAGATATATCTATGTAAAGCCTCATATATGTCATATACATCATTGATATATAGCAATAAATAGATTAGTAAAGTTAACAATGATGTAGTTTTATCAGTCGGTTTGGATAAAATTAGTAAAGAAAACCTCAAATTCTCATTTAGTCAACGTTTCGACAAAATTTATTGTCTTCGAAACGTCGACTAAATGAGAATTTGAGGTTTTCTTTACTGATTTTATCCAAACCGACTAATAAAACTACATTAAGAGATTGTGGATACGAAACTCTTTAGCTAAAAGTTAACAATGATGTTATTCCTGCCCATAACGTTTTATTAATGCAACAAGAAAACATTACGTGTTACAACTGTTTGCTTATCATCTCTATAATCAGAAGGCTTTATTCCAGTAGGATATGCTATTCAGCTACGTTACAAAAAAATATATTTTTTGTCCGCCAGTGTATAAGTTGATGTATGAACTGTTAGAAGACTGGACGAGATCGCCGAGTTTCACTTGGGTTACCCATTCAAATTCCAAACTGTGCCTACCGATTCTTAACTTTTGTGTTGAAATACGAGCATGTTAACCTCGGATCTACTTTCGTTCCTTAACTTCAAGTTGAAAATGATTCCAGTATTATTCAAGTTAAAAACAAGGAAAAAACTGGTAATTTGATGGTAACAAAAATTGTTCAGGAGAAAAGTCAACAGTTTTTTCTAAATATACAGCTTCTTCGATGTTAAATGACCGAAGGGTGCTGATATCCATATGTTACTTGAGGCGATTTGGGGCTAAGCTTATTATTGAAACACGATAGCCCAATGGTATTAAAATGATTTATCACTTTAATACTTTTTAAGCTAACCTATTTCAATAGGTGCTCGATCAACGAAAGCAGATATGAGTATCACTGTCCTCCGGTTATTTAAAAGCAACTAAGCGTACAGTTATGAAAACAACATTTACAATGGCATTTTCGCTGTAATTTTTGACATACTCAACAGAATTTTTCCTGTATTTCTGCAGTTATTTATCAAAATTTAAAAATTGTAACATTTTATTGGTCAATATAAGTAGAGGGCAAAAAGCTACAAGTATTATAGAAAATAATGTCAATATTAACCCCTCAAACTTTTACATTACAATACACATACCTCTCACCACTACTCTATTACAATTTGGGTTACTTTTCGATATAAATTTGCATTAAGCTACATTGATGATGTCCACGACAGATTATGACTTGGACGACTTGACAAACCGACGAATAAGAAAGATGGAGTTAGATGAGGGCCAAAAGCCAGCGCAGAGGGCAAGAGGAGATCTACCGAGGCGTCTACACCAATTATATTTGTGGTTGAGGCAGAAGAGGAAGCAGGCCTACGGTCATCCCAGACTATCCAAGAATATTGACCCAACTCTACTGAACAAACCTTAAGTGCCAATGGATAGATGGGTAACAGTCAGTTTACCCATCTTTTGTTCCGCAATTTGTATTTAGTTGCAATCTCTGGTATGTTTAGGAATTCAAAAGAATGTTAATCACATATTTTAAACAACCCTTCAAAGGGACTCTACCAATATTGCATTTGGGTGTTGTCAAGTACGAATGAATATTTTAATTAACATGTTTCAGTGATATCTGCTTGAAATCATTTTTCTTTCAAATTTAGTTATGTCTTGAAAGTTGTACTCTGTACAACATAGTATTAAAATGTTGTTAAAGTACAGTTATATTTTTAAATAAATATATACCAAAATGTAAGGTGACATTTTAAAAACAAATTTAGTTTTTTGTGCTGTAGTCCACTCCTTGGCAAAGTGATAAAGACACTTGCATTTCACCCCGGGGTCATGTATTCGTATCCCGGCTAAGGAGTAGAAAGAAACTCTTTCAGGAGCAGACATTAATTCAAGCATATTTGGATATGGGATGTGCGTCCTTTGCCTTCAAATACCCACTTCCGTATAAGGTTATTTAGAAATACAGGTTATTGGTGTATAATGTTAAAGTTAAAATTTTAAATTATCTCCTTACTTTAATTTTATTTAAATCAAATATTAAGTAATCGTTTAAGGTGATTTCATTGCTTTCAAGACGGTTTTAATTATTTTATTTTCATTTTAACCAATGTGGTAAAAAATATGTCAAATTTAAATTAAATATTTCTCCATGTCTGGCATTTGTTACTAAACCTATAAACGAATTGATGTCATGTCAATAAAATATAAATTCTCCTAACAAATTGATTTCAGTGATTTTATAATTATTTTCCGCAATATTAATATTATTCTTATTGTTGATATATTTCTGATGTAATGCATCATAAAATTTCGTACGAAGTTAGATAATCATATCTTTTAATTCTATCAGATAGAATAATTCAAAAAAGTAGACTTATCCTGTACTGTATTTTAATAGTTATGTATATAGGGTTGGCCAAAATTAAAGATTGTGTTTCTGCAAATACAGGGCGATAAAACTATATACATAACTATATAACATAACCCTTTTTGCCATTTTTTAGGCTTAATCAAGAACTTGGCTTTGTGTTCGTCAACAAGTTGATGAGGAAGTATGTATTTTATTTAACTATTTACATCCTGAGAGATAACAAAAATCATAATAGCTACTAAAACTTTGAAATGCCTGTCATGTCTTAATGATTTGCTATGTATATTAATAACTCATTTTGTCTAATACAAAGATTTGTCCTAGTAATGTCCTAGGATGAAGCCTTGGGGAACTTTATAATTTACCTTCCATTCGTGGTGAAGGCAGCATTTTTTCTAAATCATTTGATCACGTCTTAACAGTTATTTCCGTACCGTTTGTGCATTTGTATCTTGTAGGCGCTTTACACCCTAATTTCAGCATGCATTTAAAATTGCTTATCAACCATGGTACTTTACTTTTTGTAATTCTATCCGTACTTACTGGTGCATAAATTTATCATTAAGATATTAAGAAAATTAGTTTTATATAATAATTATAAAAATAACGTTCTTGATTGTCGGGTATATTTTAATACAATAACGACATGTTCACTTAAAAACCTTTTCTTTGATCAAACACAAAAGAAATGGAAAGAATAATTTGAAGAAGTGAAGACAAAAATTAGAACGTTTAAAATAAGCTTTCAACAGACAATAACAAAAAAAACATAACAGAAGCATGAAGTAACATTTTCTAAAATATTTTGAAGGCCCCAAGTAACTAACTCATGATTTCGTTCAATAAATATTTCAAATATTTATTTGTAAGAAATGCAGACAATCTTGCCCTGTCCCGTATAATATTTATGACTGTCAAATATCCTCAATGTTGTTTCTAATTTCACATTTTTTTCTCATCTTACATCCCTATATACAAGGTGTCTCACCAGGAACTGCATCGATCGATATAGGGAAAAGTACGCACCAGAAAATTTTGAAAATTTAGGGAATAACTAAAATTATTACAAGCATCCGGTTATACTGAAAGTCGATACCAACTTGCTTATTTTAAATAGAATGCCCTATATATTTTAGGGTTTTCAAAAAGAGCATAAAATTCTGAATTAAAAATATGTAGGATACCCGATACCTAAACCCAGCCGTTTCAGAGATATTTGACATTTTAAACAAATTCAAAAAGTCTTCGTGGATGTAATTTAAACGCGGTGGCATTTTTTGACATAATAGAATGACTGACATTACTGATTGTTTCTAATCATGGCTAATTTGATAAAATTTTTGATAAAAATTCTTGAATTTCTAAGAAAATCGCAAATATTTCAAAAAGTTGTAACTTAAACCCCCACAATACTGGTATCAGAAAAAAAGGAATTTAATTATACACAACTTGGTATAAAAAATACAGGGTGTTCTATTTGACTTTAACAAATTTTCGCGGCTTGATGTTTACAGAATATAACGTCAAAAATGGAACACTTGGTATACTATTATTGAATTTCTTTAAACTGCAGAGTGTAGCACGCCTTATGGTCTTTCTGCGTGCCAAATAGCAAATGAGTATATTTTACAGGAAAAAAGTTATAAAGGTTATTGTAAACCATTACATCTGTCAAAAATTTTTTTAAAATATCAAATATCTCTGAAACGGCTGGGTTTAGGCAAAGGTTATCTTACATATTTTTGACTCAGAATTTTATGCTCTTTTCTAACTCCCTAAAATATATAGGATATTCGATTTAAAATAAGCAAGTTGATATCGATTTCCGGCATAACCGGAAGTGCCAGATGCTTGTAATTATTTTAGTTGGATTGGCCACACTGTCGTTAGTAACGCCTTAAATTTTCAAAATTTTCTGGTGCATACTTTTCCCTATATCGATCGATGGAGTTCCTGGTGAGACACCCTGTATTGTAAATCGAAAGTGTGTAATTACATTACGTTAGGTAGTTACACTGTTTAACATTCCATTGCCAATTTATAATTATTAAAGTAATTAGGGCGTACAACTAGGTCCAATTCAAATTATTCACAAATAACAATAAACGAGTATCTATTGTGTATTTGCATTTCTATATGAAATTTCACTAGACAAATAAAAACTTGGTTATACAGTTATCTCATTATCAGATATGCTCCTCTGATTTCCTGATAATGTAAACCACCGTTATTTTATATAAAATAGATTTAAATCAATTAGGTATATGAAGGAGTATATTTTTTATGCCATAAAGTTGCTAAGATCATAAACGTATCATTGAAAATAAAATTAAAGAGAAAAATCTATTGCTGAGTTACATGAAAAATTAATTATTATACGGATGTACTACTATACGGTACATAAGTGCTATTTGTGTTTGAGATATTCCTTAGGAGATATTTAAAACACAAATATTTCTAATACACTGTCCACATTAGAGTTACCAAATTGCGCACCCATTCAAGTGCAATAGACCGAGTACCGAGCTTGACAATATGTTTCTGTGTAAACTTAAGAGTCTTATATACCCTATTAAATCATAATTCTCGAAAATCTCGTTTAAAACTTATCCGATTTGAGTGCGATTTTTACAAGATTTTTCAAAAATATGTATAAAATGTCGGAATGTATTTTTTTTTTTAGAGTCGTCAAAAAATTTTCGCATGCATTTTAAATATTTTGTATCCAAATTTTTTAACATTCCGACATTAGTCACTGTTTGTAACGTTTATATTCATGTGACACAACTCTTGGATTAGTTGAAAATAAATTTATTAGAAAACTAAAAACTGCATATCTGTATTCCGATAATAGCTGCCATCTCGCATGATATTTCTGAAACACGGATGCACTTGCATACACTGGACTCGTTTGCGGGAGGGGAATCGGGCACTTAGGAACCACGTTGCGATTTGCGTAAACAACAGTGGCGTGTGTATTCTAGAGATATCTCAAATTTACTTATTTGTTATAAAGTGGGTACACTTGATTTCAATAAAAACTGGTACACTTTCTTTTAGCTATGTAAATCATTCGTTCTTTGATTGATATTAATAATCTTACAAATGTCACTTTGACGTTAATCAGTGGCGTCATTATTAAAAATGGTTCGACATCTAACAGATATTCAAAAATTTCGAATTGTTTCTAAAATTGAAGATGGTTGGTCCATAAGAAGACTTGCTGCTGAATACAATGTAAGTAAAACCACGATAACGAGTGTTAAAAAACAATGGGAAACCAACCAAACGGTATCCCGTAAAGTTGGTTCCGGTAGGCCCAGAAAGAGCAATAATCAAGAAGATGAAAATCTTATAAATTACCTAATAGAAAACCCTTTTCAGACTGCAGTAAATGCAATTTCAGAGACAAATTTCCCTGCTTCGGTATCTACTGCTTGCAGAAGAATAAAACTACAAAGCGACTTGAAGAGTTGTTCAGCGGCTAAAAAATACAAACTTTCAGAAGAAAAGAATCCAGGGTAGGATTATTTTTGCACTCAACTATATAATCAATGATGAAAACTTTGGGGACAAGTTGTCTTTTCTGACGAAAAGGTTTTTAAATCCTGTAACGATGGACATGTTATGTATATAGGCCTCCTTCCACTAGATACGATGAAAAATATACTTTCGATCCACAAATATTAGGAAGGTTTTCAGTCAATGTCTGGGCTTGGATGAGCCTAAATGGGTTAGGTGTGTGTTGGAACAGTGGTGGTCATCTCAATTCCATTAAATATATTGAAATATTAGACAATATTATGTTGCCGTCAGTAATAGAGGTGTTTCCGGAAAATAATTTTATTTTCCAACAAGACAACTGCTCCATACATACGGCCTATCGTGTCAGGCAATGGTTTCTTAATAAAAACATAGAGTTGTTACCGTGGCCATCTAAAAGTTCGGATTTAAATCCAATTGAAAATGTATGGGGACTAATGGTGAAACATATAAGAAAATTAAATAACCATCCAAATAATGCCCAAGAATTGGAAGGTATAATTGAAGACGCTTGGGAGAACTTGTCGCAAGAAGTTGACCTTGCAAGAAATCTGATTTTGTCCATGCCTGCAAGACTTCAGGCAGTTTTAGACGCTAATGGAGCAATGACAAAATATTAGTTAATTCTGTATTACGTAATTGAAGTTCATTTATTTTATTTTTTTTATTGTATTTTTATGTTCAGTTTGCATTGTTTACATTTTTTTTAATATCAAGTGGTATTTTTGTGTTCTTATTTTAAAAATAGAATTATCATTATTCAGTTAGTATTTTAATTACAACCATTAGTAGAATTATCCGTAACAAATATTATTTTTTTAAACAATAATATGGCAGGCTTGAAAATGTTTTGAAAAAGTTATTTTCTAATTATTTTTTAAAATTCCATTTGAATAGAATAAAAGAGAAAGGTTTAATAAGTTTAAAAACACAAAGAAAACCGATCTCCTCCAAAAAAACCCAGGTCCGGGGTAAATCACTTCTTCTCCACCCCCTCTCGACATGCCTGGCCAGCCCTATTTACAGACATATGCACACAACTAAACTATTAAGATTTTCGATTACAAGAGTTGTACCAGTTTTTTTTTAAATCAAGTGTACACCTAAGTAGACGTGTTATTGAAAGTGATTATTAGTGCAGTGAAAGAACAATGGGAAAAATAAAAACATATCATAAGCGTAAATACCCTAGCAGAAAACCGAGAAATCGAACATTAGCCCAAAAGAGAAAATATAAAAGTAAGTACTAGTGAAAATTGAATTTTTTCGTAAATTAATAAAATAATTTTCTTTTATTTCCGGTAATTTCTGTAGAGAGACTAATATTAATGAAAGTTTTCCCATTTTGCCGTCTCTAAATATTGATATGGAGAATGAAAGGCTCAATGAAAGGTGAATATGATAATTTTTATTTTTGATTTATTTTAAACACAGTAACCTCATGTACAGGGTGATCATTTTAAGTGCACCTTACTCGATTTTACTGCTGTATTTTTAACCTAGGGAAAAAACTTCAAAAATTATACTTATGTGCTTTTTTCTAAGGAATCCGAAAATTAAAAACAACTGAATGTCAAATAAAAAGAAAACGTCGAAAAACTGAAAAATAAAAAAATTACACCCCGCATTAATATGCGGAAATGGACATATGACATTCCGAATACTGATTAAATATGCGCGTCACATACATATCTTTTACTTCCGGTTTGACTGGAAATTGCCTTAATTTTTTTTATTCTAAATGATATATCCTGTATATTCGGCTCAATTTAAAAAATTTCTTTCTGAATTCAGCAATATATGTAACATCATCATAATCTTTCATATTTGATAAAAATATTGGAGTTTAAATTTAAACTAACACAAAATATATTTTTCATATTATTTCATCGCCTTTTCCATTCTGAGTTGAATGATATGACACACATTGATACTTCCATTTTATAGGAAAATTTTTTAAAATAATACTATGCATTCATAAGAAACGGTAAAATGGAAATTTTTTTGTAGATTAACGATTTAATTGTTTTGTTGTTTAGTTCTTTAGCGATTTTTAAACAAAGTAAATAAAATAATTTCGGTTTTTTTTATTGTTTTTACATATTAATTGCAGGACAAGGACGCATGAAGGGTAAAGTTAGCATCTGCTTAGCATATAAGCTTGGCGAAATACAACTTTTTCGTCGGTTTATGTCGTACGAAACCTCTAGTACTCCGCCTCTGATAATTCAACATCTCCCGATATGAAATGTTCCACTATGCCGTTCTGTAACTAGAACATCGGCCACCTTCGACATTCGCCGCGATAATTTCGGTTTGCTTGTATATATGCACCGTGGCCTGCGCGGGTGTGGTAAAATCGAGACTATATTTCACTTGCATCTGATATAGACTCTTAAGAACTTAATTTACAGCAGCCCTATTTTATTATAACATTATGCAAAGTATAAATATATAATGTCAAGAGGTCGTAGCACATACATTATTTTCACATCGGAAATATTGTCACTGTTGCATTAATGACTTCCACATATCTGAAATATGTACGCAAACTGTTTTATTTCGACACGTAATGTAACTTAATATTTAGAACTCATGGGATGTAGACCTCGTAGTGATCAGACTCTGCAGATGTTTAAACCTAGTGGGATTTTGAAATCAGTATTGCTTTTATACAATCAAAACAAAATACATTCGGGAAAGTGCAGCGTTAGACCTTATGGGAAAAATCAATAGGACGAAATTTAGACTTCATGGGATTTAGATCTTATGGAATTCGGACTCCACGGGATTTATATATCGGTATGATTTAAAAAGAGTTCAGAAAGTCGAACATATATACATGGTGATTCTTTAGACCTCATGGGATTTAGACCTTACTGGATCTAGACCTCGTGGTACGTACTCACAGTAACACCACATACACATTTATTTAGCCTGCGCTCATGCTCGGCAACGCGATTTGGTAACTCTAGTTTATACATAACGTAAAACTTAAATATTATTACGTGAACTACATTGCCATTTTTTATGTTTATTAACATACTACACTAAACAAGAAGTATGGAGTAAATAAAAATTGTCTTTATACTCGCCGCACACACAAAATTTCTACAGTAATGTAATTTTCGACCGCTCATCGGTGTCAATATAATTCTCGGCGGTTCATCGGAGCATGTTTTACATGCAAACGATTAATTAATTAATGTATAAGTACACTGTCAAAACTTACAATTTAATATATTACTATTGCATCACGCATTTTTCGGAATGTGGTATCAAGTTAAAAAAATCCGTCTCTGGGATGACATCCAAACTCCTTGAGTCTAATTATAACAATTACATTTGAGTGTGCAGCTCCAGAATTAAAAACAGTAATTACTAAAAACATGTAGACAATTTTAAAAAATATATAGAAATATCAATGAAACCATACAATGCAGTTTGTTATTTTTTACAAATATACTTTATACATATAATGATTTGAATGACTTTGACATACATATAGTGTGCAAATTTCCTCCATTATTGATATGTAAATGAATCCCAGTCAGACATTTAACTGGATTATTATAAAAAAATGCTGTCTAATAAATATTATATCATTGATGTTAAATGAGGAAAATAAATGATATAGAATGTATTATCTCATTTAGAAACTTTGTAGATATGATTCATAATCAAATGGGAAAATTTCGCTTTAAAAACGTCCCAGATAACAAAATGTGAATTAGTAATTCATTTTCCTATTTTTATTTAGAACTTCCCTTGATAACGTTGCGAATGTAGAACACCGCAAACTTCTAGAACGGGTGAACGACCTCATACTGGGGCTACTTGTGCTTTTTTGTGAATGACGCATACGCACAATGCGAGCTCAATATTCGCAACAATACTTGTACGTGTACGATTACGGTTTCGAAAGATTTTGCGATTGGAGGAATTGCTTAACTATTCCATTACATCAGTAGGATTTGATTGATTTGTAAACAATTTTTAAATAGTTTAAAAAAATATGTTTACGTATTTTTAAAACCGAGATTGTCAAATATTCTGTCCGAGCCCAAATGAAATGGTTTGAACTATTGAATGATTTTTTTAAATTTGAAGTAGGTAATTTTGGCGGTATTTAAGAAAAAAAGTGAACACAGGTAGTGAGAATTATTCTTCGAGATATAAAGAAAACATTTATAGAATTAATTGTATAAATATAAAATGCCATTTACCGGACCAGAATAGTCTTATACACTATCCAAAACAATTAATAACTTAAAACTTTAATAGATTATAGTATTTTGGTCGACAGGTATACATTGGTCCTTCTCGAACTCGAACTCGTCCATTTCGAATCATCTGAAAACTTCAGTTCTGTTACTGCTAAAGTTGATATTCTCAAGCAAACAATAATCTCGCCTGCATATGGAGTATGGTCAATCTAGTTGTTCTTAGTTGTCATCTAAACCGCAAATTGACTTATCTGGGTCTATTGTGCACTGTTTGCACCGAAACCTCGAGAAAAGTTATTTTTTAGAGCGGGTGTAGTTAAAGAACTGTCTCGAACGTCTTGCAATTTATGAAATCTGTCATTGAGAGCGGTTGTGGCCCTGTGGCAAGTCCTGTCTCTCGATGCCATCTCCAGAGTCTAGAGATTACAGACTAAGACATTAGTGTTCCTTCAAAGAAATAAGGCCCAATAATTTGATTGCCGACAATTCTTGTCCATACATTAATTTTCTGAGGATATTGTGTGTGAACCTCTTGCATCCAATGAGGATTTTCTGTCGGCCAGTATCTACAATTTTGTCTATTTACATGACCACTTAAAGAGAAAGTGGCCTCATCAGAAAAAAATAATGTGTTCTATTAAATTTTAATTTTCATTGTGCATTCCATGTATTTGCTCGCAGAATTACATTCTTCGATCAAAGTCGTCTTCCAACAATTCATGCACAAGATGTAATTTATAAGGATGGTACTTAGCTGCTCGAGGAATTTTTAATACTGATCCTGTTGCCAAATCATAGTTTCTTGAGAGTTCTCTAACCGTCACATAGAGATTCTCTTAAACATGTAGCCTTTACCTTAACATATTCAGGTCCATTTTTTGGTCGGCCTTTAGGTAAATCTCTAACGTGGCCAAACTTTCTAATTTTCGGTAAATAAATGTCACTTGAATTTACAGACACCTGATATTGGAAACTTTAATTATTTTTTGACAACTTAAAAATCTATCGAACGCTTACTATGTTAATGCAGTAAATATCTCAAGTTTCTTGTAAATAATACAAAAAGTATTCATAATAAAAACGTGTTTACTACATCTTTCGTCTATACAAATCCGTACAAAAATACAGGATGTTATATTTAAAATAACTAGTTGATGTCACTTTCGAAAAAACCGGAAGTGACACTGGCTTGCCATATGACTCAAAATGTGCTAATTCAAAATTGCAAATCGACGTGTCCGAGCGTTTTTTGACAAAACCACGTTGTTCAGATTATATTTAATTTATTCCTTTTATTGTGAACGCACTGTATTAATAAACCGATTTAATTTCATAACAAGCAGTATGAACTTTAACATAAATTATCCTAATGCAAACTTTAAAACTTAATTTCTTCAAACAGCAAGTAATTAACTAGAGCAATGATTGAAAACGTGAGTTAACGTTTGTTTCTATTCACTATTTGTAAATATTCAACATTAAAAATAAATAAATGTGTGAATTAGTCTCGTATCCTTTTAATTATTATTGCTGACTCAACAAACCTACATAATAGTTTCATGTTTCTAAAACAGTGGCATTGGTAGCTAATTATTAGCTAATTTTACATTTGTTTAAATAAAATGGAGTAATAATACTAATGTGCTTAGGGCACATGATTCTGACAACTACAGTCGCTAACTCTGCGGGATGTGGGGAGTGACTGTAGTTAATGCACCGGCGCGACTCCCGTGAAGCGTCGGAGGCCACGGGAGGACTGTCCGGTATCGGTTATTCCGAAAAAAAAAATTATAATAATAATAGGTCTTTATTACGAAAGCATGTACAGTACACACATTAATTACTAGACTTCGGTCTGCCGTTAAAGATTTCAATAACTTTTTCAAAGACAAATTCAAATTTAATAAATCAAATTGTATTTATTGAAAAGTGTGCTTTGGTTACATCTTAGTTCTGTCATGTACGTCATTTCATTTTGTTTTTGTTTTCCTCGTGTTAATTTATCAATTTCTTTAATTTCTTTATTAAAAATGCTTGGTCATAATAATTTTTCAAAAGAAATTAGGGATGTGATATGTGTTTACGCATAAAATAATTTTTGTGGGCGTACTGCAGCTAGGAGATACTCAGTGCAATATCCAAATAGAAGCCAACCAAATCATAAGTTTTCCAACATCTGTTTCGTCGTTTGGGAGAAACGGGTTCATTTCGCCATACAAATGATGTAGGACAACCGAAACGAGTTACTTCAGATCAAGGACTATAAATTTTAGTTCGTGTGGATGAAGATCCTTAAGTCAGCTCAAGTCGTTTATCAGCGGCAACAGGAGTGAGTAAACAATCTGTTCTAAGAGTCTTACGCAAAGAACGCTTCTACCCATATTACTTCACTCCTGTACAAAATTTTCTTCCAAGGGATCTTCCGCGAAGGATAGAATTTTGCTAATTTCTTCTCAATAAACACAACAGAAATCGAAATTTTGTTAAGAACATTTTATTTACCGATGAAGCAACTTTTCCTCATCGAGGCGTTTTTAGCTGGAGAAATAGCCATTACTGGGAAATAGAAAATCCTCATGCCGTTAAAGAAAGGGATTTTCAGCACGATTTAAGATTAACGTTTGGTGTGGTATTATCGGCGATCAGTTATTGGGACCATTTGACCTTCCTCCAAATTTAAATGGGCTGTCATCTGTTTTTTCTTCGAAATACTCTTGCTGATATGTTAGATGATTTCATGCTCGACATAAGGCAGAATGTGATTTATGCAAGATGGAGCTCCCCTTCATCTCGCCATTGCAGTCAGAAATCATCTTGATGTGACTTTCCCTCACAGATGGATCGGTCGAGGAAGTGAATTTACTTGCCCACCAAGAAGTCTTGATTATAATCCTTTGGATTTTTATGTGTGGGGATATATGAAGTCCTTAGTCTATGCAAATATTATCAATTCAAGAGAAGAACTATTGGACTAAATACAAAACGCAGCCAATTTTATTAGAGGACAGCAAAACGTATTTTTCAATGTAAGAAAATCTTTTATCAAAAGAATTAGAAAACGCATAGAGTAGCCACCTACTCTATGGTTTTCTATATAACCATATGAACATTTACTCTAAGTTGCAGCAATTAGTTCATAAGAAAGTGAAGAAGAGATTTTACGCTGTTGTTACGCTCTTGATTTTACTGACGTTTTGTACTTTTTCCAATAAATACAATTTGTTTCATTAAATTTGAATTTGTCTTTCAAAACATTATGGAAATCTTTAACGGCAGTTTCATCGAAAACGGTTGGAGTTCTACCAAGTGTACCTTTTTTACGTAGAAATGACGTCCTCATCAGATTTTCTAGTCAAAAGTACCACAACGTTTCGTCAAAAAAAAAATTATGAAAAAAATTCATCATCAGATACAGCTCCTGCGACACCCTCTATGGTCTAATGTGATGTGATACATAAATTATTGTTTCTTAGATTAATAAATATTCCTTTACCAAATTTGGTGAGGGTCGGTCAAGAAGTTGTTGAGTTATTGCAAAAAAACGAAAAAAATAATTTCAACTTTGACAACCTGTACTTTTTCCCACAGCAACATTTTACTAAAGCATATTTGGTTATATTCTCATATGTTGATTGAAAGAATCTACCCTTGAACTATGCCCCATTAATAATGGTCCACCCTATGTAAAATTAACCGGCTTAGTGGAATAGTTGGCTAAAGCGCACGATGGCAAGTGTGACTAGATAATCTCTCTATCGTAGCTATGGATTTGATTTCCGTCACAGGCACTGACAATGTCGGTGGGAATGGTTGTGTGTCCGCAGTTGTTTACCAATGTAACCCTGCCCATGCAACTTCGGCTTTGGATTCGAGAGTTGTCTAATTTCTGTTAACGTATATTTATGTTTATCTTTAATTTCA
Organism: Rhamnusium bicolor; assembly: GCA_029963845.1. NCBI lineage: Eukaryota > Metazoa > Arthropoda > Insecta > Coleoptera > Cerambycidae > Rhamnusium > Rhamnusium bicolor. The sequence goes on from JANEYF010000831.1 coordinate 926,724, forward strand.
TACAGGCTTGATTGAAAAAACGATGATATGTTTTAAAGAAAGCATTTTTGTTCATATTCTCTACTACTAAATTCCAGCAATCTCTTATAAATGTTTTTTATTTGCAAGGTGACTCCATCGGAGCAGGAAAAACTAATCGGTGGAGGAGGGAGTGGTACAGGTTTTGATGTTTTCTTTGTATTTAACAGTTGACAAACTTTTATTTAGCTTACCTCATGTGTTTACGTCGTTAGTTTGTTTTTTGTTTAGGTCAATCGGTGTCATCTTAGTCTTCTAATTTTGTTTATTTCTTCTTGAAAACTGTTAAACTTTATTATTTCGTCAAAATGGAAAATGCAGTCACAAAAATTTATAAATTATAAATTTACCTTTTCCTAATGAATTATTTTTTTTAAATATGCAGGTCTTTTTTTTAATAAATAATGACACGTTCAAAATTATTACACAAATTTTTAAACAAAAAAATATTGGCACTTAAGTTATTTCTAGTAAATATGGAAGGGACAAATAACGCTTGTAAAATTATTTATGTGACATAAATTTGGAGTAAATATGATAATAAATGTGTCCTAAAACAGAAATAATGACCTCCATCACTTCTATAAACCTATTTCATTTTGGCCTACACTCCAGATGCATATATTTATCACTGGAGCTAACATTGCCGAATTACTAAAAAGAGGCCGCTTGCTGGCTTCACAGGAAATAGTTCGGGAATGTTTGGGGAGAATGTGAGATTACCAAATTACTTTATCTGGCAGAGGCTACATACTAAATAAATAAATTTGGTGAAGGCTACTATGAAGCATTTAGAAGTATTCTAAGCTGCCAATATTAATTAATTTTTTTTGTTTTTGAAAATTTTGACTGATGGAAGATTACGAAGAAACGGGGTAATATTTGTTGAAAATATAGTACATGGAAGGTAATTTGTAGGACTGTTGCAAGTGGTCTAAACATATATTTCTTTAATTCATCATCATAACATAACTTCATTCAGACTGCATTTTCGGCAGATAGGTATCCGACATAAAATCGCTTTTTCTATTGATAAGCAAAAACAAAAACAACAAAGAGTCTCCTTTTAAATAATATTTAGATTTAGTAAGTCAATTTACAGACAGAACTGACTGACCTATATTTTTTAAATGAAAAAAAGTAACTTTTGTAAAGCGACACTAAATAAAAATACTGAATTCGTATTTTGCACAAATAGACTAGAAGAAATAGAAAAAAAAAGGAAATTTACCTAAAATAGTTTTCTCTGCATAGGTAGGTGTTATTTTATGTCAAATTAGGTATCCAAAAATATCCAGAGCAAAAGGTCCTGTGCTTCCCCCTCCAGGGCTTAAAACTGAACTGAAAAATATTCATATTTTTACCTATTGAATAATTAAAAAATGTACGAATAATATTAATAATAAATTCAAATTGAAGTTTAAAGTCGAATTCTAATAAAAACAAAGAGGAATCTGTAATTAATTATAGAATAAACCTGAAGATGACAATACTAGAAATGATTTGATGATAATTTTCATCAGATGTTTCATACTCAGCTTCAAAGTTTCAATTATCATCTTCAGAACTTTCAACTTTCATTATCATCTTCAGTAACATGCAATTCATCTTCAACAAAACTATCAATATTCCTTTCTAACTCTTCAATCTAAATCTTGTGGATCATCAGATTCATTAAGGTTAATTTAGAAAAACTTTAGATTGTATGTTTTCTTGTGAAAGTGATAGATGAGTTATTAGTGTTTTTTAAGATTTTACTTTTTACCCCTAAAAAGTGGGGAGGGGGTGCACAGGCGATTTTGCTCGGGATGTTTTTGGATACTTAATTTAACGTAAAATAGCACCTACCTACATAGAGAAAACCATTCCAGATAAACTTTATTTGCTTTTTATTTTTTTGACAATTTCCACTAGTTTACACATTTGCCAGTGACTTTATCTACTAATAATTCTTCATTTTTATTTATCATTAATAGAGAAAATAAAAACCGTTTGTAAATTTATGTTGAATATATCAAATGAAAACACTGATTTAACTATTACTGTGCTTCTTTTAGTTTAATTTTTTTTACATTTGATAAAACGTATAACATAAGATAACGTAGCTTTTGATCCTCCAAGAGAAAAAATTACTCAAAACACCAGCAAAATACATTAACTTCGACATAAATAAAAACAATTTAATAGAGCTGATTAATTGTCCGCAACAAAATTTTTTCTCCATGTCGTAGCATACAATGATTTCCGAACATTTTGCAGCTTTCTTTTTGTTTATTTACATATTTCTCATTTATTTATTTATTGATATACCGCAATAAGATGCTTCATATGAGAACCGTGTGGAAAAAAAAACATTCATTTAGTAAAATTGATCAGTCCTGAAGAGGATTGGAACCTTTGATGTGAAGCTAACACAGAAGTGGTGGTTCATCTCCAAATGATGCCACCTTGGTTGGCGCGAAATTGCGCATTGAGTGCAGTATACGATGTTTTGGTGTTTTGTGGAAAACATGTCAGTGTTAAAATTGACTGGAATAGGGCACAAATAAAATTGTGTACATCATTGTTGACGTGTTATTTATTTTAAAATGCGTTATGTAACATATAATTTTAATGGTAAAAGATAACACAGCCTTTCAGTTGTCATTTCTGACGTAAACGGATAAAAGAAATTATGATAGATATGTAGAGCGAGTTGGATACACATTATTATTATAAATATTTTTCTATAAACTGTTGGTGAATGCGGAATTATTTACTCTCATTGCTAAATAAGAAGAGATTTCTTTAATTGGACTGTGCTTTATTGTATTACCAACTTTCACTTTTTAGAGAAAGAATCGTGTATTTGAATTGTTCTTAGTCACCTACTTTTTAACCTATTCTTTGGGGAGGGGGTTAATTTTACTTATAGTTTAATACATAAAAACCACCAATTTTGGTTTAGACTGTTTTATACGGTATACAAAAAAAATTAAATCTGAAAATTCAAAAACAAAAATTAAAAACAATGAAATCAAAAATAATGTATCTTTTATGGCTTTCTACGCAATCTAGAACAATTTTTTAAGGTCACATTATGTGGAGATATGCGAAATAAAATAACGCCATAGCTTTTTCTGCTACCAACAGTAATAAATGAAATTTAGTAGATTAGAAAATCATATAAAAGACAAAAAAAAATAATTAAGATTCAAGCAGATTGATAATGATCATCATGAGGTATACCATGACTCGATAACAAATATAAAGCAGCATATTACGTCACCTTCTTTAACAAAGCATGGCATCATATTTCCGTTTTTATTTGCTAGATGAATAAACAATTAAATATGCACAATATTTGTAAAAATAACAATCTTTGCATCTACTGGTGCTTCATTAGCAAGAATAACTAGTATTAAAGATGCCCCGGTTATTTAATTATAATTATTAATATTTTCTACCAAATATGAATAAAAAATATGAAAAAAAAGTATGTTAATACTGTAAACAATTTACCATGAAAAACCGAAAAAATATATTAGTAAAATAGCCAAAGTATTTGAAGTCATAGCCAAATAAAATGTTCTCAGTAAGAGATTTTTTTTGCTCTCTGAGTTGAACCCTTCAAGAATATTCTTTGGACATTGAGTTAGCATGCCTCTGATGATCCGGGTAACATCTTAGGATTGAACATAATGGAAGAACATCTCAATAGGTAATTGATGCCAGCATTATTTTTGTATAAAAAAGGTCTGAGATATTTTTATTATAATATGTTATATACAGGTATGAGGAGACATAATGTAACGAGGTGTAAGTGAATAAACTGACTCAAGTCTATTCCAAATACTTCATCTAAATCTAAAAATTCTCTGACTTTTCCAGGTTTTCCACAGAATATTTTCTAAATATTTCAGTGTTTATTCTATAATATACCAATTTGATCATTAAAAAAAGTCATTCTTTTCGTAAATCAATTTTATTATGTATAAACATAATGCAAGAACAAAACATTTATTCAACAGTTGATATATATACTTTATCCACGACTATTAAACAATATATTCCTTATGTGTGTGTTTCCTCAAGGATAATGCAAATAATATATTCAGTGCAGTGAATAATGATTTCATTATTCATTGATTCCGAAAACTTTGAATAAAATTTCATTGAATGTGTCATGACATGTTAAAGCGCGGAATTGTTACTTGATTTGAAACGTCAAAGTTTGTTAGAAGTATCGCGATACTGCAAAAATTGTTATTATTTAATAGCTGTGGATAAAGTATAGTATTCTACTCGCATGTAATGGCTATTATTCACTAGGGTGATTTACTTCACCTTCATTGAATAATATTCTATTATCATTAATAAAAATAAACATTTTTGAAATTTTAACAAAAAAAGTCAAATTAACGTAATAACATTACACCCATATCATTAAGTAAGACTTTGTGTAAATTTCCTCATTGATTGATTGTTTCTTGACTCATTTAAAAAATCCCAGAATCCCCCAAAGAACCTCTTAAATTTTCTATGAAGCACTCTTTGTTTATTGGAAAACCTCTTTCGACGAAAGCGTTGCTATGATACAATAGTAAAATATTAAACAATATTAAAATGATGTAAATTGAAATTAAAAAATTAAAAATTAAACACCACAGGTAATACAACACCCTGTATCCCTGAAAGTATCTCAAGGTACCTTGTGTACCCAATGTCCGAAGTATGCTAGGATTATTTTCTGGTTTAGAAAAAAATCCTAACTCCTCGACCGGAGATCGAATCCGGGATTGCAGGGTGAGAGGCAAGTATCCTTACCACTCGATTACTAAGTATAATGTTTCTAAAAATAAAAAATCCAGGTGTCGCTGTGAAATTCTCTTAAATTTACAGGCTTTCCTCGGTAAAATAAATTCCCTGACAAATCAAGGTTAGTGGACTCCCTGCAAGAACAGTTCATCCAGATTTACATACTTTGTATATGTTTTTCCCTACTGCAAACTATTTTTTTATTCAATCATCAAAAACGGTTCCATCTAGGTTGGTCATAATGTTATTTTATTTACTAGTAGTACTCATGAATTCTTAATTTAAATTATAATAAAATGGTACAATTATAGTATATTACATTATAATATCATTATATAGAGTTTAACATGCAATTATGGAAGTTAACTGAGCGAGCGATAGCGACCCATGCCTTCGGCACTGGTTAATCACCTCCTTCCTAAGTGTTAGAGTGTCATTTTTCTGTACCAATATCTACATATTCCTGTTTCATAAATGCCCTTAAAGTAGTTGTACCCTTAGGTGCAAATCGTATGACTCGGCTTTTATTCATAAAGTCTTTAGTTATCTTGTATCGTGATAAGTTCTTTTTCAAATTAGGATGTCCCCTGTAGTACAAAATATTAGTCATATGTTGCCTAGTTCTGGGTCTAATATTGTGTCCGGGACCAATATAAAACATATTTGGCCGATGTTGGTCCTATGTTGGCATAAAATAATTTTCTAATATATCCTTGTCGATGTTTGTCCATTATTGGTCCAATATGTAACATTTCTTACCAATATGGATACTTTATCTTTTCAAATTAATCAAAACTCAGAATGGAAATTTAGAAAAGATGTTCAATGTTGGACCGGTTTTGACACTCTGTTAGCAAGTTATATTGGCATGTTATTTTCACTACATATGGGTAAAAAATGTTACATATTGGACCAATATTGGAAAAATATCGGCAATTGCCAGGGACGAGACCATGGATGACAAGGTACAGCTGATCATTACGCCACCCCAAACGAACTAATCTGCATCCAGCCTGCTGCATTATGAATGCATGCTTCTCATATACTAGCACATCGCGCGCGTCCTGCCAAATTATTTAAAAAGAATCCTGAAGTTGAATTTTGATAATAAAGTGACATTTTAGTGAAATTAATGGGACTTAAGTTGGTTCAGTGTTTTGTTTCAGTTAAATTACACGACTGTTTGCCAATATGCAGGCGCATTTATTTTTTCCTCGGGGTTATGCAACTGTAATGCATCAAGAGCTACTCTTTGGAAAAATACTTGAAGGGGTATATTGATACTTATAATAAGCCACATTAGGATACCATCAAGGATTTGAAGATTTGCTATATTTCCTTTTCTTTTTTGTGACATAGGTTAGGTTTGTTGTGAGTGGGTCTCAGTAGACCCTCCACTGCGGCCATCAGCAGGCCTATTGTGGCTCACGCCTAATTATATTTCATCCAATAAGTTCAGTCTCTTAATGAAACTGATAACTTTATTGGGTGAGAATGTGTCCAGATCCTCTGGCAGCAGTTGCCCTTTTGCCAGATATTGAGAATCGGATCCTCTCCACAGCGGGACAGGTGCATAAGATGTGGTCTGCCTTTTCATCATCCTCCAGGCATAGGCGGCACTCGGCGTTTTCCACTAGGCCGAATTTATGCAGATGATAGTTTAGTCGGCAGTGCCCGGTATATAACACTGTTAGAGTTTTCAGGTTTACCCTGTTTAACTTTAAAAGTTTCTTAGCTCTTGATTTCAAAGGGTATTTTATAAACGCCTTCGAATGAACTAATCCTGGTAGCTCTTGCCAATACTGGAGAGTTTTCCTTTCAGCCCCTTTTTATAGTGTTTCAACTGACTTTGGAAATACTATAGAATAACTTTTGCCTTTCATGATGTTGATATGTTAATAATTTATTATTAATAATGTGACTGAATGGACAAGATCCACAACCAATAAAAAAAATCACAAAAATAAGTTCTGAACAAAATAAAAAAAAGGATGTTAAAAAAAATCTACTTAGTTACTTAGACATTGTCGCTAATTGTTTCGTGTAATATTTAATGTAGAATATATTTTATCACATAAACACCTGCATGTTCCCTAACAAGAAATGTTAATGCACTTTGGGGTAGGTCGCTTTATAAATAACCTCTAGTAAACCAGTATTAGAAAAAAGTGAAAGTATTAGTTGGCGCCCCTTTCTCGGTTAAAAACTCTCACTAAGCCCCTAAAATAATCGAAAGTGCGCTGACCAGTGCCGAAGGATGTGAGTTAGTGGGTCAGCGCTACAGCGAACAGCGACCGCTCAAAGTGAGCACTCTGGATTCTGAGTGCGCGAGCCGAGCAACGCGCTGAATCCAAACTCAAACTCCGCGTGTTGCTGCCTGGTGCATCGCAAAGCGCTTCCTAATCAATCACGGATTTAAGTTATTGTAAATATCCACATTTTTCAGTGATTGTTGTTATTACAACATGTGTTCTTCGGGATAACTGGAGTTAGGATTTATTTGTTTGTGCCAAAAAATTGACTTTTCGTCGTGGTAATAAATAAGTAGAATAATTTTGAGGATATTAAAATGACCGTAAACGAATATAAAGAAACTGCATGTGCAACAGCTGGATCCGTCGAGGATATGGAGATTGAAGAAAACATAGTTCCAGTGCCACCCCAACCCCCACAGGAAAATGAAAACGAGAATCTCTTGGGGAGAGTTTTAGCAGGTAAATAATATTATCACTAATTCATATTGATTCAATTTTGTACACATGACATTTGGTTTATGTTATAATTCGGGTTTGGAAACTAACCTGCCCTAATCGCATTCCTATTTGAATCAAAATAACCAACACATAGTGTAACGTGCATTTAGATTGTCTTGTAACACCATTGTATTGCCAAAAAAAAATGCCTGCCAACAAAATCCATTGCACTTTTCCTATAAGATTCCTAGCCTCGCGAAAGGTACCCTTCAACTTCTGTGTTTTCACTTTTCAAACCCTGTGGTCTCTCAAAGCGGTATCTAGGGCAACTGTCGCCGCGTTCGAGGCTAGTTCATTCACCCTCGGCCTTCGTTGCTCGTATTCTGTCTCTTACCTCTCTGTAGTTATCTTTGTCTTGTTCACTCACTTTTATTCGAACAACAGCTCGAGGTTCTTAGATCCGTGTCAGTAAGCATACTCTCCCTGACAGGCCTTTACTCTCAGAAAACTCGAGCGTTATTCTGTATAGGGAGCACTCGAGGTCGTTGGATTCCTGGGACGAGGCTAGTGCGTTCACCTCACATCGGCGGCCGTCTGAATCTGGGGCAAGATGAAATTAAAACTGGAGGTTGAATGCGAAAACAGCACATGTGCCTAGGTTTAACCAATGGGCGTTGAGATTTCCCCTCTTTTGTAACCTCGAACTGCGAGTTCAACAAACTCGCCCGCTAAATAGGTTACCTGAGTATCTTTGCGACATAGTGTTATGCACTCAAGTTATCGCAATCGTAAGATATGCGAATTCGCAATGGGCCAGTCACATGTCGGAATGGCCGAGCTTTTTTTGGAGATCCATAGCTCACAGAAAATGACGTCTAGTGTTTGCTTAATTATCACTAAAGCAAGTATTACCAATGATACAATTACAAATATTTATTTTTAGGTTGGGTTCTAAATATTTGTTTACATAGTTCTATATTAGATGTTGTAACATCCGTTAAAAAAGAAGCACACTATTTTGGTCAACTGAAAAATAAAAATAAAAAACAAAAATTTTTAACTAGTTTATCTAAACAAAATTTAGTTGAATACCACCTATTTATAATAATAACATAAAATTTAACTTTGTTTATTGTTGAAAATAATAATAATACCTAATTAGTAGTAACATAATTTAAATATTTATTTACTTAGCTTCGTGATCGAGCGGTAAGGCTTCTCACCCTGGAATTCTGGGTTCGATTCCTGGTCAAGCAGCTAGAATTTTAATCCAGAAATTAATCCTAGCATGCTGGGATATTGGCTGTGTGTCCTTTGTCTCTAAATGTGTGGCCCTCTCTACCGCACAAGATAACTTGTACCTTCAGAGATACAAGGGGTTGTATTAGCTGCGGTGTTGGTGTTAATAACTTCTGTTAAAAAAAAGTCTTTTAAAGAGTGGCCATACCTCACGAAGAACTAAATTACAAATTATACGATGATTTGTCAGGTATTGCCTAGCTGCTTCATGGGTGTTTGTTTCTGGAGATGCTGCCGTCCTGATCATGTGACATGATCCCACACTCCTCGAAAAAAATTTTTAGAATCCTCATTTATCACATTGTAGCTATTCCTTTCACAGATGATAAAACTAAATCGAATTTAGTGTGGATAGTTTCACACAAGATGAATTATTCACACTAAAAGCACTAATTGGAATTTAAACGATGCCTTATGTTGAGGTTTAATGTCACTAATTAGATCTTGATTCTTGAGGTTAAGCCAAAATTAAATACATATACATATGTACATAAAGATGCGATACTCTAAGAGAGTGACTTAATTCAAGAGATAACTTATCGATTTAAAAGTCCTAAAGGGCTATCTGTGAGCACTGCGCATATGCAGCATTGGGGTATGTCTCTGATTGGTGAAATCACAAACCATGATTATGTACAAAATACATAATGTATATTTCTCATTATGAATATGGCTCACAAAATTTGTCAATTTCCTACCTTTTTAAAGGGACGAGGTCACTGAAAACAGTGGCGAGATATAAAAAGAATGCCGACGGAGTGTCGTATCTTTATTAATATTTGATTGAGCCGCGGTAATTGGTCTGCACATTTCGCTTTACATACCTACGGATTGTTCCCAAAGATATCTATTATTCGAGATCTAAATAATCAAGAATTTTCTTCGAGTACGGATCAAAATGAATCAAAGATGAAGCGTAATATAGAGGACCGATATAAATAAATTTGAAGTTTTTTATTGAAATAGAACGGTAGTAAGTCTTTGGAAACAATGAAACCGAAATAATTGCGGAAAATGAATAAAACTATTACAAAAATTTATTAGTGTTTTTTGTCAGCCACATGGTAAATTCATATACTGTATTTGTTTTTGTTTTTTAACGAAATATCTTCAGCAATATCTTTCAATTTTTAAACATTTTAATATTTTTTTCTATACATTTTGGTGAATTTTTTAGTATAAGATACAGATGAAGATCTGCTCAGTCTTTAAAAGCGGTTTTTGTAAATATCAATCGCATGAGTTTTTTGGTTTTTAAACTTGTTTTTGTTTTGTTTTGTTACTGTAACAAATTACAAATGGATATTCAATTGTTCTAATGATTTTGTTTAATTGCTATTCCCTAGTATTTGTTATATATATGTATATATATATGTATATATATGTATGTATATATATGTAGTATATATATATATATATATATATATATATGTATATATATATATGTATATATGTATATATATGTATGTATATATATATATGTATATATGTATATATATATATATATATATATATATATATATATATATATATATATATATATATATATATATATATATATATATATATATATATATATATATATATATATTTCCGTATAAGTTACAGGTGAGAATGTATCTAGGAGGGGGTCAGAGGACCGATTTTGTTCGTTCATGTAATGGAGGGTCTATCTCTCGTCGTTCCGCATAGGTAAACAGATGCGGTATCATAGTTAAACGCATCTGCTTAAGGCATCATCTTTTTAAAAATAATGTAAAGCTATGGGTTCTGTATTTTTGAGATGTGGTGAGCGGCATTTACAGTGCAACATTCACAAAAGCACTGATGAGCTTATCTCGTCGCCTTCATGATCGGCCTTAATAGCGAAAATGTAACGTTCATTAATTATTTTTTAATTGAAACATTAATAAACCTTATTTTTAGAAAATCAGTATGTTTCTATAATTAACTGAGTTCATCTCGTATTTGTCAGGGGGAATCTTAAATGTAAATTTGAAAATTTCCTTAATGTTCATAATTATATGGAAAATTATGGTAAAAAAATATTCCAACCTTCTGAGTAGTACATTATTTTTTATTCTTTGGATTACTTACATGTCACTTTTTGAGAGTTCATCGACAACGGAAAATTAAAAGTGTCTACAATTTCGTCTAGGATGGTTCTCTATCACTTTTGATTGGCAGTCATATTATAACTGTTTTTGCTTAAAATCTCACAAAATGCGAACATAAAATATAGAATTACATTCACCAAAATTTGATTTTGTTATCATGTGACATTCCTTCGCACTTTTGTAAAATGTTATTTTCATCAATCAGCTGAATCACAAGAACATCAGGAGTGCCTCAAGGCTTTGTATTAGGTCCGTTATTTTTCAAATTGTTCGTAAATGATATTTTTACTGATATTGATATTCCCTGCCTCCTATACGCAGACCTAAAGTTGTATAAAACAAGATGTTATGCAGTAATTATTGTAATAATCTTAGCAGCCTTATTGACATCTTTAACTGCATTATAGCTTCGATAAAGAAATTTTATTTCTCATCCTGCAAATAGAGGTTGTACATATATGTTGGATAGTGTATAATAAATAAATGAAATGCGCCTTGAAGATCTATACATTATATATAGATAGCTATTTCGATGTTATACGTCTCATCAGTACTGCAAGGAATAAGTAGCCTGTGAAAAGTAATATTTTAAGCTACAATATTAGGAATTGGCAACGACCAGATTTATCCCTTGATCCTTCGATACGATCGCACAAAGACCAAATACTGAATATTATGCTCGATGCGCCTTTCGCCAACCAAGTTGATATCATCTGGAGACGATTAAAACTGTTTTGATCATTTCCAGACAATGCCAACTTGGTTGGCGAAACCCGCGTCGATTATAGTACCGAGTGGAAACCGTCAGTGTTAGCAACTAGATTTATTATTAAATAGCATAACAATGAGTTTGCGATTGGTCTAATTACATCACTTTTCGCAAGCTATTCCTTGCAAGCGAAATCAAAGCAGAAACGCGGTCATTTCTGTTCTAGGTCTGTATTACCAAAAAATTTATTGTATTACTAATTACTAATTATCGTTATTCATATCTGTGACAAAATCGTGTACGTAATGATCTCCAATACAGGTGCAAATATTATATTCCAAAAAAAGCATGTATGTATAACTGGTAAAAGTATGAACTCTTCACTCTTCGTCACAATAAGTATTCCAGGAATGCCTCGTTAATCGAAAGTGATCCTACGTGTACAAGAAATCGTAAATAAAGAATGACTGCGTTGAAAGTGAAAACCTGTCCGAGTTGAGCGAGTAACACTAACACTAATAAATAATTTCTGAATACCTTGTACTTCTTCAAACTTTCTCTACTCTATAAGATTCGTTTTCATCGTTTATTTCTGTTGTTAAATGTAAAAACTTATTAAAATTGAGAGTTATGTATATGGTGTACTGGTTTGTAACTTGTTATTCTATGAATCGTAAGAAACTAAAAAAAAAGTAAAAAGTAATTTGAAAATTTTGTAATAATTTCGGAAAAGTACACATAAACAGCTAAAATAGCAAGAAATCCATGAAATATAATACACCAACAAATAAACCATATAAAAATCTGTAACACCAATCGATATTAATAATATAAATATCTTTGAAATAAAAATAACATTTCTTGATACATAATAATTATGAACAGTGAAATATGTACTAGTAATAAACGATTACAGACATTTACATTTATGGAAATATTCGAGATAATCTGACATTGGCTCTACAGATATATCATAATTGGTTACAAGATACTATACGCAATATACGAAATGACTGCGAGAGCGAGCAAGAGAGAAATATAACGTGTACAGAAATGGCCATGATGAAGTGAAATGAATAAGTTGGCGTACGTTGTATAGCGACCTCAAAAACAAAAAGGCAATGCCCTGCTCTCTCTACGGGTACTCGTTGACCTCGATTCCTAGCATTCGCGAGCTTTCAGTGGAGTGGAGTGGAGTGGAGTGAGGCTAGTTCGTTACGACCCCGAGCATGAGATCAACGAACTAACCTCGCTGCCAGCGCTCCATGACCTGAATTTCTTCCTCGTTGGCTATGTAAAGCTCGCTAATAAATAGCAGCACCTCTCAACGAGGGTAGAAAATTTCGTCCCACATATTCGAACACTCAAGGTGAATGGCCCTAGCAACTCGGCAATAAACACCCTTTTGCGGGGGTGGCGTTGGTAGATTTCAAACTAAAGTTAACGTTTCAAAGGTTTCAAAGGGTATTTTCGGGATGTGATACAATATTTGAACATCTGCTTGCCAAATTTTCTTTCTAAACAAACTGAAATTGTATTTGCCGATAACACAATATTGTGCTGTTATAGGTAACTACTGTTGAATATCTATAGGTATATGACAGTGAATAAATTCTTTTATTATAAATAGTGAGATGTGACAATAAAAATGGTATTGGTATACCAAAATAAACGTATGGGAGCAAATAACAGAAGCTCCTGCCAATTTTTTTTAGTAAAATAACAAAAATATATTTATAACATACCTGCACGTCGAAATTATCTACTGCTTTTTATAAAAACACTTTTATTTATATGGTCTACATTTTTTTCAAAGGGGGAAACGTAGGGGACAATTTTGTCGATCCTCACCATAATCCATAGAATACAAATACGAAGAGACTCTCTTTAAAATATTCTCATAATACCAAAAGTCCTCTAAGAGATTGATTTGGTGATGATGATGAATGAATGTGAAATGAAATAAATGAGACAAGACAATAAGGTGTCCGTAAAAGTGAGGCATATTGCGCATACTGCACTGGCGTAGATTTGACCAGGGGTGAGGGGATAAATGAAAGCTGAACTTCAAAATAATTTTGAGTGTAGAGAAAATGGCTGGATGTTGTTCATAAAAGTATTGTGAAGTTTTCATATTTGGTACCTACACTAAACTAGTACTATACAGGGTGTCTCACCAGGAACTGCATCAATCGATATAGGAAAAGTACACACCAGAAAATTTTGAAAATTTCGAGAATTACTAATGGCAGTGTGGTCAATCCAACTAAATTAATTACAAGCATCTGGCGCTTTCGGTTTTACCGGAAATCGATACCAACTTGCTTATTTTAAATGGAGTACCCTTATATATTTTAGGGTTTTCAAAAAGTGCATAAAATTTTGAGTCAAAAACATGTAGGATACCCTAAACCCAGCTGTTGCAGAGATATTTGACAATTTAAAAAAATTTGGACAGGTGTAATGGTTATTGTAAACCATTACACCTGTCAAAATTTGTTTAAAATGTCAAATATCTCTGAAATGGCTAGGTTTAGGCTTAGAGTATCGTACATGTTTTTGACGCACAATTTTATGCTCTGTTCGAAAACCCTAAAATATATAGGGTGTTCCGTTTAAAATAAGCAAATATGAGTATAAGAGGTATAACCGGAAGTGCTAGATGATTGTAATTATTTTAGTTGGATTGGCCACACTGCCGTTAGTAATTCTCTAAATTTTCAAAATTTTCTGGTGCGTGCTTTTTCCTATATCGATCGATGCATTTCCTGGTGAAACACCCTGTAAGGGTGCTTCGGCATAGGAACAAATATTTTGCAGGCAAATTAACTGACAAAAATTAAGTGGAGTTTCTTGTATAAACTTTTTTTAACTTAGCCCTCCGTAATGTTACACTATCTTAAAAGGTGCAGCAAAAATCTTATTTTAAATTATTGTTTTTAAAATTGATTCAATTGTTTTTGATGAACAATTTCTTATCATAGCGGACCCTTGTGTGAACGTATTTTCATCCACCCCGTCTTCTTCTAAAGGGATGAAATAAATCACTCTTTATGGTTAAAATTAATGAATACGAATGAAAACTTCTTCTCATACTCTTAAGAGACGATAGAGTTTTAGAATTCTATAACAGCTCAAATTTTATTTCTTTAAGACAAATCAGTCTCGAAAAAATAAGTTAAAACCAAATTTTGATACACCCTTTTAAGATGGTGTAATTTCCCAGACAGTACTAATTTTAAAAAGTTTATGTAATACGCCCTATTTAATTTTGTCAAGAAATCTATGTGACAAATATTGTTACCTATTTCTGAAACACTCTTTATAAAGTAACGAGTTATTCAGGCTACCATAATTTAAATTGCTCAGATATTTCTCTTCTTCTTGAACACTGTAGTTGATATAAAAAATGAGAGAAGCAAGTGTCATCAAAAATATTATCTAATTCTTTAAGAAGAAAATGTAGAAAAAAAGAATACCCAACATTTACAAAAGGTCGAAAACTGCCGCCTATAATATTCTTTTTTAGCTCCAAATACCAGACGTAAAGATGTTTTGCTTTGTAAAGTAGAACACGTTGGTAATTAATAAAATAGAACATGGGAACACCTTTAAAAAAATCCAATAAAACCATAATTTTGATGGCATAAGAAGCAAGTCAGCAGTGACATTCCATTGCATGTAGTAACGAAATCGAAAGTAAAAATTATCTAAATGTATAAACAAAAAAGTGAAGAAAGTGGTTATCGACAGTGAAAGTCGAAGCGTGAGGTGAGATGCTGGTGAAGCAGAGAGAAGAAAGTGGATAGCGGCTCGGGTTTTTTCTGTTTTCTCCCGAGGCGCACTCTCACTCTCAACTCGCTCGACTTCTTGGTTACGTTTTGTGCGAAGCGCCAGTGCCGTAATCAAATTTTATAGAGGGAAGTAATAATTAGATATAAAATGAGTAATATCAAGTTATAAATTCAGATATTTTTAGATACTTCTTTTTGCAAAGGATAATTATCTATTATGTCCGTATTATATAAACAAATGTTTTACAAAAGGCAAATATTTTCGTAGAGTTAAAACAATATAAATCGAAAACTAATCGCTTCCAAAATAGATAAGTTTTTCTCTTAAAGCTTCTTTTGTCTTTACAAATATGAATTACAGTATCCAATACTAGTACCGGTTATTAATAATACATAATTAATTTAAAAGATTTATGTAAATTAAAAATTAAGTTGATACTCTATTAAAAAGTATATCATTATCAAGCAGAGAAATGATTAACAGTAATAAAAAGTGATTCGATAATCATTGAGAACATATTTCTATATGTCAATTATAAATTAAAACTCTTTTTTCCCCGCGATGTATTGTGGTTTATTTTGAAATAGATGCGCAATATGTTAAATAGTGGATATCTGTAAACATTTAAAAAAATACTTCAATTTTTCACGATGGCATGAAAATTCAAGATGGCAGACGCAATTGAAAATAGGCCTTCCTTTGTCCATTTTATTTGAACGTTGTCAAAATGACAGACCTAATGATTGAATGAACTTCCTTCTACATTTCAATTCTAAGATGAGTTATATCGGTTTATTGGTTTTGGAGATACAGCGAATTCAAAAAAGGCCTACTTGCCATTTTTAAAATTTGGAGGAACAAAAAACAAACATTGATGTCTGCCAATTCTTTATTTCTCAACCGATTTTAATAAACTTGGTCTTGTTTCGTAAGCAATAGAATTAATTCTAAAAAATTGCGAACAAATTTCCAAAATGTCAAAATGCAAGACCCATCTCCAAAATCTATAAACAAATTTAACTCATCGTAGTCTTAAAATGTACAGGAAAGTTCTTTCTTTCGAAATCTGTCATTAGTTTTGTCATTTTGATAACTCAATTAAAAAGAATGAGCGCATAGGAAGGTCTATTTATAGTTGCGGCTGCTATCTTGAATTTTAATATTTCAACCATCTTGATGTTTGGATTTTATAGCATATTTAATCAGCTAACTATTGACACCAAGTTTATTAAAATCGGCTGAGAAACGAAAATTTGGCAAAGAAAAACAAAAAGTACGATTTTTCTAGCCCATCCAAAATAACTATTAAACAATAGATATCAGATAAAGAAATCATGAGAAAATATCTGAATCTAACATAAATACACCTAAAGTAAACCAAGTGTATCTGAAATAAAATTTGATTAGGACTCGTGTTTTCAGCTTTTATCTGGGCCCATAACGTATTTCATTGGGATATGTGCAGTTGGCGAACATCTGGGCATTTGTCATTATTACGCAGTCGTAAAATAGTTTTAAATCCATTTCGTACAGAGTAATTTTAGTGATGGTTATTTGATTTCAGACTCCAACTCATGCGTGCTTAATTTATTCCAAAAATTACAGTTTATAGGTTTTACATAATAATAAGCATACCATCATCTCATATTTGTGAGTAAACGAATAAAATTGGAAAAGTATTTAAGAACATATACGAACTTGTGTTTTATTCAAGGAAATAATAACTTAAATTTTAAAATATGTCGAAGGATCGACGAAGTTATTCAGATAGCTTTTAATAACAAGGAAATCCATACCTATCCCAACCATCCCCACCAAGTATTAAGTTTTACCAAATAGTGGAGATGCAGCATCAATCCTGTTAGTTTCTGAGCTTTATATTCAGTGTACATATTAAGATTAAGAGCATATTTTTCGTTTATTTTTTGTTCAGTTTTCCTCTTGATCCATCATTGATATCTCTTAAATTTCTGAAATAATTAAATTTTTCTGGATGATATTATTAAATTATTTTGATTTTTTAGGCTGCTGTATAAAAGACATGAATGAATTTTAAAAATGTTTGATTATTGTTGAAAAATCAGAAGATTACCTATATAAAATGATCCTTTATGTGCTTACTACAAAAGATATTGTTTAATTATTCTTACAATTGTTTATTATGATATAGGACCTAAAAATCTTAGAGGGAACACTCGGTATATACACATATTTTTATTTGATATCATATTAACACATTTCTCAGTACATAATAATAATTATAAACAAATAAACTAGGATCCACGAGCACATTCCTATTAAAATTAAAAATAACACATTTTCACAACACAATAACGCTTTACGACGTATAAATAATTTTATCGTCTGTTCTGCATCTAATTCCAAACAAACCGCATTGCAAAACATCTTAATCTTGATACAGTAATTTGTCGCTTTTATTTACGGCATCTTGCCGTGCAAGTCAAACAAGTAAACACACCTATGCGGAGACCATTTCTTGGCGATTTACAATCGTCTAATCGTCATGTCTTTGGTATACGTGGGTCGTGGCGTACCTGACATAAAAAGTAAGTTGCATTTTATTGCAACTTATTTGGAATGCGCATAGTGGTGCATCCACGATAATCCATTCACTATGATATTCTACCTTCCCACGCACACTACCGCAAGAGATAACAGCTCACTCTCTGCTAGCAACAGTAATCGGCAAACCGGAAGGGCGATGTACTATGAATGACCTATCCGACATAGGTGCAATATACGCGCATAACCTGGATATCAACTGCATAGAATACGATGGAACTATTACATGAGTCGAATTTGCAATGCTTCTTCCTTAAATTAACTGTTTATTATGATTATTGCTTTGTTAAATTCGTTCTATCTGGAAACTGTATTTTCTTCAGCATAATTAGTTCACGCAAGTCCTGTAAAAAAGGTCCTTTAAATTAACGGTATTTTATCATATAATTTTGTTTGCACAATTGTTACAATTGAAAAAAATTGTCTAATGTTTACATTGTTGCTAAAATCTAGGCACACTATACACAAATCTGAAATGAATAAACAAAACAATATTTTGTGAAATACCTAGTTTGTGTTTTAACTATGGCAACCCGCCTTAAGTGTTCATGTAGTTTCCTTATTTGTCCTCGTAGTTTTATTGAAAATCTTGCAAGTTGGTTTGTGTTTATGGAGCTATTTTAACTAAGGCTGTGAATTTTCCAGATTTTAGTAATCGAATATTCGTTCGAAAAAATATTCGAATATTCGAACTATTCGGATATTCGAATATTCGGATTATTCGAATTATTCGAATAGGTATTCGAATTATTCGGATATTCGAATATTCGATAATTCGAAATATTCGAGTATTCGGATATTCGAATAAATCGCATTATTCGAATATCTATTCGAACAAATCGAATATTCGAATACACGAATAATCCGAATTATTCGAATAGGTATCCGAATAATCTGGATTCTCGAATATTCATTATTAATAGGTATAGCACTGAATACTAGTGAATAGTGAATACTCTGTTTGAGTATTTGGTTGGATAGACCACAATAATAGTCGTGATGTAATCCACTAAGCAGGCAATTTGATTTGCTGTCCATACCCACAATAGGGTATGTCTCCTGTACATGTGCTTTAAGGGTCAGAATTATTTAGTTAGTATTTTATTTTAAGATTGAGGCGCTATTGTTCACATTTGAACTATTGAAACTTAAATAAATCGAAAACGGAGCTGGTTTATTATACTTCTGTGTCATAACTATTTTTCCTTTTCGAAAAAAATAAAAGTGCTCTAAAATTAGAATGTTTTTAAAAAAGACGCAGATTATGAAGGTAAAACAAATACATGAAAAGTCAATAGTCAAATATTTACAGGTTTTCTAAAATTTAAAATTTAATTTTAACCCCTGCCTTAGTACAGTAAGAATAAGGTCGAGGCGAGAAAGAGATGGAATAGTTTGACTGGGAGTCAAGCGTGCCACTAATGTGGTCTATTTATATATTTGGATTTTAGAATAGGTACCTACCTATACCTACTATCTACCTACTTTGGTTGGATGCATACTGCATACCTATTCGCACATAATTTAATAATATACTTTAATATTCAAATTTACTCAAATATAATTGAATAATTGAATACTCGAATATATTCAAATATTCGAGTATTTGAGTATTCGAATATTCGATTATTCGAGTATTCGAATATCGAATATATTCGAGTATTCTAATATATTCGAGTACTCGAATATTTCGAATATTCGATTAATTTTCCATTAGAATAATTCGTATTCGAATACTCGAATATTCGAATACTCGAATTATTCGTATCGATTCCCAGCCTTAATTTTAACTACCCTTTTTAAACAATCTGCCCTTTCATCGACTTTTATGCCGTGGTTCCATACCAATTTTCCTTTGTTTTGTTTTGCCAGTTTCACCTGTGACGATCTGCTACTAAACATTTTCAAGTTTAATCTATACCCTATTAAGTGCGTTAATCGCCTGGCTTGCCAGGTGTCCACCAAGGAGCCACCTTGGAGATGCCACAGATAGAAATAAAAAACACAGATTTGTACAATTATGATTAATTATGATTCAATTTAGTTTTTTAAATTCACATTTTTATATTTTGTTATTTATAGAAGTAAAGTTTTCATAATTGGGGAAATTTCTATTATTCTATCTATTCAGGTGTAATGCAGCTGTGGAGCTCTGCTCATGATACTTTGTTGTTTTTATCTTTGCACGTGTATCAAATTTTTCGTTCGCAAAATGCTCATTAAGCGTGGATCCAAGGGGTCGGACGATGGGGTACAATTGACCCCCTCTTGGGCCTTGAAGCTATTGAAGATGGTAATGAAAATGTAACTATTAACATCGATTTTTTTTTTGTCCAGTGAGAATTGGATTTAATTTTTGAAGTTCCTTTTTTAATTTTTATGAATAGTCATCCATGATCTCATTTTTATTTACAAGATGTTTAATTTATCTGTATTTAAGTTTACAATTATTGCACAAAACAAACAAATGTCCTCAAAATACCTGTATTTTTACTATTACACACCATTTTCGACATTTCTTATTAGGTATTTTTATTATATGTCAAGTGTCACCCCACAATAGGCCTGCTGATGGCCGCAGTGGAGGGTCTACTGAGACCCACTCACAACAAACCTAACCTAACCCCCCACTCTTTTGGAAGTTGCTGGATTCACTTTTGGCGCTTATTGCCAACTGTAAAAAATAAAAACTCAAGAATTATAGTACAGCCTTCAATACGGCAGTAAATATTGTCGTCTATTTTTATCTTAATTGCCTACATTCTGAGAACTTAATAAATACCTGCATAACAAATTAAAAACAATTTGTCATTACCGGACAATATAGATTTCAATCTGTCACAATGTATTTTTTATTCGAACATATAGGGCTTATTTCGTAATTGCAATTCCATTATCGCAATACGCGCGATTAATGTATACATTCTGTGGAAAAAATGACAGCCCACCACTGTTGCATTGATATATAATTAATCACCCTGGGGACATTATAGTCAACACGCCGTCATACCGAGAATATATGCAAGGTTTCCAATAATTTAAACATAATGATAGTTGCATAATATACCAAATGAACGGGGCAATTGACCCATATCGTTTGACCTCGGGCAAGAGCCGGTGAACGACCCATCGACCTCCAACGGCCACCCCTTTCAAATGAAATGATTTCGTCGTTTTCTCGAATGAGCTACAAAGAGAAACTGCTCGATAGAGAATATGATAATGGAGGATCCGGTGCTTGACCTATTTCAGTCAAAAGAGTAATGCTATATCGCAAGCAGGAAATATATACTTGAAAATGCTAAAGTTAGATTAATGCAGATACCGTTTATTTAGAATTCTAACGTCAGGCGCATCCGCCATTTTTTCAATTAATTACATATAAATTTTTTAAACAGTACTATTAACAGGTTTGCATTCTACCTCACTGTTAACCATCAGCAATTATTTAGTTATTTTATTCAACATTCACTGAGGTATTTTTGAGAGAATCAATAAACTACAACCTACATTGATGAAAAGTTATAGATATATTTTTTACGATTGTCTGAATGATATTGGTTTTCTCAATTTTTCTTTTTCCTTCTTGAGTTTTCTACGCCTGTAACTTAAAGAAATAGTCGGTGGGTGTTTTTTTGACTGAAGTAGTATAAATCATCAAAACAATAATAATATATTTAACATTTCGGAAACAAAATCGGTTTCTTTTGTCAAAAAATTACTCTTTAACTGTTCCATTGTCGTCACAGGCATTAATTTATTCATAGAGTATTATACAAAGCAACCATATTTTTTAGATATTCAATCTTAGAAGAATTCTTTTACCTACTAGATAAAGTAAAACATGAATATTTTTAAGATTTCAGTATACCTACAAGTTCTCAATAATATCTAATATCTATCTATACCCGCTCTAGTGGCCAAGCGATTTTAGCCATCTACATGAAATTTGATAATTGGGCGAAAATGTTCAGTTGAATATGCCATAAGAGTTCGTTTCTTCCTATGTATCATCGAGATACATAAAATATTAATCGTTTAACTTTTGAAAATATGTATATACAGGGTGTTTCAGATTTAAAGTGACATTGAGTGTTAACCAGTTTTGAGATACACGGCTTTTAATACTGTAGTTGGCCATATTTCTGGAACGGCTTTAAATATTTGAAAAAAATTAGTACAAATATTATACTTTTTTAGTTCAATCAAAAGCATAATTTACTTTGGAAAAATTCCAAGACCGGACTCATTTTTTTTAATGTTGCTCTCACTCCTGATAACATCATCCTATGTATCATTTTTGGTAAATATTAGTAAACGTCAATGAACCGGAGTATGTCACAATATTTGATAGTACGTTTAAGATTATTCTCCAATAAATTTTCAAAAATATTTATTGACTAAATTTTAAATTCTACAAATAAATCAATTAACTACTTTACGTCACTATTTTAGTAATTTTACTTAAATACCCTACACTAATTAAGGATCTTTATTTTTTTGGATAGGAAATACACATTTATTGAAAAGTTAATGATTCGTGCAGGGTTGGAGTCGCTTAAAATTCTCGAACCGCTAATTGTGTAGTTTGTCCCACTGTTCATTAGGCACTTCTGGTGGGTCCTGATCGAGCACTTTCACTGCGTTTTCTTCTACAAGCAAAGCTCTCAACAATATTTACTAATCGTGTTTACGTTTAAATTTTTAGAAAATGTATACCTTTTAAAGAAATAACATAAATATTTCTGAGGTGCTGAGGCACATCCTCAGGTTTTCTCCTTTCTGCCGACCTTACCCCAACTAATTTAAAAATAAATAAGTATTTTATCTGGCGTTGTCAAAGTAGCATTTTTGCACTAGGAAGCTCCACAGTATTTACAGCTCTATCTCTTAATCCTCATTTTACAGTAAGTATTACCACTAACAAAATAATAAATAAAAGTACGGACAGTTAGCCACTAAACATTATCTAAACTTTGATAATAATTCAACTGTGTGTGTCGTTTCAATCGGCAGCGGCTAGCATTTGTAGGATACATGAGATTCCATGACGTCACCGGTCGACAACGAAGTTTTACAGCACGCTGACTGAACAATTTTTTGCATATGAAGACGATGTCTGATAAAGTGATAAATAAAATTTATTGCACACTTGCTAATTACAGTGCAAACTTTCAGAATATGCAATAAAAAAATAATGCTAAATGAGCCTATTCTGTGTTTCATTTTTCATTCAGTTCGGTTTGTTTGTGTCTTAATCTAACGTTGAGGTCTCCCAATTTTTGCCTTTACCAAATTATTATTCGAAACACAAATAATGTTTCATAAAAATTTCTTGTTATAGAAAAGAAAATAAATGTACAACCATTTTTAAGTTCCCAAGTGCTAACATATTGTAAAATAAAACTTAAATAAACGTCAGTTAAATAAGAAATACAATTAGTTTCAAACTGTGGGTAATTTATTTTTAAATTATGAGTATCTATTATTTGAGCTTGATTATTTCTCACTTATTTTTGGGATTATGCCAAATCTAAAAATAAAAAGAAAGTCATAATTGATATAATGAGAAAACAAGTGTACCATGTGACTAGAATATTTAGTTGTATTAGTATTAGTCTAAAATTTAATGAAAGTAAACAAAATAACATGCCTGGTATTTAAAGTGAGCCAATTTCATCATAAACAAATAGGTATGTATATTTATATAATTGTAATGAACACAACATATGACGTAATGCAATGATCTTCGATTGTGTATTACAGCCAATCCCAATTTTATCGGCGCGATTTCTGGTAGTGGCCCAAGGACCAGGCGAATCATACCGTCCCACTTTTCATGGTATGGTCAATGACCGACCAGTTCTTGAAACTTCTATTAGTTTGCCAATGGCAGCAATTAATTCACCGTAAACGCGACTAATTCCCACATTCATAAGACACGAATTTTGTAATCAGAAGGGCAATTGATTTTATTTATCAAGTTTCACTAAGGGCAGTTTGTATTTTCTGCAATATTCGTACTTTTGTTGAATTAATTAATATTTATTGACCTATGTATCTGGAAGCAGAAAAACGTGCAGTTCAGGGTGGATCTTTCGAATATATGCAAGCAGAGATTCTTGACCGTATTTCAGGTCGAAGACCCGCGTATCTGGGCCGAACTCTCGATTTGTTACATAATTACGCGCATTGCAGGAGCGTATTCGCCCACATTATTTATAAATTGGTTAAATTACACACAAAGATAAACTGTATTTTTAACCGTTTCACATTTAGTTTGAAACAAAACTAGTTCACTTTATATAAATAAAATAAATATACAGAGGATCCCATAAATGTATGTTGCCTGTCAATGTGGTGATAAAATTGAGGAAAAAAATTAATGCGAAAATTTACTCTAAAATCGTAAATAAGTTACAGTTAGTTGACCAAGATAATTGAATCATACTTATTTGTCAATAAAATTACTTCTTTGTAACTTGCCCGTATCGACACGTAGCTGTAGGTAATGCAATATTTAAATACACAAGTAATTTGTACACGGCGATTCCTATTGAAATTTAGTACCAATAGCTTTTTCGAATAATTTTTTACATAGAAACTTTCTAACATCAAAAGCTTGAATATGTCATACAAAAAAAGCTGAATAAATATACCACTGCCCTTATAAATAATTATATTAAAAATATGTTTCCCTAATTATTAGACTATTAAATTTCCCTAATTATTTTTTTCCAATTCTGAATACCGTTTCGTATTGATTATAAAATAACTTAATACATCTGCGCCCGTGTAGGCCTAAAGGTCAACTGGAGCTACCCTGTTGAATTACTTTAGGGCAAATGTTTGTTAAAAGAATTGTTTTGTTTCTCATCGTTAGGAAGGTAGGCGTTTAATTGTGAGATAACAATTGAAAAGTTAATTGTTTTATAGCAAAATAAGATACACGAAAAGTAACTGTTTTAAAAAGTTTAAAAAAAAAAGTGAAAGCTATTAAAAAATTTTAGTGATTTACAGCTAATGAAATTGTGTATAAATAAAACAGTTATTTTTCTGACTTGCTTATAAAAGAAACAAGAATTGTTTTTGAATACTGGAGATGTTATATCTGTATAAAATTGATTAGTTTTTACTTTTATTGAAGTGTATTTTAAAAAACTGTATAAAAGAAAAAAAAACGTTGACAAAAATAAACTGAGACTTGTACCTATGACGTCAGTTAAGTTAATTTAATTTATACACCTACTTATTTTTATTAACTTCAATTCTATGAATGGTTATCGCAAAAGTTTATGTGACGCACGTGAATGTTTTTGACAGATTTTTAGTCCTGTTCTTCTCTCGAGCCTCTAGCGAACTAATTTTAAACACATTTACAAATTACAACAAAGCCATATTTGCGTATATCCCTTAGTTTTGTCATGAACAAAAATAAATATTTGACAGAACCAACCAGGGATATATCACGTTTATCTAATTATAGAAGCCAATGTAATTGCCGTGACAACAGCGTAAAAAAATGCATGCGTCAGGAGATTATAATTATCATCCCCTGACGTAAATGCAGAATAATATAGTCACGTTTAAAATAACATGCTGGATCCAAAAAGAAAATGTACAGACGGCGATTGTCCTTATTTGTCTGAAATATTTCTAATAATTTCATGTAGTTCCTGTTTAACAGGTCTGCAGGACATTTGCTGTGTAGCTGTACAGCCTATTACTTCTAATAGGGAAATGATAATTTTGGAATGGAAAACAAAGTTTTGCTTACATTTCTGACATAAAAATGAAAATGCCAGTTACTTGGCTATTTAATTTAAAATATGAAGGTTTGTAAAAATAACAAACCATCACCAAACACAGTTATCAACATTTACATACAGAGTGTTTCGAATAGATTAGAGCATCGCTTAGTTGTAGGTTTTTGACGTCAAACCAACTTAATCCATCATAAAAAGTAGCGGTCTAACCTCTTTCGTTTTCAAGATACAGGGTGTTACTGTCAAGAATTTTTATTCATTTTTTTTCTCAATTTCAGAGACTGATACGTGTCAATTTAAAATTTGGTAAGAGTATATTTTTGAGGTCCTTGATGAAAATGGTTATATTGCCCATATCACAATTTATAGAGGTCACTAATTACAGTACTTTTCTCTGACACTTTAAAATATAACTCTTTGATGTTGGGATTTAGACATTGTCTTTCATTACATTTGAAGCGCAATTTAATTCTTCACACAAAATGTATACTAGTTATATTCATATCTGCAGAGGAACTTATTCCTGTCAAATCTGCAAAATATAAGAAAAGAAATTCCATACACAGACAGTTTGAGTTAAAAAAATTGATATATGTTCTTAATAATGTAATTACTAATTACTGCTAACGAATCAAAAAATTTTAGTTATTGAAAATTCGTCTACTTTGACATTGATATTGTCAGCATAAAAAGATCATTCAATTTAAAATTTTTGAATTTTGTACACCAGTTTATTGCTCGATTTTCTTACTTCTGTCCTCTTAGAATGTATGTGTTTTATTTTAATGATTGTTCGCAATTTTATTTAAACTTTCTTTTACTTCTATTGGTCTTCATTATTATTTATTAGTTAAATATTCCTAAATAAAACCATTGTATTTGTCACAAACCAAAACACAACCGTACCAAATTATACGTCGTTATGTCTAACAGTCGCTTAATTATTTGTAATGACAATATCTTGAGCCTCCTAATCCCGCCACTCACGTTCCAACGCCACAGTACGATTTTGTCGAATGCGATTGCAGTACAATTTTATTGGAAATCGGATGGAACACACACGTAACGATTTTGCAGTACGAGTTTTGCTTTCAAACGATAAACATGTCAGAAGAAAATATATTTTTAGCGGCTCTAGCTCTTTGTATAACCGAAAATAAAAGTAAAAGATACAAGAAACAAAGGTGGTGGTGTAAAAATTGGTTAGTGAAAAGACATACATACAGACACGTTCATTTATTCGAATAATTAAGATTGTATCCAGGCGATTGGAGGAATTATCTGCGAATGGATGAATCTACTTATAATTATGTTATAAATTTTTTCCGACCCTGCACCAGCTAAAGTTTTTTTACTAATTTTAATTCCATTTTGTACGACGCGACGTGCGAAAATTATTAATTTTCTTTTTTTACAAAATCTTCGTTTACGTCCTTGTTTTTATACAGTCCAAAAAAATCTCTTAAAAAAATATCTCGTTATAAGCCATTTTTAATGCACTAGCAAATTTATAATTTGGTTTGCAGTGTAAAAATCGTACGATCGAATCGCAAGTCACAATATACGGTCAAATAAACGACTCCTTTTAGAGTTATACACCTTCAAAGAGTGGTGAAATATTGTTATGATTTAAAAACCTGATTGGTCATAAACTTTTCATATTTTAGATATATCTTATTTCTAAAATACACATTTCATATATGCTTTCCACTCATGGAAAAACCTAGTAACTCAAAAAAAGTAAAGTTGTGGAAAATCTCTATTATGTGTTTAGCTTGAAGCCATAAGGAGGAAGAAAATATTAAGAAAATTCTAATGATCATATCTCAATGTAGAGCAAAATATCGCCCAGAATCGTATGGTTCTCATGCAACGATATGATATCAAAGAGCCAATGAGGTAAGCCCAAATACTAGGTTCTGCTGTTGTAAATTTCTATACATTAATAATAAAACAAAAAATAATGTTAAATCATATTTTTGTCCTAGAGTGGGTTAGACCCTTTGATGTGAGGATAACACTGACATAGTTTTCCACGAAACACCAAAACACTATATACTACACTCGAAGCACGTTTCTCCAACCAAGTTGGCATCATCTGGAGATGATTAAAACTAAACCTATGCTAACAATCTACCCTATTTATACCTAAACCATTGGCATGGTTCACCGAACCGTCATGATTCGGTGAACCGTGACCCACTAACCAATAAAGCGGGCAATTTGGGATAGGCCCACTCTCACTATTCATACTATTTTTACACTTTATGATTTCCAAGCTTTCAAATGCATCCAGCTGTCTAGTATTTGTTACATTCCTAATTAATCTTAAATTGCTAATATCTATTTTATGTTTATTCTCAAACACAGGTTGGGCTACGCTAGACTTATTTGTTCTACCATATTGAGATGGGCCATATGCTCTTTGAATCTAGTTTGAATTGATCGTCTAGTCTGTCCAACATATTTTTGATTACAGTCCTTACAGCTAATTTCGTAAATCCACGACTTTTTGTTTGTTTCAATTTTATCTTTTGGATTGCCTAAAAGTTGTTGTAGTTTGTTTCCCGATGAATGAAGCACTGTCATATCTACATATTTAAAAATCTTACCAATACAACGGGTAAATCGAAGATCGAATGGAATCGATACTAATTTCGAATTTTCTCTTTCATTTTGAAAGGCCGTGGAATTTTGAAGCGACACTTTAAACTTTCGTTTCCTCATGATTTTATCAATTAAACTTACAGAATATTAATTACTTGCAGCTATATCCTTAATCAATGCCTTTTACTTTTTCAAACCTCTCCTTATTGAGGGGGAAGCTTAATAGACGATGGACTAGAAAATTAAAAACTCGCTATTTTATAGTTTAGGTATAAATAGGGTAGATTGTTAGCATAACTTTAGTTTTAATCATCCTCAGATGATGCCAACTTGGTTGGCGAAACGCGCGTCGAGTACAGTATATAGTGTTTTGGTGTTTCGTGGAAAACTATGTGAGTGTTAAATTATATCTTTCCATTTTATTTTAAATTTACTATGTATTTTCTTTGTAAAATTGGAAATAAATTGACAAGTATTTTCGTAAAATCTGTACAGTAAAACAAAAAATTTGTTGGATATTTATCAAAGTACAAGAGCATTTATTTAAATACAGGGGGGTATTTATTTCATCTTTATTACTGTATTATTATTTCATACGCATGCACGACATTGAATCCGCATTCATTTACTCTACAGAATTTACGAAAACACTATAGGAAGTTCCACAGCGTATAATACATAAACTTTTGAATATCATTTCGAAATAAATATAGCTAGTAGAGTACATTATGCACCTAACGTAATTTTCATTAAACTGTGACTTACTAGGTTTTTCCAATGCACGAGAGGACCTGTCCCACCCCATTTTAAGGGAGTAAATCAAACTAACTTGTATTTTGTTTCGGACGATTTCGACCCCCTTGAAAGTTGGAAAAAATAAAGATAGGCTTAGGATGGTCTGCTTGTTTCATCAAAAGATGCGAAACGTGCATAGTTTTAAATTAAGTTAATAAAATATTAATTTATTACATTTACCCCCCCCCCGGGGGGGGGGGGGGATATAGCAAACATAATTTTTCATTTTATTTTAGTACTCGTAAACGAAACAATTTAGGAAACATTTACAAGAAAAAAAGTTTCAAAAAATCAGACCATCCTAAGGCTATTTTTTTTCCAGTTTCCAAGGGATAAAATGTTTGAAATAAAATATTTAAAGGGGTGGTTTGATTTGGCCCTTTAAATTGAGGGGGCATAAGTGGGAAGCAGATATGAAATATGTACTTTTATAAATAAGATTTCTAAAAAACTTTATCACAGACTAATCAAAAGTTAGTATTTCACCACCCCCCTTTGAAGGGGTATAACTATAAAAGGTCGCCAAAACAAAAAAGTTCCTATGAAAGACAAGGTACTGTCATATAAAGTTTGTGGAATCATTTTTGAGACGCCCTGTATATTATAATTATTGCTACAGTAAAATCTAGAAATGTCAGATATTTAAAATAAATTTATTAATTTAACAACAAAATAATCGCCAGTTTTTAAAATGTCTGTTTACAGAAAGATATCAAATAAGTGTCTTTGACATTATTTCAGTTCACTAACCTTTCGATAACAACCTTTTATCAGATTTTTATCAACATTATAATAAAAATGTTATTAATAGCAAGATAGAATGGTTTATTGTTCAACATTAGCCTTTAGTTGTTTGTGCAAATTCAGTGGTTATACAACATTGGCAATAACGTACATTTTCTCGTGTAATTTCATAAAATCACGTGGGAACGTGTAATAAGACGCTACATTGACTTGATAAAATCTACAGGTGAATATGACGTCTGCGCGCATCGCGACGCCCACGTTTCAATGGTAACAACCCCAATACGACGCTCTGGACGCCAGTTTCAACCAAGTTCTCGTTGCTTACAAAATCTAAAATGAAAATGCCGGTTGAGTTCCGCAAACCGATATTTAAGGATTTTCCACCAGGTACCAATTTTTTTCTTTATTTTCAGTTTCTTCTTACAAAACTTGCTTTTTTTTTTATAGATTTTTTTAAATGTTTACTCCTACGTTTCGTACGTGTCAGTCATTTTCGCAAACAAATGTATAAAAAAAGTTTTGCGAAAATTTTATTTACAGTGTCTAACATTACCTGTCTAATTAATTCGTTTAAATACCTACGAAATAATTAATACATTTTTTATTTCAAAGGATAATTAATATTTATTTTAGTTTCTTAAACAAATGAATAGCTCCTTCAGATTTTAATATGTATCATGTAAATACCATTCGCAGTTCACGTATTTGTTCCTTGTTTCCTTTATCGGTTAAAGCACATGTTGACTTGAGCGACGACCGTGGCAATGGAATTTTTGCTTTCAAGCGGCAGCTTTCGCCATCTCGCGCGCTGAAATGTAACTTGTATTCGCCAACAGTTTGCGGAGCTCTCATTAGGTGGCGCGAAGTGCAATATCTTGGGAAGCTTCATTTCAATAAATTATAATCGCATGTGAACGAACTTTCCTTACGTAAATAATTCTTGCATTAACAGTATCACTTATTTACTAAATGATATCATAATTTCTTATTGTTGAAGATTTTTAACGATTATACTTTATTTCTAGTATTTTTTTAATGCATTTTTTAAAATTTCAAGCAAATTTATTGGTTTTATTTTACTTGTCCTTAGTTTACAAAAAAATAAGATAATTGGTAATTAAAAGAGTGGAAGTGCGCATTTATGTTTGATATATTATAATATAACGATTTAAAAACCAAACATAATAAAATATTCAAAATGATTTTAGAAATTTACTGTTGTTCTAACAGCTATAGTAATATCAATTTGTGGTTGTTCATTTTTGTTAGAATGAAATTTTATTAATTTTGATTTGTTGTCTATGGGGATCTGCTTCAAAACATTTACAAATTAAAATAAAAGAAACAGTTTTTATAAGTCAGTATTTAATTCTGTTTGGCAACTTCCACTATGGTGAAATCCTAAAGTAAAAATGCCATATTTTATTTGATTGAATTATATGAAGTATCAAACTGTAGTAGGATTTCTTCCACTAACAAATCCTAAAAAATTTTAATCACATGATTTTTTCTGTTTTGATATCCTTTGTTGCAATTTTTTTTGTTTAATAATTCTTTTTCCATAATTATTCTTCCAACTGAATTTGTAAGATATTCCGCCAATTATCCTAGGTACCATATCTTAACCAAGTAGCCTCAAGAAAATGTCACTATTCATAACAAATCAGTAAAAAAAGAGTCATATTTAAAAAACTGTTACCCAAAAAAAAAAAAAAAAAAATCGCATGTTTAACAAAACAATTATCATATTTTGTGTTTAATTTTTTCGCATTTTTTGTTAATACAGTCCAACTAGCCCACAATATTCACGATGATCTTTTGTTTAACATGATTAACAAAGATACGGTCACAAATTCAGTTTTCAACAAGTTGTTGAACTCTCGGATGGCATGTACTGTTTATTATAGTGCTATAAAAGGGGTCACCAAAGGTTTGTAACCGCAAATAGGGTCAAACCTCGCGATCTAGTGTGAGTAACCTCGATTGCAAAGGCTCAAACACCTTTATCCCCCACTCCTTAACCAAGTGTAACGACTTGTGGTAGCGAGCCTCGAGCTTTACAACACTTTGTAATGTTAAAAGTTTAATGAAAGCCGTAATTCTTGATCGAAAGTTCATTAAATTTTATGTTATGTATTATTTTATTTAGCAATAATTTATATTTGTATGTGTTGTTGCTTGTAATTTGTAATTTGTTCCAATTATTTGGCTAATTAGCTTAGAAATGCATTCATTAAGTTGTTGAATAGTTTTTTATAAATTTAATATGGCCATATTAATTATCTGTTTTAAATTAAACGGTGTTTACTAAAGGCGGATTTATGTACAATAGCACCCTAGGCACATTTATTTACGGAGCCCCATTAATAAATAAATATGTACATTTTCTCGGTCATAAACATATTTATTGACTGTTTATTTTTGATACTCTGTTACTCTTTAATCATATTATTACAAACTCATTAACAACCATCACAGACAATCATTTAAAAAAAGCTAAAATTCGATTTGTTCAGCTGAATATTTTACCAATTTTATTCATATCATAATTCCGACTGGAGAATGTTTAAACCAACCACTTGATTCTAACTTCTTCCAATAAGGATTTGGTATCAGGATCATTCGGTTTGTCTTAATACATATTTCCTTCTTTTTTTGGAAATAAGTGCGTGGTACAATCTAAATGAAAATAAGCATAAGAATTAAATAATTTGTCAGGAATGACACATACCTCAACTCACAGGACATAAATTAGGATTCTTTTTATTTTCAATAAGCCATTTGCATGTGGAAAGTGGTTTAGCTCTTCCTTGTGCAGTTTTTGCAAAAAAATGCTGTTATATTCTATTCTGCTAGTGGGAGATTGCTAATTTCTTCTTTAAAAAAAAATTTTGACTGATAATGTAACAATGACTTAGTTTTCCACGAAACATCAAAACACTATATACTGCAATCGACGCGCCTTTCGGCAACCAAGTTGGCATCATCTGGAGATGATTAAAAACTCAGTTTTTAATCATCAGTTCTTAATCATCTACAGATGATGCCAACTTGGTTGCCGTAACGCGCTTCGAGTGCAGTATATAGTGTTTTGGTGTTTCGTGGACAACTACGTCAGTGTTATCTTCACATCAAAGGTTTCAACCCACTCCAGGGTTGTTAGATAATGTGTCCTTCTCCACCTCACCAAGCAAGTTTAAAGATACTACAAAAAAAGATTTTTTCTGCAGACCTTTCTTCGAAACTATGAACAATATTTGCAACATTTTGTTCCATAATAGTTAGTGTACTTTCAGTTTTTCTTTTAATTTCAGCAGGGAGTGTAGATTTGTTTAATTTGTACTTTTTCTTACAAAAATTTCCTGAATTGCCTCCAAACATAATCTTGAGTTTCTTTGTATTTTCTCGAAATATTTTTCTGAATTTCTGCGTCAAGTTCACTTTCCGATTTGTTACTGATATTCAGTAGGGTTCTTCTTTGTACCTCCCAGATATTATTTTTACAGTCAGATTTTCACGTTGACACGTGTTTGATAAAATCGAATCACAACACAGAGATATACAGACACACAGACTTACAGACACAGACAGAATGCAGATTCGGATAAATTTTCAATTTTCGGTTCTCAAAACGTCCATCTTCATCTTCATCTTGACGCCTGTACTTTCTCTGTCTATAGATAGATGAGAAAGTAATTCTAGTAGTAACTATTTATAACTTTTTAACAAATGAGTAATCAAATAGGTTTCCATAGAAACAATGTTATTGTCTGACATTGAAGTTTGTTATAGTTAATTTTGGAAAAGTTATTCCGTGCTTATGGATATGAGAAAAGTTTGAGTTGGTTAGCACCAAAATTGCTGGTTTTAAAATGTAAACAACTGTCAGTCATAGAAGATGAAAATGGAAAATCAGACTCAAATATTTTTCTTTAACAATGATGACATTAGCCGTATGCCGTTAGCATAATTCACTTCATTACCTTTTAAAAATTAATCTGCAATAAAAATGAGCACTTTATTTTCATATTAAAGATGTTTGTAATTTTAATATTAAACGACGCTTCATACTAATATTCAAATTTGTACATTTTGATTTTGACTATAATTGAAAACTAGTGCAAAAACAATAACGTGGAATTGGGTACTGTGAGCTCATCCCAAATCCCATACCTAAAGCTATGCTACGATAGTCCACACTTTATGCTAGTTTTTTTTATTTAAAAGTCTTTAAAAAAATCAATTAGAGACATTTTAAAACATTTAACTGAAAATTTTTATTTTATGTGAAACGATACTGAACAACCTTTTTTCTTGGTTATCTTATCAATCATTAACAGGAAAAGTTTAAGAAGAATTATTGATACTCCCCATATAATGAAAACACTGTTTTAAATGTTCATGGCATAAACGTCTTAACTGTGCATAAAAAGCCGGTTCGGTGGACTAGTTGGCTAAAGCAAGCGTCACTAGAAATTTTTCTATCGTAGCTGCGGGTTCAAATCCCGCCAACAGCACTGGCAGTGTCTGTGGGAATGGCTGTATGTCCATGTTTTTTTAAGTGTAATCCTCCTCTAGACAGCTTCGGCTTTGGATTGGGGTTGGTTTCTGTGGTGTTTATTATTATTATTATATCCACCTGGTACAAAAGAGATAACTTCTTCCTTTTTTTTTTTTGATTTACTGACTGAATTTTTAAAAATAATGTGCTTAATTCATCTATCTCAAATCTAAATTATTACCGTTAATGTTTCTCAACTTTTTCAGCGTATTAAGTAATTTCTCATAATCTAATATATATTTTTTTGTTACAGGTAATGCATTTATTTCAACACTACACAATGCAATGCAATTTTCAGAAGAACTAGTGAGTATGTAATAATTCCATAACAGTGGATTATAATTATTTTAATTTAATACTATCTATTTCAACATAGCATTTTATCATAGTTTCACAGTCTACATTCCCATGAAAGCGCGGAACTAATCGTAATAATTAAATAAATTACAATTTGTAAGATGGCCGTATTGGCGTGAATATAACATAACGGTAAAATAAAAGGCCTTGTTACAAAATAAATGAATATTTCGAAAACCAAATTAATGTTTTTGTAATATTTATCTAAAAATATTTTACATTCGTTTGGTGTATCGTGAATTAGTTTTTTTAAAAGCGTAATCGGTTTAAACATGTGTCAGATATGACTCAAGAAAATTACCTAATCCACAGTGTCAGAATTATAGTGTGAATTGGTAATTCTCACATTAAGCAATGCGAAGAATATAAAATTAACCAAAAAGCCAAATTTTTTGTTTTAATTTTATTTCAGATCTATTAACCAAACATTTTAATTTTAGATTTTCTTTTGGTTTCAAATACTATCAACTCTACCATGTAAATCAATCATTCTTATAGTGCAGCAAGAAATGGTAGTTGTTTTGTATATGATCTTCAATGATATCTATTTATTTAATAATTTAAGTACACTACCCAACAGTACAAACCAATTACTGGGTGGGAATTTATAATGAAAATAATTTGTATAAAGACAAAAGTATACAGTTTAAAGTTAACATAGAAACAGAATACATATTTCTATCATCCCTTAAAACGCTATGGTTACCACCATATGTATTTTATAGTGCTTAATTGACATACCTGACTACATATGCAGGTTGATTCTTAAGTACATCGAAGAAATTGAGCATATGATTCTTGAACCTGTTTTTTTGAGATGAAGAGCTCAAAGGAAGTTTTATCCTTAACTGATTTGTTTTGGAGATATAAAAAAAAAAGATTTTCTTTAACAGCTCTGAAATACGTGAAGATTTTTTTATGAAATTCAATGTACGTAATGAGTATTTAGGCTCTAAATTCTTTTTCGATTCAACAGGTGTTTCCAGATGCCATAACGTAATTTGCAGACGCATAAGACACTCGGTCACCATCGTGTCTAATTTTTACAGATTTATTCGTCAGACGTAAAATGCAGACGTAGACGAGACTTTAATGTCTACAGTTTACAAAGATAATATAATATATACATTTTTTACCGACATATCGATAGCTTGGCAATGAAGGAGTATCTTCATTGTGAGTATGGGTCGTAAAAGAAGCATGTTTCTTTTTTTTACATAAAAAATTGACATGTCCGGCACAATATAGAACAAAATTTTCTTCTGGAAAATATGGCCGGAATTTGAATTAATGAAATAATATAGTGTAAACTGCAGAATTGTAAAATCTTTATCCGTCCACATTTTATGTGTTAATTTTATTGGGTCTATAAACATAATATCCCAGTCATTGCAGACTGAGATCGAATTATTACTCTCATAGTTTATGCGTCTACAGGTTAAGTATATGCGTCTAGGCGAGTTTCTTGATTACTGTTTTCCCCCAAAAAGGTGAAA
Source organism: Rhamnusium bicolor (assembly GCA_029963845.1). NCBI lineage: Eukaryota > Metazoa > Arthropoda > Insecta > Coleoptera > Cerambycidae > Rhamnusium > Rhamnusium bicolor. The sequence goes on from JANEYF010000831.1 coordinate 963,064, forward strand.
CGACACTGAGTTTTCGAAATTTTAATATCACTTGAGTTATCCTTGTACGGTGGGCCGTTTGGGGTGTAAAGTAGTTTTGGGGTGTATTAAAACAGTGGAAACGGCATTAAGCGTTTAAACTCAAAATTGGTTGAGCAATTATCTCCTGAATTTTCTCGGTGTACTTCAGGATGATCCTGTATAAGATTACTATATACTATAATCTGTTTCCTATTGAAAAAAAGTAACAAATCATTGCGACACCCATTCGATGGGCGTACCTTTCTTTTTAAATTGTTTTCTATAATAATGCCATGAAAATATATGAAAAACTTTAAGTTAAAATGAAACTTTTTTAACGTAAGTAGGTTAATCCCATATGAGTAATTATTCATGATGACAGACAAATAGAAAAATTCTCATAAAATTCCTTTATTGGTTGTTCACGAAACCGGTCACACCAATAAAGGAATTTTATGAGAATTTTTCTGTTTTTCTGTCATCATGAAACTTTTTTGTTATTATACTGTAAATATTAAATTGTGTTTTTATATTATATTTTTCACCCCTAACCTATAGATCAAATTAAAGCGTGATAACTAATTTCTATGGCTAGGTGTGAATTTAAATAATTTTTGTATTATGTTAAAAAGAAGGAAAAAATCTAGTGGTCAAACCGCAAAGAGGTGCGAAAGTAGTCGAAGCTGTTGGAGAAACTCTCGCTAGAATAGAATTGCTTGTGTTATTGCTGCACTCCTTGCAATGTTTAAAAATTAATAAAAATCATTTTCATAGGCTACTTAATTAGTAATTAACCAACGTTACACCTATTTCAACTTTACGTATATTTTCATTTCGAATCGAAACTCCCTGCAGTCTAACCACTAGGCTTTTGTAACAAAACGTGGACACACAACCATTGCCAGCGACATTTCTGTCTGCTGGAGCTGAGATTCGAACTCATAAGCAGATAGACAATATGGCTAGTCGAGATTGGTACATAGGGTGCTCTATAAATCAATCAGATGGCGGTGCGTAGCAATTATGGTGTTCGGCAACATGGAACTGTACCAGATCCTTGGCACAACTAATGCCTTGAACGAACTGGCATACCTCTGATTGGTTGTGGTGTTTATTCAAAATTGTTTTATTGAATTTACATATATATGTGCATGATAAGTTCATACACAAAAGTTATAAACTCGTAAACCCATGTATCACAATCAAAGTTCACATATGAATGCAGTCTATTCCAGCTATAACTGTCAGAAATAACATATAATAAAGTAAACAATATTGTCTGAGTCTAATTAAATTCCATAATAGAAAATGCAGAAAAAATTAAAGAAATTTATTAAGAAAAAACTTTTCACAAACCGAAAAAAGTTTTTCTGCATTTCATATCCGTTGCAGATTACAAATATTTTATAGAAACCTTTGTATTGTATTGCAAGCAAATTTCCTTGTATTTCTGAAGAAAGATCGATCACCTCCGATTACTTCATTTTTGTAAACTGTTTACTTCACTTATTACACAATTAAAGTTGTTACTTTGAATACATATTACCAGATCGTGAGAAACATTTTTTCTTAATTTATTACAAATTTTTCGCATTTTTAATGGCAAGTCTGGGTTCGGCCGTTCAGTTGAAAGTCCGAAAGGTCGTTTAACTCCGGAGGACAACCTGCGAAACCACTTCTATATTAGTCTTGCACACGATATAAGAAAGAGACAAGGTATGTTGAGCAAGATTCGCGACCTTGCTTACCAAGCCTTACTACAATTTTGTTTCATTATACGATGCTTTTTCCATTTGATACTCTTATTTGATTTACTATATCTTATATAGAACATTGATCACCACGTGGTTAGTTAACTCAAGTTTAGTACAAATTATTGGAATCTAATTTAATATCTTCTACATTGAGAAAAGAGAGACTTACAATTATATTAACTAATTTTTCAGTGTTAAAATTTCTAGTGGAAATTCTATTATTTTATTGTATAAATAGCACAATCTTTTTTTAGAGAATCATTGATCATTTCAACTAAATAAAATATTTTGTTGTCAAATTTGGTTAATTTAACACCTTCCCGATATAAAATAAATTCAATTACAATTTTTTTTAAATCGGGTAGGTAGTATGAGGATTCAGATCTGGGCCAGACCAAGTCGATATCGATGTCTGTAATGGAATACCGCCATGTCCTTTTCTTCCCACAAAAATCAATTTCTAATCAAACATATCGTTAAACACACTTATAATAAAAAACATTTATTCCTTTTAAATTACATTAGTTATTTTAAAGGACATGTTGCTAATAGAATTTCTGGAAAACTACATTTACACTTGCGAAACCAAATAAACATATATAATGAAAACGAGTTTCTGTGTAAATATGCATTTTCTCTAACTTATACATATTGATTATGAAAAGTAAAAAGTAATAAACTTTATCTATAATATATGTGTTAATTTCAAATGGTGATCTGGAAACATTACGAATATAATTGAAAGTGAAGATATGTTTTTATAAGCTTATGTTTTTATTATTATATTGTCATACATGTAACGTGTTTTGTTTACTTTAAAGCACTATATACATACTGTAATATACTATTTCACTTTAAAATATTTTTATAAAAAAATGGTATTTTCTTGTACTTTCGAAAATTAAAATTTTATGAAAAAAATATTAATGCCATAAAAAGAAACTCCTTTGTTAATATAAATATGAGATTAATCCAAATTCATTCGTTGCATTTAAAAATTGTATGAATCGTAGGTATTTCGGCAACATGAAGTGAGAATGTTTCTGGCAAATCTACATTCAAATTGGTCAGGATGTCTCAACCATTATGAGATGCAGGCGTGCTTGGGAAATATAGAAACATCAATCTAGTAGGGCGTCATCTTCTTAAAACTCTGATTTATTATATCGAGGATAATCGGAGAAGATTGGCTGACTGCTACAAAGAACATCGACTTGGATCAATTACTAACAAATTCGTCTTTAGAACTCAAATTGTAGTACCCCCGTTTACTTATTTCTTTAACATGAACACCAACGAAATCATCTACTACAACTGAGTCAAAAGCGATCGAATTGTGATGAAGAATAGACTCACAGGTGTAACAACATTGTCGCGACCAAATTACAACTTAATGTGCTACTTGGGTAGGAGACAGCCGAAGCAGAGTGATAAAAACTAAAAGAGAAGAATATCGCACCGACTGCCTACACCAGAAAATAAAGTTTCTTGCATCAGTGATGGTATGGAGCTCGGAAAAAAGAGTAGGAAAATTACATTCAGTGGAAGACACCATCAACGCCGCCGTATATATCAAAATACTGATATGATAATAATAATTTGTTGCCATCTATTGACCTCAAGAAACTGGCGAGAGATGGCTTTCTTTTCCAGCAAGATGGGGCCGCATGCCACACAGCAAAAAAAGTAAGGAATGGTTATCTCAGCCAGATATTAGGTTATGAGACAAAACCTCCAGTAGCTCTGATTTATCCCTTATTGAGATACAGTGGCATGTTATGAAAAACAAATTGAAAGCGAGGCCGGCTAGAAGTGTAGATTGCGGAAATATAGTTCTCATTCTCGTGCGATGATTGTGAAAAAATGGTAAAAACAATGTCAAAATTTATTGAAGCTGTTATAAAGAGAAAGGGCGTTGTAACACAGTGGTGACTGATTTGTTGATGTACTTGGGCTAAATAATATGACGAGGTTTTCATTTGGGCCAATTGATACGACGACTTACATTTTATTATTGTTGCTTATTTCCTTGTATTTGTAGTTTATAGTATAAAAGGTTCCACTAATATGTTATTCATTTTATTTAAAATAAAGTATAAAGGTCGTTTATATCAATCATATATTTTTTCTGGTTTCAATAGCGCCAAGAACTCTTAAAATGACTGATGGTCGAAAGGCAACATAGTTGGGCTCTCACTGAAAAGTTCCGGAACACGTTTTAATTTTCTCTTGTTTGTTTAATATTACCAGAGTATGTTTTTCGATATAGCTATGGTATGTTTTAACCAGTCGTGTAAAATGCTAAAATATCAACTACTAGGTATATTATAATTAGCGGTAACAGTTTCGTTCTGATTAATTTTATCTAAAAATAAAAATGTCGTATTCCGAATAAAACCGCGATGATGAAAACCGAGGGTATTTTTAATGTAAATATAGATTAGTCGCGTGCTTTGTTAGTAATTAGCGAAAGGAATGAGTGAGGCAGTAGTAAATAGTAGCCGGAGAGGTGGCACAGGTGAGTGACCCGCAACGAGGGCACTGGCACTGGAGCCGAGTGCCACGCGCGCGTTACGCAATCAGATCTCATTGGTCTTTCCACATTTGTATTTGCATAAATAAAGAGTGCCGTGAATATGTCACTGCTTACCATAACTCTGCGGGTAGGTACTGATGCATTGGCAATTATAGACATAGCGGGAATATATTTGCGTCTAGAGCATTTTATGGAGATTAATTTCTAGAACGCTTTTTTGAAAAGAAAATTTTTAGTTCTAGTAATTTAACCCTGATTTTTGCAACAATTTCACAAACTTTTCGATTTCGTTGCATAGTGGAAAAGCCAGATACGCTGGACGAGTTGTTATATGGCCTATGGAGTCTCCTAACACCAAAATCAAAAATCAGATGAAATCTGTCATACAGTATCCGTCATACGTAACATCGGGCTATACAAGGTGTATTTGAAAAGGTGTATGAAATTCTGAGGTTTATTCTTCACAACAAAATACGTTAGAATAAGCAGACAGTTTTTATGTAAACACTTCGTAAATGAATTACAGACATTTGAGGATTACCCCTCCTGATTTACTCGTTCGCTAACATATTACAACTGCCAAAGTTAAGACGCCTAAATTTTGGTAATCTACTTTAGAGCAGCAGGGTTCCGCGAGATAAGATGTCTTCTAATAAAATTTAAAAAAATTATTTTATAAAAAAAATTGTATTCACCATTTTCAAAATAATAAGTTGAATTCTTCGTAAAAGATAGGTATCGCGAAAATTTTTGGAAAATCCTGTAAGGGTTTCGCGACAAAATAAGTTTGGAAACCACTGAATTAAAGTATGGGGGTACTTTTCATGCCTCATCCATTGAAATATTACGAATATTTACTTAACACGTTAAGCGCCATGGCGGTCCCTAGGGACCGATGGTGGATTTGTCTAATAGGCCACAGCGGTCCCTAGGGACCGCTTGGATATTCTAATACAAGACTGGCTATACACGCCAGCGGGCTAGTATAGATTCCAATTTAACATCATAGGTGGACCGCTGTGGCCTGTGAGGAATGTCTACTATAGGCAACTTTTTAATATAAAGGATAAATAAAAATTCAGGGCTGCTTATAGGTTTTTTTGTTACTCTTTTAAGTTATAAACTTTTAGGCTAATAATATCAATCGTAAATAAGTAAATAAAATAGTAATTGTACCATAAAAATGAAAAGATATGTTTGGGACCACTACTTGTGATATTTAACAAAGCAATCTATACAAAAATGAGGATTATCAGGACAACTATCACAATATGTTGTAACTTTTGGCACTTTATTTTTATCCATTTCTCCCTTGAGTATCTTGTCATAACAGCCTTTACAATAACGTCGTACTTTATGAGCAATGCCATCCTGTTTCTTCATTAGATGAACCTCGTCCTTTTTTTTGTGATCTGGATGCAGAGCCAGATCTATCCTCCTCATCCTCTAGAAACATTAGGTTTTCTATAATACGTTCCTTGAAAACGCATGTCAACAGGACCGCTAATGGGACCGCTATGGCGACGATGGCACATTGTTCCCACCCCGCCACGTTGGTCCCTAAGGACCGCTACAATCGAAACCTCAAAAAAATGCGAAAACATTTTCTAAAAATTTTTTTTTACCATTACAACTTTTTTTTAATTAAAACAAGTTAAAATAACGGGAAAAAAATTTTTGGCACAAGGGGAAGTTTTCATCATGTTGCTTTGGCGCTTAACGTGTTAACTATGCAATTAGACTCAGTTCTTCATACTAAAGAATCATCTGTGACTTATTTTTATATCTCTTGTTAAATTTTGATATCTCTAATGGTCTAAAAAAATTGAATAAAACTCTAATCGCTGTATAAAGGATGCCTGATGCATTGTGGAAAAATCACCGGTGACACTTTTAATAAAAGCTCTGAATGTTGCTTTGACATTTCGATTAAGAATCCTTTATATAAAATAATTTAATATATAATAAAATTATTTATGATGCAACTACATTTTTTTGTATAGAATACTTAACTTTCAAGTTTGGATTTTCTCAAATTGACTTATTTTTCCCCTGATTCCGAAAAGTGGCGAGAAAATTAAATAAAAGTAAAATATTACAAATTTTTGTTTATAAATTTATAATAAATAAGTGAACTAGAAAAATAGGTATATTCTAAATACGAGTAGATAAAATACCATATTATACGTGAGATGATAAAGTTTAGAACAAATTAAAAATTTCGGAAAACATACAATTTTTGGAAAAATCCAGGGACACCTAACTTGATTAAAATTATTTCTCATCTTTTATGTCATTGGCAAATCAGTGACGTCATCCGTGTCTGATGGATTCACATTTTTTTTTTTTAGCAACCACTGTTCTTATAGGTCTGTTTTGTACAGCTCACAATCCACTTGACCACATACAAATTTAAATTAAATAACTGTCAGTTCGTGAAAAAAAATCAATTGATCAAATCACAATTTTTTTATTTAATTGAAATTAAAACAAAGTTTGCATAAAAATGAAACTGTTACAGTAAATCATAAATGTCCACTAAATTTTCCAAATTATTTTACCCATCTTTATAACCCTTAGTTTTTATGGAACCCCATTGAAAATAATGTATCGGTCAGGAAAAACGTCAATGTTATAATGTGGCGGTACCCATCTTGCTGATACGACAAGTTATTTTTGGGCAGATCAGGGTTGTCTTCATCAGTGAAAGAAACAGCTAAAGCATGAACCAGTTTTTTCTGAATAAATTGCAGATACCTTGGTTCAGTCAGTGTGTTTTAAAAAAATAAAGGGCCTAAAATTCTACAACCAACAATTTCTGTCCACACACTGATTTTTTGAGGATACTATATACATAATACTTACATCCAGTGGGGATCCTCAGTACTTACAGTTTTAAAGATTTGCATGAGCGTTTAAGTAAAAGGTTGCTTCATTGGAAAAGTATCTGCTTCAGAACATGGGATCTGTAATGCAAATTTAACTCAAATACCCACAAAACTCCTACGATCAAAGTAATTTTCTGCTAACTTTGTAGAAGTGCCATTTTTCTTTTTTTGTAGAAGTTTAGAGGCGAATATGCTGAATAGTTATTATCAAGTCCAGCCGAGTGGTGCTATGTGTAATATCTTCCACAGCTAGTAGCACATTTAAATTAGTTCCTTCTGATACTTTAGGATGGCCACTTTTAGGAAAATCCTTTACATGACCGATCTCTAAATTTCTTTTCGAGTTTGCTTACTGTTGAGCGAGTGATTGGTTCGTGGTTTCTGGACTTGAAAACAATGACCATTTACGAAAGGTCAGTTTGAATGTTTTGGTAAAAAGTATAGCCATCTACGTTCAGTAATAAATATTTTATAAAAACAGTAAAAAATAAGTCATTATTTTCTTCTACGGAAGTTACCAGATTCTACAGTTTTTTTAGACAGTTTTTCCCATTTTACCAAAGACAAGTAAGGAGACCAAATCTGCGGAATTTTCCCTAATAACGACAATATCAGAATCAAATGTGTGTACCGTACAAAAAATTAAGTTCGATACGATGCGATACGATGCGTCTGATGCTGACAACAAATTCGTCCAATGGCAAATCGTCATTCAAATAATGGTGGCAAGTGTATGTGTCTACTAATATACATTCGAAGACACGTATAAAAGTTTGTTCCAACAAATACAAAATAAAACAATTTAAACCCGAGTTAAAATCACTCTTTAAACATGTTATTCAGGGTTACTCCAGAAGTTGGAGACATTAAAAGCGTTTATGTAAGGCTTTAAATTGCTCAATTATTTTTGTACACTTTTTGGATTACTATAAAACATCAGAACATAATTCCGCTTTGGTTTTCTGTATACAATTAACATTTTCATTTAACATTTCTCTTATAGAAATTGTGTACACGTTATTGACCTTTTACTACTTTAATTTAATAATTGATAATAACTAGTACTAAACTTTGTTAATTCATAAGATGCACCCCTAAATATTCTATAGCTATCCCTATGCCCAAGTTTGATAATTTCTGTAAAAAACGCACTTTTATGGGAAAATTGGTGTTGGCTATGTTTCCTTCTCGTAGTGAGCACCTGTCATATTTTCTTGAAAAAGTTTTGAGGGCAGGATAATTACCTTAATAATGTGCGTTTAAATAAAATTCGGAGTAATTTAGAATGAATTATTCTAAGGAAGAGTTGGTAAATATGGTGTATGCTCTAGGAGAAGCCCATGGTAATTGTTTATTAGCAGCCCATATTTACAAGACAAATCATCCGGATTTACAGTGATTTTCCCATATTGACTATTTTAAAAATGTGAAGGATAGCAAATGCTAATTATCTGAAAACAACCAGGATACATGAAGCTAGCAACGAGAATGGTCAAATCACTATTTTGATTTCAGTCGTAGAAAATCCAAATATCAGTGTCGGGCAAGTTCAGTGATGAAATTGGAGTTTCCAAGAGCTTGGTGAGTAAATTGCTGAAAAAGAATAAGTTTCACACGTATCATGTCAAATATCACCAATCATTATCAAATCTGGATTTCCAAAACTGTTTGCAGTTTTGTGATTGGACACTGATAAAAATTCAAGATTATCCAAATTGTTTTCTAATATTTCATTCACGGATGAGTCATCATTTTCGAATACTCGCAGAGCCAATCAACACAATTTTCACCATTACGATGATCAAAACCCCAGGTTATTGCTCGAGGAATATCATCAGCAACGTTTTAATTTTAAACATTACATTAATGTTTTATTTTGATAAGATTTCAAATGTATGGGTCGAAAAATTCGTACATTTCATGTCACGATTTTTTCTATTAACTATCAAATAATTTTGAAATGAAAAGTATCACAATTTTAAATATTTAAAAAAATTATGTACTAGTAGATAATTTTCTAATTTTGATAATATACTGTGAATTACAAATCATAGAAGACACAATCTAATACTAAAAATTTATTAAGAAATCTCGCATTTACCGTTCCTTATAAGACAAAGAACTTGTATTTTTGTTCTGACGGGCAGTACATTACCATGTCGTAGATTTCTAGATCCGTGATCTCTTTTAAAGGTATTTGACCTAGACCCAAGTCTTTAAGTCTTTCGCAATAGGTACCTTTGTATAGAGGTACAGTGTTTTCTAGAAAATTTATTCAGGCACTGTTACGAAACTTTTATGGAATGAATATTTCGTAAATTCTGGCGCTCTCTATATAACGTGTTCTTTGTTTATTTTGTAAGCTTGTAACTTGGAGCACGATATACATTTGGCCCAGTTTAAATTTAAACAAAACCTTGGTAAATAATAAATACTATCGAGGAGACTATTGTGTAAACTATAGAGTTTTAAAATCTGTTTATTATAATTTCCGTGGTAAATTAGTCATTTATTTTTTGTAGTTTATATGCGGTTTCATTTTTTTTTATATATGTATTTGAAAAAACTACAATTACTCAAACTCTTGACGAGTTTGGTCCCAATACTGAGCACTTTTCGTAATTTATTGTTGGATCTTTTCATTCTAATTTGATAACAGATGGTTTAAAAAACTAAGCATTGAATCAATTTACAATATTTACTGCAATTATATTTTGTCCATTTCAATGTTATCGTCTATGATCCATATTTTTCTGAATTTGATTTAAATAAACTTCAATGCTCGTGTTACATTCACGGTATTAACAAAATTATTATGTGACTATTCCTCTTAATTTCGAATAAAATTGTGATTGCAAGCTTTAGGAAGATATTGAAATAAAAAAAGTTATGAATTTTTAGAATCATAATCAGATTCATAACAAGTTATCGTAGCTAGAAGTGTTACTGGAAGCATGCCATAAAAAGCAAATAAATGTTCAACTCAGTTGAGTGTGTGATTTCGAAGCGTGAACGAAGCATGCGTTTGATAGTGTGCCAGCATTATCAAGAAGGTCGGGCAGCATTTTCAGAAACTGCGGACATACGAGACGTAGACTGGCAACTCGTGAATTGTTGGAGATAAGATTCTATCTATTCGAAAAATGCAAACTATCAAGGCGATTATCTATCCGGATAGTCTGCAGTTTCCTAATGGAATTTCATGTAAGACAACTATTCAAGGTTAAGATTTTATGAAAACAGCACTGTGAATTTATTCTGCAATAATTACGCAATGACCCTGTATATTTTTGCCCAGCTATAAAACTAAAAATTTAAGTAACTATAATTTATTTGTGAAAACCCCAACGTTTCTTCTGTCGGGATTACATACGTGGATTTAAAACTCCCATGAGCGAAAAAAGAAAGATAAATCAGCAGGCAGAAAATCTAGTAGTTGTTCTATCAAACGCATTGTAGTTCCACATTCCCTTAATGCATGTGTATTAAAAAATATTGATCTGGGTGGAAATAAATCAAAAAAGTAATAATTTAAAAACAAATTAAGTTCCTCTTCTTCATAAAAGTTAAAATATAGAGTGGAATGAAAAATAATATTAACTGAAAATTTTTTGCTAATTATTATTTACTAACTTTTACAAATCTTATCACAGATAAGTATAACATATATCTTTTTAAACAATCACTTTCCCGGCTATTTGCCAAAACGCTGAAACTTGGATTACAAAAAAGATAATATGCATATTATGTTCAGTACAACTGACTCAATAATGTTATTTTTAATTTCAACTATTCTGTCTAATAAAACCAAAAATAAATAAAACACAAGGTACTCATCAGTTGACACTCACTTTAAAAAACTTTAAAATATCTACCGACACGTGTTTCTGCAAAAAATTTTCAGTTAATATTATTTTTCATTCCACTCTCAAAAAAGTAATACCTACATTAAAGAAAAACATAAATAGTGTTAAGTGAACACTTGTTTCTTTTGTATGCCGTTATGTACTTTAAACATTTAAATGCTTAAAAAGCAGTATTGTTGAAAACTATGATTGCAACTAGTTACGTTTTAAAAATAAAGTCTAATTGTCATTTATTCATCGATTTATTTATTATTATTTTTTTAGAACTACAGATAATAGGTAAGACTTAAATAATTTTCAATAAGTTATATTTTTTTCTTCCAAGAGTATAAATGAAATTCCGCTAAGAAGCTACAGACTATGTGGCTAGATAATCGCTCTGTAGTCTGCGTTTTCCGAATAGAGATAATATTGTCTGCAATAATTCACGAGTTGCCAGTCTATGTCTTGTATAGTTCATTTCAAACTTCCGAAAATGCGGTCGGGCATCTTCGAAAATCATTTATACAACGCAATCAGAAATACTCGACTTACCAGACTTTATAAATACTGGTTGTAAAATGATTACCTCGATTATCCTACATTACATATTTAATATAAATTTTAATGACTGAAGTTATAATTTTTCATTAAAAAAACAAAAGAAAGGCATTTCTTTCGTTAATTCTAGTTTAATTTTAAACTATTGACTATAATTCTCCAATTATTATTTTTTGTATAGACTACAATATATGGATAATTAAATTTTATTTTTGGATACCGTTCTAAATCGATTACTTATTTTTTTGAAAATAAGATACACCTAATACTAATAATGTTTTGACAATAAAAAATTCACATTATAACCAAACATTTGTGAATTCTAAGAAAAATACGGTCATAATTTGTGAATAACGGCACTAAATTCCTAATCTTCTGACTTACGCCTTACGTCATATAGTTGATTATACTGTTTTAAATTGTTTGCTAATTAAAAAGAGATATTTTTTTACTACTACCTACGCAATAGTTATATTCTGACAATTCTATTAGTTGGCGTTACCAATATGTGATGTCACTGATGAGTAATAATTTGCAGACGTTATGTAGAAAAAAGTGTACGGTATTTAAAAAAAAAAATTATCATCGTAATAATAATTATGTTGTGGTCAATGCTGTAATTAATTATTATATCGGGATAAAAACAGTATCTCTTACAGATCTAATGCCCAATCTTCTAACCGATTTTGATCACGTTTCGCATAAATATTTGACTATAAATAAAACATAAAAGCATCACATAAATTAGGCAACCCCTAAATCCAAAGCCGGAGCTCAACTGTTAGAAAAAAATGCGAACACACAAACACTCCCTTTTGTCAGGGTCAAAGTCGGAATTTAAATCCGAAAATCAGCACCTTCGTCACTTAACCCTCTGGCCCACTTCGCTACCGAGATCGGTAAATGAGGGGAACAAATTGAAGTTAAGCTCAAATGTTCTTTTAGATAACAGAAAGTAAACAATTTTTGTTAATTGTTGTTTTTCAGAAATATATCCCAATTGTTGGAAAATAAGAATAAGTGTTGAAATATTTTCAAAAGTAAGTAACTTCATTGAATTAAAAAAATGTATCATTCTTAAAAGTAGGCGTTCATTAGTTTCAGATTTATTAGAAACTCTTCAGGCAAAATTGGTATAAAGCAGGTGTCTTGCAACTGAAAATTAGATGAAGGCGGTAACAGGCACGTCATCCAGGATTTCATTTCTGTATAGTGATATGCTTACCGGAGATGCTCCATCAGATCTAATTCCCACGAGATCTAATCCTAATAGGCATCCTGTATATATATTCGGGTTTTCGATTAGGTTTTATGTAAACCGATAAGAAAGCCCCATGAAATCTAATTCGCACGACTTCTATTTCCCACGAAATCTAATTCCCACAAGATCTATTTCCAACGAGATATAAATACCCAGAAATAATTTTCCCACAAGATCTAACGCATCACCCTGTATGCCCATTCAACTTTCTAAATGTATTTTATCATGGACGCGTACTTAAAAACCAATTTTAAAATCCTATGAAATCTAAAGAATCCGAGAAGAAAGCCCCATGAGATCTATGTAAATCCCACAAGATCATGGGACGTACACGGCTTACTAGATTATGAATTCCACCGCTCTGCTAATAGTTGATAGTACAATCTGATCTTTAATTATCCTTATTGTTCAGGCAATCGGATCAACATCTAGGTGTCCTGAGTGGTCGTCTAAACCGCAAATTGACTATTACGCACTGTTTGGATCAAAACGTGAACTCTTCTAGCTAGAGAGAGTTTTTTTAGAGTGGGTACAGTTAAAAACTAATAACAGTTTTTGTTTCGAATTTTTACTAAATTACAGTGATTTTTGTCTTCTTTCACACTTATAGCAATGCCACTTGTAACGACAATAAATAAATCATATAAAAATAAGCTAGGGTGACAGTAGTCAGCTTGATTAATACATTTATGACATATTAGATGTGAATCAATTTTCACCGAAAAGATATAACTTTTTTTGATTCATTTAAATGTTTTGGGTAGTTTGTATAAAACTTAGTGTGAAAATTAGGCAGAAAAAAAATGTAGTGTAACTAGTAATTTCTTTGGCTACCCTTAAAAATACTGGCCCAGGCTGTCCCCACCCAAAATATTTCAACTGGCGACATGCCTGTTTTTAAAACAACTAAAAGTTTGGAAACTATTAACTTTAAACGTTGAGGTAAAGCTTCCATCACGTTCCATAAATTTGTTTGGCACTATGGCATCGGTCATATTTGGGAATTTGTTCGAGACCTAGTACGGTGCCCGACATGACGAAACAATGTGTACCCGCGAGATAACTTCTAGGCCTGCTATAATTTACATATTTGCCGTATACGGCGGCCGGCCGGGTGGAATGATCTGGCAAGTGCAATGTTGCGGGTTCATCGTTCGCGAGGTCGTTGCATCGACACAATGGCGGACCCCTCGACGACTGAGATCGCGCCAGATTGCGACTGGAGGTAAAGCTAACGGTGTCCGAGTTCGACGCTCGCAGTGCGCCGCGAATCGACTGCGTGCATACGTCAAGTGCATTTACCCCTTCAGCAGATGTTCCACTACTATCCATCGTAGTACAGGCGTTGCTGGATCCATAATAATTCAAGAATCTAGAAAATTCTCTGAGGATTACGTAATTACTTTTATATATTTACTTTTCGCAATCCACAAATACTTCGTCGTGCCTTTTTTACAGCAACAAAGAATAGATTATTTATCACTGTTTATTTTAACAACTTTTTGTAACAGAGGCATACTTTAAAATATAATGTTGCTGCATCTCGTTTTATTGTTTGTTGTAGATATTTTAAATTCCTAAATGCATTTTTCTCTTGTAATGAAAATCTGCAGAGCTATATAAATTGGGCAATGCTGTTGAAGGATGAAACAATGTTCTTAGAGATAAATTAATACTGAATGATTCCTTCGTATACAGTGCATTTCAATGAAAACTATCCACCCTAAATAAATTTGGATATATTGATTTTTGAAAAAAACGCAAAAACCCGTCAAAAATAGAAAAGAGAGGGACACATTTTCTTATAAATAGACCACCCCTACCTTTTTTTTTAATGGAACACCCGATATATTTTCAGGTCATTAGTTTCTCCTCGAAGAGCTCATTACATGTAATTTGTGGCGTCTAAAGTGAACAGTGAACAGGTCTAGAGTAATAAACGATTCAATACCAACAATTACTTTATTAGATGTTCACACTGACTTTCATTGGCCTCCATGCAATGATACAGTCGCGTTTCAAACGCCTCTCTAACATTTCGAAAAACTTGTGACGTTACGTATTCACATTCTTGAATAATCCTTGGTCGTAAATCATCTAGCAAGTCTGGTTAAGTTGCATAGACTTTGGTCTTCAAATACCCAAAAAAAGTCTAAGGGGGTCAAATCTGGTGACCTAGGTGACCACTTCATCATCGGACCTCTTCTACCTATCCAAGGACCAGGGAATGTATCATTGAGAAATTGATGGACAGTCACAGCAAAATGTGGGGTGCTCCATCTTGTTGATTTGCAAGGAGATTTTCAGAAAAAGTGTCATCGTTTTCTATTATTTCATAATTTGTGGATCAACTGCGTCAATTCGTTTTTTTTAACACAATCAAGATTATATTGAAATGAAGCAATCGTACAAATACCTTTTGTACGATTTTTTACTGGCACTTCTTTGAGACTAATCTCGTTCAACACATTCCTTATTTTTTACTTTGCAAAAAAGAAACACGCAATTTTTTACAATTTGTTAACATACAATCATAAACTATTTTTGAATTAAACGTTTGAGAAGAAAATTGCAAGTATTGAAATTTCGATTTTGTTTACACCGTTGAATAGCCTACCTTTTTTGAGTTACTACAAAGGGTGTGAGCTTAGAAATTCAAATACTAAAGAATAAACAAATAAAAAAAATTGTGGCACATGCCCATTTGCACTACAAATTTCAGCGACTCGCCTAGATGGTGGCCAGAGTTGACCTATAATGACCAGCGCGTCAACAGAGGAATGCACTCCATGACTCCGCAACGAGGTTTCATCGGAAATTCATAAAAATTATTCAAATCAGCATGGTGAAATCATTGTCCTTTATAGTCGGATCATGTTACTATGTCGGCTTTTGATTTTTGTTTGTGATTCATTGGATAGAACACTTATTTCTGAAAGATTTTAGATTAGCATTAGACATATTTTGTAGAAATATTGGATTTTTAAAAAACTGATAAAACCTAACGGTTTTAACATAGGTACCGTTAATTGTGGAGGAGTCATCATTATGATTTGAGACGTATGTGCTTTGAAATTAAGAGATTAACGAGGGACGATTACTTTCCAATATATTCAGATAGAAATTTTAAAAATTAGCTTGTCTATAATAATGATTTTATACTCAAAATAGCGCAAGAAAAAGTCCTCATGTTTTATCAAACCATAATATCAATTCGAATAAATTATTTCCATACTTTATTTTTGAAATGATTGATGGGGTGATGGATAAATATGTCAACTGACATTGTTTCAAAAATTGGAGTATTCTATTCGATAAAGGTGTTGTAATGTTACAGTTTATTACCAATGTTTCGTTCCATTTCTATGACTAGATTTTTAGATATCGAATGGATATAGGAACTAAGAAACAACATACCTCCATGTTCCGGGTATGTTGGTAAAAACGTTTCTTGTGACAAATTAACAATTTGCTCATTAACAACTTTATCCATCCATCCTTTCAATCATGCTGGAAACTGCAAATGAAATTTTTGATACTAAATCGCTATTATGTTATTTTGATTGTTAAATGTCTATCCTAAAATATATCAGACTGATAAATTCCTGTTATCTTCATTTGGACGGTTTTCCTTCCACAGCACGTATTATGAATACATGTTATAAAAAATACATTAACCAGCTGCCTCTAAAACTAAAAACCTCAAGACATTTAGATACGATGGACCCACACTTAATATTCCCAGTTCCACGATCAAGAATAATTGATTGAACCACAGATTCTGTGATTGAACCCAGAACTCCATTCCGAAAGTAAATGGACAATGTTGATCTATAACAACAACTCCCCTTACGATATATTTAGTCCATGATTTCCGATTTCGCGATATGTGGGGCTGAAGACTTTCATCATTTATTACTTAGGCGTTTGCCTTCCTCTTAGAAAATCATTCCCGCGAATCCCACGGTAAATTTTCTGCTTGGTAAACTAGTTCAAGATTTAGGAGAGCATGACACAGTATGTACGCTCTTATAACGTATTATCTGAATGCCCTCAGGATATTGTTTCCTAGAATATTACGGGACTGCCAGGTGATTTATTTACAATGTTATTGAGGAACCATTGACGTGTAGTAGGGGCTTTGTGCAAAATGAAACAACTCCAATTTTTAGAAATGGCGAAACACTTCTAAATCAGTCTGTATGTAATACATTTGCGTTAATTTTTTACTGGAAAAAAATCGCTTTGTGAAAATTGAAAAACATTTTTTTTATACCTAGCGAATTGGTTGATGCCTTAATTATAACAATTAATGACACAGAGCTTTTTATTATTTGTTTTATTTTTTATAGAAAACTAACACACTTTAACAAAACAATGTCATAGCCTTTACGACGTATGTATATATTCAATCTGTTTTAATTTGATATAGTGGCAACCTCCACGGCAGAGCAGTGTATTTTGTGGAGGAATCTAACAATGTTAATGTAATTTTTTTTTAAACATGTAGTTTTGCAAGCTACAAATTTCAGCTCTAAATTACAAATGAAAATATTTCCCTATAATGTACGGAAGAGAATGAACAATGGCGCCTCCTTCCACTCAAACGTCCCGAGGTCAAAACCGGACTGGACGAAGTCGATGAAGTAAAGTGGATGACCAAACCCGCTCGCATCATCATTTTTCATAATGATTATAAAACTAGGTTCTGTGTATCAAAGATGTGAACATTAAAAATCTCACGACAAAGTGGGGATTGGATAAAATGTTGATAGGGGTTAAATACTTACACAAACGCTGATGAGCTTATCTCCTAATGTCGGTGATTGATCCTTGTAGCGGATTTAGGGCAAATCAGTAAGTGAATAGAAAAAACCATACTGGGGAGCAACACCTCCCAACCACAAAAAACTTTGGCTGTATTTCCCGTATGATATCATACATCGTAGGGTTACTGTCATGCAAGATCCGACACAGAGGGAGATTCATGAAGGATTCATTGTCTATCCTGCGTTCATTAATAAAAATATGATAATTTGATATACTATTGTAGCGTAGTCCTGAAATGTGAGGATAACATTGACGTAGTTTTCCACGAAGCACCAAAATGCCATACAATGCACTCGACGCGCGTTTTGCCAACCAAGTTGGCATCATCTGGAGATGACTAAAACTGAGTTTGATGATTCAGCGTTATTGTAGTGTAGTGTAACGATCTTTATATATGTACCTAAAGGTACTAAACACGTATAGAGTGCATATGGTGTTTTGGTGTTTCGTGGAAAACTACGTCAGCGTTATTGTAGTGTAGTGTAACGATCTTTACATAGATACCTAACACCTAATTATGCTTTTTGTAAATATTTTAGGAAGGATCATGATTTTTGAATTAGTTTTTTAAATGTTTTGGAAAAAGTTATATTTAAACATATTTTTGATTATTTTAAAAGACAAAATAATGAGGAATTAAACACACCACATAAATTAAAATTGGAAAAAGATATCACACAAGTAGAAAAAATTCCATTCAATGTTTAACAAAATATTTAGTCAACATATATATGTATTTTATGGTGATGCAGTATATACGTGATTTTAAAATCATGTATATATATTTTTGGATGGACCGAGACGCCGCTGTGTAAAGCTTCCCTCATGGGAGTTACCGTGTAGTAATTGCATAATGATTGTGGGAGGAACCGCAGCTATCTTCACAGCGTGTGCTGGGTTGAATGACCATGTTATTTGCTTTGATTTATTATATTCTTATGTACTTGACGTGAAGTCAAGTTCACTGCACACAGTTATTTGCAGTTATTTAACACTTAATAATACTAGGGCCAAAGCCTCGTCCATTAAATAAATGTTTACCACTTAATAATATTTTATTATTAAATAATAACAATTCTTTATTATAATATGAAGCATTTATTTATTTTGGATTAAAATATTATTGATACAGCTTATTTTTAATATACTAAATATTTATTAGTTGCGTAGAGAATATGAATCATTATTTTTCTCACAATCTAATGCCAAGAAGAACAAATCAAAATAATTGTTATCATTCTAAAACAATAAAGAATTCTGATAGAATATAACTGTTGCAATGTCTCAAATAGACAAGCTCTTTAATTACATGTCATGAATAAGTCTGTTGCAACTTCGTATACTAAAGAATTGAAGAAGATGCCTATTTATTTCAGTCACGAAAGAGTGAGGATTAACCCACCACACTTTGGAACATAGTGTTTTTCGTCAATGAGGCTTTCTTATCAGTATTTACACGGAAATTGCTCTGCAGACTACTTTAGCGGACATGAACTACTTTTAAGAACCTTAATAGATTGACTGTGACTACAGTGGTATAGGATAAAGACTCGTAGTTGGGGGGAGGAGGGCAAAATCCAGCATGTCCCTTTAGAGTCCTTTTACATGGGCCAATTTTTGTGATGGGTTTGTGGTGCCACTAACGCGTATCATCCAAAATGCACTGATTTAAATGGACCCATTTCACACGCAACGCGGCCACACCACAATCGTGCGTTTGTGGCGAGCTAAAAGCCAGCTATACCCGGAGACGTCGGTAGGCAGTATTGATGTGTTCCGTTAAAAAGTTGCGCACATAAATGTTGATTGGTGAAGTGTCATGGTAGATCTTCTTGATCTAGAAATCCGGAACGGAACTGTCAATTTTAAGCATCTTGATTACGTAGACCGAATCCCATTTTGCCGTAAACCAATCAAATCACTGGAATTGACGATTCCATTCCGGATTTCTGAACCATACGGGACATAACGTCATGACCATAAGATTTGGAGCGATTATTAGTTGGAGCGTAAATACGTGCTATGCGTGTCTGCCCACAAACGGTTGCTATAGTTTTTTCCACTTTTACTTTTCGATATATGTGAACTAGGTACAAGAAACAATTTTGTAATGTACCAAGTATCACTTTATGTGAGTTCCATGACTGTATTTGAGATTCTGAGATTTGCTCGATTATATTTTTACTTTTTCTTGTAAGACAATTTTAGATTTTTAAAATGTCACACGCCATTCTAAACCTGCCGATATAGAACACTTCTAGCATACTAACAAACACTTATCAACGTGAGACTATAAACTGTCGGCTGAACTCGCGCGAAAGTCTCGGTTATTTCTGGGAAGGGACGCTCCTAACGCGTGCCGTTCCAGTTCAGAGCATTGGAACGCCCCGGCTTTACGTGCGCTCCGAAATCACCATGTGTGGCTGATTACACGCTGTTCCCGCGACCTAAACGTTTACACTGCCACTAAACAAATACTGGCATACCAATACCAGCTAAACCAGCACTTAAAACAACTGCTAAACTAAACGATAACTCGACGCTACGTGTGAAAACGAGCAAGCGTTTAATGGCACCACAAAAAGTGGTCCATGTAAAAGGACTCTTATCCCATCCCATCTGAGGCCACATCATTATTGACACTAATGTTTCACCTAAATTGTAAAAGAACAACAAATTATTTTTTTTAAATCATATTAACTTAAAATCTAAAGTAATACGTTTAATAGAATAGCGTATAATGCAAAGTATCTCAATTAAGGTGGCGTTGGTACTGTCTTGTCATCAAGATGTCCAACATAAAACTTTAAATCGCTGCTCAAATTTCTTTGATGGGAACGAAAAATAAAAACACACGATTCATCTTAAATACCATTATTTTTATCATCAGTTTATGCGTACGATCTGCACGAAATGTTTGAACACACTGGAATCAGGAAGCAGGAATACGGCTCGCAGAGATTTCAATTATATTGGCTGCATACGCGCACATGTATAGTGTTTCCTATACGCCTATGACCAGCGTTAGATTTGCCACGCTCTAGATAAAACAACCGAGATACACTGGATTATAATGTATGTTGCAAACTAATACAATGTTTTAGTTATAGTCATTTCAGCAAAAAATATTATTAATATTATATGTTCAACAAAACCATAAATTTAGTATTATTGTCCTTCTCTAGTAGTTTGTCCAAGTGAACTGCAATTTAAACCATATTTGTGGACTTGAGTTTCTAAAAACTTCATCATATGTGCACTATTTTAAATAGATAAATATAAAAAATAAAAATAACACTAAATACTTGTACCTTGTCGAAAACCAAAAAACTACTAGTGACAAGACCAAGGAAAGTATCTATATATGTATCTGTCATTTGATTGGATATAGTATCCACTCTTGTTCAGCTTACATGCTGAATGTGTTGATAAGAAAAAGCACGTGTACGTTTGTAATATTATATCATTGATTAAAATAGAATTCTATTTTAATCAAAGATTATATCTTTTTTATTTAAAAATTAAAAATTGACTTTCATTGTGGAACTGTGCTAAATGCTATCTCATCTATACTCGCTTGCTTTTAATGGTTTATAGAAGTAGAACTATTTACAAAATATAAAGTTTCTATTTAAAAAATTGCCGAGAAATGTGTATATTATGGCCTGATCAGTACTGAAATAAATGTGTTTATGACACTTTTGCTGACAGAATGTTTTCGATAAAACAATATAAACTCGTCATATTCTATAGAAAAACATTCTACAATAATAATATCAATACAGCAATTTGTAAAGTCTTACAACTTAAAACTAGTAGGCAGTTTTAATATGGACGATCCATACTGAT
This sequence comes from Rhamnusium bicolor, assembly GCA_029963845.1. Taxonomy (NCBI): domain Eukaryota; kingdom Metazoa; phylum Arthropoda; class Insecta; order Coleoptera; family Cerambycidae; genus Rhamnusium; species Rhamnusium bicolor. The sequence continues at coordinate 984,588 of JANEYF010000831.1, forward strand.
TTTTTTTTAATAGTCTAAAAAAATATGTTTTATAAATAAGTTTTTCCACCGAGGTTTCTTATTTTTGCCACAGTATTTTTAATTTTTGAGAAATACTAAACATAGCAAAAAGCTTAATTTTATGGGAAATGCATGTCATATTTCCACACAATTATTTTTAATGATAAATAATGAGAGAGAGTATATTTTCTTTCCATTATTCTTAACCATGTTATGTATGCTTAATTTGCAGGTTAGCAGTATATATTTATAGGTTAAAAGCTATGCAGACAAAGTGAAAATTGGCAAAAACAGTGACAGAACTAACAACCTTTTCATATCTTCAAAATGGTTCTACCCCTTTTATTGTTAAAATCGCCCCTCTTAAAAAACTTGCACTTCAACTCCTTCTCTGTGCGGTCAACTTAACAAATTGTCAAATAGCCACATAATGTCTTTTCAGTCCCATCCGCAAAATGGCCTCCTTCTATTTGACAAACTAACCTTCCTAAACAAAGTTTGCAGGACAACACTGATTCAGTCGATTTGAAAATTTACAAAAAGCTACACAACAACTTTGATTGGTTGATCTGCTAGGAAGACCCACATCCATTGTTCCATTTCTAGAATAAATCATTTTTAATCTATACTTCAGTTACCGACTGTATATACGAATTGAAATATGACGTAAAAATCACCTGTATAAATGCACATAATTTGACAATATTTTAATTTCATAACAACAATTTAAAAAATGTTGAAATTGTGTCGATTGACTGCCACTTCTGATAAAAAATATCCAAATATTTTTTTGTATAAGAGGGTAATATGGTGTAATATACTATTGAACACTGAATAATATCCACGATGTGGTTAGTCTGTAAATTTAACTTAGTAAAACACTATTTGATATTGTTTCTTAAACTGGCATTTTTTGGCTTATTTCACCAAATAGGTACCCATCTACATATGTATATTGCCCCTTGGTTGGTCTCCTTCTGATGTGCCTAATTGCAACATTTCAAATGAAAGTGATTAGTTAATGATTATGTCAATAACGTAAAATAAAAGTAAAGAATTATACAATTTGTTATAATTTTTATTGATTTTGCAAGTTATATAATAAAATTTGACCAAGGTTAAAAAATTGTTTACAGCATCAAATACTCGGTCATCGATTTACGTGTTGGATTGTTTACTTTTTGTCCACCTTCATCTACTTGGTGTGGTTTTATTGGTCTGATTATATCATGGTTTTGATTGCCATCCAACTGAAAATATTATCGATATGAATGTTTTTAACAATTAGAATTTGAAATGGTATGCTTACATGACTTTCTTCTTAACAAGTAAAAAACAACTCTCGATGAATACTAAAGAATATGAAAAAACTAGAACAGATTAACATTCGTGGATAAAAATAGTTGCTAGTTATACAAATAATTGTTATGCTCAATTATATCGAATTAAAACTGAAAGTATGAAAAATAAATTAAACTGTTAAAAGGTATTTATAAATAAATCATAATTTTGTTTTGGTGGTAACATTTCCTTATTTTGCCTTTTTCTGTTTTGCTGAATTTTAAGATATAAGTACTTATTCTTCGACGCAAATGATTGAAAATAATTTTTGAAATTACATGGTAATTGTTATTGCACGTTATTATTTAATTGCCTTATTAATTGACGAATTTAACGTTAATGATAACTTATAATGGTTTTTTCTCTGTTCTCATAACCGTGTGTATAAGGTTGTTTATTTATTTGAGACGATTTTTGATTCGGGAATAAAATTGGTAATTATTTGGATTTCGGATAATTTATGCAAGATTTTTGGTACTTGAATTTGAATATATCTTCCTCTAGTTAAAAACTAACCTTGTGTAATATTTTGTACCTAGTACCACAAAAAGTCAAGCAGTGTCATATCTGGAGTTCTTGGTGGCGATATTATTGATTCATTTCTATCTATCCATTCTTTGAGGCAATTCAAACAAATTCAATAATAATAAAGATTACTTGAGTTCAATTGTTCTGCGAATGGTTTCATATAAAAAAATAAGATTATTAATCGTGCTATACCATATCTAAAACTATAAACAGTAGATATATGTTACAAGTTTTTGAGAAATCAGAAAAAGAAGGAAAATTCGATTCTTAAATAAAATATAGGATGTTCCATTTAAAAACGTGACGTTATCTTTGTATCTCCTCTAATTTTAAAGCCATATTTATTTCAAGAAAAACCACCACAATTTTGATATACGTTCATAAATAATGAAAATAAGGGGGGATGACTTTATGGAGGATCACCCTGTACATACCGTAAAGTATTTTTCTTATTTTTATCTAGGCTAGGCTCTAATATTCATACAAGACAGACTTCCATCTGTTTTATTCTTGTACAATTATAAATCATAATAACCTTAGTACTATTTAATTTGTAAATGTCAATAGGAAATATTAATGATCAAAAAATGAACGCCATATTTTTTAAATTAACTGACAATCTGTTCTGGGTACAACTCGTTTAACTTTGCCCATGCAAAAGTCATGGTTTAACACTATTTATAACTTTTCACAAAATTATACAAATTCTTGGGCAATATGTCGACCCTTTCTGTGGAACCATAGCAAACCCTGTTTTCCTCGAAGAACTCCTTAAAATCTATAATGACTTAATAAGGGTGCAATAATCACATTTGACCTTCTCTCTTTCATTACAAATGGTTTTATGGTTAGAAATTATGGCTCCATAGAAACTAGAAATTTATTTTTTTGTTATGATGGACCTACCACAAATAATCGAGAAATATTGAAATATGCACACTAAAATTAACTACTGAAATTTAAAAATGTACATGCAGTTAAAGCTATTTCTAAGATTAAGATTTTATGCGAAACTAATGAAAAGATTTCAACAGTAGGCGGGGCAAAATATTTTTCAGGATAATCATGGATTACCATCATTTTAAAGGTAGAAAAACTAATCTACTGGTAAAACTTATTATAAGTAGAGAACAGATATTTTCGAACATTTGCCGAACAGTCAGGGTTGGCTTCAGAGCTTTATTGTCGGTAAGTATAAACATTTTTGTATCTAAAGTATGTAACCTCCACTTTCCATGATCAGTTTCTAGGTGCGAGAGGATGACATCTGAAAAAGACACAATTCAGTTTCAGAGAAATAGCGAACAAGAAATGTTAACTAGCTTCTAATGATTTATAAGTATTTGGTAGAATACAGACAACATCCAAATGACCCTTTGAAAACCCCCACCAAAAATCAGATCCGATCTCCCATGTTGTGAATTGTAAAAGCTTAAACAACTGTACGATACCTGCCGTATGTTTTGAATAAAAAGCTAAGACTCTTAGGAATTTCGACAGAGTACGATGTGACACGCTTAAGAAAATGGCCAAAGTTAATATGAACCGTGAAGGTCTACACAGCTCATGCCGATATCTTCTGTAGTTTCATAGAACGCGTATAAAATTCAGATTCCTCGAACGACTAACTCGGTATCCAAGGTGGGCGACGAACACGGCCGGCGTCGCTGGCGCAGTTGACGCGGCAATTTCAAAACAATGAGAACAATACGGTGTTGTCATCTCAAAACAATACATAGGGAAGTGTTCGGTCAAGCTCGTGAAGTCCTCTTGATACAAAATGAGAATGCAATTTGCCACAGCGCATGTAGTCCATGCTCCTAGTGTACGAGTTTGAATGACGTTGCTTCTCAATGTAGTGTGGAAATATGAAAACGATGTATGTTTTGTCCTACGTACCAAGTACTTCATGGCACGCGCTACTTATGTGGTTTAGAAGCGGATGAGGCGATCAAGCTTTTTGATAAATCCGCTTTTGCCGCGCCAGTCCACGTTGATCAACCACGCCGGGTGAATAATATTTTCACCATATCTGAAACATTGTATGAACTTTTAATCAGTAATGTGAAAATTTCCCATATGCTTGGGATATGAAGCACAAAAATTTCCACAATTGAGTATAGTTCAACACATAGATATACGATAGCCATATTTTCTATTAAAAAACACAAAGAAATACCGCCACTCTTTCGATACAGTGTAATTGCTTTTTCGACGGTGTTTTATATGTTTACTACCACCACGTTTTATACATTTTTTTCTTTAACGGTAGGAACGTTAATGTGTGGCGGTCGCTTTGACTCAGTACTGAAAAGTAGGTTTCTTTGTCCACCAATTTAATTATGCCGCGCATCACAAGTCACGTAGGACACTCTGGTCGCATTCACCGCACAGGTTGCGTTGCCTGTTAATCGTCGTTCACCTAGGACAGTGAACAGAGTAATAGAATTTGTCACTACATTTTGGCACAAATAAATTTTACTCTTTCACTTTTATCATAATAAATATGTGTGGAATATTTTTCGTTTGTCATGGATTGCGCGTTAAAACGATGCAGTACTTAAATGTATCGGCTTACAACTCTGTGGCACGCTTGATTATTAAACGAATTAACGATTATGAAAAAAAATTATCCAAAAAGGCAGTTTTCTTGCTAGAAGAAATAATTTTTTCCTAACATCAGATTGGCTCTAACTTCTAATATATTTCAACACCTGCCGATTCTGATTTATATATATAGGTATTTAAAATTTTATATGAAAATCATTCTGCAAGTATATAACTTCTCTGTATATTTTCGCAGGTATTTACATTGTATGACGTTAAATTTGTTAAAATATTGTCATATTCTCATATTATTTAGTCGTATATTATACAAACAAAAATTATGTAGAGATAAAGTCGTCCCTGGAAATCCGGTCTCTACTTATAAGTATCCAAAATTAAATTATAAAAGATTTGTGGTTGCTTTCATTGTGTTGTGGTAAGCTCATATAATAATCAAAATTCTAATAAATTGGGTATGAAAGCAACCATAAATCAAAAATGTCTACGAAATAAACTTTTTCGAGATGCTAGATTTGATTGTTACTAAAAGTAATGCAAAACGTACTAATTAATTATTACGAAACTGAGTTTATATTTTACTCCTCTGTTTTGAGTAAATATAAAAGCTTAATTTTAAAATTTTAGTAAGCAGGAATAGAATTAGTTAAAATTTGAGGGTGTAATATCAACCAAAAATTACTTATAGATTATTTTTAGTTGATAGAATGTATAGAAAATAATGAACGCAATTCATCGGTTTTATTTAATTAGTCCTTAATATACTGACGACCAAAATTAACCAACCATCCAAAATTTACCATGACTTTGATTTGATTTTTTTCTAAACGGTTTGCCCGATTTTAATATAATTTTTTAATTCTGTAGATCTTATGAAAACTTCAGAACACTCTGTGGAAATCGCCAGCAGCAAAATTAAAATCAAGTTTAGGCCCAATTGTAGCCTCATCTTTTGTTAACATTTTCGATTTTGGTATGCTTTTTTATCTTTGCTATTAAAGATATGCCGAGCGGAAGAAAAAATCCAAAATTTTTGTTTTCTGGATACCATTTTGTTTTACTAACCGATTCAAATAAATTTGACGTCATTAGGTAGGCAATTTAGTATGCTACTAAACTTATAACTCAAAATGGCAGAAATGGCGGGCATATTTAAAAATTGTAATTTCTCTATCCTCGTTCTTATGATTTTTTTTTAAATGAGCTATCTAATGACATATTCTACGATAATGACCTTTTCTTTTCATTTTAAGACCCTATTGATCTAAATCGGTCAATTGATTACGAATATATCGCCAATTAAAATTGCCAAAAAACGCTATTTAAAAGCATACATTGGAAATTATTGAGTATCTCCTTCAATAGCAAAGACAATAAAGTGTACCAAAAACGAAAATGTTAAGATGAGGCTACAGTTGAGTCTAAACTGGATGTTAATATTGCTGTTTATGATTCCCATAGGGTGTTTTGAATTTTTGATAAAATCATAACTTTATTGTTAAGTTAACCTATAAAATAAAACAAAAATCATTAAAATCGGACAAACGGTTTAGAAGAAAATCAAATTCAGAATAATGGTAAATTTTGGGTGGTGCATTAATTTCGGTCCTCAGTGTATAATTTACCTATTTATACCGAGTAAATAAGTAATATCCAAACAAAATTAGGGATAGGCACATAGGGATAAATTTTTTTAGTTTACGGTACTGTTAAAATAAAATCAGATTTTGATTTTTTTAATAATAATCATAAGCAAATATTATTTTAGAAATTTATTGAAATTTCAAATTGCAAAAAGAGTCAAGCTTATTTAACAATAATTTATTTTCAATGAAAAATGTTAGTAAACGATTTTCAGTCATGAAATTTGGGAGACTTCAACGGTGGATCAAACAACAAACTAACTAGAACTATTAGAAAAAGTGTATAATATACTATAATACTCTACTAATGTATAATACTCCATTTTGCATTTGTTTTTATTTGATTTATTCATATCTGATTAGAAGCTAAGTTTAAAAATTTATCAATGAAAACTATCATCACTTTTATGAGCATTTTCAAGTACCAAATTTTTTTAAATAATTTTCGTCTTTGTGTACCTATCTGCGTTATACTAAATACCTGTTGTCATAAAATCTATTTTATTTAAGTCAGATTACATTTTAAAAAAAAACTTACAATTCAGCTTATAAAAACCAAATATAAAAGATATGTGATGATTATATTTTACTTAAGTTCTTTGCATATTTCGTCAACAAAAATGGTTGACCTGTTTTATTACTGTAATAGACTTCCCATACCACATTTTTTGAAGGATTTGATTCAATTTCCCGTTCTATCTTATACAAATTTGTACCGTTACAATAAACGATCCAGTATATACTAGTTACCCAAAGATTTTCGATAAAATGTTTGCAAGCATCATGATACTACGTAAATCACTTTTTAATTTATCCAACAAACAACATTTTTATTGAGTCATTGTGCCCCGGGCGACCAAAATAGCAAGTCTATGATGTTACAAGTTTCATCGCTCAACAGCGATTTGGGCAGGAGTTTTTTTGTGAATACGAACTAATATTCACACTCTTCATCGATTTATAATTTAATCTAGGTTACCTCAATGATAAAAAGTGTATATACTTCTTTTAAAAACAACTTACCATCTCTCTAGTCCGTTCAAGTTCAGCAAAATAACGCGCAGTTCAAAATTCATATTTATCAGTCCGTGTAATAATGCAAACGAAGGGGAACCATTATCTAATTTTGTACTACGTATTTGCAAAATCTGAATGTTTTTATGATTCAAAATTATAAAGGGTGATTTATAAATAATTGTCCATCGAGTAACTAGAGATTCTTTGGATCAAAATATGAAGACTTAAACAAATATGCTTAAGTAAAATGCGACTAATTAATGAGATATAGGGTGTTAAAATGTTTTTTAAACGAATTTTTGGGTGCAATTCAAAAAGTACTTCATGGTTCAAGTTCAGAATCGGTACAGGTATAGGTTTCTTGTGGTGAGAAATCATAATATCATATTAGCTTTGACCTAGGTTATACAGTGTGTCCAATATAATACATTAAATGATAAAAATGTGATTTTATTTTCAGTTTTTTAACTTGATCCGTTCAGTAGTTTATGAGTTGCACTGAAAAAAATTATTAAAAAAGTATTTCAACACCACGTATCCCAATAACTACGTGCATTCTACTTAAGCATATTTAGTTAAATCGTCATATTTTGAGCCAAAATATCTTTAATTATTCTATGGCCCATTCTTTATAACTAACCCAGTATAAAGTATAAATAATAATTTCAAACAACTGTTTTCCTTAGCAAAGATTAGTTCATCAAGTTTGATACTAGTTTTCTAGAGGTCTTTCCAAATTTAAAACACTGCATGTTCAAACTAATAGCAGCACTCAAAATGAAACCTAATTATAATACCGTCATTTCCCCATGCAATTGATTATATTGATATTTGCAATCAGTTTGCTGATTAACAAATTATAAAGACCATTAAGTAAAGACTGTTTTAAATGAGGGAAAATGTTGCTCCAGGAACAAATCACATTTGTTCTGTATGTTGCTGTTGTGAATAGTGTCTTTTTATGCATTGTCCACACTTTGATACAATGTTGAGAATAAATGTTGTTTTCAAACAATTTATATACAATTCCGATGCTGGTAAACAGTCTTGAAACAAGATGGGTACAAAATTAAAATATATTTGACACTGTATGCAAGAACAAATACACAAATAATGTCTTTCATATATCCCATCCGAAACGGAAAACATGATGCAATGTTGCAACATTTCCGAGTCTGAACACTTTGTTTGGATACGCGATATTGTATAAGGACAATACTCTTCCCATACAATGTTGATGAACTCTAGATATCAGAACTGTTCGAAACATTGTTCTGCAACATTGTATCCAAGTGTAGACACACCTTTAGAGTAAAGTAACGAATAATATTCTGATATCTAAATCATATGCCTCCAACGAACTTAAATTTAATAAAATTGTTTTTTAAAATGTTTACAGTTATCCTTTTATTGAAAATAACTGTTTGTTTAAACCATTTTTCATTGGCTTACATGAAATTAACAATTTTGAAATAATTATTGCGCCATCGTTTATTAAATAATAACTCTTATACGTTATGGCCGTGAACTATTATAATGTCGATGCTTGTAGAACAACTAATTCCTTGAACATTTGATGGTTCTATAATTGTATGGCCGACAATTCTATATTAAGCAACTGTTTAAATAATGATTAATTCATCAGTGTACAAAATAATGTTTTCATTTATGATGTTTTCCTACATTATTACGCTTTGAGTATTTGCCCTATATAAATAATATAAATAATAATTTCAAAAGTAAAAGGCATAAAAAAGGCTTTTGTTTGGAATAAAATTTATTTTTTGACTTTTATAGAGCAGTAATATAATAATTGTAATACTGAGGGTTGATAGTCCCATAAAATGTTTCTGTGAATGTCATGGTAATAATTTTTACCTGGTTGTCATCCTTGGATCCAATTTAAGCGTGTCCTTTGGATTGTAAAATTTGTTAAAATGTTTACACCACAATGTTCCCTTAAAACGGTCACGCTTCGTAATTAAATTAGACGTTTAAAAATGTCAACAACCTTAATGTAGCTTTTTACTATTTTATAAAGAAATTTTTGGACAATATGCATTTAAAATATAAGCCAGTAGAATAGAGATTATCGAATTTGGCATGATACGTTTTAGGATTTAGGAAATAGATGCATATATGGCATATACATAGGTTCAGTTAATTAAAATGTAACACAATCAGTATAAAATTGAGTGATGCATGTCATTATTTAACATAATTGGGCATATTTTTTTTGGGTACAATATTCGTCGAGTGGATACTCAGTTACAAATTTTGAATAATCAGAAAAAATTAACTAACTACAGAAGGATAGAAAAACACACAACAAAATTTAAAAAACATGCATTTCTTAACATACAGTTATCGAAAAAACAGGAACTGAAAAAAACAGTGCACAAGTACCCCCTTTTTTAATTTTTGTAACTTGTTTCTTGTTCATTTATTGTTATTAATATTGCTTTACTTTTTGAATTCCACATCGAAATCTCAAATCTATAGGAAGATATTTTTGGGAGAAGCACAAGAAACATTTATTTTTCAGTTTCTTTTATGTCATACATATCTTATTGTGAATAACTAGCGTATTTGCATGTGCCAAATATGCACTTATTTATTCCATTACCTTACAAGGTAATAATGAAAAGAAACTTTGGCAAAAAATCATACCTCAGTAACGACAGCAGTTTTTCTATCGGCGCTCCTATTTATCCATCGTGTCCTCTATCTACCACATATGTCCATTTTATGATGCTACACCTTGTTATACGGTATGTCCTACTTCACACCATCCCCAATAACTAGTTATTTTCTATTGTATCTAAAAATTCTTTTTGCGGTTGCAGGATTCTGAAAGATGTTTCGTCCCACAGGTTTTGATATATTCAAATACAAAAAGCATGGACTACTATACTATACTACTACTACTGCTATAATAAAAAAATAACCTTCAAAATTAAAAAAAATATATATTAGACAATAAATTTTATTAATGAAAATTGTTTAAAATCACTCCCAACAGGCTAAATTTGAATTTTGGTTAAAAAGAAAAAACTATTTAGTTTTCTCTATTTAAAAACTCGTTCAACATAAAGACGTTACCACTTATTGTGTGACAAATAACGTTTTATATAATAATTATTATCGTCGCTATTATTAGCAAGTCATAGTAATCTTATGCGAAAGAAATTTGTTTTTTTTTATTAAAATTTTGTGGGGCATTTTTTTTGTTTTTAACAAAATTTTAGCTTTGGCCTTTTTCATTGATGCTAAACAACGTTTATAAATACATTTTTTTGGTTAAAATATACCTAATATGATTTTATGAACAGGCATTGCATATTTGTATTTGAATACATATATCAAAAGAAACCTATGAGATGCTATACCTTTCAGAACCCTAGAACTCACAAAAAACTATTTTTGGATACCTTAGCACTCCAATAGCGAAGTAAAGTATTGGGGTGTTCAGGTGTAAAGTGGAACACATTGTATATAAAAGTTTTAAAGTTGTTTTTCTAATCAATCAATTAAAACAATGTATTTAAATACGTACAAACTAATCATTTCGACGTTCACACCTAGAGCCAGCCAGACATCCACGGTGTGTTGCACTGCGCTGTGGCACTGGAAGAGCTGGATATGGGTGGACTCAAATCGATATCTAACAAATTTAAAATACTGACACTAGTCCTAAATTAAAAACTGTGTGATTAATACATGTCATTAAAAACTTATGCCTAGATTAAAAATAACAAAATGACATTAAAAATGGTTAGTAAAAATGGTTAAAAACTATGAATAAGAAAAATATAAGTATCACTGATAATGTTGTTTATCAAAGAAGAAATTGTTCTTTCGAATTTAAATTTACTGAATTTAGAAGAAACTGGTATAAGATAATTGACTGTTATGCAAAGTACGATTTTTGATATATTAATAATAGTTAATTACGTAACAAGACCAGAACGTGATTTTTTTACTGGGCACCAGGCAATTTCCAGGGCGAGCACCAGCAAACCATGGAAGTTAGTGAGCCCATTAAAGGCACATTCCGGGTATGTTGCGTAGGTACAATATTTTTCTTCAACCATTCTTGTTAGTGTCAAAAAACTTTTTGACTTGAAATATTTTGCAAAAAAAAATTATAAAATTAAAATGACAAATTTCTCCAGCCCATTGCTGTGATTCCTTGGAGGTGTAAATTTATATCTAGATAATTTAGGCATATTTTTATCACCCCGTATATTTCTTAATTAATATAGTTGGAAATGTGTAATGTTCAATATTATTGTTAATTAAGAGGGAACATATAAAAAATGACAAATGGTTAACTTCATCTGTTAACATCTCAAATATGGTCCGTTTTTCGTTACATAATAGCAATCATAATATCTTCACCATTGTTATTATGCTCCTCCCAAACACATGCCAGCCGCAGTGCGAGCCTTGAATCATCAATTGTGGTTACTTAAGAAACTTCCGGGGTAAAATAACAGTATAAGAAAAAATTGCACCACACACGACCAACAATGTGACCGTTATCTAAAATATCTGGTTTTAGTGAGATGTGCTTGCCACGTGTCCTTATTGCTTATATAAATTTTTAAAATGGCAACCCACCCCTGAATTAATAAATGTTATTAAGAATTTTACAGTTAGGCTCGTGCGCGGGTTGTTATTTCCGTATTTTTGTCCCACTCATTTTACCTTGTAAATTGATCCGGGATTTTTTATTTTATTTATTCCATCGTACATAGTAAGCACGTTCGAAAATAACAATACGACACTCATTCGTTTCCGGTTAGGGTTATTGACTGGTTATTTGTCGTACCCAACGAATATACTGACCTAACGGGTAAAAAAGACATTATAAACTAATGTCAGCCATATCGCTGGTAAAGAATAAATTACCCGATATATTCGTCATCTTTTTTCGAGAAACCAATATATGTGTTAAAAACTTGTCAAAACAAAATGTCATCGACCTTCTGGTGTTGTAATTGCTTTTATAATATTAATGACTAAAGTGTTTAATGTTGACGATTTCAGCGTTCCACTTCGTACATATTAAATATTTACCTAGTCGATTGTCCGTTCACTACCATTAATTTACATTTTATTTTTTTATAAAACGGTAATAACAAACAAACAAAATGTAATATGCATCAGACTACAACTACAGTTTAGGACAATGACAATATTACTGAAAATACGCAAGGTGTAAAATAAAATTATATCGGGCTCATTTAATTTTTAACTTATTTCCCTAAAAAAGAGTTTTCTTTGGCACATTTCCTCATTCTGAACAATTTTTATTTGAAACTTTTTTTTGTTTAACGCAATTTTTGGTACACCAATTTTACTGATATTTAATAGGTCTCGTTCTTGGACCTTACAGATATTATATGTAAAATTTCAGATTTCCATGATGAGACGTGTTTGAGAAAATGCGGTCACACAATGGGACAAGCGACACACAGACATACAGACACACAGAGACACAAATAGCATGCCAATTTGGATAAATTTTCTATTTTCGGATTTCAGCACGTCCATCATTCATCATAATCTGGAATTTGATTTTTTCACGGACACTTTTTTTGTCTATAGATAGATGAGAAAGTAAAAATAGAAGGATCTGGCACGGATATATGCACGTAGTCCTTTATTGTCTTGGTTTATTTTTCTACCAATACGTAAATATAATTGTTAACGTTGTATATCTTTATTGAAATAAATAGGACAACATGGAGTAGCAAATGTTTTTAGGTGTTTGCCTACTTTAGCGATTTTATTGTTTATTTGATACAAACTTCGCCGTAAAATATAAAATTTTCTGTCCTAATAATTTCAAATACGTTTCAATTTTATTATTTACTTAATTTGTTCTGGTCTGGTGTCTCAGTTCAAGCAATTCCAAAATAATTACAATCGACTAAAATGAAAATGAGCACGGCCCGGTCAACAAGTGAATTTCGTCAAGGTGAATCAGGGCGACAAAAAAATGGAGCGCGTTGATCTTGAGGTTGGCCATATAGTCTCTGAACGGTGGTGGGCGCCAAATACCCAACAGAGTTCAATGCCAGTCGTTGGTGCTTTTTTCCGGGGTCTTCGCCTGGCCATGGCCTCAGCCATCGTAGCAGAGGAATCATCGCGATTCTTAGCATCAGCATTTGTGGGCCACGCTCTGTTTAATCTCGAAGTCTTAAGCGAAAATTTCCAAGCCGTTGACGAGGAGCACTCTTTTCTGTACCACTGGGGTAAGTGACTTGGCATGACCTCGGAATTGCGGCGAATAATCTCGAAGTGAGACGACCGTCGCAAACGCTTTAGGTCACTGGCCCGAAGAAACCTCTCAAAAATCCTAACGAAGGAGAAGAATAGCATGGTTTGCTTTGATCGGCTTTTATTTTTATTCTACAAAGAGAGCGAGTTACGGGGACAGGAAACGCGGGCACTTCGACGATGTTATGCAAGTCTAACATAACTCGGTCTTGTAAGCTTTTTGGCCGGTTAATACCACATACTGAGAGCTTCCTTTGTTATGTTATAATATAGCCTGGCAGAGACTATCATCCTACCCCCATAGCAACCATTTATTCCAACTGACAAATATATTCTTTTCATCAGACATATTTGTCATCTTATTTAATTCATCGCTAAATCATTTAAATATTATTATTTTAATTCTAGAAAATCATATACAAGGTGTTCCAAAAAATGTGGTGCCAACTTAAATTTTCTAAAACAAATAAAAAGAGAAGGCGAATAAAACTATTCGCCTGCTAGAATAGACTGTTCAATTTTGATATAAAAATGTTTATTTTTTCGGTACATGTTGCAATGAAATTTTGTAAGTATGAAAGATCATATTTTAAAAATTTTGCTAACTGAGCTAGTTGGCTAGAGCACGCTATGCTATGCTCGGCTAATCACTAGGTTTGTTCCAAAAGACAATCCAGTATGGTTCCAAATTTAATATTCTTATTTGATTGATCCAGGTGATGGAATACAGTTCAAAGTCTTGTAAATTGACCAATATCATTTGGAAACCATAATTGAAACCGTTTCGAATTTCCACGTTTTTTCAATGTAGTATCCCCTCCCGCCCAACTTCAGCTGGTGTTTTCATTTTATTCTAATACCAGCTGTATAGATATGGGGAAGGCCGCTGGATTTTTTGAAAAAATAATGAACAAAAGTAACACTTATGTACTCTACATTAAAGTTCATATTTCATATTGGCGAAACCTGTTTATTAGACTGAAGATTTAGTAACTACGCAAAAATGGTATCGTAGAATTTTTTCCTACTGAAATCGTGCCATATTTATACCATGTAACTATTTTCTATAATGGTGCAAAATTTATTGATTGAAATAAATGTTATATAACAAATTTAGTTTAGTTTTTATTGAAAAGTTTCTATCTTCTTTTGTTTTCAAGATAACCTCTTAACTGGCATTTTTAGAATAAAACTTTAAATCCCATTAAATTGGACACCCTGTACAGTATACAGGGAGTTTCTTTTAGAATTCAAGTAGATTGTAAATATTAGTCAAATAATTGTTTCCAGTTGACAACATGCGGTCGTTGCTAGTTATTAATGATAATCCAATTATACCTTTTGTATGAATATTTGGTGAAAATACTTATTAAACTTAGCAGTTTTTACATTTTTTGCGAATATTTCAGCTTAATATTCTAAATAAATAGTATCACCGACGTTTATTTACAAGGAAGTTAAATATAAATATTCGCAAATCAGTTCAATTTAATGTTTGTCTTACGAATGAATTATCTATTTCTGTAAATAGATGAGAGAAAGCCATGATATTTGTATACATCGTTAAAAGGAAAACAAAAAATGTTCATAGTTTTCTTTTGAATATGCCCATATAAAGTATGGAATAAATTTATTATCTCGAAATATGAGTATTTCGAAAAAAATACTTGAACATCTCGATTTCTATTTTTAATTACGCATCTTTTGTTTCATTTATCTTAGTAATGATGTCATCGTTCTTCCAAATATGGCATTGGTCATTGACATTTTTTAATGGGATACCCTGTATATTTTTTCATTTTTAAATTCCATAAAGAGCTGATTTCAAGAACCTGGTCTAAAGTTGATAATTTGGGAGTTACACACTTAAAAATTGTATTTTTTAACTTGAGGAACAGCTCTGTAAAATCCGTTGAAGGTACAGCAAAATGGCTTTCACGTATTTTCCTATTCTTTTCTATTAAAAAAAAATGTCGATGACGCCATATCCGGAACAACGATGATGTCATAACTAAGATTAATTAAGCAAAAAACGCGCAATTAAAAATAAAAATTGAAGTGTCAGTGTGGATTTCTTCGAAATATTTGCATATCAGTTACTGATATAAATTATGTTTTTTTAAAACACTTTGTATATTGATAAATATTTTTGACGTTAGTATTAGAAAAATGGGATTAAAATTTGGTTGAACTGCTTCCATTTCGGATATCCAGTTGAGGTTCGGAAATCGGTAACGACGACGACACTATTGACAACAGACAGACTGACATTCAGCCTAATTCCGGTGGTCATTAATTACATAGGCCTACAAAAAAAAATGTTCTGTCCTAGAGATTAGATTCAACTTTTGCCATGTATTCTGATGCGCTGAAACCGAATTTGTCAAAAAAAATTTTTTTTGACGCGTCAATTTTTCTTTATGACCCCTATAACCCACTATAATCCCTTAAGGGGCCTAGTCGGGAAAAAGCTTCGGATAACTGTGTCACTCTCTAGAAAGTTTTTATACATGCGCCGCTGAATAATTTTGCTCTTGACTATACCTTCACTGGACGTTTTATTCACCGACTTCATCGAGGTGCGATTCTCGATAGAGGTAACACTTCCTTGCTCATTTGTAGTGACAAAGATACTTATTTAGAAAATTCTTTTTAACCAAATAGTACGGAATAAAAGTTTGAAACTTGCTGAGCATAATTATGAAGATTCATTCTAGACGACATGTATGAATTTTACCTCGAATTTTACCGATTGATATCATAATTCAGGAGCTAATCACGTCCAAATTTCACTTATATTTACAGTATAAATTTTCCCTACATAAAGTGAAAATTAATTAAAATAGATATACATGTACCCTCTAGTACACTTTCAGCTACTGATCCTCCAAATTTGATGTAATTTGACCAAACCGTTTGGAAGAAATAAATTTTGAAAAATTACCTTACAAACACTGGTTCGATTAGCCCTCTTAAGGGGGACATTTTTTGGGTCACTGATCACGAATCTGAAGTCAAAAATGAATTTTGACATAATGACAGTTGTCAACAAGCTCTCAAATTTCATGAAAAATGTAAAATCAATATTTGGAGCATATTATTGAGTTTTTGGGCTGCTGATCACGTATCAGAAGTCAAAAATGAATATTGACATAATGACAGCTGTCAACAAGGTGTCAAATTTCATGAAAAATGTTAAAAGTCAATCAGTCAAAGTTCATTTTTTACTTCTGATTCATGATCAGACTACCTGCTAATGACTTATAAATTTTTCCGTAACACATCTAACTCTTTGGGATTCATGTTAGGGGTTATTTTTCTGGATAAATAATAATATACCTACTGTTATCTTCTAAATATTTGGAAGTTCTTTTCTTTTGCGTGTCCACCTGTGTAAAATTGCACACAGTTAGTAGAGATAAAGAACTTAATCACAGAATAAAAAGTTAGGTATATTCTTTTTGAATTTTCAACGTAAAATCAAATATAAATAAAACTTAAAAAAATACGAAAATTATGGATAACTTTGCAGAAAATCTAGATGGTATGATATAAAGTATAGATAATGCGATGTTAAAATTATAAAGTTAAAATAAAACACGAGTAGCACACCACAATTTTTCGGTTATATTTCCAGTACTTTTTTTTTTTGAGAATAATGATGATAGGTAAGCTTGGTCAATTAGCTTCATATTATTCATTAACCTACGGTCTAAAAGGTGTTTTTCCAATATCAATATGATCACGAATACGACAACTTATTAAAGTCGATTATTTTCGATAAGCAATATTAGTTGAGATATTGGAAAATAGTGATCACCAGCATAAGACTGATTTTCAATACTATGATTTAGAAAATCTATCATTAAATATGTTGTTTTAATAAAGCAGTTACATAAATGACATTAATGTATTCTTAAACAGCTTTTGCTACTTCCTTCTACCTCCAAATAATGTAAATTACTGGCTTCAATTCAATGACACTTAGCACTTTAAAGAACATAAGGTTGTTGGCTTCCAACCTTGAATAGCTGATTAAATTTGGTCATTATATGTCCAAGGCTAAACAGTCAAAATTATTAGACGAAACTAATAAAGTGAGCGATGCACCCTGCCCGAGTATACTGACCCTCCCTACTCCGTTTCTTCTGTGTCCTCGCGTTCCATTATCTCAAACTCAAAGTGTGGCAAAATTTATTGCAACGCAACTCTTTCGTCTTTACTAATACATTTTACATTTTCGACCTTACGCCAAATTTACAAAACTAAACTTTCACTAGCCTACAATAAATTTTTAATGGTTATTGGTTTATAAAATTTTACTTTTACTATGATTATGGCCCTCTAATAAATTCTAGGAACGTGGCTGGTCGAAAACGTCCTAAACTAAATGCCGACATTCGGGCGTGTCATGAAAAAATGTGGTTTTTTATTTGTATAAACTGTACAAAATTCCTGATTGTTATACATAGTAGAACTACACATTTTCTCGGAAAGTTAGCTACTAGAGATTATATTGATTGATTTTTAGTGTTTTTATTCATATTGTACGTTCATCTAAAGATTCTAATTTATTAAATATGAGATCTTATTATATACGGAGTGTTCGAAAGAAACACATCACAAATTCAGTAGCTGGTTCAACTAAATAAAATAAAAAAAAATTGCTAAGGACATGGGACGGAAATGCTTCGCAATGTTGCGTCCTTGTAACGCCTTCCCACCACCGAAAATTTGAAGTCTTCTCTAAAAGAGCCCTTACATAGTAATGATGACGTTATTTTCTGTGAATTCTTACAAAAAATGTTTCTTTGCACAAAGTAATGACAAATTATTTAAATTCTTACAAGCATTATAAGATTTGTATGTGCAAAAGGGTCACCAATTTAGAGAAAAAAATTGCTTTATAAATTCTCCTTTAAATGTTGTATTAGTGTAGCTCTAAAAATAATAAAATAACAAAATACTTTTAAATGTTGCGAAAATCGCCATTACAGAATAAATCACTCTGGTAATAGCAGTTCATCCATATATCGTTCGAACTTGAAAAATAGAATTCCAATAAAGAGCATCAGTAACATTATTTTGTTTAATGGAAACTGTACCTTCTACTTAGTTTTGATTGCGAAGATCATTTTACTGTGACTGTATACATATACACTTTTTAAGTAAAATTTGTATCCCCTTTCGCTAGTTGATGATTTTGTGATTATTAACAAAAATACATATACTGAAAAAGACGAAAATAATTCTGACCTCAAAAAGTGGTTCAGTTAGAACAATATCTCTGATGACGAATTGTAAGAAAACTTTTGATGAAAAAAAGAAAAAACAAGGTGGTTTTTTTATTTTAAATATGAATTTGGAATAAAATGTTTATGTCCCTAATATGGCGTCTGCAATATTGCACTTTAAAATGGCCACACGTATATAATTCCAATTTGTCCTTTAATATACATTAATATTAGAAATTGCTATCTACAGAGTAATTATATAACAAACGGTGCGTTTTAGTTCTCCAGGAAACACTAAGCGAACAATGATTCATTTAATGATAAGGGAGCAAGTTGAATGTATTTTTTTCGATATAACTATATTTTATTCCGCACTGAAAGAAATTTGTTTCTAAGAAAAATTTCTCGCTCTGAAAATGTGCTTATGGTGCTCTTTGGTGCGAAAATTACCTTATAATTATTGATTTGGCCGCATTTTTACTGTATTAAGGTAAATAAGAATGAGCCTTATATAACATCACAAATTTGCTCTATAAAAGTTTTACACCTGTATCTAAGAGCTGTTACAAGTATGCAAAAATGCTTATAGAGAAATTTTGCTCGGTACCAGAAGCTATATAGAGATGTTACTATTGTAATTATTAAGAAATCTTTTATAAAACTGTTTTATAATGTGATTGTAAAAATATTTCTACAATAAAAGGTGTAGCTACAATTTTGCTCCCAAAAAACGTTTGAGTTATGGGAGACCTTTATACAACAAATTTACAAATCCTCATATTCTATGCCTGTTCTTTGCACCATATTTTTCTGTTAACCAAATGATTGCTTGCTAGTTGGGCTATCAACAATTACCAAGAGCAGTTCAAGAATTTGTAAATTTCATAAAATTTTGTTAAAAGAAACAAGAAAATCCCCTTCCAATAGGCTACAAATAAATCAAAGAAACTAGAAGCGCATTCTAAAAAATTGAAAAATGAAAATATTTGTTCTGTTTCGATCACACATTTAGGAATTGTTAATATAAAACCTTCCTCCAGTGAACACATCTGGAGATGATTAAAACTAACAGATTTAATCAAGCGCACTAAATACTTTTTTAATCTTCACCTGATAATGCTAACTTGATTGGCGAAATGCGTGTCGAGTAACGTATGCTGTGCTTGTGGGAACTAAATCCGTTTATAACATAGACATATAAACTCTTGCTATTTTTTTCTTTCTTTTAAATGAAATTTATTAATCAATTTACTTTACTGTGTTACTTGTCATCTATATCTTACACTTGTTTTACACTAAGTATACTTACTATTAAATTCATTGGTTTTTCCACTCTCAGAAGATAAATATTGACGAAATTTATTTACCTACTTACTACTACTAGTACTACTACACCTAGCACTCGGTAGAGAAAATTAATTGGTATAGTGAATAATCATTTAGGAATGTAGACAAGGTGCGTAAATGCGTATACGAGTACCTATAGAAAGTGACAAGTTGGAGAGCATAGGCAATAATAATTTGGCACAGCGTGTTACCTTAATGTTATATAAAATATCCTTATCCCAATGAGGAAAGGACCAACCGAAAAACACCAACATTTGTTTAGCCTTGAATCGGTTTCTGTTTTAAATTATGAAATACTGACCTGACCTGACTATATTTGTAAAACAATAACTACAATAATATACATACTGTTTTTATGGATGTAGTACTCAAACAATTAATTTATGTGTACATGTTCGCTATAAAATGAAACCATCCAATCGATTTTTTAATTTACTCGCAAGCCATTTGAACTGCGGTCACTGAACGACACGTAATTATATTAAAATTAGTTTTATCGATCTAACATGGGGTTGTTGTACCTATGGCGTTTCTAGAAAATGTAAATAGCTATTTTCGTGGAAATCAAGAAAGTATATCCATGCAACTAGTCGTGAGTTCATGTAATATGTATTATGGAATTAATGATTTTGCGGAATGTAATGAGAAATTTACATATACATAATTTGTATTATTTTAAATATTTTGGTAGTAAACAGGTTCTACTTCTATTATTAAAAATGTTACCAAATTCCAATTATTTTTAGAAACAATAATTTACTGTATGTGTATACTCACCAAATTGCTATTTGCAGTTCACACACAATGTGCAATCAAAATGACACGTAGGTATGCCACATCACTCTCGACTTTGGAATATATTTGACCAATCATGTGTTCCATGACAGGCATGGTCATTAGTGTCATGACATTAGTACCACTAAATTGGATAGTTTTAATATTGTATTAACTGACATGGATCAAAATTAAATTGCGATTCCTTTTATTATCAGAAATACCTTTACATTTGTTTACAAATTTTTCTTGCTGTAGCTATATTTGTAAATCATCAGTCACAAGTAAAGCATGTTTTCTTTAACGCTGGTCACTAGATAATGTATGTTACATAGAACACTGATCCAATTTTCAGGGTAGCATCGATAAGAATTGCAATAAATGGCAGTGGTCATCAAAAAAATCTAGTGAAAGGACTGAAATATTGTTGATTTCGATGAGCTTCGAGAGTGAGTGCGCAATCGATGCGTCCTTGGCCGTTGCGTTGAACGCTTGTCTGGGTAATTCAGTCAAGGTTCGTGTCGATGAACTTCCGTTCTCGGCAATAAGCCCCACTACCCAGGTGGGGCCTAAGACGTCTAAACCAATCGCATGGAGTCTGAAAAGCTCTCATTGGCTCTCAACAGCATTGTTGTCAGTGACCTCCAACTTGAAAATGCGATGAACTCGACAAGTTCGCGGTTCTCCTGCTAAAATCTTCCTCCCCTCGCCCGTGCCGCACCAAATGGTCGAGAATCGTTTGTCGCCCTTCAGGTAGTGCGGCTAATATTTACTATACGCCGGCTTCGAGAGGCCCAGTTGGTACCGGGACTTTCACTATCGTCAGTTCTTCGGCTGCTCTTGGACTTGCAACCGGTGGTTGTTCAGTTCAGTGTCAATGTTACTTACACATGTGTTTTTAGTTACTATGTGAAATATGGATTGCTGAACGACAATTTTAGTGCTATTTGTGACTTAATTGTGATTTTAATATATCCCAGTGATTTAATATGATTTTATCGCCAGAAAGCAGCATGCATGTCATCCCTCAAATGCCAGAATCCACCACAAATCTTACGGATTTATCCAACATGTCACCAAGTCATCGAGAACCTGCGTTAAATTTAGGTATAATCTAATTACACGCTCTTTTCTGTAATATCTGTTTACAGACTCTCATCAATATACGTATATGTTTTAAAATACAATTGTCTAATTTTGTTAAAAACTATTAGATTACATTAGAAACATTGCTAAAAATATAAAAATATTTGTATCATTTGATTAACATGAAATATCAATTATTTCTATACCAATTAACAATTTTTTATCGTTAGTCGAAAGGGTGCACGTTCATTCTTAATGATGCAAAATATTCCGATTTCAGTTAGTGGAAAAAGTAAAAAGAAAATTATTACATACTTAGATTAACAAGTATTATAATTTAAATGTAAATGCAATCGCATTTAAAGTTACATAATTATCGGCATGCACTTGATGTGCTACTTTCTCCTGTGATATAACAGCGAGGTGCATCGCCCGAGAAAGTACTGCTTTCTTTTCCAACCACACGCTTCAATGACATCACATCACTAAACAAATTGTTTTTGTTACAGAATTCGACGGTACCACTGTGTTATGCCGTGTATGTGGAGATAAAGCATCAGGATTCCATTATGGCGTCCACTCGTGCGAGGGATGTAAGGTAAGGACATTTTTGCAAAGTATAAATGTGTTAATAAACATTAAGGACTCGGTATTGAATAAAACCTTGGCAAAACATTGAACGCGGAAGTGGATTTTTGTTTTATATAATGTTTACCTTGATATTTTCGTCGCAAAATTATATACCCGGAAATCACATTCAGGGTGAAATATGAAACCGAACGAAATTTGGTGAAATAGGATGTTTTATGGGGAATCGAACAATCATAAGCGTTAAGCTTACGTTCTTTGTGTTTTCAACGCTTCCTTACCTGAGGTTTTGTTGTGCAAAATGGAGGTTGAAGGTCGGTTATTCTAGTGTCAATGTCCGGTGCAGCAGCTTTACGACCACCGCGGTAAGGCGTGCGGCGCAGCGCGGTAAATGCGAACTTTATATTTAAGTAGGCGCTAACAGCCTTCGAGTAGAATAAAAACTACATTCAAGGTTTTGTCTAAAATCTGAGTTCAAGTACGGTCTTTATTAAACATTATTAGCATGTAGGAAGTTTTTTATTAATAATATTCGTTCAAGAATCATCATATCAATGATAATTAGAAATGATTGGTGTACGTAGGTAGTCGAACTTGAAATATTATAGCACAGTAAGGTTGCTGATAATAGGTATTTTAATGACATTGTAATTAGCAGCTTTTGTTACGTAAACAATTAAAGGTGAGGTCTCAACCAAAAAGTTTGCTTTTAGCTTTTCGCGTTCTGAAATTCTAGTGTTAATGCTAAATTAAAAAAAAGAAAGGGTACGACGCGGGTAGTGGTCTGTCTGTACACTCGTAGAAAATTGATAAATGCAACAATTCAATTAAATCTACAACACGTAGCTCTTCTGTTTGCAGAACTTCCACCGCGCAATTCAAAATCTGCGCCTACTGGAAAAAGTTGAAAATCTTCAACCCGGCAATTTTATTTCAAATTTAGCCCCACTAATAGAATCGCGTAGCGTAAGGAAAAAAGTTTGATTGTAAGCTCTTCTTATGATGGCAGTTTCATCAGGTAACCAACATAACTCTGTAAATATCTTTTAAATTTGTTCTTTTCGTGATAACGAAAAAAAGAAAACTATTGTCACTAGTAATCTCCCTAGTGCTTGAATTATATTCGAAAATTTTTTCGATGTCTCAAATGCTGTGAACATTATTCCGAGTCAAAGATGAGGGATAATTTTCATACAACATTCGAGACCGAGAAAAAAAATTGGATAATAATTCAAGCACGTGGGGGATTCGGTAAGAAAATTTCACACCTAAATAAAATTAAAAACTAACGGCATCAGTCTGACATTTTAATTTTAGTTACATGAAATAATAAAAAATAGATTAAGAATAGTCCAATTTTTATTTTTCTTTTATTAAATTTGAGCCTCTAAAAGTGGTGGTACGTTTATTATATATAACATGTAGGTATTTTACATCCCATTTTTTAATAGAAGTAGCAATAAGTAAGTACCCTAAACAGGCGTAGACGGCCATGGAATAACATCACTAGAAATTGTGCTACGAAAACAAGAGGCCATAACGTGTTTTTTACTAAAGATTTTTCACAAATTCTACAAAACATCTAGTAGAATAAAATACGATTTACTCAATGTTAATTATATGAAACAATTAAAAATATAATGAGAAGAGTTCATTTTATTGTTTTTAATTAAATTTAATCCACTAACAGTGGTGGAACGTTTTTTTGCCAAATATTCTAAAGCGAATTAGTCTGAAGAAATAAAACGTCAATTTATAAATGTCCCGCCATTATTTGAAAGAAAAATTTCCATCCGTGGAAATAAGGCCCGTGCGGCAGCGGAGAGCATTGCCGATAAGTATCCAGCTTTCTGCGAAATCATATACTACGAATACAGTTTATCTCCCAATGAGTAGGTGTGGATGCCAATGATCACAAAAATAACGATCCAAAATTAAATCCTGTGATTGGTTGTAAAATAGGTTTGCAATTTTCAGTATTATCATATTTTAAATTATATGTAGGCGAAATTACACGAATGAAAGCAAGACCAATGTCTACTCTTTTTATTATATACTGTAATGGAGGGTTCTCAGGGTCTATGTTGGGGTTGATTGATCGTAAAATGACGTACATCTAAAATTAACGACATAAATAATACATAAATATCACATACATTCGCAAGTTAATATATTTAACTGGAACTCCAACATAGACTCTGAAAACCCTGTTATATTTTTGGCGCCCCACGTTGGGCTACAAAGATGTAACTGAGCGTTCTCAGGGTCTATGTTGGGGTTAACTAGAGTTAAGAAAAGAAAAACAGCACATTCCAATATAACCTTATTTGCTCTTGGCATCCTGCTCGTAAACGACGTACACCAAAAATTAACGAAATAGATAATACATGAGTATAACATACATTCACAAGTTAAAATCTTTAATTTGAGGAGAAAATAAAGTTGGACAAATGCAAAAAACTAAATTAACCTCAAAACACGTGTCTTGAAAAATACGGGAAAACAGGTTAAAATACAATAGACATGTGATTTATAACTTACCTAAAATTACAGGCTCTAATACAGTTATTTAACATAAACTTATAAAACCACTTGGCAGCTCTAAAATACGTCGAGTAGCAACACAAAAAATTAGTTTAAACCCGTGCAAATATTTTCCTAGAAAAAGAAAACGCCCACAGCGCCAATACCGTAAAATTGGTAAACTAAAATCAGGTATGATTGGTTGCCTACAGTTCTGAACAAAGTGTTCGTAATATTTTATTGTTGAGAGAAAATTATTTTCAGATACCTATATAATCTCATCTCAAAATATGTAAAAATAAATATGACGTAAACAAATTTAGTCAAATATTCATTACATGAACCAATAAAATATTACGCAATCTAAAGGTAATAAATTATTGTATGAAAACGTAATTAGGCTGAGTTTAACGTGCCCACAAGCGTGAAAAGTAAAAGTGGTCCACCGTTCGCTTTAGAATGATCCTTACATCTGGTCTACGCTGAACGTGTGTGCGCCTACTGACTACCTGCGAAGTCATTCCGTCTTTGTCTTCGCCTCGTTCGAAAGTATGATGAACTCGACTTGGCATCCGAAGGTCATAGCTTCGTACCTGTGGCCGACCCTCCCGCATGGGCACCTGCGTTTTACTTTCATTGGCAACCCTTGATTCGACAAAAAAAAAATATAGCGAAAGGGTCTGCCAAAAAAATCTGATTTACCCTTTTCTATTAAGAAGGGTTGTTATTACGGCCATCGGCAGATGGTAGACGCAATTTATTTTGGCGAGTTGATACCTGAGTATATTATTAATTTAGATTTTACCTGTTGATACTACCCTTTTTCAATTTGGGTGGATTCCATTTTTGTGTGAAATTCGAAATTTCTCAATTGGAAAGGGGTCGGACGTAAAGGGTGTTATTTCGCAACATCCGCTCTGATTTTATTTGTTTGAACATATTGTATTTCACAAAAAAAAAATCCAATTAAGTTTGGCGCAGGTCAGATTTATAAATAATACAAAGAAACGGATGGATAAAAAACAAGTGTTAAAATTTGTTCAAAACAGGGTAAATGCGTGCGGTTTTCTCGGAGATTTTATATTTTTACGATAACCGTATGATAACTATTTATTTTTCCGCGAATTTATTTGTTTAATAGGTGTATAAACAAAAAAACCTGACACCGTTGTTGTGTGTCGACGTATATCTATCTAGAACATCATATTTGCAGTTTCCTAGGTTCATTCACATTAATTTTCTACAAACAATTAATTATAAATTCTGCGAAAAAAAATGTTTACCGGTATAGGTTTGGCGGTTCTAGACGGCGCCGTGTACGGGATGACTTGTAGGTGAATGACCGTAATTTTTGCGCGACGTTACTGCCCTCGCGGAACCTAGCACTTTGCATGCTTTTAATAACGGTATTACGTTAGCACACAGAACTATAACTATAGAATGGAAAGACTATCTTTGATCTTGAACAAGCAAATGCCACAGCATGGTCTCACGATATAAAGTACAAAGAAGCTATTATCTTTGCTTTATGATCATTAATATTGCCGAATCGCGTGGATTAATATCTAATTGGCCTTAATGTTAAATACGTATTCAAAATTGAAAAGTTGTAACCGATGTTGTCAACTTGGTGATAGAAATATCTCATAATAATAACACCGGCACACAAAAAAAAAGTTGTTTGTACATTTGACGCCACCTACCTCCCGACATGTATTTCGACCCGCTGAATCCGAATTTGAAGTCAGTTTGGACCGTACACCCTCAAATATCGAGTAAATTGAAAAACCGTAAAAAATAGCGAAAATTGGGTGTTTCGGTAATAAAAAAAAATTTGTGGATCTAAACCAAGCCTAATTTTTATGTATTTCGATCCGCTGAATACGAATCTAAGGTATATTTAGACCATAAGCCGTTTTAAATCTAAGTAAATTGTAAAAAACCCTCGAAAATTGCTAAAAATGGTAAAAAAATTGTGATTATGTTGCTGAAAAAAAATTTTCATTCTTTTCATTTTTTATAGATTTTACAATTTTTCACATTTTCAGATTCTAAACTTGTATTTTATGCATAAAAAAAATACAAGAAACGTATTTAATCGTGTTTCATAAGATTTTTTTTCAATTTTTTCAACTGCAATTTTTTGCTGTTTTATCGGTTTTTTGCGATTTTTTGAGATTTTGAGGGATTAATGGGCCAAATATATTTCAGATTCGGATTCAGCAGATCAAATTACATAAAAAATCCTCTTCGATCCGGGTCTACAAAATTTTTTTCATAATCACAATTTTTTGCCATTTTTAGCAATTTTCGAGGGTTTTTTACAATTTACTTAGATTTAAAACGGCTTATGGTCTAAATATACTTTAGATTCGTATTCAGCGGATCGAAATACATAAAAATTAGGCTTGGTTTAGATCCACACAATTTTTTTTATTACCGAAACACCCAATTTTCGCTATTTTTTACGGTTTTTCAATTTACTCGATATTTGAGGGTGTACGGTCCAAACTGACTTCAAATTCGGATTCAGCGGGTCGAAATACATGTCGGGAGGTAGGTGGCGTCAAATGTACAAACAACTTTTTTTTTGTGTGTGCCGGTGTAATGATTTGAATTTCGATGTTTAATTGCAATTGCTCAATAAATTGTTCAAGCTCAAATAAATCAATTCACTTACAGGTTCCTTAGGTTTTCTAGAAATTACTATTTTTTGCAAAGGTATGTTTTTTGTTACACGGTAAAAAAAATTGTAAGTAAATTCAGTCAATTTAAATAAATTGTTGCTTCCGAAACCATCTAGAAAGTTAACTGTTTTTGGTCAATTCTTTTAGTGGGAAATACATGTTTACTGGTTTAGACCGGTAAAGTAACATACGAGATCGATAATAATTATTTACGTAACAAGTCCGGAAAGTGACTCTTTACTGGGCGAGCTTCGAGGGCGAGTCCTGAAAAGCTCTGAAAGCCAGTAAGCCCAGTAAAGACACTTTTCGGATGTATTTCGTGATATATTTTTTCTGCAAGTTAACTGTTTTTGGTAAATTTTTTGAGTGGAAAATATATTTTTATTGGTATAACACGGTAAAGTGACATGGGTTCGGTAAAGTCTTTACCGATCCGTTATATCACTTTTGGCCGGCAAAACAGTATCTGATGACAATTAAAAATGATTAATCCAGTTTTTTTTAAAGTAAACGGCTAACATCTGTTAGTTGGATTTTATTAATTTTGTTAAAATTAAAAAAGTTTTTTGAGACTAGCAAGAAAGTTTGCAGAAAAAATATTGTACGCAACACACCCCTAAATTGTCTTTACTGGGCTCACTGGTTTTCAGGGCTCACCCTGGAGATTGCTAGCTCGCTCAGTAAAGAATTACTTTCTGGTCTTGTTACGTAAATAACTATTTCTGCAACCATTCTTGCTAGTCTCAAACGAAGTTTTAACTTTAACAAAATTTATAAAATTGTCACGCTTACTTTCAGAGAACACTAGATTAATCATTTATCGTGATTATTTGTTATCAGATACCACTGTCAATTAAAAGTGACACAAGGGATCGGTAAGGACATTACAGTTTATTTCAAACTTAGTTGCAACATAAAAAACATCGGCTTTTTTGATCCCTTTACCGTCTCCAAAGAAGCTGACGTTTTTTATGTTGCAAATATATTTGGAATAAACTATACTTTACTTTTTGCCAGCTCGCCCAGTAAAGACTCACTTTCCAGTCTTTTTACGTAAATAACTATCATCTTAAATATTGGTCAAGTCAACTGTAGTAAATATATTTTTCTTGATAGAATATTAAATGATGAACAATTCAAATTGTATTAAAGAAATAAAAAAACAAATGAAATTATCACCCAATTTTGAATGGACCTGAATTAACGAACTTGGACTTTAAGTAAGATTTCATTGAATTTATTCTCTCATGTTCACCCCTAAAATATTCTGTAGTAATTCGGCCATGATGTAATTTTCTAAATTAGGGTTTGGACTTATATCAAAAATATTTGTTTGCATTTTATGGAATGAAATGAAAAATATATATACAGGAAGGCCAAATATATTTTGACCCATTTTGATCTTGAATTGGAACAGAAAGAGCTATCGAGGTGCGGTTTACGCAGATTAATTTTGACTGACTGCAAATTTTTTTGGTGGTATTTTCACTTTATCATGACGACCGAATATACCGGAAACAGAATGGTCGATTGTCAGGTATAGGAAAACTTTTTTATTTCAAATCAGCCACCCTGTACAATTATTCAAATTCTTTTCTTTTTTTTGAAAATGTAATACCTAGTAATGCAAGCTAAGGAACGTTCGCTTATATTCGCGAATGTTACCCTACCTTTGAGCATATTAGAGAGAATATTAGAGAATATTCTCGTGAAAATGCGCGACTGTTCTCTTTGAAATTCTCCAAGCCACTGGTAAATTCGCGAGTATTCCATGACATTCTCTAAAATTCACAAACGATCTCACTTTTAAAATTCCCAATTTTCTAAACCAGAAATGAATCCCTAGCACACTCGACATTGGATTGAGTTTGTGTCCATTGTCTCTAAATGTGTAGCCCTCTCCCACACAAAGTACATTGAGGTACCTTCAGGGATACAGGGGGTTGTATTACCTGTGATGTTAATTTAATTCCTTAAAGAAAGAGAGTAAAAACGAGCAACTTGAGAATATTTATACTATTTTTAACGTAAATGGTCCTGTTCAACAAAAATATGATGCCTTTTCAAACTAGAACCCATATCCATTATCATAAGACATTTTCAAGTCCAATTTTTTGATATTATTTATTTGTTCTCTGTTCGTGCTCGTTTATTCTCGTTTTTTCTCTGGGAATGTTCTCCGAAAATCTCGAGAATTTTACATCACTAGTGTACCAACAGTTATTTTTAAAAATAGCGAATTTATGAAGCTCCGATTAAGTGACTACATGTCGAAAAGCCATTTTGCTTCTGCGATGCCTTAAGCACTAATAAAGAAGCTTCAGAACTTATGTGTCGATTTACTCTTCTTATTGCATGATAATTTAAATTGCTTTCATAAATTAAAGTAATTGATGCTAGAAATTAAAAAGCACTTTGATGAGTGCTTTTTAGTACATCTTGTTGCAAGCACTTTAGGCAAGTGCTTTGGCTAGAACTGACGGTGTACTCACTAGAGCTGTCAAACTTTTCTGTTTTAGGTAAACAAGAAATAGTAAATGTATCGATTAATCAAGCAAGTGATTTTAGCCATGTTAAAATATAATATTAGTTAAATAATAATTATTCGCACTCGATATTGTTCTACTTACTTGTTTCATTAGTCAAATTTTGGTATTTTTCAAATATAATTTTTACATGGTTAATGATCTTAGATGAGATCATATACTGTTCAATCTACCTTTTTACGAGTCTTTCTTAATACACCCATTTATGAAATCGATGGAACTCCCCGTAAAATTCACCTATAAAATAGAATTATGTCAAATTACTACTTTTAGGTAGATAATTAATAGTTTGCAATAGAAACAAATACTGTATCAATAATTATTTCTTCACTGATGATAACAAAAACAATAAACTTTCTTCTTGCAAGTGAATAGTATTTTACGTTTGAGCGCCTCTTTGTACGCTCAGCATTTAAAAATGGGGGTCAATAGGCGCTGCAAGAAAAATGCACGCAATCTGCCATAAATTACATACTGCTCACTAGAGATAAAATTAACCAGGTCGGTATGGCCCAAATAGTGAACTTTGTGTATTATACGGGAATGCTGAATGTTTAGTTCGGACAATGAACCCGTGGAAGCGCGCAAGCGTCAAACGTCACCGTTATCGCAATGATACAATGCGAATGGTCGTAGAGTACGACAACCTAGATCACCGGACGTTGACCCATGAAGCAACTAGACATAGTAAAAAACAAAAGCGAATCATTTCGTTAGTTTTATACCCCTCCACGCTCCATAATAAATAGTAAAAAGTTATCTTTTTAAATATTCTTAGCTAATGTTGTATTTAATATCTAATTAAAAGTTATTAATATTAATAGGTTCGTTTTAAAGAGAAGCAATTTTGGTTGCGTGGAGTTCGATGCACTGTAGTAACCTTAGACGTGGGCGCAAGCCTTATTGCCAACTATATAACGCCATGAAACGGTGCTGCGAGTCACTGACCAGCCCAATATCTTTACACCCCCAATTCTAATTTATAGGTATATAAACATACTTATCCGTTACCTAATTAGATAACATTAATATGTTTTTCCTCTTTGTTTATAATCTAATAAACATTTTGATTAATAACCGTTTACCAAATTAGATAACTATTACAGATTATTATTACTAGAAACGTGATTTTGTTATATGAACGTTGTTTTGTCACAACAATAAATTAGTAGGTTATTAATTTGGCTTGTTTTTAGAGTAATTGTTACCTAATTATGAACCAGGTATTTCGTTTGTTTTGAAACACTTTTGCATAAAATGTGATTTATTTCGTATTTTATTATCGAAATTTCTAGTCGATTAAATTTATGAAACAAAAAATGTTCAATATCGGTCATTGACTTTAAATGTTGCAAAGGTAGTACGTTCTGGTAAGCGGGTCGTCCCCGTTGACGTAATAGTGACAGTATGTGACGTCAGAACATTCGAGAAACCCATATTCGGGTTATATTATGTCGAGGTGCGAAAAGTCTTTGACCGGCCAATTATCTACTCTTGTTGTTTATTCCAACTTGTTGATGGTTCAATGAACGCTTATGTTCTGAATGTCTGAATCATTTGTTAATTTGCAAAAATGATGACACGAACAAAGAGATAACCTAATTTTGGGTCGCTGCACTAGTTTTGGCTTTGTTAATTAGTTTGTCCCCATTCTAGACATTTTATTAAAAATATCACCAAGCCATATATCCATTTCTGACTAGTTTTACCTAAATTATTAATTTTTCAATTATTCCTTCGATGGGGTTTATTTTTTTATTAACTGTTTTGTTTTACTTTAATTAAACGAATAAATAATAATAATATAATATAGCCTAATATTGTCTATAACACTTACGATTTTATTTGATGCAATTATGAATTGCGCTAGTTTCTCTATCAGGTCATCGACCGCGCTGTTGTCGATCTCCTCCATATTCGTCTAAGCATATGAAACAGAATATAAGACGCTCCTATTTGGGCAATTAACGTACACCCACCAAATTTCGCGACTACTTCCAATATAAAGAATTAAGAAAAGGTTGTTTGCAAAAACAATTTCAAAAAAAATGTTTGCTAAAGGGGACTTGCAAACTAACATTGGGGAAATACACTTGATGTTTATTTAGTGACGAAACTCATTCGATCTCTCTCACACCGATTGCACAGTCGCGAGTAGGAAAGAGACCAGCAACTCTCACTTTCACGCAGTGAACTGGCCTCGCGAGCTTACTTCGGCGGGTGAACAACCGGGAACTGGGTCAACTGGTTAACTGTGGCGAACTCGAACGCTAGGCTTCAGTCCTCTCCTGAATTTCTCGCAGTTTGGATGTGAATTGCTGCAAAGCAGAATTAACTCTCAGTTAAAGTGTTTATACCGAGGTTTATACGGAAAACATTTGTAAACAATATAGTGATTTTATTATCCACATTATGTGGTAACTGTTTGTTTATTAAATAATATTAACATTGATATAAAAATTGTTGTGCTAAATATGATGGCTGTGTTAAATTGTACCGAGTCCTTAGTGCCTCAAGGGCCTAAAGCCCCTAGTGTCGATGAGAGTAGTAGCTCGGGCTGCGATAGTGACGATTGTCTACAAAATGATTGTTCTTCACAGGGCTTCTTCAGACGGAGCATCCAGCAGAAAATCCAGTATAGACCGTGCACAAAAAATCAGCAATGCTCCATCTTAAGAATCAACAGGAATCGATGTCAGTACTGCAGGCTGAAAAAGTGCATCGCCGTTGGAATGAGCAGAGATGGTAAGTCCATTGTTCTATCATTATTTCGGTAAATATAGGTCGTCCAGGTCCTGAGGTGAATGACCCCCCGCGCGATTTGTAACAGCAGCGCGCAGTAAGCGAGAAAGTTCAGCAAGCTAGAGGTGAACGACCCAGGCGACAATACTGGGTCATACTACCCTAAGTGTCTACATTTTCGAAAGTTACCACTGCCTGTTACTCACTCTGATATCGCAATACTTGCACAATTCTGCAGCAGCGGCGCTAACCGTGTTGAGGCCATCCACTGTTGAACTCCAGATCATTGTGCCACATCCAATGCACACTTTTACTTCATTCAACCATCCCACTTTACGCAATCGCTGCTGCCTATGTTGGGAAATTTTAAAACTATTCTTCCCCAACGAATAGGTACTTTTACTTTGTTTGTGGAGACTTGAATTTTACACGCTAATTCGGAGAAAGTAGTTAAATCATTAGAACCTATTCAGATGGTTGCAGATATTAAATTCAATGAAAGTTGCGACTCTTATATGTCACACATTTCTTACTTCCTCGCGAGAAAGTTATTTCATTTCGTAACCATTCAATTGAAATAGTCTTATTCTTTTTTACTAGGAGAAATTTTATTTCACACTATCATTGACATCATTAAATCGTAAAAAACTGTAGATTAACAGAACAAATTTTAATCGATATTCAGTTAGGGACTTTCTAGGTATTAAATTATTATTACTTTTTTATGGGCCATGTAATATAAACTACTTATTCGTAATGAAACATAGGTAAACATGGTCATTACATAATTTACATTGTTAGTTGAAGTAATACCACAATAATATACATTCTCATTTATCAATATTTAACAAGCAAGAAAGTGGTGTCGCCTAGCGTCATAAACCTGTACGACGCTGAAAATAGGCGCTTGCGCTGTACAAAGTATCTGATACACTGTGTCAATAGCCCTCCTACGCTCGAAATGGTACGAAATACTGTTACATACATGCATGGTGTACGGCATACCATTAATTGTGTTATCGTTATCATTATTTAGCAGTTGAGCCTTCATATTATCAATACAGATTTAATTTATGAAAAATATATGTTATATTAATTATGTTTATCCCATCTTAAATACGCCATAATTTAGGCAGCCAGTAGTACGTATTAAAATTATCTATTTGTTACAATATGCAAATCTCTAATAGTTGTTTACTATAAGGCGTCTAAAAATAATAGCTCATAATAAAAACATTATTATGAATTTTCATCATTTTGGGGTGTTGCCAATCTCTGGAGCTGTATATGCGGGGTGACCCGGGATCCGTCGTAGGTGGATGACGGTGCTGTCGGGGCATAAGGCGACCTTGGCGCCCTTCCCCCCGTCTTACCTCCAGCTATCGGGCAATGCTAGCGTCAAAGCGTGATCAGCGACGCGGACGCAGCAGCTCAAGTTCAAGGGTGATGGAGGGGAAAAACCTCCAGCTCGAGTGGGGGATCGCGAGAGGGGAGTCGTGACCGTGGGTGCTACGCCTGTCGCTTGCCGAGTTCGCGCCACTACACGTTACTACTTACTCAGTTCGGGAATGCCAGGTCGCGCGCTTCGCACTAGCAGCCCGTTACCAGTACGCGCACATGTGATAGGTGAAAGTGCTCAAAAGTGCAAAATGGGTGAAGAATTACCCATCCTTAAAGGAATTCTTAACGGAGTCGTTAATTACCACAACGCACGTAGGTGTCTTAATTTTGTGTAAAAAATATATATCGCCCTTCGTCAATTTATTTACATTTAATATAAAGTACTTTCATTGACCTACAACACTGTCATCGGTGTTCATCGGTGTGAAAGCAAGTAAATTTCTCCCGTGTTTTCAAATTATCTTTCATACTGAACTTGTTACTTTCTCCTGTTATAATATTTTAACGGATTGAGGCAGATGTAGAGCAGCTGACACGCGCCAAACAGTGCACCTGGGCGCCTAAGGGCTCATGCTATCATTTGTATAACATAAATCCTTTATTCGAGGTTTGTTTTTAAATTAATGAAATTTTTTCTTTTTTTACAGCTGTAAGGTTTGGTCGTGTACCAAAAAGAGAAAAGGCCCGTATATTGGCCGCTATGCAGCAGAGTTCCAATTCTCGTACGTTAGAAAAGGCGGTCGCAGCGGAACTTGAAGATGAACAACGGCTTTTAGCCACCGTCGTCAGAGCGCACATTGACACCTGCGACTTCACCAGAGATAAAGTGGAGCCAATGCTACAGCGTGCTCGAGATCATCCCTCATATACAGCCTGTCCTCCGACATTGGTAAGTAAATTTAAAATAAAGGTGTAAAATATCAACTGTTTTCTGCCAATGTTATACCTACTTATTTTATTATTAAATTCGGTTACTAAATTAATCATTTTGACATCCGTTTTAAAGAAGCCAATGAATGAAAGGAAATGGGGCGAAAATTAAACCCCGAACAAAGCCACACATTGCCAGACCGGGCGACCTTGCATGCAGGGGGACAAGCGGAAATATTCAAGGTTCCGCGATATTCCGTCTCACTTACACCTATTTGTGCCTTTAATGGGTTTCCTAGCAAGGTTAACGCGCACTTGAACAAACTAAGATGACACTAGTCAAATGAACCTCTAGGTCGTTTATCTAAATTATACGGAAGTTAACTAAACAACTTAATTTTTATCTATATATTTGTTTTACCTCGAACAAAAATCCGCAATTTAACAAATACGTGACCGTCCTATTATTGATCGCTTTATTATCTTAACCTTCTCCTGAAGCTGACTAGGTTTTTATCACTTTGGCAGATAACAATTGAAAACATTCCATGTTTTATGTTATTATTCAAATATGTAAAATTTTCTTTTTCTTTACAGGCTTGCCCTCTCAACCCGAATCCCCAGCCTTTGACTGGCCAACAAGAATTACTTCAAGATTTCTCAAAAAGATTTTCTCCAGCCATTCGCGGAGTAGTCGAATTTGCAAAACGTATTCCCGGCTTTAATCTTCTGGCCCAGGATGATCAAGTTACCCTTTTGAAAGCCGGTGTATTTGAAGTGTTACTTGTGCGACTTGCGTGTATGTTTGATTCTCAAACTGCCAGCATGATCTGTTTAAATGGACAAGTGTTAAAACGGGACTCTATTCACAATAGTTCTAATGCTCGGTTTCTAATGGACAGTATGTTTGATTTCGCGGAACGGATGAACGCCCTTAGATTATCAGATGCTGAAATTGGTCTTTTCTGCTCTGTCGTTGTCATTGCTGCTGACCGCCCCGGGCTCAGAAACACTGAACTCATCGAAAAAATGCAAAATAAATTGAAAGCGGCTCTACTTGTTGTTGTTAGCCAAAATCATCATGGTCAACCACATATCTTGGATGAATTAATGAAGAAAATTCCAGATCTCCGTACTTTAAATACATTACACTCAGAAAAATTACTTGCCTTCAAGATGACCGAGCAGCAACAAATGATGCAACAACAGCAGCATCATTTATGGAATTCCCCATTGGAAGAAGAGAGTAATAGTAGAGAGTCCGGCCGCTTCATCCTGGTCTTCATCATCAGATGTTACCATGGACGAAGCCAAATCCCTCTCGGTTCCGTCTCTAGCACAGAATCTATGTGCTCCTCAGAAATGACCACCATTCATGATTATCATCAACCAGTCGGTCATCACATTAGCTCGAATGTCACAAACGCACCTCTCTTGGCTGCCACTTTAGCCGGCGGTGTTTGTCCGCATAGGCACAGAGCAAATTCAGGATCCACTTCGTCTGGAGATGACGAATTGGCTGCTACATCACATTTAATCCATAATGGTTTGACAATAACTCCAGTTTCCAGACCACCCAGTTCGCATCCAAGATTTCGCAAACTGGACTCTCCTAGTGATTCTGGTATCGAATCTGGAACAGAAAAAGTAGACAAGCCTACATCTGTCTGCTCCAGCCCACGATCTTCTGTCGAAGATCACCATATAGTTGAAGATATGCCGGTTCTAAAACGTGTCTTACAGGCTCCCCCACTGTATGATACGAACTCTTTGATGGACGAGGCCTACAAGCCTCATAAGAAATTTAGGGCATTAAGAAATAAAGATTCCGCCGAAGCTGAACCTGCTATTATCATGTCACCACAACCTATGCAATCTCAGCTTCAAATGCAACTCACGTCTACACAGCAATCTAGCCTCTCTAGCTCACATTCGATGTTGGCCAAATCTTTAATGGAAGGCCCGAGGATGACGGCAGAACAGATGAAGAGAACCGACATAATCCACAATTATATTATGCGAGGGGGAGTCTCCTACAGCATCCCCTATGGTAACGGCAACCCCCACAGCATGTCCTTACAAAACTAACGGATCGCTCTTGCAACCCGCGTGGGCGACCAGCGTAATAACCACGACAGCTCGTCAAAACCAAATGCACAGTAGTCACACGCCGCCCCGCAGCAGCAGGAGTACTCCAGACTATATCTACATCCTCAGTCGCCTCACTCAACGTCACCTGCCCCTCCACAGTCCAGATCTCCCGCTAGTCCGCATTCGACGCTCTTGTCGTCCATTCCCAAAATGGTCGAACTACAAGTGGACATTGCAGATTCCCAACAACCGCTCAATTTGTCCAAGAAGTCACCGTCCCCTTCGCCGAGGCCGCTTAAGGTTGTAACACTGGAAGTGTAATCATCGCGGCTACTTGCCGTGCTTCGTGAGATTAGTACAAAGTGGAGTGCACATGCCTGCCGTGGGCTAGGACTTTTTCAGCCTCCCGCAGTGAGAGACATTTAGGTGCCACTTAATCGTATTACAAACCAAATAATTTATATTACTGTATATTCAGCCCTACTATCCCTGTCTATATATGTATGTTGATGTGTGCCCCCATGTTATGTTGTAGTAGCGTAGTATGGAAAGGTCGACTCGGCCGCCCCATGTTCTCATGTAAAGTTACTTCCGCCATGGCCAGAACAGCGCGCACTTTTGTATATAGTGGACCAACTCCCAGGCGCGCTGTCCTGGGTTCCGTATCTGTAGTTAAGGTTTCAAACAATCACTAATTTAAATAGCTCCATGTAAATGAATATTTATGATTAACTATCGATAAAACTGGCATCGGCACCCAATCAATCCTATTCTAGATTTATTATATTGTTTAATATATATATGTGATAAATTGATTTGTAGGTTATATTTATGTATAAGTTTGTGTTATTACGTATCTCAGTTTGTAAAGAGACTCATCTCATATTCATGTTCATGAAATCATTTCGCTTATTTGTATCACCGTCATTCATACACATTTATTGATAGTCGGGCGAGTTGAGGAGGAGACCCGTGAGACTGAGGAGGGTGGCGACGTACCCCATCGTACTATGGTCAAGTAAGGCCAACTCACCTGCGTCGTGCCCTCCATGTTTGTCTCCTTGCTCGCTTTTGTAGGACGTGAAGTTTCTGCCCTCAACCAATTCAGCAGAAGCAACAGTATAAACATTAAACAAGTTGTATTTATTTATTATTACTATTGTTGAAATTAATATTGTTTTCGTTAAATGTTCTTCAGAAAGCGAGCGTGATGCTTGACCGATGAGCCTCGGAATGAGAAAAATTTTTTAGTCGTCTGTCAAGCATTTACCCGCTACTCACTTGCGATTGTACTTTTTTTGTAAATTGGGAGCTTGTTGAGGCCGACAGAATAAACATGTCTTGGTGATATTAATAATATGTTTTTAATTAATTTGTTATCCTTTACCCCTTCCCTAGAAATGTGTCGAAAATATACACATATTATATATGTATGTTATATACACACAAATATATGAAATTATATCATTTAAAAAGAAATTATGAGAAATGTAGGTAAGTAGACAGTCACTTCAAAATAAGTTATAGAAAAAGATATATCATTTTGCATAGAAAGAGTAAAGTTAAAACATACATATAATAAATGAACCGAAAATAATAATAATTGACTAAGAACTACTTTTGTCTTAGTGATATAAATGTGTATTATATATCCTGGCGCAAGAAAAATTAAAAGAAAGTTTATGATGAGGCTGAAGTTATTTAAAGGTAAGTAATAAATTAATAACTACAAACTTTAACTTACTATTTTTTCCGTCCTAGACATATTAATTTCTCATTTAGGATTACCCTTTTCCAAAAAAAATTGAAAGGGATTTTTCACAATTATTAATAATTTAAATAAACTCTTAAGGGAAAATGAATGAAAGTATAACAGTGAAATTTATGACATATCTTAATACATGCTTATTGCATGGGACCCAAATAATATATTAATGTGTGACTTAATACTTGCATGAAGAAGTGTTGCAAAAAAATATTTCAGTTAAAATTTGAAAAAAAAATTCAAAAAAGCTGCTAGATAATTTTTAGACTATTTTTAAAATTTTGGCAAAATTTTTTCATAATAATTTTTTAACCTCGAATATATCATAAATGAAGCTTGTAAGAGTATCGTCTTTTTTCTGAATTTAACTTAAATACAAAAATGCCAACGATTTTTAAAAAATCCTCAGTGGCGTAGAAAATAGGAGGCCAAAAATAAGCGACCCAATATCTACACCACTGATCGCCTTGAACCAAACTGATTATTATCATTTCGTAGTTGCTTAATTCAAAAAAGACTGTCCAAAAAAAATTCTTTGCGCATCTGAAGTGCTATATCTCCATTGTTATGGATTTCCGAAATCATGTTTATGGGAACTTTTTTTATATTTCAGTATTTAGAATCGCCACTTAAATATATAGACTTAAAATTTATAACACCTTGTATAGATGGATATACAATACACACATGTTGTGAAAATGCGTACGAGGTGTACGATAAATTAATGACGTAGGTCACTTAGCCATCTAGATTTAATTTTTAACACGAAAACTGTGTTCACTTATATTGCATAACACAGCAGGAAAAAAATTGAATACTGTAGTATATCGTTATATGTAAAGCTTCTCTGAAACAGGGCTGATTTATACTAGGGCATTGTAAGTTGATTTTGATGTATATCATGGTCATGTGTTGTGTGGATGAGTTTTTCTCTTCAGTAAAATAGAGATAGAGGAGCGTAATAAACGAAATATAAACATTAATATATGTAGCCTCATAATCTTTACCACTTTTAGCTATTTCAATTCATAAAGTTTGATTGACACATCATACTTGCGTAAGTTATAAATGAACAGTTCGTATTTTGCACATACTGTAATCATGATTTTGCCTGATCAAGGCACGGCTAATACATAATATTACAATAGCTGAAGAGATTCCAACGTTTCATAGAGTTTTATTCGCATTCGATTTAAAACTAAACGATTTGAATAGAGTACTTTCAATCCCGTAACACTTTTTTGTGATAACAATTTTACGTATTGCTTATATCTAAGTTGTGTCTAAGATTGCGCCTAAATTCTTTTGCGTGTGTACAACAAGGAACTGTTTCTCCTCGAACATTAATTTTCATTTGCGGCGTGTAGTGTAAAGAATTCTCGTTTGTTTTCTTTGCAAAACAGAAGCATCGTAGATTTATTTCGATTAATTTTCAATTTATGCTAATTTGAATAATTTAAAACTGAACTAAGATTTTCATTTACTAAAAGTAAGGTATATGGAGGTGGAGGATTAGATGAGTCAAAGGAATGTGAAATTTAAGTATCGTCTGGGTAGGGCTATAAGTGAGAATACTTTACAGTTTTAAATATATCAAAGGTATAAATCAAAAACCAAAGTGGCCCAAGTGTTGATCCTTAGAGATCAATATATATATATATATATATATATATATATATATATATATATATATATATATATATATATATATATATATATATATATATATATATATATATATATATATATATATATATATATATATATATATATATATATATATATATATATATATATATATATATATATAAATTTTTTTTAATTATCTGTCAAAACAGATTAAGATCGATATGAAACTTAGTACACTTTATTGAACATAAGCAATATTGAGTAGTTATTTTAATAATTGAAATATACTGGATCTCTTAGTTTTCGAGTCTATCTACCCCTTAATCTGTTTTATATTACGCCACTGAAAATTTTTAATTTTTCGTGACTAATCAATTTGGAAACTTTTTTGCCAATTAAAGGTTTTCAATATTTTGCTCCAAAGTTATTTTGTATAATTCGTTCAAAAAACATGGCACATGAATGGGGTCCATTGGCAAAGTTGCCTCGATAAAATAGATAAAATTTGTTTAACTAATCGTGTCATTCTTCTATAGCTCCTTTATAGAAAATAGGTAGGGAATAAATCAAAAATAGGGTTAATTGGCGTTCAGCAAAGTACAGTCCAAAATTATTGCGAGATATACGGGGTGATGCAAGAAAATGTGGCAAGTGTACTTACCTTTTTTAAATGAAATATCCTGTATATTTTCTCATTTTCTCCATTCAACTATGAAGTTTTGTGGACTTTGATTGCACTGTTGCCAAGTTATTAATTACTTTCTTGAAATTTGTTTCCATACAGTCCAATATTAAAAAAAAAATATTCTATATTCAAACCTCAACATAATATAACACATTTTAGGAAACGTACTAGATGAAGCTTTGAGGATAGTACTAGTAAAATGTTAACTTTCTGCAATACACAGGGTATTGGATTTTTCGTGCCAAATTTGGAAATTTTCAATTTG
Source organism: Rhamnusium bicolor (assembly GCA_029963845.1). Taxonomy (NCBI): domain Eukaryota; kingdom Metazoa; phylum Arthropoda; class Insecta; order Coleoptera; family Cerambycidae; genus Rhamnusium; species Rhamnusium bicolor. The sequence goes on from JANEYF010000831.1 coordinate 1,026,203, forward strand.
ACTTTTCTTGTTTTTTTCTTAATAAATCCCTCTGTATATTTTTCCGTTATGTGCAAAATTATATTTTCTCTCACTTTTATAAGTATGACCCTATAGCCGTGAGCATTTTTGAGATATTCACTATTATTTGTGGGTATACTTATATAGCTGTCTAGCTAATACTTATGCAACTATCTCTAGTATGCTTTGAAATAACAAACTTTTTTTTTTGAAAATTATATGCATTTTCTATGAAATGAAGTAATACTTGAGAAAAAACAACAATGAATAGAAATTCTGTTAAAATGTTTTCTTAACCGCCTCTCAAGTCATCGAAGTAACTCCCAGAAAATTCTAGGATTTTATGTTGAGTAAAGAGAGACGAGGCCCTACAGTTTATCGTGGAGTCCGAACCATATCTAGGGCATCCGAAACAAATTACAAATAAAATATCGTAACTTACTCCGGGATGGATTCGAACCATCGTTCTTCGGTACCGAGTAAACAGCTATAAGCGCTTTTACCCACTCGGCTACAATAAATGAAATATAATTTAAAAAAAGATGTTCAAACTGTCTACCGTTTTCAATCTAATCATTGCCGAAACGACATGTAAACATTTTTAAGTATTTCAGGACTTATACTCATAAAAGCATTGGTAATCCTATTTTTCATAACTCTTCTTGTATAGGTAACAGTACGTTATACGATGTACAATATGATTCCATAAAGAGGATCAATGCTGATCAAATCTGAAGTCCGCGCTGGCCAATCAACTGGTCCACCTCTTCCCACCCATTTATGGGGAGAATTTCGACCTAGCCTTTTTCATTCATTTCCATGGTGTTGTTAAGCCCCGTCTAATTGTCGCCATATTTCTTGTTCAGCAGACTGCGGTAAATTTCTTAAAAGCGGAGAAATACCATTTTGTAAGAAACATATTTCACCTGTCAAATGTCCTTAAAAAAGTGTGGTCCAATGAACTGTGCCTTCCCGAACATTAAGGACCCACTTATGTTGTAAATCCTGTGTCATTAAAATTAGTGGATTTTGGGTGTCATAATAATGAAAGTTACGCCGATTAACAAAACCGTTTCTGTTAAATGTTGCCTCACCCGTGAAAAACATAAACTTGAAGAAATTTTCTTTATCAACAGAAATTAAACCTTTTTTCAAAATCAGCCACTTCCGTGCTTGATGCTGTTGAATGTGATAAGGGTGAAATCTGTTATTTTTTAGAGCTTTCAAAATTAGACTTTTTTATACCTAAATCTCGACCGATTTCTCGTACACTAGACTGTGGATTTTCTGTAATGGACAGCGCAATTATTGCTAATTCGTTACAGTCGTTCAGAATAGTGTTTGTTGTTGTATTTTTTTCATAAGCAATATTACCATAGGGCTGAATCTGTCTTTCAATATTCTGGAAGATTTTCCGTGGGATGTTTTAACATCGGGAAACTTCTAAGCATACAACCATAATGCTAAAAGACAAATTTCATCACTTTCCCCTATTGCGTACAATATGGTGTACGCAATAGGGGAAAGTGATGAAATTTATCTAATTCAGCTGTGCTAGTTTATTTTAATAATTTTACATACAAACTAATAACGTAAAATGACAGCTACTTCAATAAAAATAGTTTTTCGCTATTTCAAAGCATACTAGAGCTTTTTAGAGATTTAAAAATCAAAAAAGATAAACGGGGACTTCTTTTAAAAAAATGCTCGACACATTTTCTTGATTCACTCTGTATATTTCGCAATAATTTTGGATTGTGCTTTGTAGAATGCCGTTTAACTCTGTCTTTGAATTATATTCCTATCTATTTAAATAAAGTAGCTATAGAAGAATGACATACTGTACAGTTTTATAGAATCTATAGGGCATAGCGGTGCAACCGCAATGATTAAAGTACAATCATCTTTTATTATGTACTAAATTTTATGTACATTATTTTAGTGAATTGCAGTTGTTGTAATTTGTCTGCATAAAAAAATTAATTCCAATTTATTTCCTTAGATCCACTTGACCATCACTTGACTTGTGAATCATTTTCATTTCCTCATTTGTTAAAGGTTATATAATAAAATGAGCATGCGAACTTTACCAGATGACAGCATTTTTATTTTAATTTAAACTCTGCATAATAACTCTAGGATATTCATAATAAGACCTTCACAAAATACAGCCAGTCTGCAACAAAGGTTACAAGATTAAGATTAGAAGGATGTAAACGTCTGGCGTTCAGCCAATGACAAAATTAATTTTACAACCTAATTTTTAATAATTTTACGATTAGGAATTCCTGGTAACATTTAAGTAAGAAGGTAATAAATATATCAACGAGTTAATAGTGTGCAATATCTGGAAAGCTATTGAAAATCGACATAAAAATTATAGTATGTGCATTGTAGAGAATCTATAAAATAGTTGTTCTTTTTTTTCGTAGAAATTAATATTACATTTTGTAACCTTGACATAAATATATGCAGGAATATTTCAATGTCATGCATCACATCATTCTGTTTGTTTTAGACCTTATGGCGCATATTTTAGACATCCATCTTTAACAAAGTAACCTTATAGATTTACAAAGTCAATTCATTATGCAAATATATGTATAATTTCCGTCACTCCTGTTTCTTTGATAGTATCACATATTTTCATTTTAAAGTAGCAATTGGCAGGTTGTTAGTCAGTATGTCAGTATGATGTTGTATGATATGAGCGACTTGCATTTTAAATTAAATTCGACAGATAATACAATCCCTGTATCCCTGTAGATATCTCAAGGTACAGGGTTATCCAACGAAAAGGCACACCTCTATATTTTGTTAGAAAAAAATGTTAAAAAAAAAGTTGTAGTAAATTAAATGATCTCGTTTAGAATCCCTGCAAAGGATATACAGGTGGTCCCATAAAAGCGGAACAAACCACAGTTACAGTTTCTTAAATTTGAAATCTCTGTTTTTTTTTGTGATTTCAAATATATGTTGTATCATATCTCTTACTGTTTTTTATTTATTACAAATTTTATACTACCAGCATCTGCATGGTATCAGGTTCACCATGGATGAAAACAATTAATTTGACGCGTATGCCTCACAAAATAATTTAATAATATTACATGTTCACTAATTATAAAAAATAACAAGAATTCTTCAACGGGTCACATTTTATTTCGTATAGTATATGTGTAGTAGTTATAATAATAATTATTATGAAGTTTGCTTTTAAATTTATTAAATTATTCTATAAGTCATGGATGTCAAATTAAGTGTTTTTCATCCATGTCTAACCTGATAACCTGGCAGATGCTGGTAGTATAAAATTTGCAATAAATGAAAAACAGTAAAAGATAAGATAAAATATATCTATATATCTGAAATCACAAAAGAACATAGAATTGAAAAATGTAAACAAATATATAGGGTGTTCCATTTAAAAAAATGTAAATTTGATTTGTCCTGCTTTTATGGGACCACCTGTATATTCCTTGCAGGGATTCTAAAAGAGTTCATTTGATTTAATACAACTCTTATTTAAAACAACTCGAAAAATAAACAAAATATAGGGGTGGGCCTTTTCGTTTGGTAACCCTGTACCTTGTGTGGGAGAGGACTACACATTCAGAAACAACGGACACACATCCAATGTTCGAGCATGCTAGGATTAATTTCTGTTAATGAAAAAATCCTAGCTTGACCGGGGATCGAACCCGGGATTCCAGCCAAATTGCCAATCTAACAATCATTATTTCCTATTTGGTACATTTCTATCTTAGGGCCTAGTATTTCATTTATTTCTTTCAATACAATAAATATAAATAAATAAAACTAACGAACAAACATGGAAGATAACTGATTACAATATTTTAATATTACAAAATATTTTTCACCGGGACGACAATTTCCACCAGGCGTCCCGGAGGCCAGTGTTGTAGCCCTCTACATATATTTCCAGACCTTTGTAGTTGATGGGTAGACGGTGGCACGTTCCTACGAACACAATTCAGTGCGTTTAGGTGACAGATATTGGCAATTTATAATATTTAAAATAAACACAGACTTTACACATAATGGCATCGCAGCCATGCAGCAAAACCAAGAAAAAACCTGCTTGAAAAAGTTTAGGTGTATGGATGGGTAGTGAAGGGAAAGGCGAACCTGATTCCTACAGGGGGTAGGAGAAAGAGGGGTTAAGTTGGAGCATGCAAAGGTTAGAGAGGGGTGTGGATTGTGGATAGAAGCATATGTCTGTCGTTATACGTGGCGTATTAGTACAGCGGTAGATTTTCTTGTAATAGTCTGTGTGTATATATGTAGTTGTGGTGTCCTCGTTTATCTGTTTTATGTCTTGTTAGGTCGATGCGTGAATATTTGACTTGAGAAATTTTCGAGCCGTATCGATAATATTCATGCATCGGTTGTATGTTAGCGTGTTCGTGTAGGTCGTCAATTCGTGTATATCTGTTAACGTTAGTTATGAGTCTACTAATTTATTCTGCGTCACCTGAAGGCGATGGTATTGAGTGTCTGAGCCTGCGGCTCCAGACAACGCAGCCGTACATCGTTATCGGTCTCAGTACTGTATTATATAAGAGTAGTTTGTTGTCAGTGATCAGCTGGGAACGTCGGTTAAGGAGGGTAAAGTTTCTGTAAGTTCATGTACATATGTCTTGTTGATTGTTTTAGTAATGTGTGGTTTAAAAGCAAGCCGCTAGTCTAATTTTAGTCCGAGGTATTTAACGATTTTGTTTTCCGTGATAGTCTAGTCTTATTGTTGATTTTAAGACGAGTGGAAGTCTTTATGTTATTGAATTTTTTTTGTAAATGTAATAGTCTCTGTCTTTGTCTCGTTTATTGTTATCTTCCATTTGTAGTGTATTTCGTAAGTATGTCGAGGTGGTAACGTAGTTTTGTCGTCGCAATCTGGGCGTAAAAAGATTGTGCATAAATAGTCGTATCGTCAGCGTACATGAGAGTCTGCGTCAGGGTGTGGGTAGGAAGGTTAAAGAAGTATTGATTGGATAGCGTGGGTGAGAGTATCGTACCTTGCGGTACGCCCGCCCTTATGTCTTAATTTGGGTTGGTCACACTTTTATGAAACACCATGTATATTCAATGAGGTCATCGTAAAAAAATTCATAAGATTCCTCACAATCTTGAAACGTCTTTCTAATTCCAAAAATGACGGAGGAAAGGGGGGTGGGAATTCTCGTGGGTTTATCCTGTACAATATTTCCTATATATTCCTTTATATGTGACAATGACATTGCAAGAACCATTAATACAATAAAAACAATATTAAATGTCTGTTGCAACTATAGAATAAAAATTTTTTTATAATGTTTCAATAGTTATCGATAGTTAACGAAGTTACTTTGCAATTGCAAATGTACTAACGCAGGACTCATTTTTTTTGTTGTTGACGTTCCATCCTCAGTTTTTGCTACAGTGAGAAAATGTTTCTTGCCAAATAGGAGAACAAATAAAATGACGTTGCAGTTGCAGACGTCAATGTTTTGAAATAATAGTACCATGTAAAACAAGAGGGATCGTGATTTCTTCTTCGGAGTAACTGATTGTGCCGCTAAAGAAGTGATATAAAACTAGTACACAAATTAATGAGTAGAAGAATTTAAGAAATTTAGGTTCTATATTATTACATTGGACATTATGTTCCCTGCCTGGACAACTCGTCTAGTCTAGTCTATATCTGCTTTACGTGTGACCTTTCATTAATAAAACAAATGTGCTAAATTTGTTTTTTTTTCCATTTACGATATTTGGAGATATGCTATTTAAAAAAGTAAAATTTAAAAGATGATGCCTTTTTCAGAATTACAAATATCTACAAACTTCATCAATTTTATACATCTGTGTAATGACAGCGTTTTATTTTTTGAAGAAAAACATCAAATTAATAAGAAGGTAAATTTTTTTCAGTTTTTAAATTTTTTTTATTTTGTAAATAACCATAGCAGAAAAAATTAAATTTGATATTTTAGAACGATTTTTGTAAGGATTTTACTGAATTTAATATCAATTTTCATGAACATGTAAAACTATTTTTTTCTCGATTTTTCGTTATATTACTTTATGAATAATATTTGTTCTTTCCCTGTTTTATTTTTGTTTTTAGATTTTGACGAAATACAAAAATACATTATGAAATGGATATTTAGTTTACAACTTAATAAAATATTTTCCGGGTTTTTGTCATATGATTTAATAAACATATGAAAAGTAAAAAATAAATTTGAGATTATTATAGTCTTTTATGTAAAAGCTTTATGAAAATATGTTAAAAATAGAATTGTAAATATTTGTAGTCTTATAATGGGAGAATGAAAATTCAGTTTTCTAAAAACAAATACCAATCTGAACGCCAATTTCTAAATAAAAATATTAAAGCAGTTGTCAGGTTATTAAATTTGTCATCAGTTCTATTTTTTAATATGTTACCTGTTTTAAGTCAAGCAAATTGTTCATTAGAGCGATAATTAGGGTTAAATTGACGCCGTATCTAGTTTCTTCTTTTAGTTTTTTTCTAAAATTTCGTTATAGTTTGTAAAGTATGTACCAAATACTAAATAAAAAATTGAAATTTTAAAACCAAAGTACGTCATTTTGTAAAACATGATATATCTGTTTATCTAGGACTTATTCCAGTATATTACTCGAAATGGATTTTTTTAGTAGTTATCCTCATATATAAAGTAGCAAAGGAGAGAAGCTTTATACAGTGTGTTGCATCATAAAAGGACATGGGTTATTGGCAGATAGAAGACCTCTAGAGTAATCAGAATAGAAACCCCTTTGGAATCGTACGTTTATAAAGCTTTATGAACACAAGTTGCAATTTCTGAGGAACCTCTTTTACTATCACCTTCATGCCAACTATAACAAAAGCAATCTTGTTGAAAATATTGTATGTAAAACGTGAAGTTGAAAATTGCTAAACGTTTTTTTATAGAAGACTGCACTTTCATTTGGAATTGGTAAATAGATTATTTGTTGCAAATCAAACGACGCACATAAAAATGTATTTTCATTAGTAGCTTTAATTTTACAGTTATCTTTAATTTTTCTACCAGCAGTTTTTTCTGCAATGTGTTTATTAAATTTTTCTTCTAATTTTTGTTTTTCATTTGCATCTCCATTTTTATACGCCATACATGACGAACATTGGTCTTTCTTAGGTGAGTGAAATGATAATTTCTTTGTTCTGAACACTCTTTGGTAAGTAGAAAAACTAGGCTTATGATGATCTTCCGGCAGTGACTGTAAATAAAGGAAATACATTTTGAAAAGTGAGAGGTCAGGGTGTAGATATTCTAACTACTCCTATAATACTGGGATTCCATTTTCGGAAACCTATCTATATGTTGCTCTATTTCACTACGAATCATATTGTCTCTAAATAATAATCTCACTACCACTCATTTTGTCCAGTTCAACAACCCCGATTTCATTTACCTTTTCTATTGCAGTCCTTACAACACGTTCTGAAATGTCAAGCGTATTTAGAAATAAAGAGAACACGGTTTATTTTCACTGAAAAGAAATAACGAATAGTTTTTTGTCTACGCGACATTTCTTTTTTCGATGTCTTTTGCTTGGTGTTTATTAGTAATTTCTGTGTTGACGGTTTACGTCTTCAAGTGCATAATATCCATCAAAGATCTAAATTCTTCGTGAATCCATAATTGTAGAACAATGACGGCATCGTTTTTTGCAAGTTTCACCATTACATCTCGCTTTCATGCTCTTACAAGCAACAACTTTCTTCCCCTTCATTGTTAGATATTCGTTACCAGCATTTCTCAAGGCCTTAGCTAATTTTTGTTTATTGCAGCGGTTCTTTTTTCTTCGATCTCTGTCTTTTTCAGTTCCTTCCACTGTATGATATTCAGGTTGGAGACTGGTGTTCGCAGTAGCAATTTTTCAAATTTTGGTTTCCCTTTCTACTATGTATCCATGATTGTCACAGTTAGGATTATTTATAAAATGGTTGTGACATAACAGGATCGAATAACGGTGGCATGAAATAAATATCTCCATATTACATCATATTCACACTTTGCAATGTAAGGAGAATCGGCATCTGAATTATAGCATTTCTCATTACTAATATCTCTAATTTGTTCTCCTTGTGTTGTTTGATTTCCCTGTTTATCCTTTATTTGATTTAATTGTACCTACGTCAGCTTCTGAGTCATACTTTTTTTGTTGCTGTAACATCTTTGTTTTGACTAGATACAATGGTATGTCATCTGATGAACAGGAGTTTTCATCACTTATTGCATTTTATTCAGTAGGTATTACTTTTCCACTGTGCCACAAATTTTCGTCCAGCTTTTTCACCTGTGTTCCAATTTTAAGACCACCGCGAAACATAAGTTCTTTTGATGACACGACATTTTTTGTGCCGTTTTTCCACAATGCAATCACATCCAATGCAAAATTTATTTTTAAATTCACCCTAAACTATCGCAGTGTTCCCAGCAACACGTAAAGTACAACTGTTGGCTATAAACCATTTTCAGTTGTTATCGACTTCATCTCAATGACAAGTCTTAACTTGTATAATCTATATATATACGTTACTAATATAATAATGGAATTTGCTGAAACAAAATTTTACAAACTGTCGTAACTTCAGATACGTCTCCTTGTTAGATTATAAAATTATAAATTAAGAGATACGTCACATACTGAAGTTGCTATTACTAGGAAACGGTACCAGATTGAGATAAGCTTAGAGGTTCCTTGTTAGACATAGTTCTAAATCTTGTTTGTGTTGTTTTGAAAAATTTAGTGTCAGCAATAAAGCTTACACATTTAGCATTTTCACTTAAAGTAAACATTTTTTCTTAAAGTAACTCAAGTAACCGAGTTGTAAATAAACTAATGTTGTCTTTTATTTCCATGGCCTACTTTGTGAATCATTATCTTTTTCGTAGCATTTCGATAAAACGTATTATTCACTTTAAAAGCTTATAAAACCATCACTCTGTATAATTTCCATGACAAATATGGAATTTTCGGAAAGAGAAAACAATGGGCTTTCCAACTGTGAAAAAATATACAGGGTGTTCCATTTGAAATAACAAAGTTGCCGTATCCCCGAAAATACGCTATCATTTTCGATTAAACCGGACGTGAGCAAAAAACGATGGATATTCAGCAAAAACTTATCGAAATTAGAAGAAGACTGGCGAAAACGGTATTTCATTATAACAACTAGTTCAAAAGTTATATAGATTTAAAAAGGGTCAAAATATAATGGAGAACCCGGTATGAAGATGTAATGTACCTCCATTTTCGCTTGCAGTCTACAGTCCACAAAAACACTCATAAAATTATACTCCAAATCCATTTAAAAAGACCTTCGAACATGCTCGAATAAAAACACATTTAATGCCTAATTTCAAATACGTAAAATACCACAAACAACCGAATTTCTTGAGCGGTTGCTCTGGTTGATGCCAATCGTTACCATTTTCAGGAAACAACCAATTTTTTAAATTATTTAGCATTTTAATTGATTGGTTTTCATTATAGGACCTACCTATCCATATATTAATGAAAAATATTAGTTATCTGCCCGCCTTGGCGACGGACATGTAGGTGTTCACAATATAATGTTATGTATACGTAACTCGTCTCTGGAATGTATCACAACCTCCCGATCTCTACTTATTATAGACCAGAGCCTCTAAATTGCATATGAATGAATCAGATGGTATATACTGACACTGAAGTTTTTACCATAAACACCAAAACATTGTGTTCTCTACTCTATTCGCCTTTCGTCAACCAAGTTGGCATCATCTAGAGAAGATTAAAAGGCAGTTTTAGTTACTTTTGGTTGACAAAACGCCCATCAACGCATGTCCTACTTTGATATTTATGGAAATTGCTTGAATGTTGGAAACAAACCGATCGTACAATTTTCTTCTCAAATAAAATTTTGAGATCTGGCTCATTTTGGTACCTACAGGGAAAGATAACACCTTAATTATTTTACAACAACATTGTTTATTGAGAATTGTAGTTGTTTTCATCAAAGTTTGTAATTTATTGTCACATAATACATATGAGAGGACTATAAATATTTGCAATAATTTAGTGTAGTTATAAACAACAAATATTGTTTTCTGTTCTCTTAGGATGGTAAAAGTAGCCATTTACGTTAAAGTAAGAAATCAACTAGAATGTTTAGAAAATTAATACGCGGTTTTGGTTGAACTCAAACAAACATTATACAAAATACCTACATGTTAGAAGGATTTTAATGAAAATATTAACGGAAGATTCCGCTACAAATTTTATGGCATTATGAAAAATAGATAGCAAAATCAGCTCCAAATTGTAGTATGTAATAGTTTTAATTTAAAGATGTACAGTCAGCGTCATATTGTCATTACCAATTTTCAAACAAAATCGTATGCGATGGGATCGCAAGTCTCCGCCCACTGACAGGAATGTATAACCAATGTAGAATTTTTTTCGATTATATGTATGTATGTAAATATATATAAAATGAAATAAGTAATAGGCTCTAATTAGTATTGTAAAATAATAGGAAATAAATTGTATTATATTTTAATTGGAATTGGTTCAGAATAAGCGTTAAACGAAATTGAACTTTAAGGTGGTAATGACAATATGCATTCGACTGTACGTACGCAAGCAATAAGTTACCATCAGATTTGTTTACTATCAAGTCGTTGCTTTTGCGTTATGCAATTACGTATGTATTATTTCATTTCGTTCCAAAATGTTGTCCAGTCCTGAAAACCTATCACCCAAGCCTGTGATTGTGTTACATTTATAATATGAGTGGTATGAGTGGTGATTTTTATAAACATAACTAACCATGGACGATTTTGTTATCTCAATCTCAAATAGTTGTGCATTGCTTAAACTAATTGAGTCATTTCGATAAGTTTTAATATTGCATAAAATTACAGGGAATCTTTATTTATAACTTTTATAACAGCAAAAATTGAGGAGGAAGTTTTTGTTTCATTAACTGTGGTGGATATATAACAATTGATTTCGTTAAATAATATAACTACGTTGAGATGGGGATAGAAATGGCACATTATATCACCTGTGATTTTAATTCACAAGAACCTCATAGATTATTGGTGAAACGAAAAGGGGATCAAATCGCAATACGCCACACCAATATTCTCATCGTAAAATATTTGGAGGTGGTATTAATTAATTTTATATGTCCGATGACTTTTTCGTAGTCAAAGAACCCCCAGAGTTTGCCAGTTATGACATGCTAAATAACTACTATTGTACGTAATGAATATAACCTAAATTTTCACTGATTTATGTAGAAAATGTTGCTACAAAAGTTCACAATATATCTTACAACATTGTAGTCTAATAGTCAACAAAAACCTGAACATACCCCAAACATAAAATAATAAGTAGCATCTTCTACAATACTTCATGACTATAACCACACTTTGAGGTACAAATTTGAACATCGAGGCATTCTTTGTTTTACAAATTTTTGCAAGTTTATGTTGCAAATAACCTAATAATTTGTAGTTTAATTCTACTACAATGTCTTCTTGAAATTTAGTACAATTTGTTGTTGTCCCCATTTGTATCGTAATTTATAGTAAAATTTCATACAATTATAGTATTTATGACAACACTTTTTTTTTTCGTGTATAAATGTTCAACAACAGTCTATAGTGAACATTATGTGATAAAAAAGAAAATTTTAACTTTTAATATGAGATAAGTGACGGCAGTACATACTAATAAAAACGGTAAAAAAGAATATAGATAATTTTAGTTATTTAATCGGTATTTGCTTTAGAAATAACAAATATTGTAAAATCTCATGATTCAACAAGTATATGAAACAAATATAAACAAACCTTGATACACATAAAATGGACAAATTGCCACTTTATAAAAGAGTGAGAATTTGTATAGATAATTTTCTAACATGCGAATCTTAGAGGTCTATTCTAAAAAGCAAGTTAGAGCACGTTTTCAAAAAAAAAAACTTAGAAACGTCGAATTCTTTTTAAATTCATTTGCGAATTATTTGGACAGAAATTTTAAAAATGACATCACAGTTTTGAATGAAGAGCTGATTTTCCATTTTAAACGAAACTGTATATACTTTTATACATATGTTTTCGATAGAGTTTTCAATTCCCATAAAATGCTTGTCTGAGTACTCTTGCTAATAAATAATGATATTATCGATTATTACCATATTGTCGTAAAATTATAATATTGTAAGTTACATAAAGGACATTCTGCTTTAATTTAACCTTCACATTAATCGAATTTGAAATATTATTTCATCATTTAATAAACATTGCATTATTGGTACTCTCTGATAACCCATTAAATTCTTTTTGAGATAAAACTTCAGATCCGTTATGTTAACATAATTATCGTTTACATTATTAGGTATCAGTTAACTGTTCGTAGCTTCCAATTTAGAAGTGGGTAGCAAACAGCAACTTCTCTTCGGAGATTATATTCGGTATATTCAAATAAAGTTCATTATATGAATGAGTGTATATGACTTTGACAGTAATGTTCGTTATATATTATCAGAAAGTTTAGTTGGTTTTAATTTAGGACCTCCAAATAGAATAGCAATATTTTGATTTGTTCAGAATTTATAAAAATAAATATTTTAACGTGACGATAATTCTGATCTGTTCTTGACTATTTCTGGTGTACCGCAAGGATCAAACATGGGCTGCTATTATTTTTGTTATTTAATAATGACCTAACTTCCGCTACACAAATCTATCTTCACAAGTTTGTATTGATATACAAATAATAAAGAGGCCTCTACATCATAATCACCATGTTCGACAGTATTTCTCGACCGCATATATGCAAAATTTACAAAACATATCAAAGTGCAAAATTTTATATGCAAACCGTAAATTTTTGTTATCATTCAGTAACAAAAGTTGATTCAAAGAAAGATTTAAATGTTACATTTGAAAATTAGTTTACATATAAAATACCTAAAAATAATACTGTCGAATTTGCTTTAATATTAGGATTTAAGTAGTATTTTCTATTTCACAAATCGTAATATCTTTGTACTATACGCTGATTAGATCAAAACACGAACATGCATTTGTCTAGTATCCATTGTACACTAATCATTCCTTATTTTTAGAAGTTAGGTGGAGAATTTTTTTCATTTCTGATTATGGAAATATGTAGATGGATATTTCTGTATTACCAAGCAATTCTGATGATCCGCCATTAAAGTAAGAAGAACGTGAAACAACTTTGAAGTTAGTTGAAATATACTCTCGAATAACTTTGTACTTTAGGGTAATTTCCATACAAGTAATGATGGAGGTTAAAGTTTATTTTATAGCTTCACTTTTATAGATGCGGTACTCAATATTTTTCAGTGTAGGTTTTTATGGTCCAATTAAACTAATGAATTACAATAGCTGTGAGAAATTTGTAACATAATTATGTTTCTATAAAAAATCAGAAAACCAAATTTTTGTCTAGGTGCATATCTTCAGTAACGTGGTTAATAACGTGACTAAGGGTTTTTGAACCTCTGAACATGAATTGCCTGGCTATAGAACTTATAGAAATACATATGTATAGAGACCGCATTGTAGGTAGACATTCCAGGTACGGACCTACGTATAAGTCTCGTACAATTAATAAAATGAGAATAAATATTGTGAAATGCAATGGTATACGATTATTTTAGAAATTAATTAATAACTTTCTCTCATCTTGTTTTAATGTATATTGTTAATTTCTTCTAAAATATAACACATTTACTCGCGTAAATCGTAAAAGGTCTGTTATAAATTTAAAACACCTATAATATGTTGCAGTTCAAATAAATAAACAAACAGATGTACGTATTAGACAGAACCTCCATCACCTACATATATCACAATTAAGCATTTATAGATCCATCTATTCATGAAAATTTGGAAATTTGGAAGTTCCTCAGCCAAGCGCCAGGCAACATCACAATTTTATTTAATTGATGCAATGAATGTTGTGTACGATCTACAACAATTTATTTTCCAGTTATCAGGAGCCACTGCGGACCATGTGAAACAAAAATTTCAAACAGCTTTGAATAATAATTCGAAATTTAATACGATGAGTCATATAGTGAACCTTTTTACAGACAAAGAAGTGGACTTTTTTGATCCTAATGTAAATGTTGCTTTTTTGAGAAACAGTATTTTAAATATGCTCGTTACGTCTGTAGACGCGGAACTGTCGTTTTCAGACTACAAATGGATTTTTAATGACAGGCACCGGAATCTAAATCCAGATCATTTAGACAAAGTATTAATAATGTACTTTTATTCTAGTGCCACATAATTATCTTTATAGTGCAATAGTATTTATTACTAAATGTTTAGCTTTCATCTAATTTTGGACATTACAAAAAACACCAGTCAAAAGTATAATTTAAGGTATTCTATTTTGTATTATATATCATTTTTGTACATGAAAATATTGATTTCTTCACACACGAGCTGATTTCTCCCCTGATATTCGCGAAATGACTACCTGCGATGCATATGCATTTCCTGGTTATAGAAGACTCTACTCTCAGAATAATTAGTGTCCAATACTCATTTAGATCCCACTTCGGTCAGTCAGCCACTTCAGTTAATCCATAACAATTAGGGCCGATATTCAGTAGAATTAAAACTGGACCTCCGTCAATTTGCAGAAAATATAAGCTATTACAATGAAAATTTATGTCGTGTGGCGCACGATATAGTAAACATTTTGCATATTTTTGATCTATTTGATTTTCTTTATTGTGAAAAAAAAAATACAGATGTAGATGGCAATTGTAAAACATTAAATATCTGGCAACATCGGCAAAAAAAGTCCTCTCAGTGTGTACTTATGTGTGTATCTTAATTATTTATCTACTATATCAAAATATTAACTAAACTAAATATGTTTTAACGCCATAAATCAAGTGAAAAACATAATTTATTTGGCAATTTAAATTGTAAATAAATAAACCTAAATTATTTTTCAAAAATGAGAAACGCATTTAATGAAAACATTTAACGAATTTTTAATTTTGTGCCTTAGGTTCTTAAGAATAGACTTGTCCGGTGGTTTCAACGTTGATAATGGAAAATTAAAAGTAATTAAAATTTTTAGAATGGAGTTTCGATAAGATATAAAAAGGAGTGGTGGTTTATAATGATTTATAAGTTGTAAATAATTGACTTAAAAGGATTTTAACATTTTGTCATATTTCTAAATAAATATTAAACCTTGGAATATTTTATTATTAATTTTTATTCGCATCAACCAGTGTAGTATGATTAGAAATAACAATGAGTAACGAGGAATAAACAGTAACAATTATTAAGGTAACAATTTTAATACACTCTAAATACTAAATTTTCCATTTCGGTTAATGTGGTTTGGGAAATATTAGCAAACAGTAAATCGACAACTAAATGGGTTCGTTAAAGAGTTATGGGGATTACAAAATGTAGAATTAATTTATATATTTTAAAATGTGAAATTTGTAAAATCTTCTACAGATAAAAAATTATAGGAAAGAGGACTATGTGTTAAAATAAAATGCTACCTTGCCTACGTTTCGTTTAATATACTCAATAAAAGTCAGAAATTACAGGAATCAGTTTATTTAGAAAAAATAAAAAAATTTGAAAGCTTTATCTCAAAAACTGTAGCTGCTATCGCGAACACAGACACACAGACAGAAAATTTTTTCTGTCTGAAATTTTGTGATCGTCATAATTCGTCGAGATTCGTTCAGAAATGCAATAAAAAATTTTTTTCACGAAATAACACTGAGGGGTGAGAAAGTAAATGTTATAATAATTGTTGGACAAATGTAACAAAGAAAAAGTAATAGAGAGTAAAGTAAATAAAGCAAGAACCATACTGATTCAAAAATTAAAGTCTGTCTCTCTAGAATTATAAGATATGAAAATTAAAACATGGTATGAAGTAATATGTAAAAAAAAAATATTTCTGTAACTTACAGAATTACATGAAGAAGTCTAAAAACGTTCCTGAGCTATTAGCACTTCTTTTAAAATGGTATTTTCAAGGCAGCAGCAACTCAGACAAATCTGATTCAGTACTGAAAATTACTCAAATTTTAATGTACGAAATATTATCTTAATAAGCAAGTTCAAAAAACTGAGAACAGATGATAAATTAAGATATTACCCTCTGCAAATAGCTCTCGGACTTAGTGTTTCATTTAACAAGAAGCAGAAATCAAATAGATCGTTTGCATTCTTTACGCGTGATCTAACTTTGTAAAAATGATGTTGATATGCTGCAAACAGTGCAGTTTGCAATGTTTCAACACCGAATTAATCTTTGTATTAATTGAAACTGTGGTGATGGCGAACATTTGCAGTAAGATGCCTAGTTGTATTTGACTGTAATAAATCCAGTATTCAAATCTGGAGATAAAGAATCTTTTACCAATTATTGACGAATATATCTGCTTTGAAATATAGTAAACATATTGAAAAAAAGCATAAAAAGAAGAGTTACTTTATAGAAAAATATAACATTATTTCTGAACAGTATGGATTTCGAGAAACTAGATGGGTTCACATAGGATGCAATGGGGCAGCTTGCTTTACAAATATATAAAGCACTGGATGAGAGTGAACTTGCCTTTTGCATAATTAGCAAAAGCGTTTGATACTGTTAGTCATGCAGGTCTATTAAGTATATTTGAACACATGCTTTATAGTTAATTGTGTAAGCGTTGTAAGAACTGAATGTTTTGGTGTTGCTCAAAGTACAGTTCTTGGTCTTATGCTGTTTATAATATGCGTTAAGGATTTATTTAACTTACGTAGCTGCAGAAATATCATTAGCTTTGCCGATGATACAGTCCTATTTTATAATGATGTATCCTAGAATAAACTAAAAGAGAAAGTTGAAACATATTTTGAACTTATAAATTTCTTTAATAAACAGATACACCATTAATTTAAAAAAAATCCTATTACCTTCCATTCTGTAGTTACCCTAGAAATTTGACAAGTTTTTAATAAAGTGTGAAGACAGTGAAATTGAATTAACATCTAAAACAAGCATAAAGTATTTGGGTATAATAATTAATGATACCCACCTCAAGT
Organism: Rhamnusium bicolor; assembly: GCA_029963845.1. Lineage (NCBI taxonomy): Eukaryota > Metazoa > Arthropoda > Insecta > Coleoptera > Cerambycidae > Rhamnusium > Rhamnusium bicolor. Next base: position 1,043,368 of record JANEYF010000831.1, read on the forward strand.
GGAACATGCGCATAAAATATTTAATAAAAAAATTCTCGACTTCTCCCTCTTTCCAAAACCTGTAAACGATTTTGTGACATCAAACAATTGAAAATAATATGCCATTCCTTAGTACACTCTGATTTATTATATGGTAGTCTTGCTTCTTGGGGTGGTGTAACAAATTATTTAAAATAAATTAAACATCATACAAAAATGGATAAGTAAAATAATGTTTAGTACGCCAAGAAGCGGATAAATTAACTGTTTTCTTAATTTGACCGTTTAGTTCTAAAATATAATAATTGATAGAGAGGTTGAGGCCTCTTCAGTCACCCAGAAATTCGTCCATTTCTAGAATGTCTTCAACACTCGAGGGTATCTATATTTAGAGGTCCTTTTAAGATTATCAAAATTTTGGAAAATGTTCGATATGAAGTAATTAAGTCTACAGATAAAGGCCTAGGTAGAATGTTCACATTTGCGCATGATCAGCTTATCATTGTACCAGAGGAGCAAGGTGAAGTCCCAGTTGAGTTGAATTCTCACAAAAAAGAATCAGAATGAGCCTGTGTCGGCGGAAAATTAATAGCAATAAGTAAATTATTATTTTAGTTTTATTATCATACTGAGTATATTTTAAATATGTCGATCCCGGTTTATCCGAATGAGGCACGATGTGTTGCCGCCAAAGTCGATCCCAGTGAATCCGGATGAGGCACGATGTGCTGCCGCCATTGTCCGATTAAAGTCGATACCGGTGGATCCGGATGAGACATGTTGCTGCCCTTTATGTTGATTCCGGTGGAAATCCCAGTAAATATTAAAGTCGTCTTGTCAGGATAAACGAGCGGTGTTGATATAAACGTCATTCTTGTTTCCGTTTCAGGTGTTCACCTTTAGGATGAGTGCCTGAGGACGTGCACGATGTCAGAATGGTCGTGTCGGCGCCACCGAAGATAATTTTCAACGCCTTCGATACCAGCAGAGCGGGCACTGTATGAGTACCTGCGGTAGAAAGAGGGCAAATTCGATTTTTGTCACCCTTTTACAGAAATGATGTCCAACAACACACTCATTTTTGTCAAAAAAATATTTGATATTGATTACGACCCTAAAATCTACGTATATACGAAAATCAGTTTGATTACACTTAATGCGATCAAGTCATACCTTTTAGTTCTCTACCAACTGGCCTTCCAAATCAATCTATTCACAAGAACATACAATTTATTGAATATTATTCAATTGCTGGAAGCTGGAACTTTTCAAGAATTGTTTGGAATCGCATTTCAATATTGAATATCAGATACATGAGAATACCAACATTAAAATTATATAATTGAAATATTATCAATACACTTAATATGTACATGAATAACCCCAATGTGTACAAGGATAATTCCCATATGGTACCTACTGTCGTTGCTGATTAACGGCCTCATTTACTCGAAAATGATTACAGCAAGTTTTTACATATTTTCTGATATACCCAGGCCAAATAAGGACCATAATTGAGGTCTAATATCAAAACGTACAATCCTCACTTTGAGATGAAATACGTTTCCTATGTAGAACTTTAAGCTAAATACAAATATGATTTCATACAGTTGCAGAACGTTCAATATGACATTGTATTTTGCATTTAAATATTAGATATAGTTTCAAAGTGTACAATCTCCAGTAACAAGTTAGTTTCAAAATGTATGATCTCCAAACAACCAAGAGGACGACATAATCATGATTCAAAACCGAATTTTGAATATTAGCAGTATTGCAGTATTATTAGTAGCTGTTTCGTGGTGACTTTTTGGAAAAGTAATAATACTGCATAGTAAAATTATTTAACAAGTAATATGTTTTGTAAATATTTTGATGTAGGACCCAGCGTTAGGGTGTATTGTCAAATATTTCCATGTCTGTCTATTATTCTGTTTTTTGTTGACATAATTTTGTGCGTTTTAATCTCCATTGATTCATTTCCAAATTAACAATCTCCAACCATTTGTGTCCAGTAGAGGTTAAACTTGTCATTTTTCTTTGAATTTCCGTATTGACAAACGTCCCCCGTTACTATATTAATTATTTGATTCATTCAGAATTACGTTTTTCTCAATATTCTGATTATTAAATATTTTTATCGGTTTTCATAACAAGAGGATACAAGGACATTGTACGTTTTGGTACTAGACATCTCAATTATATTCATTAATGTATTTTTTAAAAACTCTCCAAAAAAGTCTCCAATATTGTTTGAAATTTTTACTTGTGGTATTGTACTTTGCCAAAATATTTTCTAACCCTGTGAAATTCTTTCATTTAGAATCATTTACAACGTCTTCATCTAAAAATCTGTAACGTTACAAAAAATAACAAACATATTTTTAACCTTCAAAACAATAGAGAATTTAACGATGTTTGTTATGGATGAGGATAAAAATATGTACGTATGACGTCCATTTCTTTTTAATTTGTCATCGCCTAATAAAGTTATAAATGACGATAATGCGGTAAATAGTTTACCGACCTTGGCCTTGAATTTCATGGGCTTGTCGCGTGTTCGTTGTAATCTATGTGTTTGTGCTTTATTTATTATTACTATATACATACATATATACGTAGTCTAAGCGATGATCATAATATAAACCTGCTTTTAAATAAGATGTCGCCCCAGGGCCTAAATGGAAATTTTAATAAGGTCACTTTTACTTTTAAACTTCTGATGTTTAATTTACTATTTGTAACTTTTACCCAAGAACAGTGAATCATATGATTATTGCCTCTAAAAATAATTATGTCGGGAACTAATATTGTAATTGACAACTTACTGAAATACGTTGATAAGTAAAATTTTTTTGGAGCAGATACCTTCTCACTATGACTTTATAGACCTGTGGAGAATTTCACTGAGGAAAAAATACATGTGGCAATAAATTCTGTTACGGTGCCATTCATGGCAGGAAAGTTATTTGATAAAGTGTTTAGCAAATGATTTTCAATGAAAAACTGTGTAAGTTTTATCGATTCGTTCTTATGGAAAATAATTTTATTTTTGATGATTACACACAATCGAAATCGTTTAAAAAATCTAAAATACATGGCACTGGGTATTGGAATTTATAAATAAACTACATTTTTTAGTGCTCTCAAATCAACATGAGTTTTTTCGACAAAAAACACTTTCCTTGTCCGTTTAGTTCTAGAATAATAAAAGACTCATAAGTACTTGATAGTCCTTGAACATTAATTTGTTCACAACCAATTTTAAATCGAGATATATTTTATCAGAGTGAGTTTGTACCCTTCAGGAGAGAATAGAAATTGCCAGCATTTATTTTAAAAACGATAATTGTGCTAGAGCTACGGAGCGCATATTCAATAGAAATCACCCAGATAGAAGGGTTGGTTCTCAATATGTTTTACAATTATTGACAAAATTTATGGAAACAGGTTCTGTAGGAAACAAAAAGCATGAACCTCAGCGACCGATTAGGAATGAAGCAGTCGAAGTGGTAGTTCTGGGTCATTTGCAGATGGATAATACTCAATCGATCATGAAGATAGCTGAGGCTTCCGGTGTATCACGAAGCAGTGTTCATCGAATTGTAAAGGCCCACAAATTTCATCCATATAAATTTAAATTGGTACACGAATTAAACGAAGATGATCCCGATCATCGGCTTGAATTCTGTGAGATTTTTAGTGAACAATTAAACGGTAATGCCAATCTGCTGTACAATACGTGTTTTTCTAATGAAGCGACATTTCAGTTAAATGGGGAGGTAAACAGGCACAATTGTAGGTATTGGAGTGAAACCAATCCACATTTGTTCATGGAAACTCATACCCAAAGGCCTCAAAAGTTAAATGTTTAGGCTGGCATCTTAGGGGATCACATTGTCGGGCCGATTTTTATTCCTGACAATTTAAATGGCGAAAGGTACCTCGATCTGTTAGAAAATAACATTGACCCAATGATTACCCAAATTCTCGAAGAAGACGATAATCTTTTAGAGGGCGAACTGTTTTTTTCAACAGGATGGGGCACCCCCAGATTTTGCTATAACAGTCCGTCAATTTTTGGATAATCGGTTTCCTGAGCGATGGATTGGAAGAAGATGTCCTGTGGAGTGGCCCGCTAGGTCACCCGATTTAACTCCCTTGGATTTCTTTCTGTGGGGACATTTGAAATCGAAAATATTTGCAACAAAACCCGCATCTCTGGAAGAGTTACGTGAAAGAATTGTTCAAGAATGCCGTCTATTGACTCCAGATGTGTTCAGAAATGTTCGTACAGAATTTCAAGACAGATTGTACTACTGTATGGAAGTCGGTGGGGGTCATTTTGAACAATACATACGATAATTTAAACTGCTTCTTTTATTTTATTTCTCGAACCTAAAATAATGAAACAATTATTTCTCAGGAACGAAGCGATAAAAGTTTAAAAAAATACACAGTTATGTAGAGAATTGAAAGACCTTTCAAAAGATGTATCACTCGACCCCCTTTGCCATTTGAATTTTTTGAGGGGGTGGCCGTGTAGGGTAGAGGGATGATGATAGGTATACAAGTATTACATTAAAATATGTCCCCCTTGCAAACAAGGTCGACGTGTTTCGCAAATTTTTCAAAACATTTTTATCTCCAAAGTTATTCAGGGTGCCTACTTTTGGTTGGGACACCCTGTATATACTTAATCAGTATATATTGTTAATATATAATTAAATACCTACGAGTACAAATACATAATTAATGAACGCGTATTCGACTGACGGCCTAACTATTTCTTTCATTCCCATCCCAGACCCTACCGCCCCAAATCTATCAACAATGTGCTATATCAAGTTACTAGTATTGACATTATTAATTTATTACTATTGGATGTTTCATACCATAAATAGGTGCGAGTAATATCACAATTACTAATATAACTACTAGTCTCTCAACATAATCCACTGCTTGATTTTAACTACAACGGTCTTGTATTAAAACCTTCTCTCAGGTCTTCAACCTCATAGCGATCATTATATTGTACTCGATTAATGCCAAACAGTCCTTTGAATTTTGGAAAAAGCTTCCTGCTGCTGGATCTTCTGTCGTCAAAACCATTATCTTCTTGATACTGTTTAGCTTGAGTCTAATCAAATCTCTCTTTCTGAGCCATCTGCTCTATTATTGTTATTCGCTTGTAGATATCAAATTGCAACTAACGGAGATCAATACAATCCAAACTATCCTTTGTCGCTCCAAATGTTCGAATCTGCAATCGTTCGATCTTCGTATCTGGCAAATACTTTCAATGGAGACACATTTGTAGTCTTATTGTTGATACAGTTTAATAAACTTTGTATTTACTTCACATAAGTGTCCCATAGCTTCTCCGATTTTCCACCAGCTGTGGTTGCTGTTAGTAATGCAAATTCAGGTAAGTAACATTGGCTAGTTTTTGGAACGACTCTAAAAATATTGATATAATTAATAGCAGAATTAACAGCACCTCTTTAACTAAATTAGAAATTTACAGTATAATCAGGTCATGACTGCTCTCAATGAGTGGGCCCACGAGACACTGAGGAAGCATTGGAGGACCAATATAAGTAAACTAGAGATTTTGTCACGGGGCCGAACAAGTCGAGATCGGCGTGTTTACTAGGACGGAGTCGAAAGACTGAATTTTTTAATCGGAGTTCTGACAGGCCACTGCAGACTTAAGAGATATCCATCATTGATAGATGTTGAAGATCCTACATGTCCAGGATGTGGAAGTGATGAAGAAACGTTTTACCATTTGATAGAACAGTGTGAAACTTTCGGGCGCCTGACGCATAGTATCTTCTGTACTGACGCGGTTCTAAGGGAGGAGATGAGCCCCCTCGCGCTGAGTGACATCCTGATCTTCATTAGAAGATCAGAAAGCTAGTGGTTGGTAAAAAGGGCTAGTCTGCGGTCTACTCGCCTGGCATGAGTCTCCCGCACCATTACCATTACCGTTACCATTACGATTTTCATTACCATTACCTTTACCATTAACATTACTGTATAATCAACTAAATTAAATGCACAAAACAAACCCTTCCTGAAGTATTGTAATGACAATGGCATAAGAATAAGACAGTTTCTTTGCCGAATTTGTTCTTTTAAGTCTGCTATGTTGTTCCCATATTTGCATGCTGTACACATTATATAATATGAAAAAAATCGAGTGGAGTTAGTTCTAGTGAATTTGCAGGCCACTCTATAGGTCTTATCCTACCAACCCAGCTAGTTCGGAAAATATTGAAGAATGATAGCGGTAAAGTGAAGAGGGGCATCATCTTGCTTAATCCAAACATTGTTATTAGGCATATTCTGATCTTCTTAAGATTGGGGTATAAAATTACTAAAGCAAATTGAATATATTCCAAATAGCGATGCTGAGTTCGTATTTCATCGAAGAAATAAAGTTCTAAAACTCGATTATTTTCTATCCTTGAGGTTACATTCACCTTCTGAGGATATTGTTTGTGCATCTATAGCATTCAATGTGAGTTTTCTGCCGTTCAGTACCGACAATTCTGTCTGTTAACAGTGCCATGTTGACTGAAGTTGCACCTCGGAGGAAATAATATTTTTCACAAAATCTGGATTTGCTTGACATATTTCCAACATACCTGCGCAAAATTGTACTCTTTTGTCAAAATCATTCTCCGACAGCTTATGCACGAAGTGCACATCATAGAGATGATATTTCACGCTACGTAATATTCACGAAACGGCAGTTTTCGCAATATTAAAATTTGTAGTATGGCTTCTGACATTTCCATGTGGATTTTCTTGGGCGACGAGTAATACAACAAGATGTACAGTCTTCACGGGTCAAAAAGTTACCAATGCGAGTGGCTTCCGTCAGTTTGTACAGCAAGAGCAGTGTTGACAGGTATAGTAGTTCTTGGCTCTGTATAGGAAATCAAGTTTCTCTTTTACATACTTAACTATAATTCACAGACCCATTCCATTTTCATTGTAACTGATGAAGTTTTGTGATTCTCATTCAACTCAGCCATTGTCAATGGTCTCTGTTGTATTGAGTAAAGACCTCATCTCAGGTAGTCATTCCCATTTACGGGCTTACTTACGTACAACTCTCACATAACTAATAAAATGAGAATAAATATTACGAAATGCGATGGAATACGATTTTTTAGGAATTAATTAATAACCTCTCATGTTATTTTATTGTATATTACTAATTCTGTGCAAAATACAACACATTTTATGTACTCTCGTAATTAACTGAAATAAATAAAAACCAAAAAACAACATTTTATAGTGGGTGCCGTTATATTACAAATATAAGCTGCATTGTCATCTTTTAAATGTAGAAGATTAGTAATTAATTACTGAAAAGGTCTAAAATCAATTTTCCTTAATTAAGCTAATATGAATACTCTAAAAGTAAATAACAAAGCATTAAATTAAATGTAGGTTTTGTAAGATGGTAAAAGATCTATTATAAATTTAAAACGATTATGATATATCGCACTTCAAATAAATAAACATGCAGACATACTTGTAAGACAGAACCCTCAACCACTTACATACATCACAATTGAAGACACGTGTGAGCTTGAGACCTTGACGATCAGCAATTTGCAATTGCATTTCGATAGATAGAATTTGCTAATAACAATATACTCTGCTTTTCAGAGAAATACTGCAGCTTAATCTTACGTTTCGTGATGTACACAGAGCAACTCAGTTAATGTCTGACATTTTGTTGGCTTGTAATGTGTAATAATAATAAAAAAAAAATGGATATCTGTGTAAAACAAATTCGCTTGCTAAATAATCAGCAGCACATATATAGTTTTACAATCGAATTGCATACTCAGATTAGAAGTTCTGTATCGATAAAATCAATAGCTTTTTTTAAATAGCAACCGGAGTTTTTCATTTTATTTTGTGTTTTCTGTACTCTCAAAAAAAATTGTGCTTGTCATTAAAAAAAAAAACATCAATGACATACGTGAATAACCAGCAGTGACACAGGAGTATATAGTATATGCTATTCAATGCTGATTTTGTCTAGTGAATTTATTTGGCAGAAATGTGAGTTTTTTTTGTAGTAAAATATTAAGTGCATTAAAAATTATCGAAAATTCAGCGCATGAAAATGTGTTACCTTGAAACTTCTTGAGTTCGTTTTGATGTGATTTGACAAAAAGTGCCCCAGACACAGTCGAGGGTACTTTTTTAGTCAAATCACATCAAAATAAATTAATGCAGTTTCTTAAAGGCAATACGCTTTCAATGCTGAATTTTCAGATTATTTTTAATGCACGAAATATATTTATCAGACTATTTCTAGAACAAAACATAGACAAGAAATATATTTTATAATTAACTGAATTAACAATTCAAATTATAACAAATACAGCTGGGTATACTTTTATTCCCGTGTCACAATTTTAAAGCGGATTTATTTAAAAATCGAATTTTAAAATTATAATATTTTATAGAAAAACCCAAAATATTTAAAAGCAGGTAATTTATTATGTTACCTTTAATTCTATAAGCCTGCTATCTTCATAGGAAAATAAAAAAGAAAGAAATAATCTTCGATTTTTATATTGATTCAACTGACGTTTTAAGCTGTCAAGCCTAGTGCAATTTTCGCTGTAATTTTATGTAAAATTTTCACTTGGAATGCAATTTTCGCCGAAAGTTTGTTCTTATTGGTCCAAATTTTCAAAATCTTGTTATTTCATTGGTTCTTATAATGTGAGGTAAATAGTTTTGAAAATTTCAAAACGATGGAAAACAATTTACAAAAAAGTTTTACGGGTTAATTTTTTTCTACACTTAATTTATATGTTCAGAGAAATTAATCCAGCACGGAACATTTACGGAACGCTGTATATTTACTTTTTTTTTTCAAAAATAATATATTATTAATACATTAAATTTCCTCATATAAAAATGTTATTACTTGACATTTTCAACAATTTATTATGCATGAAATTATTATAGAGCATTCAAAACAAGTAATAAACGCATTTCTCCGCATTAGTTCCTTCAATAACTTTTTGTATTAATATTTCAATGGAGGTCATTCTATATTATGTTGTTTTCAAGTTAAAATGGAAAATATATTAATAAATCAATCGCATTACCATCTTTATTCTCAAGGTTTAAAAATGATCATTAAATGTCAACGAACAAGGTCACCACAAAACAATTATAATAAAAATGTGTTGTTTTGTATTATTTGTTATTGGCGCGATATTCAATATTGTTTTTATCACAGTAGAAATAAAATCTATTCAGTAAACGACGTGTATCGTTATCAATTTTAACTTTACTGTAAATATTGTTGTTATTTAATTGATCAATTTCTCAACGGTCTTAGTCGTTCCCAGTGGCGGCTGGTGGAATCTTAATATAGGAGCATGGGACCCAAATCATACTTTAAAGAGACTCAATACCTAAATGAAAAAAATTTTGCAAAATAAATGGCAGCTAAAATTTAAGAACAAAATGTTGAAAACATGGTTTACTCATCCAGCTAACTCTTAGACAATTTGTGAAATATTGACAACATATTTTTTTATTATCAGGAGAACTTTTGACCTACACGTTTCAGATTTCATTATGAAATTTTAATTATTTCAGATTACAACTTTTTGAGGTTTAACAACCGTTTTATTGACTCAGTGGTATCCTTAACTTCAAATTTGGACAGTAATTAAACATTGCAGTTAGCTGTCATACAAAATAGCAATACCATTTATTTAGCATCCACAAGTTTTACAAAAGTACGAAATATACTAATGTCCATACCAAACAAAAATCAAGTTATTTCGATAAGGTACCGTGCTTTTTATTAAATGAGCAACTGCTTACAAAAAAACTTATCCTAGCAGATAAAGTTTTTGAAAGAGCATATCAACCTAGATTATTGTCATTTTTCAATAAATATAATATATTAACTCTCACGCAGTATGGTTTTCGAATTGAACACAAGGAGCTATACTTTCTTTTTATGAAAAGCTGTTATGTAATTTTGATAACAGATTAAAGTCCTACGGAATCTACTATGACTTCTCTAAGGCATTTGAAAATATCAATCACAAAGCGCTATTAAATAAAATTAAAGCTTATGTCCAGGGCTAAACTGGATTGCAACATATCTATCCGGTAGAATATGGTTCGAGTGATCGGTAATGGCAAGCGTGCTTTATCAGAGAGTCTTGAAGTTTCTACTGGAGTTCCGCAAGGCGCTGTACTTGGGCCATTACAATTTTTTACTATTATTAATGATTTGTCTACCACCAACATCAAAAATGTATTTGTTACATTCTTTACAGTTGATACTTTAACATTAGTAACAGCAGAATTATTCAACAAAATTTGTGGAAATGCCAACTCATGGGCTATGCAGTTATCTGCATGGTGTAGCAGAAATAATAAATAATAATAATAATAAACACCACACAACCATTCCCACCGACATTGCCAGTGCCGGTGGCGGGAATAGAACCCGCAGGACGATGGAGAGAATATCTAATCACACTTGTCATCGCTACTCCACCGAACCGGCTTGATACTTAACCTCAAAAACAAATACATTGGCATTCGCGACAAATAGTGCTAATGGTAACAAAATTGTAGTTCACTTATTAAGACTGATCACGTGTCAATTAAACAACAAGACAGCATCGTCTTTTTAGGAATATACAGTGTATCCACGGATGGGGTCGCCAAGAGGAAAAACTTCTTTATTTAATCGTTTACGAAAAAAGTCAATCCATTTAATAAATTTTGTTTCACTTAAAACCCTTAAATAACTATTTAGATTTAAGTTTATATACAGGGTGTCAAGGGGTGAAGTGAAATGTTCTACATTTAGAGAATTACGAAAAAAAAGTTATTCATTATTTAAAAATATGCATCTCTTAAAGACTCCAAATATCTCTAAAAATGTTTAATTAATTACGGGGTGTCCCACGGCAGAGGCCCCGATTTATTTTGATTTGCCAAAACTAGTTCTTTGTAAAATAGGGAGCTTCTATCAAAACCCTATAAATAATAATAATATTCAAATGTTAAATTGTGTATCTCCGAGTCATCAAGAAGAACAATTTGTGTAAGGATAGAACAAATATTTAATAAAATTACTACCAAATCCATAAGCCGTATTATTATTTTTTTTCTATTAACACTATACTTCGTTTAATGAACAGAAAGTTAAGACACTCCACAAATACGCTCCATATTTGAATAGAATTTTTTTTGTTGGCCGTATTTCTAAAACCCATAACACAAGCAACCGCTTAACTTAACTGCCCCGAGATCTTAGATTAGGCGTCGGTAATTGCGTTTTGGTATTTTGTAGAAATTACAGTTGTTATTTGCTGTTTCGATTTGCTGTTGTTCCCTGCCATTCACATAAAAAAATTGTATTTTTTAAGACTGGTGTATATTTATGTATATTAAGGTACATAATAAAAACAATTAATATTGACTAAATGTTATAAATAATAAGGGATTTTAAATTTCGTATACTTATTTCACACTTGACGTTTTATGCATATTTGTCAAATCTTAAAATTGTGGCTCATCACGATATTTAGAAAATACATCTTTTACGAATTCCATAAGAATTCACAGTAGAAAAATTAAAATTCTTCTCAATAAATAAGTATTATAATGTAATTCACAAAACCCGATACAAAGTAGTGTGCTGTGAAAACAATAGGGAACTTGCACATTTTTTTTTTTACTTCATAAAAATGTTCTACAATATTAAAAAAATAAGATATGCAAAATATGATGCCTTAATTCCCAATAATAAATTTGTTATAAATTATTAAAGTTTCGCGCGCGAGCGAACCATTTCAAACAGGTTCAAAAGCGCGGGAGTAGTCGTGACATCACACCATACCACGACGGAGATCCCAGCACTCGACTGCTTGATTTCAGCCGTAAAAATACCAGCATCGCCATAAATTTTAAGTGTATAGGTACTTAAAATGGAAACAAAAACTCCTTATTTTAAATATTGCATTGTACCGTTGTGTAAGAATACTACAGTAAAAGTGCCAGATAAAATATTTATAATGTTGCCAGAAGATAAGATTCGTCGATCAAAATGGCTAAAAGCGTGTAGAAGAAATGAAAAAAGACATTTCACAGAGCAGTAGGTCTCTACATGTGTGTGAAGATCATTTTAATGTAAGTACATTATTAAATACTATATGTCTATCTACTAGTTTTTCGCAGGCGGGCAATAAAATATTCCGAATTCCGAATTATTGAATATTAATTAGGGTAGGATTAAAGAAAGAATGTGTATACAATGTTAGAAAATAAGATTAGTAGATAGAATATAATTTAGTGATACTAAGTAAAGGTAATTTCCTGGTGCGAAAGTAAACAGCTATTTATTATTATACTCTTCGCAGATACGATTACGAAGAGTATATTGCATTTGATCGGGACATTTCTAAAATCATTAATATCGCTCGCAGAGAAAAAATCATTTCGTTCGTCATCGAATTCTGAACAACTTTCAAAATGTCCGTCTGTTCATCTGTCCGTCTGTCTGTCTGTCCGTCACGTTCCTTGTAAGCACGATAACTAAAGAAACAAAAGTCCGTTCGAATTGAAATTTGGGCTATAAGTTAATGTTAGCTAGAGGAAGAAATCCATTGTTTTTGAAAAAAATCAAATAGTAAATAAAAAAGTTATAGGACATTTTATTTAAAAATATGAATCTACAGAGGGTTGCAATTTTCAATATGCTACTAAAATTGAAGTAATTTTCTAAAGACACCAAAATGCTGTAAAATATACTATCACAAATTTAGCCTACGCAGTCGGTATCATCGGGAGATGAAAAAAATTGAAAATTTAATATGTGATCAATATATTAGGTATTGTAAGAACGAATCTTAGTTTATACTATAAAATATACTGCCACGCGTTTCGCCAATACAGAAAATTAAATATGTAGTCAATACATTAGGTATTGTAAGAATGAAGTTTTTAAGACAAACACAAGATTCTTTTCAAAAAACTGCGAAGAGTATCCTACAGAATGTGCAACAATTATATAAAAGTTCAATAACACTACTGTCTGAGAAGAATAAAATGTTTACCTCTAGTATATATAGTATATTGCAAATACCTTTCCCTTGTCCTTTAATTTATTCCATTCAAATCTTACATTTATCTATTATGTGAATGATAACACGACACAATCACTTATTTCCCTTGCCCCAAAATATAGTACGAAAATACCTACGATAGGTAATTATACATTTGCGCAACATTTCCTTTGCAGCAAATGTCTTCTATAGAGACACTTTACGCGTGTGTACAAAAAAAAAACACGAAAAATATAGAAGTGGCTGTTGTAAAGAATTACCCTAAATTCTTTCAAACATAAGACTAAGTCTGCTAAAAATGCTTAGTTGCGACTAAGCATTTTGTAGTTATTTCTTTTTATTCCGTGATCAAGTCATAACTAGTTTATGTTTATAAATTATTACTAAAAAGCTAAAAAAAATACATACTTCTCTGCCTTGACACCGCGGACCTCTCCAAGGGAAAAACTTTCACTATTTTGTATAAAAGATGCCACCATAAACATATCCACTTTAGGCAAATTATCAGATTGGCCGTTTGAAAAACCTTGATCAGTCATTTTAAAATATCTGTACAACTACAATAAGCGGTACTATAAAACACAATTATATATTTATATCAGAACAGTCACTAACAAATCAACCACAGTCTTATAACACCGGTAAACATCTGATTGTATTGCTTCCCGGCGCGACGACTACCGAATATGGTATGGTGTGACGTCACAGTCAATAGTAGCTCGTTTCGGGCCACTTCAATTTTGTCGCTGTTTAGATCTTTTATACTGATCGCGTGGAATTAGAAAACTTATTTTTTTTGTGAAGTACACGTTTTATTACAACGTTACGCTATGTTTTTTAGTATTATTTTTATTTTTAAAATTATAGGCAAGTTCCCTATTATCTCATATAAATTTATTTATTTAAAATAGCCGTCAAATTAATTATCGAGTAAACAATAGCTATATTATAGTCCGTTTAATAATGGTATAATACTACAGGTATTTTAAATAAATAGTTTTATTTGAGATAATTGTTTCCACAGCACACTATTTTGGGTATCGAGGTTTGTGATTATAATATCTATTTATTTAGAAGAATTTTAATTTTTCTACTATGAATTCTCATTGAATTGCTAAGTTATGGATATCACTGTAATCGTAAAAAGATGTATTTTCTAAATATCGTGATGAGCCACCATTCTGAAATTTGATAAATATGCATTTTCTAGAAAATTCACTTTTGAAGGCTCCTATGTAAGAGAGTATTTATCATAAAACAGTAATTCGCTTTTTAAAATAGTAAGAAACCCCATCAGAAACATTCTTTGTAAATTACAGCACCCTAAATCAAAAATTAAAATTTTCGTTAAAAAAGAAGTAAATAAAAAATCAAAGAAAAGTGTGTATTGTTATATTCAGAATTCACGATAGATTCCAAAAATGTAAAAATATACAGGGTGTTCTATTTAAAATAAGAAATTTGGGCAATTTTTGGCGAAACCGGAAGTGCATAAAAATTTAATGCGATTTTATGTGTATACCAACATATTCAAATTTCATCAGTTTCTTTCCACAAACAATGAAAATGGAGGGGGTAAGCCATGTTTCATTTCCACTCGATATACTGTCAAGAATACGATATGGTATTATTTTGTAGGGGATCTTTACTGAGGCAAATAGAATTTTTGTTCATCAGAATAATGTCTTAGACATATTTTAAACATGAAATAGACAGAATCCAGCAAAGAAATATTTCTCAAAAAAATATATTTACACTAATAAGCCTCTATATTTATGAAGCAGTCATATTTGTAGTATAAAACAACACTTTCTTTGAAATCTGCGAAAGAAAACACTTTCATCACACAAGAAATAAACATGATCTAATAACGAATAATGTACCCAATTTTGCATATCCAAAAAAATGTGCCTTACTCGATTATAAAAGTGTATAACAAATTACCATTTGATATTAAGAAAAATTAAAAACTTTTTTAATAAATAAAACTTACTATACCATTGACGATTATTTTAGTAAAAACCAGTTTTAAAGTAATTTTTTTAATCTACATAACCTATTTTTTTATACATTTTATATTTTTTTTATATTTTATCTTTTAAGTTTTGTGGATACATATATTTTATTTTTATATTAGAATGGCGTTTTTGTCTTTGTGTACTAATAATGATTGTATTAGTGTAGTTTTGTTTGACTCGTTCAACGCCCTCTGGGCAATGTATTGTTTTTTACTTGAACTAATAATGTCTTATCCATCTGTCTATCTATTATTACTTTGTTTATTTTTCTAATTTTGACAATTTCGATATTTGCAATTTACTAATCTATAGAAAATGTTACCAATATTTTACAAATTGTCTAAAAATTACTTGAGTGGGCAAATAATTTGGGCAACTTTTTTTCTTAAAATTTTAACTTTTCTTGCAAATCTTCTTCATTTAAGTAATGCAATGAGTCACGATTTAAAGTATCATTTAGGTCCTACGATCCAATATTAAGGTTTCATAGATTTCACCAGCGCCACTGATTGTCTATAAATTATAACACAAATATGTTGTTTTAAGTCTGTATCGATACATATTGTCAAGGTTGACAATTAATTATTCGTATTAATTCGTCATACCTTCTCTATCATTAATGTTTTAAAAACGTCTGCTGCAAGACAATAAATAATAATTTAAGAAATAATGGTATCGTGTTTTCCTTAGGTCTGATATTTATGTCTGATACTTATTTAATAACAATTAAGAATCCATATCTATCTAACCTTGACAAAAATATCGTTGGTTGGGTATTTAAAATAAATAAATATTTGTACAATACAAATGAGCAAATTGTTGACATGAAAATTCATCAAATCATCAAGTATAAAAGTTTTACATTTGTAACATACACTGCTCCAAGATATTGGTTTCATTCTTAAATTGGTAAAAAAGTTCACATTATTCTTATACAGAGTGAGAAACAATAACAACGAATGTATTAAAAAATTTTTTTAAATGTAATGAGATCAAACTAAAACGTCAGATAGTCAAGTATTAGTGGAAACAAACATTTAAAAAACAAACTTCATTAGTCAGTGTTTTCACCTCCAGCCCGGATAACTTCTTGTTACCGACACCCAAACTCAAAATGCATAACCTTGTTTTATTTTGATCACGATCGTTCAAAATTTCTACTAGCCGATATCCTAGCTAGTCGAATTTGCCTCCCAAAGGTATCCTAGAGATCCTAAATTGTGCTGATCATTCCATGTTTTTAATACCAACATCTCAACAAAATTTTTCCCCAAGTCATGACCGGTGAGGAGCACTCGTTACCAATCACCCTCCCAATCAGTCTTCCGTATTGTTGAGCCTATCTTTGTAGAATTTACTCGTTAAGTAATTCCACAAGAAATAATCGAGTGAGGATAGGTCTGGTGCCCTTGCAGGCCACTCTATAGGTGCTCTCCTACCAACTCTTCTATTTGGAAAAGTTTGAACGAACATTGGCGGCATAGTGATGATGACCATCATATTGTTGATTCCAAATATTGTATGAGTTATATCCTCTTGAAGGGTATAAAATTACTAAAGCAAAAATAAGTACAAACTGAAGAAATTCTAAATTACGAATCCCAGTCAGTGTTTCATCGAAAAAAAAAAAGTTACTAGAACTTGATTATATACGTACTATCCCTGACCATACTTCTGAGGATGTACGGGAAGTATTCTGTGTGGGTTGTCCGTCGCGTAATACCGATAATTCTGTCTATTAACAGTGCTATCTTGACAAAAAAGTAGCCTCGCCCGAGATGATAGTTGTGAGAAAAGACGGCTAATCACTGTACATATCTCTCCCGAGTTAGAATCTCAGCTGAGGCAAATGTTACTTTGTGAACAACATAAACAGGAGAAATGATTGACTATATGTATATGCTACAACCAAATGCAATATGTACACCTAAATGTAATATACATCTATGTCAGCGTAGATGACACCATCAAATGTATCTTCAGTCTAAATTTTTTTGGGTACAAACATATTCAATGGATGTTATTAAATAAACCTCAGTGCCAATAAGATCAATCAGGTTTGGGTTTTGAACAAATATTTTTAGATGTTCACACAAAGATATACCATGAATTAAGATCGCGAAAACATTAAGCTAGTCCTCCTTCACCTATCAAACAAAGAGAGTACACGACATTGTGAAATTAGGAACAATAGTCTGATATATGGTAGACTTGAATAGTGAATTACATGAACAGGTTCCTCATCTTCATATCTAAACAGAGGAAAATACAAGTTGAGATGCAATAATTGATGTATCGATTAAAA
Organism: Rhamnusium bicolor; assembly: GCA_029963845.1. Lineage (NCBI taxonomy): Eukaryota > Metazoa > Arthropoda > Insecta > Coleoptera > Cerambycidae > Rhamnusium > Rhamnusium bicolor. The sequence continues at coordinate 1,060,821 of JANEYF010000831.1, forward strand.
CTAACAGATATCTGCAAGGAATGGTAATTTATTTAGTAGGACTTCTGACCTTCAGTTAAGCTTTGACTGAAACTGGAACTGGAATCACAAGATGATAGTTAACATTAAAAATTAAATCAATAATAAAAGTTGAGATCGTTTTTGTCAGGGACTTACCCAACAAAGTATGCCTACAAGCACTTTCACGCGCCAATCAGTCTGAGCAGAAATTTACATGCTGTTATTGATGATGCTGCCCAGATCAACCAATTTTTTTTTAATAAACGTTTTTTTAAAGGCATAAATAAATACAGATTTTACAATGGGATTGTTTTAAAAAGTAATGTTAGTTTGAATTGGGGGGAATTAAAATTGCAAATACTGACTGTTAGCTTTAAATTGCTCTCAAAATTTCTAAATAAATAATAATACATCTAGAGACATCGGAACTGAAGATCATATTGGCCTACCAAAAATCAACCGAGTGGCTGGCAGGCCAAATGCAGATAGCGGTCATTCCAGGTTCTCTCTGTCTACTTAGAGTACACGATTCTGGTATCTACAGTCACTAACCTTGCGTGATGTGGGGGGTGGCTGTAATTAATGCGCCTACGCGACTCTCGTGAGGCGTCGGAGGCCACGGCATCGGATTCCGGAAAAAAAATAAAGCGGCTTTATTGAATTGTAAACATAATTTTACAAATCGAATTTTAAGGCGAAGTCTAGCCCATGGCTACTCTACTTAACCTTAACATGATATACACAAGAACTTTTTAAATTAACAGTTGATTTTTATTTTCAATGTAATTTATATTAGCAATGACATAACCATTATAAGGTAAAAAAAAATAAATAAATAAAATAATATGAAATATATTAACCAAAAAAAGAAATAAAAAAATACATATGTATATAAGAAATATTTGAAAAACAGGATGAGAAGAAAAATTTAAGTGTAAAAAATTAAATTAAATTAAATGTGTGTACCTATATAAAATTACAAATATTAATAATAAGTTAAAAAAAATACACATGTATGTAGGGAATTGAAAGACCTTTCAAAAGATGTATCACTCGACCCCCCTTGCCATTTGAATTTTTTGAGGAGGTGGCCGTGTAGGGTAGAGGGATGATGATAGGTATACAAGTATTACATTAAAATATGTCCCCCTTGGAAACAAGGTCGACGTGTTTCACCAATTTTTTCAAAAAAATTTAATCTCCGTACCTTTGGTTGGGACACCCTGTATATCATTTAATCATCAATTATAGATCATTTTACAAACAATTCATTTTTGCAATTCAATAGAAATAAACAAATGCATTATTGTGAGTACAAAATTTGAAATTTGGCTTTTTTTCGAAAACTGGCAATTGTTTAAAATCGTCGTCAATATCATCGTAAATAGTAGCAGACTTATAACTAAAACTTCTTCGAAACATCGCAGTATGATGAATCGGTAGAGAAAGTTTATTCACATGTCTCAAGTTTACATTGTGCACATTATATCTAAATTGTAATTTATTTCGGAGGTAAGAAGGTGAGGAATTTGTTAGTAGACGATGTACAAATACAGAGAGATTGTACTTGAACAGATTTATTATCCTAGTTCGCTCATTTTGGTGGAAATGTGATAAAATTTTCTTAAATTAAAAATAAATCTGCAACAACTGTTCTGTATTTTTTGTAGACGATTAAGATTCAAAAGTCCAGAGACTAGCCTGCCTAGGGATCACTGGCGCAATGAGGACGACACCGACAGTTGCTCTGGAGGTTCTGCTAGGCCTGCCAACGCTTCCCTCGTGGATAAAGAGGGAGGCCATGGCGGCCTATCTGAGAATGCGGGATTCTGGGAGCTGGCAGTGTTCAGGCAGAGCTGAAGGTCACGCAGCAATTGCCGGACTGACGGAGAGGGAAATCCCTCTCTGTCCTGAAGGTGAGAGAAGCGAAAGATCAGCTAAGGTTGGAAAGGAATTACACTCTCACTCTTCCTAGTAGAGAGGAGTGGAGTGAAGGAAGAATTGATTTCCGCCCGGACTCTCTGGTGTGTTATACAGACGGATCTCGGCTGGCCACTAGATCGTCTTCCGGAGCGGGAATATATCTGGAAGGCAGAGAAGTACAGGAGAGCTTTGCTCTAGGCTCGTACACCACGATCTTCCAGGCAGAGGTTTACGCCATCCTAGCGGTGGCAGGTAGGGCTGAGGTTAGGAATGGGACGAAACAGATAATATACATCTGCTCCGACAGCCAGGCTGCTCTAAAGGCGGTGTGCTCCCCCAGGACGAGATCAGCTCTCGTCCAGGAGTGTGGGGATGCCCTAGAAGAGCTGGCCAGGCATAAACAAGTGAGACTGGTATGGGTCCCGGGACATATGGGAGTTCCAGGCAACGAGAAGGCCGATGAATTGGCTAGACTCGGAGCCGAGGAACCCTGTCACGGGCCTGAGCCTATGTTAGGTATTTCAAGAAGGCAGGTCACAACGGCCCTCAATGAGTGGGCCCACGAGACACTGAGGACGCACTGGAGGACCAACAGGGCCTGCAGGCAAACCCGAGATTTTGTGACGGGGCCGAACAAATCGAGATCGGCCTGGTTGCTGGGACGGAGTCGTAAGACTCTGAATCTCTTAATCGGTGTTCTGACAGGCCACTGCAGACTTAAGAGGCATCTATCATTGATAGGTATTGAGGAAGACCCTACATGTCCAAGATGCAGGAGTGATGAAGAGACATCTTACCACTTCCTGGGACAATGTGAAGCGTTTGGGCGCCTGAGACACAGTATCTTCGGTTCTGAGGCGCTTCTAAAGGAGGAGATGAGCTCCCTCGCAATGAGTGACATCCTGACCTTCATCAGAAGGTCGGAAAGATTCGATGAGGGAGCAAGAGAAGCACATGGCTGAGGGGACAGCTGGGGGTTGGTAAAAGGGCCCGTCTGTGGCCTACTTGCCAGGCGTCAGCCTCCCCACCATTACCATTACCATTACCAAGATTCATTTGATCTATGCAAGGAATATAGTATATGTTACAATAATTTATTATGGGTAGTACCAGTGTTTCGCAGAGTTTTTACCCATTTTATAATTAATAATAGTGGTATTTATGTATAATAATTTTAATGCAAAATATGATTTTTTTACTAAATGCGTCACGTGATCAATAAATCTAAGATTTCATCTATAGATTTTGGAAGAATCTAGACAAATGGCTTCTTTGGTTATAGATGTTTGACAAGTTTTCTTGCAGCTCTCTTTCTCGCATAAAAGTATCTACTTGAAGTATGTACTTTATTTTCTATGGTTAAGAGTTATATTTGTCTGTCAATTTCAGTAGTCTCGTCACGGCTTTTTTTACCACGGTTTTCCTTTTCTAAACATCTTAATTTCGCTAAAAATTTGTCACAGATGCTACAGGTGTCTGTACGGGGGTAACCAAAAGAAATGTTGAAATCGCTGTTAAATACACTTCTGTATAATTCATAGAAGATTGTTGACTTTTTTTTCACAAAACATTCTATGCATTTTGCGTATATTAAGTTCTTCAAAAAAGATACACTTTTGAAGATTTATGTAAACTATGGTGACTATTTCGCCCAGGAAATGATTTAATATGACTTCTAATTGCTTCAACTTGGTCGTCATTTAATCGCTAAGGTCTATTTTTACGTTGACTACAACCGACCTTTGGAACTGAACCATGTTTTAAATTTTTAACTAGGTATTTTATCTTACCCTTTGTTATTCCATGTATCGACATAAATGTCTTTCTACATACCACCACATATTCTGCAACACCATCAATCATATTTCTAACTCTAAACTTATAGGTTGCCTCATTAAGTCTAGCTTCATTTTTTGGTTTTCTATGTCTTCTTCTTTGAATGGAAAGCACACTAATAAGACCACACACGTAGGAATTTTGCAAGTCAACAGATTCCAGTAAATTGAATTCCTTCAATATAGTTTGTCTACATTCTTCTGAAATTACCTCAAAACATTTTAACCGGCAGGCACAGTCTTCTCCCACAACATGGCTTTGCAGGTTAAATTTTTTGTTGACTTATGTAAGTCTGCCATATCTTTTTCGTTTTCATGTTGTTTTGTGAACTACATCCACTGCGTTATCACTGTCACTATTTACCATTGTTTATAATCAATATATTAACAGTATGCTATATATACACAACAACGCTCTTTTTTCCCAGTTCCCGCGGACCTAGCCTGTTCTTTGCACGTATGTCATTTATAATGTGCTGTAATTTGTGACTAAGCCAAGTATTTTCATGTACCAATAGCTTATGTTTTAGAACAGGAAAAATGCTACCAGATGGCATCATCATCTCAAAACAGGCAAAAATGGACTGAGCCAGTTATTTCCCTGTCCTTTAATTGTAAATCAACACTAATGTTTTTCCTAGCAGACATTGAATCTATTTTGTACCAAGGTTATTTTTATATGAAAAATTTAATAGACATTTAAATCATTGAATAAGAGTTAGCCCACATTCACGGACGTCGGGTTTTTACAAGGATCAAAGTCGTCCAAATATTTTATTTATTTGGCGCTATAATTGAGGATGACCGTGACTTTGACTTGGAACAAAAGATAAATCTGTCCCAGAGAAAGTAACCAAAATCGTGACAGGCAAACGTATGAGGTGACATTACTTTAGATTAAAAGCATGAGTTTTCACTTTTTTACTATAACATTAAAATAAATCCTCGACAAATTTACATACAATTGAAACTTCAGAAGATCGGACCTTGCCCCCAAAACACATTTCTTTCAGATCAAAGATGTTAGGGGGAAGCTGGGCAAGTTTAATCGAACTATTTCAGTTTATTTTACTTTTTTTTCACTAGAGAGAATAATAATTTAAATAATATCTTCTTAACAACCTGATGACAAGGAAGATTATTTTGTATACTTAGTATTTCAAAAACCATAAAGAAGAAAAATTTTTAATATATGCCCATTCTGTGCCAGTTGTAAACCTTTCATTAAACTGAACACTTCCATTAGATAGTTCCGATTATTTGCTAATTTACATTAAAAAATGTATTAATTTTAAGTCACTTTTTGCACAACTGTTTTCGAAATATCCGCCGATAAACTAGAGAGTATTAATACATAGTAATTTCGGAAATATCCAACTCCTCGATTTTTCAATAACAGTTATACCTATTTCTTTAAAAATTTTACTAAGATTACGAGTAAATTGAGTACGAGTTAACTACTTTAGATTTACCTAAAATATATAGTTGTCAAAGCCTATGATTTTAATGTGATCTTTGTATAATGTCTTGCAATTGGTTGGCTAGAGGGGAGGATGATTATTTACAAAATAGTCGTTCACCAATTTAATGGTAATGATAACAGTGAGGGAGGCTGACGCCTGGCAAGTAGGCTGCAGACAGACGCTTTTTATCCATCCCCAACGATCTCCTCAGCCATGTACTTCTCTTGATCCTTCGTTGAATTTCTCCGATATTCTAATGAAGGTCAGATTGTCATTCAGTGTGAGGTAGCATCTTCTCCTTTAGAAGTGATTGTGTACCGAGGATGCTATGTGTCATGTGCTCGACGATTCACAGTGCCCCAGTAAGTGGTAAGCCGTTTCTTCATTACTCCCGTACCCTGGACATGTATGGTCTTCCTCAACACCTATCAATAAGATATGTCTCCTAGGTCTGCAGTGGCCTGTCAGAACTCTGATTAAAAGATTCAGAGTATTTTGACCACTGCCCAGTAACCACGACAGTCTCAATTTGCTCGGCTCCATCCCAAATTCTGGAGTTTGCCTACAGGCGCTTTTGGTCTTCCAATACTTCCTCAGTGTGTCATGAGCCCATTGAGGTCTGTCGTTACCAGTCTACTTGTGATGTCCAATATAGACTCAGATCCAAGGCATATCTCCTCAGATCCAAGTCTAGCGAATTCATCGGCCTTCTCGTTGCCTGGAATCCCGGTATATCCCGTTGGCATGCTTAGCAGAACTGCTGTTGGAGTTGTTCTCATTACGCCTTAGGCAAGATACTTTCTGGATGTTTAGCAGATATCGAGACGTGATCGCTCTGTCCACGCTCGGCCACTAGAGCACAGATTGGTACTGGAGACTTGATCTGATGACCGCCAATGTGGTTTAAGGCCCCAGTTCCTACCTACCGCCCGGCGCATTTGCCAAAAGGTTGCAGTCGACTTTTTGAAAACTTTGTCGATCTGCGGCCCCCATGAGAGTTTATTATCTACAGTTACTTCCAGGCATCTGTTCTCCTGCGCGAGCATAAGAAGTCAGAGGTCACCACTTTAAGTAATTAGCGCAAGGTAAATTCCCTGTTAGCATTATAAATAATTCGAGTATAGATAGGGATGAAGCACATGTGTTTGTAGACAGAAATTTCATATTATGTTTTAGTGAGAAATCTGTTTTCCGGCAGTTGTGTTCCTAAGATACCATCGTCCATAAAACTGGGTTTATATTTAAGATTCGTTTTAAATTTTAATTTGAGTACTTCACACAAATAAAGATCCTCACTATCTAAACAATAACTCAGTTTAAGAAAGAATGAATCGACCAAAAGTTTTAATGAAAAAAAAAACAGGTTTACTTTGCAAAAATAAGGACATCCTTAAATTTCTTTAAAATTAGGTAAATGCTACTAACCGTCTGCCGTAACCGCCGACGGGAATGTTCCTTGTATATTGAATCGAGAGGTAATAAATTTTAACTAAGACATTCTTTGCTGACATCGTCTTTATTCATTATGGACCTTTTCGTTTTAAATTAAACCTTTTTTAAAAAAATGCATAAATTTCAGCTTAAAATTAAACCAAAAATTATACAAAATGATGATACATGCATGTGTTAAAAAAATACCTATAGGAATGTCATGTCGACATTCAGTTGAAAAGGCCATGGATAAAAATAAAACTATAAGTAAGTACTTGACACAATTCTTGTAACAAATGCCACATTTAAAAAGACAATTGTCATTTGTAAAGTATTAGTATTGTATGATTTAGAGAGTTAATTGTCAGATGTAAAGAGAGCATAATTGTCAGTTGTGAAGCTGCAGTTGGTAAAGTAGCTAAGTTGTAATATTAAAAGTTATATTTGAACAAACAATTGAGAAATGTTATTTGAAAGTTAGTCAAGGCGGCTTAAAAAGTTATGTGTAAATTGTAACGATAAATTAAGTAATTAAATATACCATTTACATGACTGGGGTAAAATTCTTTTCATCATTGTACTTACTCGTAGTCACATTTTTAATGAATATTATCTGTTGACAATGTTCTTTTAAACCTGACAATTATTACTTTATAACTAACAATTTCTATTTATATTTTACAGTTTCTACTTTACAAATCTTTATATATATATTGCAATAATTGCAATATATATATAAAGATTATCAATTATCTTTTTAAAAGTGACAATATAAAATATGTCAAGGACCTGTATGGCCTTTTTAAACATTACATTGTAAAATCATTATTTTAAAACAAAATTTTTGTTCTTAGGGCGGTAGTTATAATTTTATGAATGTAAGTGAAGTGAAATATTTGTAAAAATAGAGATCTCTAGTGAAAGGTTGTGTAGGGAATATGAAAACAATAATAGTTTTTTTACTAGCAAATTTTAAATAAAGACGTTTATATATATATGACTGCTCATAGTATAGTTTGCAATGAGTATATAATGCAATTTTGCAATTTTGCAATATGCAAAATAAAAAATCTACAAAAACCATAGGTTATGCATGGATAAAGATTTGTTGTTCCTTTATTGTACTACAGACAAATTTACATTTTAGAGGCAATTAACTAAATTTAATACAATACTATCATGGGATAAAATAAAACATATTGTGAAAAAAACATAAAAAAATAATATTTTCTTGGAAATATAAGATTGTCAATAGTTATTCTATCCATCTTTAATACAAACGTTTTGACTTTCCTTTTAAATGGCACCAGATTTCAGAAGTTTTATACCATTGATTTGATTCTTTTGTAGTCCTGGTAAAAAATTGTGTACGTCAAGTAACAATTTTAGTTGTAAAAGCCCTATAAGATATTCTCAAAGCTTATTTCTAAGACTACTTATAAACATAAATTGTCTGGAAGGACTTCATAAAACTGATTTAAAACTCTTATAAGAGTGCTGGGCCCACCTACAGAATTGCCTATATGCCTCTTTATAAAACTACTATTAAAACTTTCAAGCTTTAATGAATTAACAAATCTTTACTCATAGAGAATCTGAAGAGTATTACAAAACTATACTTGATTTAGGATAAGCACCATAATAAAACTTAAAAGGTACACACAAATACTTTGAGCGGAGGTTTTGTATTTAATGAAGTAAACATAAATGCAAATAAATCTAGTGCTACACTTCCATGATCCACTCACGATATATATGAGTCACATTTATAGTTATAAAATGGACATATCGCGACTATTGAGGACGATTCAGCTTATTGATGGACTACTTAAAATAAAGTATTGGGACTTCTCATAGTCTGCTATAATTTCCAACGACGCTAAGTATAATGTAAAATATCAGTTAGTTAGTTCTTAAAAATTCGTGCGCTCCTTATAAACACATATTTTAAAAAATATATTGTTATTTTTTTCTCGGCGACTTAAAAATAAATAAATCGGTATCATCCGCCCATAATACAGCAAATGTTAATTTAGAACAATTCTATCTCAAACACGTTTTGTCTCAAAATGATTATTAAATTACCAATTGCTATTTAAGCATGTCTATTTGTACCTGTAGAAGTACATTTTAAGCCCCATTGTCCTTATTAAATTTCTTAAAACTTGTAGCCTAACCTTAAAACCAGTTTTTAACCCGTTGAGCACATAACACAACCCCTTTAAAATCTACAGGATTTATGGTGCCCGGATAACATAACCTAAAAATTCAGTTTTCGGCGACGCTGTATATAACATATATTGTGCGCGCCTCCCCAGTTTTTTATCCAGTCCGTTGGTTTTATTAGTGATATTTTAAAACTATATTCTAGACAAAGAGAAACCAAATCTTTCTAGGACTGATTGATTACAGATGTTTGCCTGCTTCATTAAAGTTGTTGGCTTTATGAAGGTTCGACCGGTAACTTAGTGATCTCAAAGCATATTAGATTTATAGCCCGGCATTAACAACCACACTAAAATAATTTAATAAAGCAATTATAAAGTCACAACACGTCCTAAATTATTTATAAAACTCAATCCTCCTAATTTAGACTCAACAGCTATAAAGTTTTATTAAAGGTTTAACAAATCCCTTGATAAGTCAATCATAAGCCAAAGATAATTTAATTTTGATGTAAGTTCATGAAGACCATTTTAAAACGTTCTTTAAGACAAAACTATCTTTAAGGGCTCTTGGCAAATAATAAATCTAGCACAAATCACTAGTTATGACTATGAGCTGACCACTATAAGGCATTGATAAAACCTAAATAAATCTAAAATTGTTCCTTTGGTATGGCTTCGTTGACCTATTGTTTCTTCGTTATTATTTTAACTTGCAGGTGTGTTTTACCTCGTGTAGAGTAGGAATGATCAATATATTGTTGTCGGTTTTGTTTTTGCACATGTAAGTGACATTATTACAGAAATAGAGTTGCCTAATATCTAATCTTTTTGATTCTGTAAACAGAAGATCTGAAGGATAAGTAAGCATTTTCCTTATTATACATTATTTTTAAAAACCATTTTTCTAATATATCTAATTTTCTCAGATGAATAGTAGTGATTCCTCTCCATCCTAATTTGCACATTATTGTAATCTAGACTTTTTTTAGGCAAAATGTGTAATTCTCATATGACGTGTATTTTAACATATACTTAAAGTTGTATGAAACACTTCTTGAAGTTCTAGAAACATTACCAACAGGTATACCTATCTTAGATGTTTATCAAGCGCAACGCCCAAAAATTTTATATGATTTGCTGAAATTATCAAAGAGAATAAAGGAGATTCTCTTTGACATAATTCTATAGACTCAGATATATATTACTTATTTTTAATGACTGAAATTTAGGTAAGCTCTTTTTGTAACCTGCTAAAAGTATGAATTTAGTTTTTTCATAATTTATAGTTAAAATCTTATGACCAAACTGATCCATTAATAATTTTGTCATTTTCAACTTTATTTTTTAGTTCAGATCATATTTGGTCTTCATAACAAATTGCCGTGTCACCTGTAAAATTTATGATCATCCCGGAAGTTTTAATGGTAAGTAAATTAAATATATTGTGAATGGTAGATGCCTAAATACCGTCCCTTGTAATACCATATTTTACTACATTTTTCGGTTAGCTTTCCACAAAACACCAAAACACCATATATTGCACTTCATGCGCCTTTCGCCATCCAAGTTGGCACCATCTGTAATTAAACCTAACCTTATGCTAACAATGTACCCTATTTATACCTAAATTATTGTACGGTTTGATGAACCATGACTCACTAACCAGGCGAGCAGAATATTTAGGATTGGCCCTCTGTCACTATTCATATTATTTTTACACTTCGTGATTTTTTAGGCTTTCTAGCATTTATTACATTCCTAATTAATTTTATATTGCTAATATCTATTTTACTATTCTTCTTAAGAGCATGTTGGGCAACACCAGATTTTTCTGTTCTACCAAATTTGAGATGAGCTATATGTTCCTTGAATCTAGTTTGAATTGATCGTGTAGTTTGTCCTACATACTTTTGTATAGTCCTTACAGCTAATTTCGTAAATCCCCGACTTTTCATTTGTTTCAATTTTGTCTTTTGGATTGCCTAAATGTTGTTGTAGTTTATTTTCCGATAAATGAATCACTGTCATACCTATATCTTTAAAAATCCTACCAATATGACGGGTAAATCGAGGATGGAATGGAATCGATACAAATTTCGGATTTTCTCTTTCATTTTGAAAGGTCGAGGAATTTCGAGGTGTCTCTTTAAATTTACGTTTCTTAATTATATTTTATCAATTAAATTTACAGAATTTCCATTACTTGCAGTATATCCTTAATCAATGTCTATTCTTTTTCAGACCTCTTCTTATTGAAGGCGAAGCTTAATAGACGATGGACTAGAAAATTAAGACATTTTGTGTTGTGCATAATAGGGATATATCTTAAAGTACTGATACTTTTTCTGTATATATCAAATTCTATCTTATTTTCATTATTTCTAATTATTAATACATCTAAAAATGGTAGTTGTCCAGAGTTTTCAATTTCATATGTGAATTTAACCGACCGACGGGAAACAATTGTTTAATTTTGAAACGAAGTTGTTAATATCAATGACTTTTCTGTCAAACACTGCAAAAATATGATCCGCATACCTAAACACTGAAATACTCTAATTCTTCTTTTGCTTCTGTTTTGAATTTGTTCATGAACAGATTAGCATTGAATGGTGACAAAGAGTTACCCCAAGAATCATGGTTCATCGAACTGTGGCAATACGTTATATATAAATAGGATACAATATTAGTATAAGACTAGTATTAATCATCTCCAGAAGATGCTAACTTAATAGGCGAAACGCACGTCGAGTGCAGTATATAGTATTTTGGTATTTTGTCGAAAATTACGTCAGTGTTATCTTCACATCAAAAGTTTCAAATCACTTCAGGATTAGTATTCATAAATTAAAAAAATTGTGTTGTCGCGTATGAAATTAATTTAATTTTGTGACCTTTAAGTAATTTTATGCGCAAGAATTTTTCTGATTTTAATGATACGTGTTACGAGTAGAATAAATTCACCGCTTCATTATGTTGCAGACCCGGAAATGACACTGTCAAACCCAGAGGATTGTTGCCTAAGATTTATGTATGTGGATAATCTACAATTGAATGCTGATTTTTGTTTTATCTCATTAAATCTTGGAAGAGAGCACATAAAGTGCCCAAGAGGGAAAAAGAAAAATTGGAAGACTGCTACAAGCAATATATAGAAAATGTCGTGGCAATACTGTAAATAAAACAATAACTTATTTCGTTGGTAGATATTAATATAAAGTATTTGGTTTATGCTATCACAAAAATAAAATAGATTTCATAGTATTTTTGTACGTTCGAGGTAAAAATAGTCAAGGATTATAGAATGACATTTGTTTGAAGGAAACGTTCAATGTCATTTACACATTTTTTTAAAAATAGATTGTATTGAAGTAAAACTATTTGAAATTAGTCATTCAAAAAATATGTTGTCACACCGTTTGAGGGGTAAAGTGATAAAAAAATAAGAGAAAAATATTTGGTGTTTTATTTAACATCATAATATTTTTTTCTAGTATCGGACCGTTTATTCGATATGGTACTGTAATCATAAAATGATCTTGGGTAGAGATGATACGATATTTTAGGGTTCAAGGTAAGATTTTAATTTTAAGACACTTAAAAGATGTCAGATATTTTTTGGCCTATTGAGAGATAAAATATTTAGTTCTAAAAATACTGTAGTTATAATCAATTTATCACATAATGATAATTACGATGTTTTACGCATTTCTATAACGTAATTTCTATTTGCCTGAAAAGGTGAAAAAGAGATATAACTTGTATCGGACAGGACTGGGGAGTAATATCAGAAAATGATTGTACAACATTTTAAACTAATTAGTTAATATATCGGGTGGTCCAAAGAAACCGAAACTTTTTGTGTTTTCAATAGCTTTGCTAATTTTTTTCCCACTTTATCGATTTTGGATTCAAATTGTATCGAGAAGTAAACTGTAAATGCTTTATAAAACTAAATCATTTTATCCTAAATAACAGAATGGTGAAAATTTACAAAAGTAGTATTCAAACGTAGCTGAAACTTATAATTTGCATATTGATATATTTATAGTAGCATGTTTTTGAAATTGCAGATATTAAAATTTAAAAAATTCCAGTACGTGTGGGCTTTTGTGTTTACTGAACGTGTTTCCAAGGAATAAAACAAAAACTTGTTGAAAACATCAATAAAAAACTGAATATAGGCAAAATGATGTACATTATGGCAGAATCTTTGCGACCTGCATATAAATTCAGGGGGGAATAGGAATTCAGTAGGAGAATAGATGGCTACCTAATAGATCAATACGTGCAAATTCGCTCCCCGAAGGACGTTGGTTGCAGATAAAATATAGTTAATAGTTAACAATTATTTAATCACATCACCACACGAGATGGCATCCACTTCTGGTTTTTCAAAGCCGAAAAGCAAAGAAATCCCACCCGCAGAAAAACGTCGAACCAGCAAAAGGTCAAAAAATAAAACAAAAGATGATTCCTCTTGCGGCGTTTGCTGCGTAAACTGGACATATTGCAAGGTTGGTGACGAGTGGATCAAGTGTGGGAAGTGCCATAAATGGATTTGTGCTTCCTGTAATGCAGGCAGTACAGATCCATTTTACAACTGCGTTCGCTGTGCGGACTCTTCAGATGAGGAAATTATCGACGACAGTGACGCCGATAAGGATTATCAGCCAACAGACTAATTCCGCACTGTGCCTTAGAATATTTATGCGCCTTAGAATATTTCTCTTTAGTTTTATTGAGAAAACTGTGTTTTAGTTTTCATTTCATATTTTTATAAAAATAGATTTAATATTTATTTTGTTTAGAATGTATAATTTTATTGATAAAAATATATGATACTGTACATTGTTTTTATCGATTTTTTATAAAAAAAAAAATTGCCCTATATTCCATAAACAGGGTAACTTCACCATATTAGCCCATTTGTAGGCAATTTACAGTTAAAATACAGAAGGTGTTCAAGTTGCCCCAACCCCGGGGCAACTTGGACACTCAAAAAATTTTTTTTTTTGTCGAAACAGGACCACTTGGGTAAACGATTGTAGTCTAAAAAGTTGGCTATCGGTTCACATGGTACGCTACAACCATTTTCCCCCCAATTTGCAGAATATTTAGGACATTGTCAGTAAGAAAACCGTCAAAAACGTGTCCAAGTAGCCCCGGTTTACGGTATGTATTTCTCTTTGTGTTTCGATACGCTGGCGCCCTTTAAATAAATATGTGTATTGGAACCGGTAAAATGCTTTTCGCGACATCACCCGCTCACAACAAGGCAACAGAGAGAAGGAGAGGTGACAGGACAGATGAAAATTATGCTGAGAAGTATAATAATGAACAGAACGTTCACGTTCTGAATTTCATGACAATATCTCAATTATTTTCAAATATATGAAAAAAACTGTAAATAAATTAAAACTTCAATGCCCTCTATCTCGAAACTAAGCATATTTATCTATAAGTTTATAAGACCAATTTATATTATTTTGGCGTGTTCTATCGAGTTTTCCGATTAAAATCTGGACCACCCTCAATATATTTTGAATTTTCCAGGACAGCGCTGGATATTTTATCACTTAGTAATGTAAATAAAACAAGGAGCTGAATATGTTTTTTAATTTTATAGGTAGACATAAAAATATTCATTTATAGTTGACGGCCATAACCTGACACAATATCTAAATTGCTGCACCCATCAGTAATATACTTGAGAATAATTTTTATAGGATTTTCTTTCAATTCTACTTATAGTTAAGTCAGTCTGTAGCCATTCTGTTTATTTTACTTCATAATACATGCACAAATGGCAAGATATGAGGGCACAGGAAGTAAGGACGAAATAAAATCACAGAAAGCCAAAATACAGTAAACACAGAACGAAATTCCCTCGATTCAGCACAAAACAATACAAATAAGCCTGACCTAAATTTATGTTAATTCAGGTAACTTTGCAACTTTGCCCTATGACTCAGTGGCGGATTTAGGTTTTGGCTAAGGGGGGATCGCAACAGTGGCGTATTAATAACCCAAGCAACAATTTTGCGACTTGTGACCACAGTTTCACAGAAATTAACGTTGTATTAGGTGTGGAAAATCGTCATCATGTCACCCACGACCTCAGGCCGATTATGGCCCATTTAATGAACAGTTAGAATTATGCCCCGCCCCTAAATGTGCGCCAAATTCGAATAGAATTTTGCTATTAGTCGTATTTTTAAAACCCATATCACAAGATAAACTTAACTTGATAGCTTCTTGAGTGTCAAATATGCATATTTTTATCTATTCAAATATGTTTTGGTGTTTTGTGAAGATTACAGTTATTTGTTGCAATTCGTTGTTTCTATTTGCTGTTATTCACATTTACCTAATAAATAGTGCTTTTTCAGCGCTGAACAAATATCTTTATTTATATTAAGGTACGAAATGAAAACGATTAATATTGATAATATCTTATAACCACACTTTTTCAGGGATTAATACCAATTATGGCTATCGCTATGGCTATTTCTCCACCAAAAAAAAAACAGACTTCCAGGCATTTTTTTGGCTGAAGACAGACAACATATTTTGAACATTTATGAGACTTATACTGGAGACAACCCGGATAAACCTAGGACAGAATTCGTCGAGTTTGTTGCAAAGGCATCAGGTAATTTTAATTTTTGTATTGTATTTTTACCGTTAAGGTATTAGATTATTTATATTTATTATAGTTTATGTTTATATTATTATGTA
Organism: Rhamnusium bicolor; assembly: GCA_029963845.1. Taxonomy (NCBI): domain Eukaryota; kingdom Metazoa; phylum Arthropoda; class Insecta; order Coleoptera; family Cerambycidae; genus Rhamnusium; species Rhamnusium bicolor. Next base: position 1,076,382 of record JANEYF010000831.1, read on the forward strand.
TATTAATTTAGGTGGGTGTGCTGCAAGTGTTTACAACATTCTTCGTGAATATAAAGAAATACACCAACTTCATCCACCGAAAGTGTATCACAGACAACGAAAAATTTGGATAGCACCGATGATGGAACTATAAGTGCTCTCAGACAGTTGATTCATTCATTTTTTGAAAGGAACGAACCACCAACTCGAAATAAAATGTTAGCGTTGGTGCATGAAGATGAACATCTACCTCGATTAAAACGGAGTACTTTGAGGACATTGATAAAAGAAATTGCTTTTCGGTGAGTAAACCAAGTTTTTATTTCTACATGTTGTAATGTAATTATTGTGTTTGGCACTATAGATTTGCAAAAAGGTCAAGCAATAGTGTCCTTAGGGAAAATAATAATTCGTCATGCGCAAAGCCAAGAGGAAAAAGTGTGTCAGCTTGACATTGTAATGGACATCGTAGTAGAGCCATTGCACATTTATGTGGGGGATGACTCTTCTTCGTCCGAATCTAACTCGGACTAAGGCCCAGTTGTACCTAATGGCATTCGAAAGGATTATTCGAAGATATTATTACTACTATGTTTGATAAATATCGATAAAATAATTGGAACACAATTGACAGGCCTTAACTCAAAATTGGACGATGGTATACTGCAGGTATTTTAAATTTTAATAGCATTTTATTTATAATATAAAAAATCGTTTTTATTTCAGAAACCATTCATATTGCTATTGGTGGCTGACTAGAGGTCGAGTAATTAATAATAGAGGCTGAAGTTTAGTATTTATTTTCATACAGGGTGCTGTGTGTAAATTTTTATTGTTTGTTCTTCCATTTATATGTTCTTATAATGTAACCTGATCTCTCGTAAATTTCTTCTTGGTTCTTTTAACGAGCAGTAATTGAACCTTGTGAATAGGGTGTGTATAACATGTATAACTTTTATTATTATTTTATTAGATTTTAGGACAGTGTTACTTATTTAGTATTTATTTTCATACAGAGTGCAGTATGCATATTTTTTATTGTTTATATTTACCCCATTTACATTTTCTTATAATGTAGACTGATCTCCCGTTAGTTTCTTCTTGGTTCTTCTTACGAGCAGTAATCAAACCTTGTTGACAGTCTATTGCATGATTTAATTTTTTTTAACATTACAAAAAAAAATTTAAAGATGATATTTAAAGGTATAAATAAAACACATGAAACATTCTAAGACAAACTTTTTATTTAAAATTAAGAAAAAAAATATGGTCCCAATTGGGCACAGTAAGCTTATAAGCTGCACTTTAATACATATTTAATTTAATTTGTATAAAACTCTACTTGCTTTTCGCATAAAAACATAACTGCTTTTATCTTTGCATCCCACTTATTATGAGGGTACCAATATCACCTTGCATTTGGCTGTTTTATAATTGACATCAATATGAAGATACCCAAAAATCTTTTTAACTCTACCTTCTATACAGTGGCTTGTTAAGCCGTATCTAAGTACTGAATAAAACTGTTTGACCTCAAAGAAAAACTTTAAAATGTTGTAAGGAGTTGTCAACTGTAGGACTTCTGGACGAAGTAGAGTATTTCCTTGAAACTGGGTACTTTTTGCATTGGTATTCGTAATGGAATTCTTCTATTTAACTTCTGATGCTTTACTTGTCAGGAGCACATTAGGAACTAGGTCAACTAAAGTTACTTCATCGTCACTACTATAACAAACTAAGTAGTTCTTCATGCTTCGTATTATTTTCCATCAAAATGTTATACTCATCAATATCATCCTCCAAAATTGATTACTCATTGTCAGAACGAAGATCTCTTATGTTTGACGAGTTTTTTTCCATAAAAGACATTGGATATCAGTGTAATGAATTTCTCTAGGTCAATATCCATAATGAACACTTAAAAAAAGTAAACACCTAAAATCTACCTGCTGTGCACACTGTTCCCCAATCGGAAACATACGCATTTGCCAAAAAAATAGTTACAAATACATATCACCAGGCCATTCTACACGACAAACAGATATTGAGAGATTAAACTAATATTTTTACAAAACAAAGCTTACCTATATTACCTTTTATAAAAATTATCGAAAACACGTCTAAATTGCAACAGCTGATCGTTAGGTTATATCACAGAATACTTTATTTCAATTCTGTCAGAGTGCTGCCTTTTGTTGGTCGACAATTGAACATTATAATGGATATAAAGGGCACACGAATAATAGTCCTGATGTAAAAACATCATAATTATCTTGAATCTAAAAAAAAATATTTTTATACTACAAACCTCCGTATTAAAATAAATCCTACCAGTTATACGAAATGCGTTGTTGTCGTGGTGGATTTATAATATTTATATTTTTTTATAATGTTATATACCCATTCGTTTTTTTTTGTTACAAATAATAAATAATTTTAACCTGTCTCCTAACCTAACCAAATTATTTTAATTCTCCAAAAATCAAAAAATTATTTGTAGTGTATGAACCGGGGTTTTGCAACCGGAAATTCAATAGGCTCCTCCCCAATTCTATCTGTTCATCACACGGAGCATAGACGACGTTATTTATCAGTTTGTTGTGACCAAAGTAAAAAGGACTTGTTTTAATATCATCTGGCCGACTACAATACATGGTCTGTGAACAATGGTGTCTTAGGTTTAATACTGACGTTGCGCAAACGTCATCATAAGACTGAATTATCAACGTAGAGATTAGTCTTTCGTTAACGTTTTATGGATGCCGCATCGTGGTGTGATGTGTGCATGATAAAGAGGGTAGAGGAGGAGGAAGAACTAAAACAAATAACATAACCTATATATTTTTGTTGTGTTATTCTATTATTCTCGTTATTTTCTTTGTCGATTCATTAAAATATCAACCACTTTTTATAACTAAGCAGTCGTATATGGTGCATTTAGAAGGAGTCATACATTAACGCGGCCAAGGTTGCTTCACACAACTCCGCTATTTTTTGAAAACCAGCTCGAGGACAAACGTAACTGTTGTCAGCCATTGTGTAGTTGACAAATAAAGTGAAAGAAATGCGAATTTAGGAGATTTTGGTCAATCTAATTATGTCAACAAAATTATTTTTTCTAAAAACTCAGCAGTGGAGTGAAACTTGATTTTCGACCTACAATGTTCATATTTTATCATGAACTGCCCCGCGTTTATAAATTATGGTATCACAAAGTGCTTAAAATCTACAGAAAATATTACAGTAAAACACAGAAGTGGTTCAAATGTCTAACAGTAATGTTTTTAATTAGAAAAATGTAATAACACCACATGTAATTACAGCCCCCTTTATCCCTGAAGATCTGAAATGACTTTGTGCGGGAGAGGGTTACACATTAAGAGACAACAGAAACACATCCAATATCCGAGTATACTGGAATTAATTTCTCTTTCCGAAAAAATCCCAGTTCCTCGACCGGGAATCGAACCCGTGACCATGAGGTTTCGAGACAAGTACGTCACCTCTAGACCACAGAGCCATATAAACATACTTTAATACTGTGCTAATATTGATGCAAAAGGTAATTGATTTTCTCTTCTGAATTGATGCAAAAACGTGGCGGATAATCGTTGTTACGACTTTATCCGGCAACGTTAGAACACGGCGGGCGACGTTTAAACAAAGTTGCATGAGAAAAATCTATATTTTCTTCTTTCAGGTGTAGCTAAGTTGTACGCCTTCCGAAACAAAACACTCCCACCCTTGGGATGCAAAACTTTCATTTGTGATGAATTAAATGTATTTAGAAAATTATGTAAAATGTCTTCACATATCTAAAGACGCATTAGACGATTCACTTTGGAGGTATCAACCAAAATGAAAAACAAATGAATCATCTGAACAGTGAATCATCCAAAATGATCACTTAAGATGAAGGGTAAACAAAGTAGAACCAACCCTACTTTTGATCACTCTGGGTAAATCATCGTAGATGAATCATACGAAGTGAACCGTCTAAACATATACAGTGTGACAGCAGCGGTATGCAACTGGAATAGCCGATCTCGCAACAGACCATATGACAATGTTGCCAGACTCATATTTTCGAAATTTCTAAATCGGCGATAGATATTTTCACAAAAGTAATTTGTGTCAGAAGAACACAATTTTTTTGTTATAAAATATGTCGAAATTGTACGGTCTAATATTATAAATTGTTGCCACAACATAAACTCTTTTACTTCCCATAAATATTTGGAAAATCTTCTCTATCATATAAGAAATTGCGGCACGGACAACCATACTTGGCGATATTTTGAAACAACTTGACTGATTCACTATGGAAGGGTCATCTAAATAAAAAACATTTCAATGACGCATTCACCTTGGATGATTTTTCCAGGATGAAAATCCAAACTAATCGATTTAAGTATAAACTCCAGTTTAGAGCATCAGATAAGTCGGATCGGTGAATGGTGTGAATTAATTAAATTCTAGTTTGGTAAATTTAATGATATGGCCGAATTAACCTTTTAAGACCTAACCTAACGCAGGTCACTTGTTTATTGTTCTCTGCATGAAGTTAAATATTGCAACCCTACTTTCCCCTATGTTACCAAGAAAACATCAAGGAAGAAAGCTGAATCTCATCTCTTTAAGGCAATGCAGGAAAAAGGAGGACGTTGATGAGATGAAATTTTAATAGAATTTGAAGGGGATAGTGTATGATTAAATTAAAAGAGTAATTTTTTATGAACCCTAATAGCAATATTAAAATATTCAACCGGTTCTACAACTTCAATTGTTTAAACGATTTAAACTGAAGGTCAAAATATTAATAAATTAATTACTTCACTGAATTAGATATTATCCTTATTCCTTTGTTTCATTAACTTGGTCATCGTTTCGTTGTATCTGTTACAATCATAAGTGCTTTTTGTTTATGTTGATTCGAGATTTTAAATTTACCTACCAAAAACTTTACACACTTGGTTAATTTATTCGGGTCGATAAAACAAGTAGATCACTTTGTCTGTTTTTGTTACATAGAAAGTTGAAAAGTAGAGAATGTTTTTTAATCTGGAAAAGAATTATCTAATTAATGAATCGTATTCTTTGAAACAATTCAAGTGAAATCGAAATCAAAATTACATACATAAAAATGTTACATAGAAAAGAAATTTTATTTGAAACGATTTAAATTGTTTTGTAGGATAGAATCAATTATATGCCTCATTTTTTTATAAGCAGTTAATTATAAATTTTGCTCTGTTTAAAATAACAGTAAATAATTTATTTAATAATAATTAATAAATAATAAACAAATAAAAAATAACGAAATTCCATATGACTCATTTATATGTAACTTTATATTTATGTACACACACCGTCAAAAGTTTTGGACCCCCGATGTTTTTTATTAGTAAATATATTTTTTTTTAATATTGTATTTGTTTTTCAAAGTATGTATCTTCTACATGTATTTTTTTGTAATATAGGAATAATTTTTAAAAATTTAGTTAATTAAAAAACAATGGGAAAAAAATTGCAATTTTTAAGTAAATTTATTATGACAAAAATTAACAAAACATTTTTTTTAACGAAGTAAACTACAACTTAATAGTCAGTATGACCTCCTCTGTTTCTCAGTAACATATTGACACGCCTGTATATTGAAACAATCAAACGGTTGATAATTTCTTGAGAAATATTGTTCCATTCCTCTACTGCTGCTGCAACTAATTCTTCCGCATTTTAGGGTGGGTTCATGCGTTGTGAATTGCTCTAGAAACAAAATCCCACATATTTTCAATGGGATTCATATCTGGGGAGTTAGCTGGCCAATCTAATCGGGTAATATCTCCCTGTTCAAGTACCTCTTGAACCGTTCTTGCGCGATATGGCCTCGCGTTGTCATCCATGAAGATGAAATTGTCACCTAATTCGTCGCGTAGGGGATAAATAATGAGCCTGATAATATTCTCAATATAAACTTGACTTGTCATATTCTGATTTATGGGAATTAACGGCGTACGGCGATTTAACATTATTCCCTTCCAAAACATTACTGTCCCACCATTATAGGGAGCAACCTCACGGGGGAAAACTTAACCTCTCTGGTTTCATCTGTAAATAAAACCCATCGCCACTGCTGCAAAATCCAATCACTACGATCCCGTGCTCACTGAAAGCGGGCAGCTCGATGTCGTGGGAGTAGAGTGGGTACCCTTAAAGGCCTTCTTGCACGCAAATTTGCACGATGGAGTCTTCTTCGCACTGTAGAGATTGATGTAACAAGACGGAACGTACCTTGAAAGTGCGCCCTGTGGGTTGGAGCTGAAGCATTTCAGTGTCTACGGACATATTGAACCAAATACCGATCCTGTCGTTCATCTGACACTCGAGGCTGCCCACTACGTGGTCTTCTTTCCACTGTCCCTAATTCTTCATACCTATGCACTATTTGCACAACCGAAGATCTAGGAATGTCTAACATCTCGGATATCTGATGATTGGAATGTCCAGTATCATGCAAAGCAACAATTCTTGCCCTATTAAAAATATGTATAAAACTGATGAATATTTTTAAAAATTTATAACTAATCAACAATACTTTATCTGTCAATTTATATGATCTTGTTTGTTAGCTAAATAACTCAACTTTGTTGTCTAGCAACGAAGACAAAATAAACATAGCCCAAATTTACAATATACAAGGGGTCCAAGACTTTTGACGGTGTGTGTATTAAATAGAGAACAGTTCCGAGTATTTTGAAAAAAATATATTTACCAAACTGATGTATGATTAAAGATAGAGAATTGCTGAAAAATACATAACTAAAATTAATATACGTTACCTGCATTGGTTATGAGCTTCATTTGGTAGCCAAATAAATTCGCCCTAATTATGCCAAAGTTGATGCTCGCTGAGGTTTATTGTAACGTGTAGAGCGGCCTTTAGATTAGAGAACTTGGTTTTTGGACCACGCTAACGTAAAATGTTTACGATATCTTTATTTTTTAAACTACCTACTCAATATTGATATTTCTTGTGTATATGTTTTATACTAAGGGAATGCTTTTTTGAGAATAAAGGATACACATCATTAGATAAACAAGGAATTATTTATCTTTCTGTAGTCGAATGGAATCATTTTATTTTTTAATGAATCAAAATAGCTACAAGCTTTTAGAAACAGGACACAAAAAAAATTAATGAAGGAAAAATATAAACTCTTAAATACACACTTTTGATTATATTTCTTAATAAACTGCTTCTTTTATATTAAATTTCATCCGCGGGATGAAATGTTACACTTGTTATAAAAATACTTATTTTATAGTTACAAAAAAAAGTGTAGACATCAATTTCACTTATAACTTTGTCGATTAATTCTGCATTTTATTTAAAACGACAAAATTGTTTTCGTTTCTGACAGTAGTAAATAATTAAATGCCTGGCTAATAACTAAGAGCTATAACTTTTAGAAATCATATAGGTAAATTGTTTTGTTATATACAGCATGTCCGGCGGTGTGGTAGACAATAGGACAAACGGACTAAAAATTTCGTTTTTCGAGGAAATGTCATTGTTTATAAAAAAATTTCTTTGCTGAAAAAATTCGTTTGTCGGTGAAAAAAAATAAAAAAATTTATACAGGGTGTCCAAAAATTTAAAAATTCAATTTTTTTTACAAGAGTAAAATGTTCTCATCATTTGGCAGTGGATTGGCATCAGTTAACTGTTTTAGGCGTCCCCACAAATACATATCTGCCAACGTAAGGTCGGGACTTCTTGGGGGCCATAAAACTGGACCGTTTCGCTCGATCCATTTTTTGTCCAAATTCCAAATCAAGCCATTCCTTCACTTCTCTAGTAAAACGGGCCGGGCATCCATCTTGCTGAAAGTACATGTTACCTCGGTAATCTGCTGGTAGTTGTTGCAAATGATCAGAAAAAAAGTATTTAACATATTTAAATAAGAATTTCTATTACAAGTATTCTCAAAGAAATACAGTCCTATGATACCATAGTAGGAAATAGCGCACCAAACATTCACTTTTTTTTAAAATATTGGCATCGGATTGGTATTCTGAACATAGGATCAACATCACTCCAATAACGAACATGCTGCGATGCGACAGTTCCATTCATCGAGAACGTGGACTCATCCGAGAACATTATAAGTTTATGGAATCCTTTATTACCACCTAAAATCTTACTCCCTACCCACAAACAAAAATCCAACCTTTTGCCATCATCACCCTCTTCTAATGTGTGGTGATAATGGGGTTGTAGGGACATATCTTATTTTGCTTTAAAATTTCTTGAATAGTACCTTTTTGGACCACCTGTAGTTGCGTAGCTTGTTTCCTCAAGGACAGTGTTGGGTTTTCTCTAACAGATTGCAGTACAAGTATAGTCGCTGCATCATTTTCATTGTAGGATTTTTTTACGTTTTTTAAGTCTAATACGGATCCCGTTTCACGAAACTTCTTGACCAGCTTGTAGACGCCCATTTGGTTACCTGTACATTGGGGTACCTTTCATGAAATTTTTCAATAACGTATCTGTATAAACAATCTCCGTCACCATAACATTGGATTAAATTTTTCTTTGCTCCGTTGTTAACATTGTAAACTGACAAAATCTTTAAAAGTTACTAACAATGGCGTTTTGCTTGACACTGTAATACATAATTTATTTCTGTTATGTTGTTATCTTAGAAGATTTGAAGTGTTGAAACAATTTTTTTAAATAGCATTTTGCTAAAAAATTTATAATAACGGTACTTTACTCTTGTAAAAAATTTGAATTTTTAAATCTTTGGACACCCTATATAAAATTTTTATTTTTTTTTCATCGACAATCGTATTTTTTCAGCAAGCAAATTTTTTTATAAAGAATGACTTTTCCTCGAAAAATGAAATTTTTAGTCCGTTTATCCTCTCGTTTACCACATCGCCGGACATGCTGGAGATATTTTTTTTAATAAAAATAAATAATCGAAAATTATTTTGTTGGAAACTTTTAATATTAAAATTACCATAAAAAATATAATCACGTAAGGAAATAGTGATAAGAGCACTCGAGACGAGACAAGATAAGGCGAAGCAAAACGAAACGAGACGAGATGGCTGGTATCAACGCCATTGCTACTTAGGTTGCTACATTTTGAAACAGTGCAAAAATGTAATTTTTAAAAATATTTGAAACTCATATTTTGCAATGAAACAAATCTGGAGTTTAATAACAGGATATCGTAATATTCTTTTCTTTTTTCATGAAATTCCAACTGCTTCTGCAAACGATTGTTACGCAGCCAAGTAATATCTTCCAGTATTGATTTAAATATGCTATTTATGACTGTGAATAGTTTTCTTACATTAAGCCATTCAAAATTCTTTCCATTAATTTCACATCACTTAAGCTTAGACATGTTCCCATTGAGGAATTAAAGTGTTTGCCAACTTTGTTCAATATCTGTAAAAAAATTTTTGTCAAGCTAAACTTAATGTGTAGGACTGTAAAAAAATTATAATTAGTTATAAGACAAAATTCTACAATTATTATGCAAAACATGTATATGCTAAGTATGCTCTTATAACTATAGACCTGGTAATTTCAGAAGTTTGCTCTTAAACATTTTTATTTAGTCATTCATTATAACAATAGAATTATAAAACGTGTTGATCAATGTGGTTAATAATATAAACGATTGTGTCATATATGAATAATAAATTTACTAATTTTACTAATAATATAGTTTGGAAAACTGGTAAATGTGCAAAAGTAAAGCATTAATCCTCAACTGACGTAAATAGATTGTTATTCAATTCAAGTGTTTTACAAGCAAACGTTTTTTCAAGTGATTAATCGAGTTTGTTTAATAATATGAACTACCCAATCTCGAAACGTGAAGAATGTGAGGTTAATATTGTTGAAAACCAATTAATTAGTGACATGTTATTCACTTGAAAACTATTGAAAAGTAACAATACATTTCTAGCAACAAGGATTAGTTGAACAATAATGTTAAAATATACAGAATGTCAAAATCTAGAACTTCAATGTATGACGCGTTAAAGTGTAGACTTGGTTGATTTGTATATTAACAGCTATTTTGGCTACTATCTATACAAAATGCCACAAAAATCAATGAACACAATTTTAGATTAGTCAGTTAGGTGCCATATGCATCTCTTTCTTGCTCTGATAATACAGATTAGAGTTTCGTTGAAAATACACGATAGTTTTGTCTGTAATATCGTCTGATAAATCTGCATATACCAAAGAGCTAATTGTCGTTTCTGTTATCATGAATAGAAGAAGCTATCACTAAAAAAATATTTCCACCACAACAGAAGAATAATATACAATAGGTACACGAGTTTATACTATACAAATTATTTTTATATTATAATATGAAAATTGATTTGTCGACAACATTTTTTACTGCTGGTTTACAAAGAAAATAAGTTAGTTGTAGATTATAATCAGGCATTGTTAATAGCTTTCGCATATATTCTTTAAAAAAAATAGATCTTATCTCATATTTGGATTTGTTTTCCAGACTTAATCTCGGTATTTCGGTTCATTCCTAAATCATTCCTTTGTCACATCAGGGACATCAGGGTGCATTATATCTGTATTAATGTTTATCTTATGCCATTGCCAGTCAAAAATACTTTATTTTTCTAGGTAACAGTTTGTTTTAAAACTAAATTTCCTCTTCCTGAAGCTCTGTACCCATCAGCTTTTGTTATATTTAATGACGTTTTAAGCTAGCATAACTGATTTTTATATATACCAGAATCTAAACGATATATGATAAACGATGTTAATGTAGGTTTATGATATGATTGATATCAATTAAAAATTTAACTATATAATCGATTGTATGTGAAAAGTATTTTAAAAAATACCAAAACCTCAATCATAAAATCTTTTTTTATTTAAAAAAATCTCACATCTTATTTGCTTCGTATTACGCATTTCTAGAAAAAATAAATAAATTATTTGAGTATTACATTAGAAATTTATGTTGGAAAGAATGGAAACAGTTTATGTTATTATTATTTTTTTATATTCTTCTATATGTGTTATTTACCAAAGTCCATTTTGTTAAACTATACCTTTCCTTATCATCAAAGTTGAGCATATCTTAAAATAAAAATGGAACGTCAAATTTTTAAATACTTGTTTGAATATTAAAAACTGACCAGCAAAAAAGAGACAGAAAAATTAATGTTATTTCTTTTTGAAGTTCTTTGTATTTCGTAAATCAATTAAAACAGAACTCAAATATGTAAGCATTTTTTAAATCAGACATAGAAAATAAACGAAGGTTCTGAGAAAAGTGAAAAGTTGAGTTGGTAGAACAGTATACATCGTGAAATAATGAATGGTATAACCGCCTTTCCCCTTAATTTGCAGCCTATTTTTACAAAAAAAAATAAATAAATAAATTACAAAAACAGTGATGTAAAATAAGATGATAAATCAACATCGATAAAATTTTATTAACATATTACTAAATACATTTCAAGAAATTGATTGTTAAATCTTGAAATACATACATATTTTTAGAAAGGCGGCGTTAGCATGCCCTCGTCGCCAAGATAGCCAATACAAAACTTTAAAACGTTGTTAAAAAATCTTTATTGATGAGAACGAAAAATGAAAACACATGATTCACCTTAAATACCATATTGATTTAATATATAAAATTACAGGCAATACTGATCTATATTTTATTTGGTGTCATTTTACGAAACTAACTAACTGTATTCCCTAGGAATAAAAAAAGTACGCATCAGCATTTCCTGTCATTTGATACACTAAATCTATATGGTATTTTGGGATGAATCATATGTTTTCCTTTTTCGATATTGTGAACCGAGAAATTTTAACAGCAATTTGCATATTTAAGTTGGATATCTGGTGAAAAAGCAGCTTTATCGCTGCGATACTAGTGGTCAAACCCAAGGGTAATTTCTAGTGTTTCCTATGACATTGTACTAAGTACATGTTATTAAGATAAATAAAATAAAATAATTTTATTACTGGAAACTTATAACAAACAAGGACATATTGATAATGTCAATAATACATATTAAATTTTTTTTTGAAAGAACAAGAAAAAATATAGTATTAGGAGTTTATGTATTAATAATATATCAATACATTAACAAAGGTTAAGATAAAATAATAATAATAAAAACAAGTGAACTACAACGGTAACGGCTAAAATGACAAATAAAACTCAATTCAAAATGTACACATAAAAATTGATTTAACAGATTACAGTTCAAAAATATTCTAATGTTTTCTGATTGTCCCATTTACTCACGAGAACTTATTTTTATAGATTTTTTAAAATATCTTAAAAAAGTTGATTAAAGATGAAGTTACTTTGTGAAAATCCATTTGATTTAATAAATTATATACACTTTCTATTACTTGTCTAATTTTCACTTTATTTGTTATTTTACAACTAGTTGCATCCTATTCGGACATTTTCAAGTAAAGCATTTTCAAGTTTACTTGAAAATGTCCGAATAGGATGAAACTAGTTGTAAAATAACAAATAAAGTGAAAATTAGACAAGTAATAAAAAGTGTTTATAATTTTTTAAATCAAAAAAGATTTTAAATATATTGCCCTCGAGGGAAGTGCTTCTATAACAATAATTTCCGGGCCCATGTAATATATAAGCTTGTTTATTTAGAATGACACTTTTCACATTATCCTTGATATTAACTATGCGGAAACAGATTTATTGTATCTAATGCAGTATATTATAAAATCCATTTGACCTCAGTAGGATTAAAGTGTATATACATACAATGCCCACTTTATATGAAGACATTCGAATAGAGAGAAATAATGTATGGTAAAGGAAAACTTTATTAGTTTTATTATAATGAAGGGAGCATGTCAGATTAGGAACTCCCACTACTTTTAATTTAAAAAAATCTATATAAAACTTTCTTATTGTTCAAAAACTAACATACATATAATCATATTTTTGTTGAATATCAATAAATCAAAAATTATACAGGGTGTTTCCTAAGTGAAGTCGAAAACTTCAGGAGTTGCTTCCTTGGACGATGTTAAAGAACAAATTTCTAAGAACATGGATCAGGAAATGCTTCCCTATAGAATTATGCCTAGAGTTCGGACTGAGGTATGGGTTCCCAGTGACGGTATTAATGCAGACTATTATGCTATAAATACTTACTGAAACATTCCCAAACAATAAAAAAATAGAGATTTATACAACAAGATAAAGAGAATTTTTCGTCGAAAAGTCAATCCCATGTGAGATGTTTGTACTGGAAATGAAAAAAGAGGTCTATTTCTCACTTATTTCTTTATTGATGCTACGGGTTTTGTAAATAAAACTTTATTTTACATCATCTTGTTGCCTAATGATGTGAAACAAACTTTTATTCACGAAACCGGTAGCAATAATAAAGAATTTTATGATAAATAGACCTCTTTTATTTACAAAGTGAATTTTATTTCATTTTAAAATGATAATACGTAAATTAGTTTTATCGGAAAATATATACTAACACTCTCACCGCCGGTATAACATTATTGCACACCACTGTTATTTATTAGAAAAGTGTTTAAAGTACACCGGTCCTGTTTACTTGAAATTCTGGTGTATCATTATTGTTGCACTTTTCATTGATTTTATATGAGGAATATATTCTACTGGCCTAGGATTACTAATTGCTATACAGAACATTGGCCTATGGCGTTTTTAATAGTCAGTGTATATTTTAGTGCTAATTATAGTGAATAGAAAAGTAAACAAAGTGTGCTTTTAATTGTCTATTTTACTTTATAAAACATAGGAAAATCGTAGTAGCTACAAAAACCGATATAACTAAGTAAATGTAATGTTTTTCATTTAAACATGTCTTGCAAAAAGTGGGGCTGGGGAGTTAAATACTTTTTCGCAACTATAGACTTATTTTATTACCTGGAATAAATAAAATCCGCTGTTTTCTTTTTCTAATTTAGTTGTAACAAAAATGTTATACCGGGTGCATAATTGCTTTTTCTTCCATAGGCCGGTGTAAAATTTTTGTACACCACCTCAAAACAGGAAAATAAAGATAAGAACAATAAATTAATATAAAAACCCAAAAGTGAATAACACTTTAAGACATTATCTTGCAATATCTAATTTTGGCACACAATGGCCCAATTTGAAATTCCCCACGCGGCGGTAATAGTGTTAAATAAAAACGTAATGGATTCTTTTACAATTGGACTACACTGTGGTAATTCTGTAATTCTGGGAATTTACATAGATACCTGCGCTCTGTGAGTCAACTGAGAATAATGCGAAGACACCACATGTAGTTTGCCAGGACATTGTATAACGTCGAGTCTATGTAACAACAGCGCAAAATTGTATATAGCCAACCGGTCTATTTAAAATGTTTCATTGTAAACCCTCACAGACTACAGTAAATTTCTGGAATCGCGATATCCAGGAATTACAATTTGCCGGTACACGATTATATTGCAGTAGCTGCAACAAAGCATTTCTTAAACATGTAACAGAAATATTAATAAACACATTTCCTCTAATGGTGACAGACAACGCAATTTTAACTAAAATTTAGTGGAAATGATGATTGTATGTAACATACCGTGGTCGAAACTAAATAATCCACTTTTTAGACAATTTTTACAACAGTGCAAGTATACCAATGTTCAGGCGATATCGGAGTCCACTCTAATAAAAAATATTTATCAGTGCAGTGTGATAATATTAGATGCAAAATTTCTTCTGAACTTCTCACGATATAAATGAATTATCAAGGAAAGGCGCCGAAGTTTAACTCTAAAACATTTAAAATATTAGTAATATACTTTTATTCTTGTGGGAAACTGGTAGTGAAAAAACACTTAGGTGTATGTGTGTGTATGCGTGCGTGCATGCGTGTATGCGTGCGTGCATGTGTGCGTTCATGCGTGCGTGTGTTCAAGCGTGCGTGCGTGCGTACGTGCGTGCGCGCGCGCGTGTGTATACGTGCGTGTGTTAGTTTAGTGTTGCAGCCCCCAATACCTTCAGTCCTCTTCGAATGACTGCTTATAATACATTGATTTTATCAACTTTGGATATTACGGAATTCGCTAAAAAAATACAAAAGTAAGATATTGTGCCATACATGCATGAACATATTTATGTGCTGACACATAACCTATAGCCAATCCTGGTTTTGACGTCATCAAAACCTAAATTCCGAGCTCTAGTTATGACCCTTTAAATAAAAAATAAATCTTCTCTCGTAATTTTTAATTGAATAATAATGTTAAGTAATACCTTAACTAAATTAAACGTTCAAAGCATCAACAAGTTTATGTGTGTACGCACTTAGCACGAATAACATTCAAAATTCAATTTTAGACAGTTCTATTATTATTATTAGTTTTTATCGTTTTTTCTTGTGAAAGCCGCTACTCTTACAAAAAAAAATTAAGAGACCAAACAATTTTTCTTTTGAATTTCCTAGCATATGGCTATTTCAATTTTCAAGCATACCTAGATTTTTTTCACATGAACCAATTCATATGAAAAAAGTTTGCAAGGTTTAGAATAAAGCTATTGTGTTCAAATTAAATAGCCCCTTGCGGCTACTGGTCACATGCGAAATACGACCGATGTAAGTAAAGCCATTTTAAAAAATATGCAAAAAAAAATTTTTCTTTAACTTTTAATGTTGTCAAGAAAATCAATTTTTTTTTCAACATGCTGGTATTCTATGCACAAATCTCTTGCTGTTTCTCCTTACCTAAAGGAAAGTTTCGGAGAAAATTGGCTTGGAACTAATGGACCAGTATGGTGGCCTGCAAGGTTGCCAGATCTGACACCGTTAGATTTTTTCATGTGAGGTCATAGCAACGAAAAGGTTTTCTTAATTCCGCCCAGGAGTGGAGAAGATTAAGAGGAGAAAGTAAGAAGGGCCATTAGGGATATTTCAGGGCATTAGTTGGATAATGTTGTAAGAACCATCATAAAATGAATTAGATTGTGTCAAAACAATCATGGAGAATATTTCGAGCTTATCCTAGTACAGTATAAGTTTTTTACATAAAATATTAGTCATATTAAAACATGTTGATTAATTTTTTTACTCACTTTAAATAAATATTTTGTCATACTCCTAAACCACGTAATTTTTAAGATTTATTAAAAGGAAAAATGGAAAATATGGAAACTTGTAATTAAACGTCTTACCATGTTGTTTTCATTTGATTTCTATGTCAACTTGACAAAAATTTTAATTATCTTAGTAAAAATGTTGCAATGGATATTTACAGTTTATCCCCATTTTTAATCAAAATATCTCTTGTGATACGTCGTTCTAAAGGAAATTTATAGTAAATTACGAATGTCTAAAAAAATATTAGCATTCCACATTTCGGAAACCGGAAGTGCTACAAACATCCTCTTTGGCTGGAAAAATGTTTATTGGCACACTATGGCAACATTACCATTATTTCTTTCTGTTAAAAATTGTGGAAATGGCATGCTATTATATACGGCTTAGGACACTAGGTATAAGAATGGGGCGAACTTCAACGCAATCACTACATCCCAGAGTTAAAGACATCTCAAGTACCTATCATTTACTGTATGTTTTAAAACTTTAAACACCATTTATGTCTTTTATGTTTCCATGGTCATTGATTACTTCCATTTCCTGTTTACGTGTCATATCAGATTCTAATAACGCCCTACCCCAATTGGGAAGTGTGTGGAGTCGTACTCATGTAATTTGATTTCTTGACCGTTTATATTCTTATTATATACTTATAATTATTAGCATTGTATTCTCTTCTTTGCGCTCATTATTAAATGTAAAATATCAAAATTGATTTTACTTAATCTGTATACGTTTTACTACATGTGTCTAATTTCAAATGGTATTTATATATGAAAGACACTCTATATTTGCAGCTCATCCTGGATCTCCATGTAAACTTCTCAAATCTATGCATGACTCTTCTCAGTTATTTGTCCATAGTACACTTGTCTTTGTCTAATACTCGCAATTAGATACCTACCAAATAAGATCACAGTAAAAGTGTAAAAGATCTAAAACAAGATAAATTTGCCTAAAGAGAAATATCAGATATATTTTTCCAAGTCAAAGATATATTATATTTATATTTTTATTACACTTAACTCAAATAATATCAGTTTTGTACACCCTGTATAATTATTTAAAGGTAATAATAAATATTATTATTTAATTTTAAGTTTTATCAGAGTTAAATTCTCTTTGTGTTTATACAAATACACATAAACAAAAAATTGTGTTTTTTGCATGAAGACAAAACAATTACGTAAAATATAGTGCAAGAAATTAGAGTACAAAAAAATCAGATAACGCATGTACCAATTCCATTGGGTTAGTTATTCGGCAATTGTGCTAGTGCTCAGTGTGCTTGTAATATACATATTATTTGACTGCAATGAAATTTTGTAATGTATCTTCATGAATTTTGCCGTTAAGTTGTTTGATAAACTGTGGTGTTTTGTTTATAATCATAATTAATATGATTAAGCGACTTCAGTGTTGTGAAATGTGCTTCAACTAATTAGTGATTATGGCAAAAAGAAAACGAATTATTTTAGGGACAAGGCACTAAAGGTATAATTTTGAGTACATTAATATAACACCTTTTTTATTTTTATTATTATTTGTTTTTTGTCAGTAGGTAGGTCCAGAACGAGATAGGATATGACTAAAAACAGCTTACAGTGTAAGCAATTTTAATTATACTTCTGTTTGTACAATATGTTTTTGAGAAATATGTCAAAAACTTAATTAATTCCGTAATAATGTTGATTTAAAAAAATATCTGTATCCAAAAATGGATTCCGTTTTGGGGTGAGACGTGATCCTGAAAATGGGAAGATGCTAATATGAAATTATTTCGCATATTAAAGTCAAAACATTTTTTTCACATATGTACAGGGTGATCATTTTAAGTGCCTCACTCGATTTCATTGCTTTATTTTTCATCTGGAAAAAATTCCAAAACTGTACTTATGCATTTTCTCTAGGAAAAGAAAAAACAATTGTCAAATAGAAAATTAAAAACCTGTATATTAATGCTGAAATGAACATATGATATTCCACTGATAATGTGTATCACATTTTTATTTTTCACTTTCGGTTTAACCTCAAAAGACCTCAATTTCTTTATTTTAAGTGATACACCCTGTATATTCAGCTCCATTTAAAGAAAATTTCTTTCTGAATTCAGCAATTTATAATATACTATCATTAACTATCATACGTAATTATACAGGGTGGGGCAATAGTGCGTCCGACTTTGATATCTCGAGTTCTATGATAGCTAGAAACTTGAATTTTTAAATAGAATGCCATGTGGATCAGAATATTTTTTTAAACCTCTTTTTGAACTCCTTTCACTCCTGTATTATTATTGACTTTCTCCCAACCACTTGGATGTAATGATTTTTTTTGTTGAAATTATACCATTTACACGTGTATATTAAAAATATCACTACAATCACAACTATCGATTTTAAGAAAAAAATATGTTAGTACCAGTTATGAGACATCTGTTTGATGACACTCAGCTATTTTGACATTTCTTGTCAAGGTTATTCCAGTTAGATCTTGTAAGTCTATAAAATAACAGAATCTCAAATATTCAAAAATGTGTAACATATTTATAAGTATTATTAAAAATTTTATAATCAACAGCACAATGGGGTATTTTTCTATTTTTTTATTTGAAAATCGAAAACGAGATAAAAACACACACCTGTTTTTCTTTATTTTCCTTTTCATTTAAACTGAACAAAAAATTTGATTAAATTTTCGTGACGTCATTAAGCGCAAATTCAAATAGAGTGCCAAATGTAGTTATATTTGGATATTTAAAAACAAATTAAGTTCCTCTTCTTGCTAAAAGTTTAAAATATAGCGTGGAATGAAAAATAATATTATCTGAAAATTTTTTTGCTGATTATTATTTACTAACTTTTACAAATCTTGTCACAGATAAGTATAACATATATCTTTTTAAACAATTATTTTCCCGGCTATTTGCCAAAACGCTGAAACTTGGATTACAAAAAAGATAATATGCACATTATGTTCAGTACAACTGACTCAATAATGTTATTTTTAATTTCAACTATTCTGTCTAGTAAAACCAAAAATAAATAAAACACAAGGTACACACCAGTTGACGCTCACTTTAAAAAACTTTAAAATATCTACCGACACGTGTTTCTGCTTGCATTGCGTCATCAGGGTTGCCAGCACATTTAAAGAATCCAAAGTAAGGAAACTTGTAAACCTTAATGTAATAAACTGAACATAATGTGCATATTATTTTTTTTTTAATCCAAGTTTCAGCATTTTGGCAAATAGCCGAGAAAATAATTGTTTAAAAAGATATATGTCATACTTATCTGTGATAAGATTTGTAAAAGTTAGTAAACAATAATTAGCAAAAAAATTTTCAGTTAGTATTATTTTTCATTCCACTCTAAATTTTAAACTTTTACCAAGGACAGGAACTTAATTTGTTTTTAAATTATTCGACCCTAAGGGGAATTTCTACTATATACCTAATTTCAATTATTCTGTTCTCTGAAGCCATTAATGTTTATTACATTAAGGTTTACAAGTTTTGTTGCTTTGGATTCTTTAAATGTGCTGGCTAACCTGATGAAGCTCGTAAGTAGAAATACGTGTCGGTAGATATTTTAAAGTTTTTTAAAGCGAGTGTTCAACTGGTGAGTACCTTGTGTTTTATTTAAGGGAATTACGATAATTGGAGCAATGTATACCGGTATGTGCTGATATCTTAGTCATACCAGTGAGATATGTGAGAGACAGAATGAGTACCGGTATATACCGCTCCAATTACCGTAATTCCCTTTATTTTTGGTTTTACTAGACAGAATAGTTGAAATTAAAAATAACATTATTGAGTCAGTTGTACTGAACATAATGTGCATATTATCTTTTTTGTAATCCAAGTTTCAGCGTTTTAGCAAATAGCAGGGAAAATAATTGTTTAAAAAGGTATATGTTATACTTATCTGTGATAAGATTTGTAAAAGTTAGTAAATAATAATTAGCAAAAAATTTTCAGTTAATATTATTTTTCATTCCACTCTATTTGGGTATTTTATAAGGTTTGTTCAATAATGTTGATTCTAGCAACTTTCAGCTAAGAAAAGAGAGAGACGAAGAAAGATTTAGCATAAATTGAAAAGAGACAATTTGTTTGAATCTGCTAAAATCAACACTGTTGAACAGACCTACAACTTGCAATCGTATGGTATTTTACCAGATTTGACATCAGACCATAACCTCATTTTTCGCTTGTTTGTTATGGTAAAAATATTGCAGATAAACTATCTAATCCACCTGCTACATATTTTATATCAATATTTGTATGCTTTTAGAAAGTCTTTAAAACAACTGTACAAACAAAAATGCTAAAGCAGGATAATAGAAGTACCAATCTTCTCAGTGATTCAACAAATTTTTGGTAATTTCCCTAGTTTATGCTTAGTGACGTAATCATGAAAAATTTTAAGTTTAAATTAGGTAACTATTTTATAGTGCTATGTAATATACTATTTTTCGGTACCAAAAATATAAAAAAATATATCTGATGTGGCCAGCATATAACTTTCTAATACCAGTATATATCATCCTGATCTAAAAATATCATTCTATTTAATTCCTCATTTACCTCATTAAATTTGAATAGTGTATCTTGAAATGTTTCATTAAAATTTTTAAACAATTAATTGTCAGCGTCGCCGATCCTGTCAATAATAATTCATGTCATATATTTTAATAATTTCTTCATATTGACATTCACATTTGATATGGTAGACATGATTGAAATTTTCTGATAAAATAATTCGTATATTGAAAATTATAGATAATTTTTGGGAAATCTGCACTCATGCAAGTTAAACTCTGAAAAGCACTCGTGATCGGTAAAGTTTTTACCGATTCCTTATGTCACTTTTGGTTGAAACAGTACGGTAGATACATAATTATAGATATAGATACATAATTATGTAAACACTTTGCAGGCTTCCAAGAGTCGCTCGCGCTCGCCTGGAAACTGCCAGCTTGCCCAGTAAAGAATCAGATTTCGATCTTGTAAATAATGTAAGTAACTATTACTTCGAAAGTAATAATGTAATAAATGAAGATAATTAGTAATAAATCTATTAAGATATTAATAGGGGTGGCAACCTGTAATATACTTGCTTTTTATCAATGAAACATTCGATATTCACAATATAACTTTTATAATTTAATAATATTCAAATGAATCACTCTATCTTGCAAACCTAAAATGTTTAGTCTTTTTTACTGTTTACATTACAACACTGATATCCTACCTACATCTATATCTTTTTATGAAAATTTAGAAAATCGCTATGTTAATATCTGATACCTACTATACTACTTATCCCCCTCCTTCAATAATTTTTCGCACTTACAAATTTGTCAACAAAACATTAATACCTTACTGAATAATTATTATCCCTACATGACACTTATTTAACTGAAAATGTATTAAATATAAATTTAAGCTAGAAATATTCTAATTAATTATAGAAATACAAAAATCTTTTAATTATCAAATTTAAATAATGCACGATAATTCTTGTATATAACTTAAACCTAATCTAAACTATGAAAATTTACTCGAAATCTGGCTCTTCGTACATGTTAACATTACTCAAATGGTGGTTTAGCTATTGTCCATTCTCCCCCTATTTTCTTCAAATGAACTAAATTTTTCCTGTAAAGTCCAGTCTCATCATTTGCTATCTGCACGTCGCGTCGCCCCCTGGCTTACTATTGATAGTATGAGGGGTTGGGTCGAGAATGTCGGTGTAAGTTATATTCATTTACAATGTTTTTGACAATTTATATATCATTAGGTAGTCAAGTAATTCACTCTTCCAATCTTTCCTGGTAACTTGACAAATTTTTAATCTTTTTAATATGTCACGGTTTTGGCGTTCCACTGTGTTGCAAAAATGTTTGAACTTTTGACTGCAAAACTGCTTGCCATTATCTGCGGTTACTGATTCTGGAAGACCTAGCCTTGCAAAAACTTCCTCTAAGACTTTTATGGTGTTAGCGGAGTGAGGATGGGAATACTTTCTCTCAAGTTTGCTAGATACATAATATTCAAATGAATCACTCTATCTTACAAACCTAAAATGTCTTTTTACTATTTACATTACAACATTATATCCTACACCACCCAAGCACAATCATTTGTTTTATCTGGGTGTACTAAACACCATCTTTACCCATAATTTCCTTTAAAAGTCAGCATTGTCAGATTGTTGATTAGTTAAAAGTATCATAGTTGACAATGACCGACTGCAATTATTGCAAATATGACTTGGGCTGTTTTCACACGGGGCAATATATTGATGGCAATAAAAAGTTGCGATATTGCTTGAAATTTTACACACGTTTTCACACAGAGCGCCGAACAAAATGATTCGCTGTTGCCATAGTATGTATGTTGTGAACTACCATGGAGAGAACAAGTAGAATTCTGTTATTGGCATTGATTTGAAATCTATGAAGAAACATTAAACAAAGGGAGAATTACTTGTTCCTTGTCTTCCAAATTTTCCAAGTCCACTATCAAATAATTGTAAATCTCTTTCCATGCGCTCCTTTGCTTTACTCTGTCTTTGGAATCATCTAGGGTTTTATCCTAGATATAAAGTCTTTCTTGCACTAATTCTATGAGAACACATTATCTATATTTTATCTTTTTGCTACTATTTGTGTTGACTCGTCTGAAAATAGGCATATACTTGTATTTGCAACAGACATCGCGACGATACGAAAAGTGCAATATCAGTAGAACAAATTGCGCGTATTGGTGATATAGTGCCATTGTCACCATAGCTTTTATTGGATCGCGAACATGTGAAAACTTTATTTTTGAGGCACTGCAATAGCGCGACTTTTTATTGCCAGCAATATACTGCCCCGTGTGAAAACAGCCTTTTTTAGTATTAAAATAGCCTTTATTTCTTTTTTGTTACGGCAATGAGAATTCTATACTAGGTATTACTACGGAATTAAAAAGATAGTTTATTATTAGATTAGTTAACAATGTTTACCGCGATATTACGTATTAGAAAAGTCCTTGCTTCTAATAATGAGTATTTTTAAATATTTACACAAAGCGTCCCTGGACCTTGAATAACTAACAAAACATCATATCCCATTTTTTTTCTGCGTATTAATCAACGAGAGTACTTTTCGTGGGTGTGACATTACGTCACCATCCATCACATATTGAAGGTCGCTATACCAAGAGGCATTATTACGTTTTTTAAAATCTGTATTTAATTTTACTTAGATAAATGCTAGGATGTGTAAACTGATTTTAAAAATGTTTTTTTAGACAGAATTAAGGAAAGGTCATGATGTTGAAATATTTTCAAACGAAATACTAATATTTATATTAGGTGACCCAGACATCATTTTTACGTTCAGTTATTGTAAAATTTATAAAAATGTCTTATTAATGTTAATCTTTCATATCGAAAATATGATAAAATACAAAAAGTACATATTCCTAACTTGATAATTTTTTTCAAATTTCATTGCTTCATCATTAACAACCTAAACATACATACATACATATGTATGTATGTATGTATGAAACCATTTATTTTTATATCACTGTTTTTTTTAATAAGGCTGAAATACATATTTAGGGTGATTATTTGCAATATCTAATGCGTTGTTATGCCAAAATAAATTGTATAAAATTTTGTAGAAAATATGTTCAAAATATTGTG
Source organism: Rhamnusium bicolor (assembly GCA_029963845.1). Taxonomy (NCBI): domain Eukaryota; kingdom Metazoa; phylum Arthropoda; class Insecta; order Coleoptera; family Cerambycidae; genus Rhamnusium; species Rhamnusium bicolor. The sequence goes on from JANEYF010000831.1 coordinate 1,100,246, forward strand.
TCAACAATTTGCGATATTTAATAAGGTCCTAATCACATTTATCTGGAATGAAGGTTGTGTGAGACAATACTTAACAAACTAAAAAATGAAGCTATTTTATTTGTAGAAACAAAACAACAAATATATTTATGCATAACAACTATATAATGACCATGTTCCACTATTGTGCTTCAATAGAAATATTTTTGAAATATTCTAGTTGCGATATTTATCTTTGTGCAGATTATTGTGCCGTAACTACAAGAATTAAAGTCAAAACTGTATCATGGATTCTGAAAACATTCCTTTTATCAAGATTTTTAATATGTGCTGGGGTATTTTGCATCTGCAAGTACTTTGTAAGATTATGAAGTTACGATGCTAATAATATAATAGTATAAGGAATGTTATAACATTTGCGACTATATTATTAAATACAAGTCAAGTTAGGACGTTTGAATTTCAACTGGAAGCGGGAAGCTTAGTTGTTGATACCTTTAAAAGCTAACGCACTACTTCTATTAAACAGTTTTGCAAACTAATGAGTTGGGTATGAGACATGACATTATCTCAATATTTAATTATTTTGGATAAAGCATTTGCCCACATTAAAATGAAACAAGTATGCGCAAAAATTGTGGGGTAAAACTCAACATATTTTATTTCCAACAAAACTCTACATGTCCAAATATGTAAAACAATGTATGGCGTTCATGGTAAACTCAGTATTGTTTTCTAAAATTTCGACAGTTAGATTTTGTTATTTCCCATATCATTCTTTTTGAAAATTTAGAAATAATTAAAGACGGACCGTTGTAAGAAATTGACTGGTGTAGGTGAGGAGCAAAGTGTAACTTACAAAGACTTATATACCTCTTATATTATGTCCATTAGCAGTCGTTTATGGTTGTCAGCCTACCCTTGCATCATTAATAAACCTTGTATAGTATTCTCTGCTAAACTTCTTCTCTGGGATGTAAATATTAAGGCGTATTTTGAAAATGAACGTTGTACATCCAAAGACGTACTATTTACAAAAGCATAATATCGTCACTTGCATATCCATCATTTAGGCATTTAGCAAGATGGACATTAGTGAATGATAAGTGTATCCCTCTGGTGATCAGTACTACACTACCCGCCAGACATCATTGGATGTCTTAGAGTCAAGGGCTACGACCTCTAACCCTAGTGGGATAAACCATATACTGAATAAAATTTATAAGAAACAACTACTCAGCGGACAAAATCCCCAACCTGTATTGAATTAAACCTGCAAGTCTTGTTTGGTAACTAATATCATTTGTTAATGTCTCACTAGACGTAGATCGGTTTCGAACTTGTTATGTTCGTCAGTATGTCATAAGTAATGGAAAAGACAAATAATAATAGCAAACCAGGCCAGCCTAAAGACAGACATAGTGAGGGATACACTTATCACTCACTATGTATGTCTTGCTTAGTCTGCTTTTGGCTAGCCTGGTTTGCTATTATTATTTGTCTTTTCTATTACTTATGGCATACTCACGAGAACATAACAAGTTCGAAACCGGTCTATGTCTAGTGAGGAATTGGGAAATGATCTTAGCTACGAAACAAAACTTGCAGGTTTAATTTAATACAGGTCGGGGCTTTTGTCCCCTGAGTAGTTTTTCCTATAAATCTTATTCAGTATATAATTTAGCCCACCAGGGCAAATCAGGTCCAGCTGTTGCTACCTGATTTGCAGGTCGCTATCAGTCACTAAGACATCAGTGATGTCTGACGGGTAGTAACACTGACCACCAGAGGGATACACTTATCACTTACTATGTCTTTCTTGCTTAGTCTGCTTTAGGCTAGCCTGGTTTGCTAATATTTGAAACCGGTCTGTGTCTAGGAATTGACAAATGATCTTATCTACCAAATAAGACTTGCAGGTTTAATTCAACACAAGTCGGGGTTTTTTTGTCCGTTGAGTAATTGTTTCCTGTAAATCTTATTCAGTACTTGTTAATATTACGTAATTTGTCTCCGGATTCCTGCAACTTTTAACTTTAAATGTTTCTATTGATGAGAATAAAAAATTGAAACAAATAATTCATCTTAAATACCATATGAATTTAATATATAAAATTACAGGCAATATGTGTTTTTTTTATTAATAAGAAATACGTCTATTTTATTTGGTGTCATTTTATGAAATTAAATAATCGTATTTCCTGTTAATAAAAAAAAAACAGACGCTGGGTGTTTTATAAGTAAATTTATAAAAATCGTCACCAATAAAATACGTTTATTTTTCAAGATAGGAAAAAATTTCATTAAAAATTACTAAATATCAGTAATATGATTGTACTTTGCTGCCTCTTTTCTCAATAAATTATTGTATTATTTTGAATTCGTAAAAATCATTTTTGCAAGTTGAAAGTGATCTGAAATCACAAATAGCTTTTCTAAAATAAAGGACTTTTCTGAACAACTTTTGTTCTTAACGACTTATCTTATTTTTAACAAAAGCTGACTATACTAGTGAAAAAGGGGCAGTTCCAACAAAGTAAATTTATATTCCTAAAATTTGATAAGTAGGCACAAATTGCATTCAAAACAACTTTCTTTAAGGGAAATTTTTCGTACATTAAAAAATAAACGTAGTTTAAAAGTGACAATTTTCAAAAATTGACTTATAAAGTATCCTTTATAATATCAATTCAACTCATTTTTCATATACCGTAGTTTTGTACCAAGCAGGACTTATTTTCTAAGTGCAATTTCAATATTCAATAATTTTTTTGTCCATTATACTCTTGTTATATCTATCCTGGAGCACAGTGTATATGCTGCTACATTTGATACAAGCAGTAAATCATTTTCACTTTTAACACCGACACCAATATTACACAAAATATTTACCACTATTTCCTTAGCACTTAAAAACAAAAACTCATTAATGTTATTATGTGTGTTTTTTTAAGTGCTAAGGAAATAGTGGTAAATATTTTGTGTAATATTGGTGTCGGTGTTAAAAGTGAAAATGATTTACTGCTTGTATCAAATGTAGCGGCATATACACTGTAAAATCATTAATGTTATTATATGTTCCTTAAAATCCGTGGCTACGTCAACACAAATACACACATACTAATTTTTCGTGTACTCCATAGAAAAGAAATAAATAAAACGCGAACAGGCCTACATTATAGGCAAATCTTAAAGCGTCATCTCTTGGTGACATCGATACTAATATTTACGGGGCAAACTTGAATGAATCCCTATTACAATTTTTATCCAAAAACAAATTTAACAAATAGGCTGCACTCTCGGCCAATATATTTACATTTTATTTTTAATTAAACATATTAGGTAAACTTAAATTTTTTCGTTTACCTATAATTAAATATTTAAAAGCACAAGCGTAAAATATTAGCCAAGAGCGCCACCCATTTTTAACAAAAAAAATTAAGAAATATTTTATGTTGCCTTTTCTGGAGTTTAATCTATAGTTACTTCTGGAAATTAAAGAAACAAAAACGATTAAATATATACAGGGTGTTTCAGGTATGCGGTCATTAATTTCTAGGGGTGATTTTATATAAAAAAATATGAAAAAAAGTTCATATAAACATGGGTTCGAAAATCCCTCCTAAGGGCGCTGCGGGCCTCTGAAAGGGGCACCCAAAATTTACATTTTATTTAATATCTCAGGAACCCTTTGAGCTACAGTGACTAGTTTTTGCACGTGATTCGATATAAATAAAGGTCATTATCTGATGTTATTCACCAAGGCTAAACTCAGTCAGGGGTGCACAAAATTGGAAAGGGGGACTTACTTCTCCCCCAATTTTTTTTAATGTGAATTTTTTGTGAATGTCTCATCGGAATATGATGCCTTGGCTATAAATACACAAAAAAGGTTTTCTTGTTGTAATGTCGTAGGACCAACCAGTTTCTAGAAATTTTAACATAATGAAACGCATGCATTGCCTAGGATTCAAAAATAAGGATAATGATTTCTCGCTCTTCTGCATAATTTAATAAGAATAAAAACCGTAGGCAGTCAATTTTTTAAAATAAAAAATCTGTATTATGTGACACAGAGAAGTACCAATAGGGTTGGCTGTCGACTAAAATAAAATAAAATAAAATGTCAATTTTGGGTGCCCCCCTTCAGAGGCCCGCAGCGCCCTTAGGAGGGATTTTCGGACCCATGTTTATATGAACTTTTTCATATTTTTTTATGTAGAGTCACCCCTAGAAATTAATGACCGCATACCTGAAACACCCTGTATTTTGAAATGCTTACATTTATAAATTATTATAATAGTAAAAGTTGGTAGTAAAATAGTAAAACTAAAACTAATAAATAAAACCTAAGTAATATCATTTATCTTATTAGAACCTGGATTATATCTTGAAACACGATAATTAATTCAGAAATAAATTACTATATATCTCGACAAAGATTGTGTGATAAATATAAAGATTATAAGAATAATGTAACATTTGAAAATTAGTTCATGTGTTACTTACTAGGTAAATATAAGGTCAGTATTACATTTTCTTTCAACTTTAAAAGAGTCATAAAATCCTCTGGCTTGACGTGTTTCTCACAAACGAGCAATCTTCTAGAGTACGCTTGCATTAAATCCATACTTTCATACTTATAATTTACAAAGCATACCAATTCCAATTCCAATTTAAAAGATTTATTCATTATAAAAAATACATTGTAGAAACTTAAATTAAATACATAATAAACTATACAAATATTCACAATAAATACAGCCAAGCGTTACAAATGTCGTACCCCTTTGAAGGATGAAAAACGATGTTTCCGCAGGTTACTTAGGACATCCAAAAACACCACAGATTCTAGTGGATGATGCTATAATTATAAATCAAAAATAAACCAGAACATAACCAAAGTTTGACGATAACGTGGTCTGTATCATTAACGCTTATTTTTGCGCCTCGGACGTTAGCAAACAGTTTACTCTTGTAACCAATCACGCAGCAGAAAATTTGTATTCAATCAATCAGCACAAATTGTTAGTAAAAAAGTGTCTGGCTCTCGTAGCGCAAAAATATGCCTTCAGTCTTTGGTGACAACTAACGGAAACGGAAATTGAAATTAGATGAGCTGATAAAAACATGCCCTAATAGTGACAGAGTATTATGCCGCCATCTATTGCTAACATCAGTACTAATTTCATCACAATCTGCTGTATGTCTTCTCAGTTGAACCCCCCCCTGGCGTATTCCTTGATATTGTCGACATAGTTGTTATTATTTACGCGAGGGCGCCAGCCATCTATACACTCTGACGTTTATGAATAAACTGATTCTGAATAGGGAATATGGAATTCGGTCTAGATTTTGTGCGCACGCACACCTACACTTCTTTCATATGAGAAAAATGGGTTGATCAGGAAGCCGGTCCCGGGATTCACAAAAAAATGCCGGAGTCTAGATATCAGGTACTTCTTAATTCTCGAAAAGTGCTCCTGGAAGAGAATTAGATTAATTATAATTACAGTAGTTGTTATTGAAATTTCTAACCTTTAATTTTATTAGTTTTATCTCAGTGATTGACAAGACTGAGACAAAATAGTAGAAATGAGGTCAGACTCAAAAGGAAATTAGTCAGTTACATGTCACAATTTTATTCATATAGGAAATAGGTATAGTCGTATATCGAACAACCTGATATGAGGTTCCCTATAGACTCTCAGGCATTTACAACTGCTTTCCTGTACATGCCAGATTTGCGTGGTTTGAACAGAATCCGATATCCATCTCACCCGCAAGCAGATTTTCAGTTTAACCAACAATGTGCAAAGATGAACTTAGAATTATGTTAAGTGGTCTATTACTTTGTGTTTATAGGCTTGGTGATATCAGTGACAATGGCGAGGCCTTTCACTCAGACGGGCTGGATTTAAAATTGAGTTGAATCAAGCGATAAGGTAGTTATTGACCGTATCTGCTGCACCATCTTTCGAAAATGATATAAAACTGGTTTCACGTTTGAGGTTCCAGCACTTACACAAGCATTAATGAGCTTATCTCCTGGCGTTGGTGATTGGTGTCTCGGTAGCGAAAACAGGCCGACGTCGGATGTTAATGTCTGAGAATTTTTTACATTTATTAATTCACCCCTCAATGCGCTTCACATACAAATAATAATCAAATTTTATAGGGCGATTATTTAATTGCGGCAAACATTTGTCGTTTTAAATTTATAGTTTGTTTTTTCTTATTTCTTATAAGCCACTGTTACATACTTGTGATCCATATTTAAATTAAGAAAATTGCAATAGTTAACTTTTACCTTGAATTAGTTTACACATTACCTACTTCATTATTTGTCTTTAATTATTCCAATATATAACATAAAACTGAAAACGTCGATTGTATACGTCACCATTTGGCATAAATAACTAAAGGTCAAGATCGTATTGTTACATTTTGGCACATATCGCACCTTTGCGAGAATACTGACACAAGTCTTTGAAGGTTAGTTTCAAGAAAATTGCGATCAAAGTTTCGAACCAACTTCGGTCACCGATTTCTTGTTAACCTCTTGTAATATAAATTACAAATTTTAAATAGAGATCCATGTAGTGGCAAATTAATTAGAGATGATATGTAAATTGTTCTCTCTTATTTATTTAGTTATCTAGATAGCTTTGTACCATTCTTCTTGCAAATTACAAGCAAGCTTAACAACTTGTGACAGTATTCATGCAAAATGGGTTGCAATATATATCAATGTGACATTATTCTTGCAAAAATGTAACAGATTTATTAGAACCAACAACTTTATTTTGAAATAAGTTACATGAGATAGAAACAGAACGAAATATAAATTATATTACGAATATAAATATTACTAGGTAATTTTGGTAACTCTTTATGAGGCAGATTTTTTTGGACAACTTTAGTAAATGCTTCGTTTGATTCTTATTAGCTAATCTATTTATTTCTTAATTTATTCTTTACAGACATTTTTTTATTCTCTTCATTGTTTCCTCTCTGTTTCTCACAACATCCATTTTCAACTTCATTATTTCCACTTTTAACCGATTTCACCACGACATTTTCTTTTCCTTATTTTCATGGTCCATGAGAATCACTTCACTGTGAGTAATTGATGTATTGTAATTGCTATTATCTATTTTTTCAGAAATGTTTTCAATAGCTATTATTTTATTCTCTATTGTAAATAACACATTATCACACTCTTGTTCTGTATTAAAAATTTGAGGTAATTCTATGTCTTCAATAATTAGAGAATTACAATTTTGCAATTCCTTATTTTCCTAAAATATATACAATATTGGAATATTATGAAACATTTTAAGTAGAAACTATTACATTTATCATCACTGTTGTGTCGAAAATTTCAGCGGCATTAAAATTATCTACTACTAATTGGTCCACTGTAACCTAAAAAAATCCAAGTATTAAATCATGACAATTCATTGTAAGACAAAATTGACTCACAGACTGGTCCTCCATATTAAATAAATTTGATTGAAAGTCTCTTATAATCAAATCATTAGTTTCCTGTAAAACCACTTCTCCAATTATTGCATTATTCTAAAATTAATTAAAGTGGAAAATATTAAGTCTTATTCTTTTATGACGCCGATATATAAATAAAAAAATTTGATATTATGTTATTTTATATTTATTAGGTATGTGTTAATTATAATCTTCATAATTTGATAATAGATTTTCTTGGAGGTTAGAATTTTTAAGAATATTTCTCTAGTACTCTTATAATTAAATGTACAGTTAAGTGGACACTTTTGATAAATTAAAACTTACGTGTTGCACATTTACAGATGGTTTCAACATCTAAAATACGTTTTGCCCTAGAAGCCATATTTATTATTCACCACTAGTTCAGAGTAACAGACACAGATCACAGAGCACAAAACAATAATTATTTATTGCCCACTGTCGGTTCAACAGAATACTGGTTTATAACGCACTGAATAAGTTTCGAATTAGCAAGAATAGTGGCACAAGTCAGATTGTAACATTATTCTTGCAAAAATTTATAGAATGTCCCATGAACAAATTACCGGAATATAGTTACAAGAGACTTGTGACAGTGTTCTCGCAAACTTTATAATAAATCGAATAGTTAAATTACTTACAAGAGAAGACCAAATGCGTTATGACCATCTTCTCGCAAAATAAGTTCAAAAATTGAAATGATTTAATTTAACAAAACTGCATCAAACGTGTTGTAACTGTATAGCAGTAAATTTATTTGTCGGTATTCCTAAATTCATAGTGGCTTATGTTGATATATAACCAAAAATATAGGAGATAGAAGTTAAGCTGCTATTCCAGCAAAAGGAGCAGAAAAAAAGTATATCGGATACATACAAAATCTCAATTTGGATAAACTTGCCACTTGTGACACTATTCTTGCAAAGGTGCGATATACAATTCAACTCAACCGTTTCGTGTTTCAAATATATTTTATTACAACTTTAATTTTGATACATGATGTTGCGATAGTGCAATGTCTCAAATCACGTGTTTAGAAAATGGAAGACAAATGTTTATACGTCTGTCTCTAGTTTATTTAACATGCAACGTGTGCTTTTAAATTTTGTGTATTTTTGCCAAATTCGCATTTGCAGAAGTTTATTTCAGAAGGAATTTATCTATTCAATGCTAAATACTTTTTGCTAAATAATCGTGAGATCGATCATAAGAGAGTATCAAATTGTTTCCATTTGTATATTAAAAAGGGTTGCAAATGTAGATGTAAGAATATCATTGCCACGAGCTTGCTAAGTATTTATTCTAAAAATAGTTTGAGGAAGTAATATCTCTGAGGAAAGTAATAATAATAATAATAGGGTATTTTTTAGAATAAAGTAATTACATCTCTTTAAACTAAAAGGAGAATTATTAGCATTAAACTATTTCTCCACTTAAATTTGCTAAAGATGAAGGCGCAATGACCAATAACAAATATTTGGGTAGATGCACCACTTGAAAATGCACTCAAATTTTGATGAATATAAAAATTTCGTAAATTTGTTGGTATTTTCTAACCAATAATTTGTAAATGTGAGGAAGTATTGACACTATTTTGACAGCGCCTTCTAAGCACGTCAACTACTACAAAATTGAGATCTGAGTTTTAACAGTAAAATCGTAAATACGGAAAGGCGCAAAAAATTAAAATAATATATTCCTTCACCATTACTTAACTACGAGTATATGCTAAATACAATAAATCTGTATTTGGTCGTTTTAAACTTTTCGAGAAAAGTGTCAGAAAATTTTAAGTTTAACGGGAAGATACTCTGTTTGTAGGAAATGTCAGAGTACTGGCAGTTGCAACACCCCCCGTCCAATTGCTGGCATAACACAATAAGTTAGGGGTTGTACTTATTGACTGGTAGCTCAGTTTAGCAGGTCGTGAATAAGGGCTTAGATTGATTTGAGTTCTCACCAAAATCTAGGCTGGGCGCCAGGACTATTGCAAGTACCAAATAATTAAAAATTTACCTTAAAAGGTAAAGATAACGTTAAAACTTGAATTCTGTTGGAAAGGAAGTCGAATAAAAAGATATTATTTAATAAAAAGTATAATAAAGACTGGTATATGTACAATATTTACATTGGCTCAGATGGCCTCTTTTGGTAAAAAAAATCTAGGTGTGATTGAAGACCAACAAACTAACCACACAAAAAATGATATGACGTTATTGAAAGAGAAAAAAAAGACTGATCAACGGCTAAGCTCTTAATGGGTTCGGTGTCAGTTTGAATCACCACTGTCAGTACTGCAGTTACCCTTGAGAAAAAATGCCAGTTGTATAAAATGTCGTTTTTCTGCTCCATCCCGTATATAATGATCAGTTCGATCCACCAGTCATCCTCTTCTCTTAGTCCAGGTATTAACATAAAAAGGGGAGAGTTTTATGAGATCAGTATTATAGACAAAACAAAGCAAAAAGCTGTGACGTTTGAATTGTCTAGCTACGTAGACAAAATATGAGAGTTAACACAAATTTACAGAGTAAATTGCAAACTAAACAAACTAGGATCGGTATCCCACAATATTTTAGGAAGTTGAAGTCTTCAACTAACTTAAGTATCGATAACAGTTACGGTAAATAGAAAAAAATACTAGTCCAACAAATAAACTAGGTGCAGCTATGATAATAAACAAAGTGAAATAGGTATTTACTATTTGTTAAGATATTTTTTTACTAAAAGAAGGTAATCTTCAAGAAAATAGAATTTAGAATGTCTGTATACAGACAGACAACTAGAAAGATAACGTAAATAAATATTTGCTAAATATGAAACAATATGATCATTTTCAAATTAAAGGTAACAGTTCCTCGGAGAGAAGTAATAATGAATTCCAGATAAAGTTAAATAAAGATATATAGCTTGACTATATGTTTACTGCAGATAATCAAAAGATAATCAATTGCTAGAGAATTAGGCAGGTATTTTTGCCAGAGAACTAGGCAAGGCTCCACTAGAGCAGCGTTCCTGACTAAATAGTAAGTAAACGTTAAAGTAAGCATTCGATATTTTAAATTTAGAAAAACCTTACGTTACTGAGATCTGGTTGGTAAATATATGCACTGGTATAAAATGATCCACCCCAAAACAAATGCACCATATTAGATAATTTTCACAAAGGTTATAAACAAATAGGTTTAGTCCAAAAAGGTGTACCAATCTACAAATGTCACCAGTCACCACTTTTCACAGAGCTACCAACATAGCCAAGTGACCTAAAACACCAACAGACAAAGACAGAAAACAACTAACTATGATACAAAATGGCGTCTTCCGTTGCCGTGTAAATCTAAAATTTACAATAACCGAAAGTTAGTTTAAATTAGCACACGAAATTATTACAATATCAGAGGGATATTAGATAAATTGCCAACAAGGCACGATAAATCGATACTAATCAATATTAATGATGGCTGTTCCAAAGAACAACCAAGATGAACTGATCACCGCAAAGCAAATTCGCCCAAGGCGTAAATTTAGATAAATACGGTACGATATTATTATGAAAATTACCTCAAAGGTACTTTAAATCAATATAGCAACTTCTTAAATAAGGATGATCATAAAATTACACGATAATACCAGAAAAGAGACAAATATTTGAGAGTAGAGTATGAGCAATAAAGATAGATAGATATTTAGTGCAAAAATCTGCAAAACCAACTGTTCCAGTAGAAATCAGTAGCGCCATCTGAACTAGACTGGCAGAAACTTAATTTATCGTGGACAACAACAAACTAGAATGAAATGGCTTGCATTTCGTTACAGAGTTAGCTTTAAATTTTTGATTACAAGCTGATGCCATCAGATCTGTTAATTTATTGGTATTCAGATTTTGAAGAATACGTTTTGTAGTACGGTGTTGCATTATTTATTATTTCTGGCAATAAAGTGAGTGAGTATTATTTTCCGTAGAGAATTGGAAGAAAATATCTCTGCATACAAATCAGTATAACTTTTCGTATAATTATGAAAGTTGAAAAAAAATAATTATAAACCAAACACGATATGTATGAGGTGAAATTAATCTGCTGATATTCTTTTATCAATATGCACTGTGTTCATTTAAAAACTGTCGACCCACTTCTTTAAACCAACAATAAATTTAAAAATTCACCTTAGGCAATGATAATTCACCCCCTAACCCCCTTCCTCAGCTTTGTAAAAATGGCTAGTTTTTTGAGAATAACCTTAATAGTAAGTGTATTTTCTTATTACCTTTACAATTTGTTACCCCACAGAAAACAAATAACGGGAGATAAATTGGGGGAGCGAGTAGGTCATTCTATGGACCTCTTCTGCCATCCATCTGTCTGGAAACTTTGCGTTTAACCACTGCCTTACCGGTAAAATGTAACGTGGTGGAGCACCATCTTGTTGGAAAATCAGTTCTTCTTCTTCTTCATTAATTATTGCAGTACCATGTGTCTCATGCTCATTTTCTATACTTTTCGTGAGTAACGGATCAATGATATTTTCTAAAATATCAAGGTATAATGGACCTGTAAAACTTTCATTAATGAAAAGAAGACTAATCACTGAATTTCTCTAAAATACCTGCCCAAACCCTTTAAATTTGCAATTTAAAGTTTTTCCTTCCTTGCTCTCTGTATGGACTTCACAATACAAATGCAAATTTTCAGTGTTTCGTGCCTATTAATTTTTTCAGTCATGATTTCGCAGAACTGCACTCGTCAATCAAAATCATTTTCGCATGGTTCTAGGACGGGAAACATTTTGTATGAAATTTGTGCACTTTCAAGATTTTGTGTACCGCACCAACAGAAACATTCATTGAAGGAGCAACTTTTCTCACTTGCCAAGAATTTCAATTTGAGTAACCTCGTCCAACACCCTAGGTACATTCCGTTTCTTATTTTCAACATACACAGTTTCTAAAAATTTTCATGTCAAACAAGTCACATATGGATGAGCAAAATTGTTGTCAGAATGTCTTCAGTTAAATTCACGAGCAGTTCGTCTAGCATATTAAATATTTTTGTCATACAAAATGATATTTCGGTTCTCTCCGCTAAAGTATGATAAAGTTCAATAAAATTATTAAAACACATGACGATAGGTCTCGAAAGAGGTATTCTTAGCTTACAAATAAAGAATAAACCTGCTATTCATTGATAATAATATTCAAGAATAACAAAAAACTCTATTTTTTGTTTTATTAATCGTTTGCTTTTTAGACTCTTTTTCGAAACTTAACTGTTGAGAAAGATTTTAATGTTGTACAGGGTGGCTAAAATATAAAATATCTAAAACATGGCACAATTTCGCATTAATATAACTTTAAATAAAAACTTTTAAAGTTTAAAAAGACTATTTTCCTCACATTATAAGAACCAATAAAATAGCAAGATTTTGAAAATTTGGACCAATAAGAACAAACTTTCAGCGAAAATTGCATTCCGAATGAAAATTTTACATAAAATTACAGCAATTGCATTGCTTAAAACGTTAGTTGATTCAATAAAAAAACCTAAGATTTTTTCTGTCTCTTTTATTTTCCGGTGAAGATAGCATGCTTACAGAAGCAAAAGGAACATAAAATTAAATTACCTACTTTTTAAATATTTTGGGTTTTTCTATAAAAAATTATAATTTTAAAATTCGATTTTTAAATAAATCCGTTTAAAAATTGTGACATGGCATGGGAATAAAACTATACCTAGCCATGATTGTAATAATTTGAATTGTTAATTCAGTTAATTATAAAAAATATTTCTTGTTCTATGTTTTGTTCTGGAAATAGTCTAATAAATATATTTTGTGTATTAAAAATAATCTGAAAATTCAGCATTCAAAGCGTGTTGCCTTTAAGAAACCACACTCGTTCATTTTGATGTGATTTGACTGAAAAAGTATCCTCGACTGCGTCTCGAGCACTTTTTGTCAAATCACATCAAAACGAACTCAAGCAGTTTCTAGACAATACGTTTTCATGCGCTGAATTTTCGATAATTTTTAATGCACTAAATATATTACTACAGAAAATACACCTACTATTAAAAAAGTTATTCTCAAACACCAGTCATATTTGTTCTTTTAATTAAAACTTCCCCAAATATCAATCGATTTCAAAAACTAAAAAACTACTGTATTCACGATAGAATATGCTTTAAAATGATGTATGACATTTAATATTTTGAAGTGTAAGAGGTTAGGGGGCGCATTGATCATCATTGCCTAAACACCAAAAAAGTTCCGTCTTGGAACAAAAATCGACCTTTCTTGGTGAGTTTTTAAATTCATTATAGTTTTAGAGAAAAAAAGGTCGTCTACCTCCAGGTTCTTCAAAGAAACACAGTATAGATTAAATGCGTTTCAAGTAATTAATTTATAAAATACCTCCAAAAAAAAAACAGGGATTGTTTTAACATATTGTTAAAAAACTCAATACAAAATATAAATTTTTAAAGGTGTATGTGGTTAAGCAATGATGATTAATCAAGTATCAATTCTATCATTTTTTCGCTAGTCTTCACTTGGTGATAGTGATTAAACTTACAGGTCGTTTATTTTTAATTGTCTAGGAAAGATATTTTTACCATACCTGCAACCTTGAATGGGAATTCCCTGGGACTACTTACTCTTTCATGTATGAATACTTATTTTTAGAAGGTGTTCAAGATGGTATTGATATTGTGAATAAAAATAGATGTTTCTAAAAACAAACTTCTCAATTCTCTCCAAGCCTTCTTATAAACTAAAATTACCTAGTTTAAGTCATTATCAAATTCATTAACTAAAGTAACTTAGATTAATCGTTTATAGGTAAGTTACTAAATGAGCCTAAATGGGCTTTCTCTCAAAATCGATAAGCATTCATAAATATTTTTTTCTAGTTCCTTTAACTATTTTTATTAAGGTCCACTCAACAACGAAAATCAGTTATAACGTATGATAGCAACAATGTTATACAAAAAATAGAAATAGAATAATAAATATAAGACAATTATAATAACTAAAAATAATATCGGCATGATCATTAAAATACAGGTGAACTAATAATAAAAAATAATTGTCTCGATTGGTTCTAGATTGAAAACCTCCTACACTAAATCAAAATAAATTTCTAGTAATATTATTACTAACTTTAATTACTTTTGTATTTACAAGGTTAGTGAATAATTTCTGTATAAATAATTTATATATAGATGTTTAACAAATATTTTTTTTACAATAGTTCATCTTAAACATGGCATCTAGTGATAACTTGATATTATAACCTACGATCATGATGTCGCTATTAAGTAACTTTTAATTTTTTTCCCAATTCGAATATTCTTTATAAGCAACAATGCAGTTTGGAATTGTTTTTTAAATATTTCTCTCATGGTTTGCTCTCAAAATTTTATACAGTTTTAAATCATTTCAAAATAACCCAGGATCCACTAACCTATGTAGTTGCTCCAAAAACCGAAAGAGTTCTAAGTAAAATAAAAACAACCATTGTTTTTGAACGTATTTAAAATGTTTTTATTTAGTCATTTAGAAAAACTTCAGTATCTTAGATACTTTGATAGTACCGCAAATATATTTAGTAATATGCATTTTAGTATCTTAGACTTTGAATATGAATAGAGGTTATATTTTATAAGTACATTAGGAAAACAGAAAAAAGTAACAGCTAATATTTTATATAGTTTATTTAAGATGAAAAATATGTATAGCAAAATAAAATCTTATTAGCTTACTACCGCAGGGGCCCAGCAGCCAAGAGGAACCAATATCAGTACATAGTTTGTTTTGGCAGAGCCGATCCTATACCCCTGCTGCACCGGGGCAAGAATAATATTGGCACCCCTAAATCTTAGTGAAACATTTATGTAAAAGAAATTCTGAGAATGTTGTCAAACTGTAGTCCCGCTAAAAATTTCTTCATTACTTTTTTTGTTTACTTCTATCTTTCATGTTAAAAATTAGGTTTATTGGAGCTGAACTAAGCAACTCTTAAATTGCAGTTTTCTGAATGTTTCATAAATTTGGCCACCGCAATGAAATGGACGCCCTTAGTTTAGTCATTTTCTGGGGGAGGCGCCCTAACTCATATTTTTGTGATGGGGGGCACAAAATTTGAAGTTACGCCACTTACTACAAATAAAAAATTATCACATTCTGGTTAACACAGGATACCATTTGATTAGGCATAAAAATGCAAAAAACAAAAGTGACAGTATGTTTTTATTAAACAACTCTTAGGAATCCCCATGCAGCAAATGAATTTTTGAATAACTGTTCGATAGTTTTTACTCCTAATGGGAGGTATTTGATGATTTTCGGTGGGCAACTCATTTTAAACACAATAAGAGTAATATTTTATTCTATTAATGTGCAATCTTATCTCCACAGGAGACTATCGAAAACTTATACATAAGATGTATGGTTTCCTTTAAAATATTTTGAAGATGTCATCACACAAGATGTAATGACGTCGTTTTAAAATCTATTCCAAAAGATGTGCAATTAAAACTAAAAGATAGCGTGTTTGAGATTCTTATCGATAAGGGAAAAAAATGAGTTTAATCTATATTTTCGTTCCACACTGTATACAAACATTCAATCAAATAAAGATTCAAACATATTTATCATGGCATTTCACCTTTGGTATTAATATATGGAAGAAATCATCAAACCATATCGTTATTTTTATCTTAATCCATAATCTGTTTTACTACTTTTTTCATGGGTTAATGACACACACACAATTAAGAGAAAATATTTATACAACATATCAGTAACCTTGCCCGAAGTGTTTGCGTGCGTTCAAATAGCGACTATTTTCAGAAACAAATTTGACGAAGGCATCCTGATGCTGAAAACATCTTATTTCAAGTCAAGTCAGTCGTGACAAAAACAGCCACCGACTGTCTACTCGGATATATGTAGTGACACTTTCTTATTTTATCTACTTGTACATTTATCCAAAAGTTAAAAAATTACATTTTGTTTGATATGTCAACAATATAGAATACAAAAGCATAGTAATACTGGAAAAATATGTGTTAATTAATAAAAACCATTCTTTGGGCACTCTTTTCGTAAAGCCATAGCTTTCTTAGATATGCATTTCTGAACATATGCTTATATAGGGTGTCCCAGATTTAAAGTGACAGAGTAATGGGAGATTGAGCAAACTTAGCTGGGTTTAGAACATCCCCAAACTTACCGTTGAATGTTAACCGTTTTTGCGATACAGGGCGTTTTATGGTTTTTGACTAAAACTGTAGTCGACCAAATTTCTAGAATAGCTTTAAATATTTGAATAAAATTTGGTACAAATATTATACTCTTTTAGTCGAATCCGAATTATAATTCACTTTGGAAAAATTCCAAAATTAATTATTAAATACCTATAGAAAATAATACTAAAACATTAAATATGAAGATTTGCAATTTTGTTTTGGCAAATAGAATCAATATGGAACTTATTAAGCAACAACTTACAACACACAACTAAAAAAAACAAATTAATTAACAGAAAGATGCAATTAATTAAAATTACAATAGATTTTCAAAATAATCACCCCCAGCGTCAATACATTTGTGAGAACGCTTTAAAAGGTGTTTCACTGATCTATCAATCATTTACGAGTCATTTCTAATGTTATCAGATACATTAATTTTTTTCTAGTAAATTTTCCCGCATATCGAATTATTTGTTGTACATCTCTGACTTGAGTCAGCTCTATAGAAAAATAGGCCAGAGGTGTAAAATCAGGAGATCTCGGTGGCCAGTTAACTGGAACTCTTCTACCGATCGATCTATTAGGATAATGCTGAATCAGATGATCTCTGACCGGTGCAGAAAAATGGGGTCCAGTACCATCCTGCTGAAACCACATGCTCCTAAGATAATTTGAATAAACTTCTAACGTTCCTCACGGGTTAAGATAATGTGGTTAAGATAATATTTTTGTGTATGGTTTTTGCAGGGGAAATGGGAGAGCTGCAAAAAAAATGTAGACGTCTTCCAAATCACCGTATATCAAATCATACAACATTTTCAAAGATATTCCAATTTAGTAATGAACATGGAAAATTTTGTCTTAATTTATTTCAAAAATGATGTAAATAATGTGAATAACAAATTTAAATAAAATGTACTTATTCATGGAATATCAAGCAAGTCCAGCCCTGCACAAATCATTACCTTTTCAATAAATGTATATATTTTGTCCAAAAAACTGATGCTTAGTTAGTGTAGGGTATTTAAGTAAAATTAATAAAATAGTGATGTCAGTAAGTTTGATTGCCTAATGTATAGAATGTGCTCCAAGGCTCGAATTTGAGGCCCTTGTTTTTTAATATTTACAACGCAGACTTGCCTCAAGTTACGAAATATTGCTCCCTGCATATTTGATGATATACAGCTATACTTTACTTTTGATGTGATCAAGTCTGAGGAAGCCCACACCTAAATTAATCTTGATTTAAATTAAATAAAAAATTGGACCCTTCACAATTCACTCCTATAAAATCCAAATAAAAGTAAAAAAAATAGTCAAACAAATTAAGAGTTCTTACTCACTTTCAACTATCGATTGACAATATAATTATAGAACAAATTGACAAGGTGAAAAATTTGGGGCTAATCTTTAATAAAACTTTAAACTTTATTCCTCATATATGGGAAGTTCTTAGAAAATGTTCCTGCTCTTTTAAACAGATTTCAAGCTTTAGAAACTTCCTAGATAACGCCACTAAACTTCTGTTATGTGAGTCCTTAGTTTTATCACATGCCAACTACTGTGATTATGTTTATGGACCTTGCTTAAATTTATCAGAAGTAAACACACTTTAAAAAATTCAGAATATTTGTATCAGATTTGTTACAAATAATTTTGTCCACGAGCATATAACACCACATATCACGGAATTAGAACTGCTAAAAATAAATGAGAGGTGCTTCCTACATTTCACCTCACTATTAAATAATGTCATCCTAACGCAAGAACCTACTTATCTCTTTGACAAACTAATTTCGAGAAATGTTATGAATAACCGAAATTTGAGATATACAAACGACCAATTGCATACAATAAAGTCTAAATAAGAAACGTTTCGATCATCTTTTACTTACCTATGGACTTATGTCTATAATAATCTACCTATGTTAGCTATTGTATACTGTATGTACTAATACAACAATGGTATCCAAGGTTGGTAGTTTTGATATCAGTGTATACTGTACCACTAACCTTTTGTGTTAAATTGCTTTTATTTTATACAATAAAGAAAGACATTTATTATTTTTTATTTTTTATTTTCGAAATAACCAATGCCAGAGAGTTCTCCCGTGGTCTCCGACGCCTCAAGAGAGTCGCGCTGGCGCATAAACTAAAACCACTCTCCACATCCCGCAAGGTTAGTGACTGTAGATACCAG
Organism: Rhamnusium bicolor; assembly: GCA_029963845.1. Taxonomy (NCBI): domain Eukaryota; kingdom Metazoa; phylum Arthropoda; class Insecta; order Coleoptera; family Cerambycidae; genus Rhamnusium; species Rhamnusium bicolor. The sequence goes on from JANEYF010000831.1 coordinate 1,119,179, forward strand.
AATCGTGTGCCCTAAGCAGATGGAGAGAACCCAGAATGACCGCCTTCTGCATTTGGCCTGCCAGCCATTCAACTGATTTTTGGCAGGCCGGTATGGTCATTAGTTCCAAGAGCAGCGTAGGCTTTATCTCTCCGAGTACACTGATTATTAGTACGACCATTTTGACCGAGTAGCCTGGGTATAGCACTTGGACCTCGTACCGGAGATCGCAATATTTGGTCAGTTTCTCCTCCTCCTCCAAGATGATATTCTTCTCCGCAGGTGCCGAGAACTCGATGACATACGTCACCTTGAGTTGATGGTCTAGTAGGACTATGTCAGGCTTGTTGGCATGGATTAGCCGCAAGATTGGTACTGAACTTCTGAGAATGTTACATGCCATACTCAGTACTACTCTGCCATGCGTACACTCCAAGCTCAAGAGTCCTTGGCACCCCCGTTGACGTGGGAGGTACAAACGAGGAACGGACGATCTAGAATGAAAACTTCTGTGAATAATCATCATTTTACGGGTATCTCTGTCTAATTAGCGCAAAAGAGTAGAGCAGAACCGGAACGGCAAGCATATTTGTTGCAGACACCTTATTCTTCTCTGAAAATTCGGAAGACAAAATATTTTGAAGACGGTGGCTGTACTTGGCGCGGGGAGAATCCTTTTATTATTATTCTTATTATTATTATTTAAAATTTGGTCAATCAATATTTTTGAATTTTTATTGGAGAATAACCTTAAATCAAATATTATGACATTATTTTATACACTGATGCATTGACTTTTTAAACTTTTACTTGTATTTATCAAAAAATGATACATAGGGTGATGTTATCGGCACTGAGAGCATTATAAAAATTGAGTCCAGTCCTGAAATTTTTTCAAAAGTTCAGGAGGAGAACCGAGATTTCTGAAGTCAAAATAGAACGATTGAGACAAATGCACCCTAGCTAGATAAGCAGAGCAATTTGCTTCAACTAGCCTTCTCCTAAAAGTGCTATCGATGACGTTGCCCTGACGCACTTCTTGCAGTTCATTCCTTATTTGAACGGCAGTTATCTCGTAGGATAGAAATCACGATGAATCGATCATCGTGAGAAATTGTGCATTGATTTCATCCAGACCCCGGCCTTCTGCGGTTTTTGTCGGTTTCTCGAAAGCGAACAACTACTCTTGTGGACACCGGGATCGAGGAGAATCCAATCCATCAACGACTTCGCCGATGCTATAGCTAGCATCATTTAAAGCAACTGTTTTAGCGGAATCTTCCGAAGATGAGGGCATTTTCGAAAGTTACCAGCTCTTAAAACAATCGACAAAATTGAAGCCAATACTAAAGAATGATTTCTCATAGTGATAAAAAATATTAGAATCGTTAGTTCTTAAAATGATAATGAAAAGAAAAAAAATTGGGAAGAAATTTTTTTTATTTTGTGTACAATGAAAAAAATTTTAAATAAAAATATAACAATTTTTCTTGCTGACCCAGTTTTTGTGCCGGTTAGTGTATTTTAACATATCATGGTAGATTTAAGGACAAGCTATTCCAATCTGGCAATCATAAAAGGTGACAAGAAAGTTTATTGAAAGAATAAGTAATAAATACTTTAACATATTCCAATCATGTATGAATTAAAGCGAATTACAACTATTTGAATTTCAATTCTAATTGTTTTTGATTATAATTCAAAGCACTTCATTACATGATTTATGTCTTATAGAGACAATGCCCGAACGGAATACTATAGTATACATGTCCTATACCATTTATATTTTCTACTAGAGACAAGAATAGTTTTCTAGAGCTTATAAATATTGCGTGCTTCATTGGAAGTGTGTGTATAAAATAGACTACTAGGTAGATAACCTTTTGATCGTTGAAAATAAATTAATAACTCACAAGCACGGAAAAATAGGATGTTTTTATTCTGAAACAGAGGTTTTATAAATAATAATTTAGCCATAAAATTGTTTTGAATGTAAGACAAATACTTAAAATATTCGCCAGTTATTCACATTAGAAAATGAGGACTCCAATAACAAATATCTGATGTGGCTAGCACATAATTTTCTTATACCAGTATATATCATACTGATCTAAAAAAATCATTCTATTTAATTCACTAACCTCAGTTAAATCTTAATATCGTACCTTGAAATGTTTCATTAAAATTTTTAAATAAGTAATTATCAGCGTCATTCGATACTGTCAATAATAATTCATGTCATATATTTAATAATTTCTTCTTATTGACATTGATATTTTTGTAACTAAATTAGACATTTCAAATGTCAAACTGTTAAATTTATCCTAACCCCATTTTACTAGGTCAAATGTGTAAAAAATTTCACTTTACATCAGCTTTATTTAAGTAGGACCTTGGAAAATTTATTTTATTGGCTTGATATATAGTAGACATGATTTATAATCTTTCATCAAGAATATATTTTTTTGTAAAGGCAAATGCAAAAAGTTTGGATCCCGTGGACCTACTTTCAGCTGGCCAATTTTTCTCAGCACCGAATTTATCATTGTCTTTGGCCTTTAGAACATATGTACCAAATTTGAAAGCTTTATCTTAAAAACTATGGCTGCTATCGCGATACTACAGACATGCCGACAGATTATCTTTTATAAAGTTATGTTTTTTTCATTATAATTCGTCGAGATTCGTCCAGAAATGTAATAAAAATTTTTATTTTTTTTTCCGAAATTGTACCTTTTTTTCTTCTTTCATTCATTATGTCTCTTCTGGTGGTACCACATTCACCAAATTTATTGTCACCTAAAATGTTGTTGAAAATCTTAATTGTCAGATTTGGAAAGTCTCCCATTAGTATTTTTTTAGTTATCACGGATACACACACACACACGCACACATCCACACACACGCACCAACAGACATCATTCGGAAAATAGTCAGAATGGATTCAGGAGGGTTCAAAACGTATGTATCAATCAAAATCTTGAGGTCGAAAAAAATCACGATTACTATACTTCTTTATATTAGGTTATTTTTTTTTTTGTTAATTATGCTGTATTCCCATCCTATAATTAGTATGCAAATACTGTTGGATGGTGTATCTGAAATAAATAAATAAAATAAATAAATAAATAAGAAAGTAAAAATCAGTAAATTGTGCCTGATTGTGCTGTTTTATTTCATTTTCATTTGGAAAAAGGAAATTGATATAATGTCACAAACAAAATACAAAATAATATTAGATACTTATGCCGTAAATTTGTACTTTCTTTTATGCTATAACTCTGTGATAAATCAAACATTTCGATACACTCATGAGAGAACTTCTTAACTCCACTTTTCACGATTACTATACTTCTTTATATTAGGTATAAGAAAGTAAAAATCAGTAAATTGTGCCTGCTTGTGCTGTTTTATTTCATTTTCATTTGGAAAAAGGAAATTGATATAATGTCACAAACAAAATACAAAATAATATTAGATACTTATGCCGTAAATTTGTACTTTCTTTTATGCTATAACTCTGTGATAAATCAAACATTTCGATACACTCATGAGAGAACTTCTTAACTCCACTTTTTTACGTTTTGAGATTTTAGTACCATTTCTTGAATCAAGGTTAAATTTATTTGTTACGTAAATCTCGAATCTACAAGTTCTACCCGAAATTTAATATTCGACTAAACGAAATCCACGGAACTTCTTCGCGCGCCAATTCTCCCATGCAAAACCTCGTAACTCCAACTACAAAATATTTTCAATCACTATTATACCATATTAACAGTTTCAAAACTAACAAAATCCTCAATAGGCATTGCTTACAACGATATAAAAATTGTGTGGTCAAGATTTTAGTGCGATACATTTTAACATGCGATAGAACTATCTATATATATTTAATCTGTGGTATAAGGTTATAAAATATCCATAAATGTATTGTTATTGTTAAATTGGTCAGCTTTAGGCTGCGCTTAATTTTAAACGATTGCATTGTACACTATATTACCCAGACATAACAATGATACTTATTTTTTAACTTAATTTAAACGAATTAATTACTTTTACTGGCAAGGGTGTGGAAACAAACATAATATTTAACTTTGATTTAATCAACCTTAGCGTTATTTTTGGCTAAACAAAACAAATTACCATAACTTTAAAATTGAAATCTTTTGTTTTGCCGAAAATGTTGACATTTCACTGAGTGCGGGCAGATCGGCCGACCATTCCGAATGTCACTTTGTAATGTCTGTGCGTAGGAGAAAATGACTTTATTTACTGTTTCAACGAAACGACATATCTAATCTAAGAATAAAATTTCTTTTCGTACTACGGTCAACGACCTATATCACAAGCCAAAATGTTTAAATTTGAACTTGATTTACATTTTTAAATCACCGGGTCTAAATTTTATCGTTCTTGAAGTTCAAATGTTCAAGATCATGTTACCAATAAAATATTATTTAATAATATGTCTATTTAAAAACATAAATGGGTAAACAATATTGTTGGTGTTGTCTATACAAAACAGTGTGTTGATTATTTTAATAATGCTATTTTAGATAAAGAGGACTGTAAAAAGGTAAATAATTTTACTAATAGTCTAACAGCCTTTATGAAAAACTATATATTTTTTAATCATTTGTTTAACGAGAGCCTATTTCCTCTACCAAGGTCAATCACCGACGCCATGAGATAAGCTAATCAGTGCTTGGGTAAACTTTAGCACCCCTAACCTTGAAACTTTGTCGAATCTCTATTTCGTCGTGGGGTGCTCACCTTGCAATTTACACGGAACCTATACTTTTACATCCCTTTCGGAAGAGGGTGATACGAACGAGCCCATTTATCCAGTATTCATAGACTTGGTCCTGTCCAGTTTTAAACTTCGGTGGTTAGGGTGATTACACGCGCCACTACCCTTCACATCACCGCACAGTGATTCAAAGACGGTTAATTTTGGCCAAAAATACAAAACGTTTAAGTTTTACTATTTTGACTGAAAAAAGACATAATTTTGGATGAAAATAAGATATTCTATAAATATATCGAATATTGATGAAACCATTAACCCGTGTAGGTATACGAAAATACACATTTTTTTTAATTATTTAATTTTTTTTACAATTTTTAATAAATATGAAATACCAAAATGATTTCTAAAATGTTGTTTAATAATATACACTGTATAATAGTTATTTACATAACAATACCTGAAAGTGATTCTTTACTGGGCGAGAGCCAGTGAGTCCTGGAAGCCGGCGAGCTCAACAAAGACACTTTCCGGGTGAGTTGCGTAACTTGCTTACAATATTTTTTTCTGCAACCATATTAACTACTCTCAAAACACTTTTTAACCTGAAATATTTTGTAAACAAAATTTATAAAATTTAACTGACATATTTCAGACGCTGTTGTCTACAGTGGCCCTTATTACTAGTAAAGCTGTATATTTTCTACTCAAAAAATTCAAAAAACAATTAACTTTGTAGACGGTTGCAGAAACAATATATAAATATATAAATATACAGATAAATATATTTATTAATTTTTTAATCAATCATCACAAAATCAATTTTATGTCAAATTTAGCAAAAAATAAACACAATAATAAGATATAGTAAAAGTATAAGATTAAAGTTCACCTTCTGAACCATTATCTTTATCTACTTGTAAAGTACGAATCAGAACTAAAAATCTAGATTAGTTTTATTTCTCGAAATTTTTCGGATAGAAAATTTGAGATTCTGGTCGACCTCGAGCTTGATGTGTTAATGTAGATATTTCCAAATAATTCTTAGCGTTTTCTTAAGTTACACTACTCAACAATGTTTTCTTTCATGCAAGAAATCTCAAATTTTGCTTCCCAGATTGTCCCCATTTTGATGCGAATTTAAAGCAAATATTACGAATTTTTTCGAGAAGTGCTCTCCGTTCTGTACTATTGACTTCTTCCGGAAAACCCATAATTTTACAGTCAAAAACGAACAATATGCGTTTTGCATTATAAATCTTTTTTTCGTTTTAGAAAATACGTTATAATATTTTGTAAAATCAGCCCCATGTATCTGCTTTCTTTAGATATGTTTTTCTAATGAAAAAGCGACTAAAAGCAAAATGTGACGGTATGCTCTTAAACAATATATTTGATGCCTTAAAATGAGTACTCAAAAATTGCGGACAAATGTGGACATTTTTTTATAACTCAAATAAAAAACTTAAATAAAAAAAAAAACAATGTATTCCTGCAAGCAGTTAATTAAAATTTTAACACAGGAAAACGGATTAACGTATTCACAAAATATCATAAGCACATTAAAATACATACCTTCAGCTTTCTTTTGAATTATTACTTACACGTCCCCAATTCCGAGAAATGCAACAAAATGTAATGGGATTATTTTACCATTAATTGCACAACAGAAAACAGTTAAAGATCTTCGCTGTTTAAAGGCTTATACATGATAGAATACATTTTTACAGTGGCAAATATTTACATATCTGAGTACTGTAATTGTCCTACTAGCGTATAATTTGGTTTGATTCCAGGAAAGTTGCCTTTTTTATTTTTGACCAAAATTAATCGTTTTTGAAACACTGTGACCGAGCTGATAACTGTTTATTTCTAATGTAAAAATATACTTCATAGCTATTACACGAATTCTGTGTGTATGTATGTATGTATACAGATTGAGCATATTTTCACCTTGGTATCGAAGCGAAGCGTTTAGATTTTTTTGTGGGTAGGACAGGTTAATACAAAATTTTCAAAATTGATATTTTCTGATGAATACACTTTAAACGCTAATGGCACACATTCCCAGAACACCCACTCATAAGAACCTAACCTACTCCTTATGTTCACCATCAAACATTTTGATCTCTAACTTGTGTAAATGCATCCCATTCTCCCAGCAAATGAATCACTTAACTGCCTATCAAAATAGTTGGCTAAGTTAATTACATAAACTGATTTTGTATTAACTATTCGACATAAAAAAATTTTTTTTTGAAAAGACATGTTTTATATTTCTATTAAACTTAATGGATAGGTCTAAGTGAGGCATAAAGATACAACTTTATTTAACTGAAAAGGTGGCTAAAAAAGAAGAAAACCTTCATATTTATTTGATGATTATTCTTAAACACATTTGCTCTGATATTTACAATGTTGAATAATAATAAGATCATACAAATATAATCTAGTGACTTAGTTTTTATTAATTTGAATGCGAAAAGTGGTCAGAATCAACAACGGAGAATATTACCAGAACAACCAATAATCTGTTACTATTCCATTCCTGGCATGTCATATAAACTTAGACGAATTGATAATCAGCTGAATATAAGGATATCTTTCAAAACTAACAATATCCTATAATCAATTTTGACTAAGACCAAATCCTTTAACAATAATCAAAATTCAAAAAATTACATTTATAAGATTCCGTGTGAGTGAATTTTTATATAGGTGAGACGTTCAGATCACTAGAAATGAGGATAAGCGAACATCAGAAGAATGTAAGAAATTACCAGATGGAGAGGACCACATTTAGCCAACAAATCTGTCCATTATGGATATAAGATAAAATGGCGGATATCATTCAAAAAGAGGAAAAATGCAATAAAAAAAATAATAAAGTGCCTGTATTCAACTTAGTAGCGATAATTATTGCATTTCAACGGCAGTGTCAAATATTCCTATTATATAAAAGGAGATTGATAATGGAAAATTGAAAATGAAGTAACTATGGTTTATATTACTATGTCTGAAATAAACATTTTGTGTCAAACTGACAAAACAATATTTTTTGAATTTGAACGATAATATTCATTGGTGAAATGTTTTTGTTGCTGGTTAATATTATTATAATTTTTTTAGCTTATCACCAATAAGATGGTTATGAATATTATTTCTATATAATAAATAAATCACATACATTTTGTATGGGTTGAAATATAAATTGTTTTGGGTAGGAATATTATAATATTTTCTTTTTCGCTTCTTCTCTTAATTGATACTGAACTTTATGTAGTAATTTTAACAAGTCTCTTCAAAGTTAGCACAGATTTTTGGCTATACTCTCAAAACTGATCAGCTTTTGGTGTTTTATTTAAAATGCTACGAGTTCTCAGAGGTCATACTTTTCTTAATTAAATGACTTTGAGAGAAGCAGATTATTGTCAAGAGGAATGCTGGTGTATGAATAGGATTGGTGTTAAGATGTTGCAGATGATAGAGTTAAAGAGGATGCCTTACAGTCTTTGTGCTTAGGATATATAACAGTAATAAAATATGTACACATTGTAACAGAAACAATTCTTTTTATTTTAAATTATCACACTCCAAATTATGAAAACTGACAAAAATCAAATAACATGTATATTGTCGTCATAACAAATAACGTTGCATTTTAAAAATCCTTTAATAATTTGAATTTCAGTAAATTTCACTTTTAAACTATTTAACTAAAACTTATGATTTAGTTTATTATATAATGTATAACTTAAATATATTTATTTTTAATATGGAAACATCCTATTACTTATCAATATTTTCTGCAGTTCGTTTTCTCAACACAAGAGAATAAAATATTAAAGTCAGTTCTGAGTGGACACAAATTTGCAGTTTTTAATTTAATTTAAAACATTACGTAGTTTTGTTTTGTTTTCAGTATATATTAAAACATTAGTCTCATCTATTTGAAATTTGATATTAGTCTGTTTCTACGTTGCATCATTAAATTCCTACCAATGAATTATAAAATACTTAATGATTGTATTGCTAATACATCTTCAGGACTATCACCTCATTTATTGTACCTTTTGGGGCAGTGTCATTATTCTTTCCTGACCTACTTTTGCATCAAATAGACATACTTACATAATAATAACCTGAATAAAATAATTGAAGTATGAAAAGAGAAAAAGTCGTTTTGACCAACGATGATATTCCACCTGCATGTGGTTTTTACACATACATACACAAAAGACATGTTAATTGCATTCATTGCAAAACACACTGACAGATGTACACGTGGATTTACCCCAATTTTTGCACCTGTGGACAGGTGCTAGTGCAACATATCGATTTCTCCACGCTTCTGCTCTCAAAACAATGTTTTTATTAATTACTTCGCAAAACAGACATTACGCGAAGTAAAAGCAACGCATGTATCACTTAATTTATGGTGTTCTATGTAATTATTCTTTAAATTTTAATTTCAAGCCTTACTTCAATGTGATTAATAGGCATAGGAAATATGAATTTGGCATAAATATTCAAAAGTAAACTTTTACACTATGTTTATTCTTATCATGTGCAAAGATAATTGAGTACGGTGTATGCTATAAGATACCAATTAATTCTTAATTTTTTCAACATCATATTATTAATAACCTTTTATAGTTATTACTGGCATCTATTTAGAAATTCAGTTGAGGTCGGTCTCGTCTAAACAATAATTGGTTCTTTTTTAAGGATGATTTAAATAAGAAGTACATTTACATATAATTTAACTTTATTTGCTCCTTCCAATACGTGAAACAATAAACTAGTTCAAATATGTTTTTTGGTCTACCCAACTTACTTCTGTCCAAAACTGCTTCGTTAAGTTTCTTTGGAAAATCAAAGTTCTTAAAAAAATTATGTTTTCTTTACATAACAAAAAAAAAGTTTTCAACTACTGAGATCAGATTTAAGACGTTCATCTGTACTGGAAATGGATATTTTTGACGCAATATTTTTGAAAACAAACACAAACATCAAAACACTATAACTGTACTAGACGCGCGTTTCGCCAACAAAGTATATTGTCACTAAAATATATACAGTCAGAATCCACAAAAAGAAAGAAAAAATGTCAAACGGTTGCGTGAAAAAGTTTGTTTTTACTTAAGACTGATAAGGGTGATAAGGTTGCTATTTTAGATAAAAAAGTATTATAAAAGAGTAGCTAACTTGATTAGTAATGGTAACTTTCAGAAAATGCACTACCAAAAATGATTACTGTAGTAAGAAATGTACTTAAATCCTGTAACAATCTTATCACTCAAGCTTTAAACAGGAGGTTACATGTATCTAATCCAAGTGTACATAGATTGTTCTGCTTGCTTAAGATACATAAACCAGGAAAGTCGGTGCGTTCTGTTGTTTCAGCCACTGGATCGCCGACTTATCAAAATGGTTAACATAAGAGTTCGAAATTTGACTCATTGTACCACTTACTTCCTCTCTACCTAATTCCAATGATTTCATTAATAAGGTGAAAATATCCAGTGACAAGACAGTGAAATTTTGATCTTTGACGTTTGTTCAATGTTTCCAAGTGTTCCGATACCACAGATCTTGGACTATCTTGAGGATTTACTCGATTCAATCAATCTGTCAAGTTCTAATAAAAGAATATATACAACTCACTAAACTTTGCATGAAACAAAACTGCTTTTGATTCAATGATAATTTCCTCGAACAATATGAAGAGACTGTATTGTTAACTCTCTGTCATCAATCATTGCCAGTCTCTTCATGAACAGATTCGAAACAGAAGCAAAAGAAGAATTTTGAGTATTTCGTTAGGGTTTGGATTAGATATGTGGATAATATTTTTGCAGTGTTTAATACAAAAATCAATGTTATTGACAACATTGATTCTAAATTAAACAGTCGTTTCGCGTCAGTTAAATAGATTACTAATTTTAGATATAATAATAATATTAGAAATAGTGAAAATAAGTTAGAATTTGACATATGCAGGAAAGATACAAGTACTTTAAGATATATCCCTAAGTATTCCCACCATTTTGCTCAACACAAAATGGCGAGTTTCAATTTTCTGGTTAATTGGCTACTAAGCTTCTCTCTCAATAAGGAGAGGTTTGAAAAAGAAAAGGCATTGATTAAGGATATAGCTGTGAGTAATTGATATTCTGTAAGTGTAGTTGATAAAATAATTAGGAAATGTAAATTTAAAGAGGCACGATCTCTCAAAATGGTAGAAAAAATTTGAAATTTGTGTTGATTCCATACAATCCACGATTCACCCGTAGTATGGTAAGATTTTTTAAGTTGTAGATATGACAGTGGCTCTGCCATCGGGAAATAAACTACAACAATTTTTAAGCAATTCAAAAGACAGAATTGAAACAATAGAAAATTCGGAGATTTACAAAATTAGCTGTAAGAACTGTAATCAAAAGTATGTCGGACAAACTAGACGATAAATTTAAACTAGAATCATGGAGCTTATCTCAAATATGATAGAACGGATGTCTAGTATTGCCCAGCATACCTTTCTAATCATAAAATATATAGTAGCAATTTAAGATTAATTAGAAATATAACAAATGCTAGACAGCAGGATGCATTTTAAAGCTTGAAAATTAGAAAGTATAAAAATAGTATTAATAGTGACAGAGGGCCAATCGCATATAGTCCGCTGTATAGATTAGTTAATTACGGTTCACCGAGTCGTAACAGTAGTTTAGATCTAAATAGAATACATTGTTAGCATAAGGTTAGTTTTAATCATTTCCAAATGATGCCAACTTTGTTGGCGAAATGCGCAGCAAATGCAGTATATTGTGTTTTGGTGTATTGTAAAAAGCCACGTCAGTTTTAGCTTTACATCAAAGGTTCCACCTCAATTTAGGAGTAAAATTTTTGGTCGCCAATACTGCACAAATTGTCAAAAGTCATCTACTTACAAAGAAGTCCACATTTTAACAATTTATCTAATGCATCTAAAACTTTTATCAGAGTTAGACAATCTCTTTTCCAACTTTTTCTGCCTTTTGTAACATTTTGTAATCTACCGTAGTTTAGAAAATGCTATTGAAAAAAAAAACATTTATATATTTCTTCATTAAATTGCGAACGATCAACAAAAAATACGATCGAGGGCGCCGGTGAATTTTTAAAGGCATATCTTTAATTAGACTATTAATACTATGATCTTATTGTTATATCAGATTGAAATGTCAGGTGCTATCAAAGTTTCGGTTGAACTGGTTACTGATATTTTTAAACGCTTTCCTCGGAGCAAACAAATTTTTACTGGAATAAGTCTTAAAGGATACTTCCAAAGATAAAAATAGTGAGCGGACTTATTCTCACCGTGATTGTTAGGAGGAATTCAGGGCGTGTTTTCTCGATTTTGCCATGAACTTTAAAACCATTATGGAGATTACTTCTAGGATGGTAACGAATTTCCGAGACTCAAACATAATTGGGAGGAAAAAAGATTATGGAAACCAAGTAAAAGAACAGAAGAAGTGCTCGACAATACCTCTGTATGATGGAAAGCGATCTTTCTAATTTTTGGTGGAAGATGAGCAACAGACGAATTTGTCTTATGGCATCTGCCGAAATATTTTAAAGAAAGAGCTCCATTTATTCCCCTACAAAATTCATTTACATCAAATATTGCCAATGGACTTCGTTCCGCGAGTGAATATTTGTAAATGGTTCCTGAACAATTTAAACACTAATGCCATTCTGAACATTACCCTTTACACCAATCAGACATGGTTTAATCTGATTGGTTTTAGGTATGTGAATAGTTGGAATATGAGAATTTAGATGGCAGAAAACCCTCACGAACACATTAAACCACCCTGCATCACCACAAAGCGGATATCTGGATGGCGATTTTGCGGAGATAAATTTACTTTACACTTTTTTTAATCAGAACATGAATGCAAATTTTTATATTCACCACATGTTGAATCTATTCATTCCCCTATTATATGAAAGATGAGCTCGCTCGAGGATATTTCCAGTAAGACAAAACTGCAGCACATACACACGTACTATCGGAAGCAAAAGAGATATTGGTACAAAGAAATTTTCTGCCAGGCACATAATTTTAATTAATTAATTATTCAATAAACATAAAGATATTAGTTTTATGTTCATTATATATTTCTTTCGCAACCAAAACGTACTTTAAATTGTATATAAACCTACGCGTTATAATCAGAAAAGTTGTGCTATCATCGATCTAATAATCTGCTCCGCTTTTCTCAATATTGTTGATTTTTCTGTCTCTGATGCGTCCTTTATCTCAGATCACTGATTAGTTATATGTAATACTGCTAGTGCAGTTTCAACAATGGAACATATTTTTTCGTGACTTTAAATATTTTTATTACTCAAATTTTCTCAATGATATAAGTGCAACTCCTTTTTGGCAAATTTATGAAATTAATGACATTAACGATGAAGTCACCATTTTCTGTTCTTTAATATTAAATTTATTTGATATTCATGCTCCTCTAACAACGGTAAGAATTACTAAGAAGAAAGCTTCATGGGTTACCGACATTCTTAAATTAATTATGAAACTTAGAGATACAGCGCTTGCCCGCCATAAGAAATCAAATAACCCCGCTCACTGGAATTATTACAAGAATTTAAGAAATTATCTAAAAACTGCTATTAATAATGAAAAAAGAGCCTATATAAATTTTGTCTTAAACAATAATAATAATAAAGAAAATTGGAAATGTTCTAGAGATATGAATATTTATAATAAATCTACTACAGTTGAGCTACCCCCAAAATTAGGTGATGCCAACGATATTAATAGTTATTTCATATCCTCTAGCCAATCTGTAAGTCATGTTGGTAATGATACAATGTTTTTCTTAAATAACAATGTAAAACCTAATACTTCTGAATTTAATATTTCCCCTATGTCTGAGGATCTAGTTCATAAAACCTTACTTTTAGTAACATCTAAATCATCGGGCTCTGATTATATATCTATAATTATGCTTACATATTGTTGTCCTACCATTTTAACTTACTTAACTCATATAATTAATTTCTATATTCAAACTAGTGTATTTCCTGCCAATTGGAAGTTACCACACGTATTACCTTTGCCCAAAATTAATAACCCTAAAGAATTTAAAGACCTTCAGCCAATAAGTATACTACCAGCAGTGAACTCTGGGTACGTATAGTATAGAGTTCACTGACTACCAGTGCTCTCTAAGATTCTGGAAAAAATTCTAAACTCTCAGATTAAAGTTCATCTTAAAAACTTCGAACTATTACCTCAGAACCAATCTGGTTTCAGAGCAAATTACAGTTGTACAACAGCCCTACTTAAGGTCATAGATGATATTCTGTTGGAGACTTATAAAAATAATTTAACTATCCTCGTCTTACTTGATTATTCAAAAGCCTTCGACAGAATCAACCATGACCTTCTCCAGGCGATGCTACATTATTTGGGTTTTGGCGGGAATGCAGTCTTATTGTTGAAAAATTATTTAGTTAACAGGCAACAAAGAGTTAAAATTGGTAACAAACTATTTGCTTTCAATGATGTCTCCGTGGTACCACAAGGTTCTATATTGGGACCATTGTTGTTTACATTATATACTTCAAATTTTAGGAATAGCTTGCGGTATTGTTGCAGTCATTTCTATGCAGACGATACCCAAATTTATTATTCTTTTGATAAAACAGATTGTTATGCATATTTGAAAATAAATCAAGATTTACAGGCTTTAATCTCTGTATCAGAAAAATTTTGTTTGACTATAAACCCTTCCAGGTCAAAAATAATTCTAAGTGTCGTGTAGGGCAATAGCTGATGGGATAAAGATTCGCATAAACGGTGAAGAGCTACAGCTAAGTGACGTCTCCAAAAATCTGGGATTATATGTATATTGACACGTCTTTTAAATTTTCTGAGCACGTCACACACATTGTAAAAAATGCTATTAGTAAAATGATGTATAGTAGTAGGACTGTGTTAAATCTGAAAGACAGAACAATGTTATGCGAATCATTGGTCCTATCACATTTGAATTACGCTGATGCAGTATATGGCCCTTTTTTAAATGCCTTTAAAACCACACGTCTTCAACGTATTCAAAACACTTGTATACTTTTTTTTTGGGCTCAGAAAATACGATCACATTTCCTCAAAATACCAGGAATTAAACTGGCTGAACATACTGCAAAGAAGAGATTTACATATCTGTTGTCTGATTCACAAAATTTGCAAAGTTGAATCGGCTTCATACCTGGTAAACAAAATCACGTTTAGGGCTGATGTACACAATATTAACATCAGACATAAAGATTTGTTAACAATACCTATAGATAGAACTTCTCTCTTCCAAAGTTCGTTCTCATATTATGCTCCTAAATACTATAATAAAATTTCTCTTGAACTTAAGGCATTATCTCCTAATGAGTTTAAAAAGAAACTAAAAATTATGCTGCTTAAACACCTAATAAAATTTCATTAATAATTATAATTGATCTCCTATTATGATCATTATTAGTATTTCTTTTTATTTTATTTTCTTTTTCTCTCCTTTTTGTAATTATTAATCAGTTGCTGTTTTTTTCTTTTCTTCAAATTTGTTGTATTTTTGTATACGTTACTGTGGAATAAATATATTAAATTGAAATATTTATCTTGTACATAATTACGTATGTGCATATGTTGATATGCTTGTGTATATTGCTATTGTGATACTATTAAATTTTCATTAAAATTCTTAGCTGTATACGATATTTTTATTAATTTGTGAGGTTGAGTGTAAGAATGGAACTTGTTCCAAACTCTGCCTTTTGGCATTTTTTTAATTTTTGTAAATTCTCTGCCATTTGCTGTACTTTTATATGCCAATAAAAACCATTTATTATTATTATTATTATTATCATTAACTTTAAATCTGAGACAATAGTGAAATCACAACTTTAACTCCATAATCAGGAGCAAAGCACCCTTCGTCACGAAGACGTCTCTCAACAGCGGCAATGGTTTGATGTACAAGTTTTTGTACACCTTCCAGAGACATCCTGTACATATAATTGGAGTTTAAAGCGTCGGCATTGGCTTGATAATCATCTGTATCTTGACAAGTTAAATTGATTTGCTTTTGAAAAATAAATTTACGTTCTTAAGAAAATAACTTGTGGCTCCAAATTTAGATTTTCAACAGTAATGCATTTTTAATTTTACAGTAAATGAAAATGTCTATTATGTAAAACATTCTTAATTTTTTTAAAGCATTTGGTACGAAATATTTAATATTTTATAAAAAGAACATTTTAGTAGAAATACTTTTATACATAAATTTAAAAAATTGCAAGTTTATATTACTATTTAGAACCATTTAATGTTTTTTTTCAAAATAAATATGACTATCAACATTTTCTTTATTGCTAGTGTTGAAAACATCTACCTACATAAACTTTGAACCTCAAAGTAAAATAAGACCTAAATGAATTTGTTTCCAGTCCCATAAAATCCGTTTAATGTATAAGTGCCACTTATTAAACATGTCAATAACATATTCTCTCATTTGACCCATTTAACCAGCGGTATAAAAAATCATTCATAAGATAATAAAAACGCTCACGGGCGGAGGTTATATGTCGTATATCTGCCCAGCCACAGATCCACGTGCTCTCAAAATAGGACACGTGAAGGCAATCCTAAAAGTAGCCTTGAATGAATAGAGACGAGGTTGCTATTTAATTCAGTCATTACAAATTAACAACCTTTGTCGCTCATAATTAGGGCGACTGAGGGCTTTCAGTAAATTCACTTTTTAGAGGGATTAATAATGACGACTAACCAAAGTTTTTTGTTATAAAAAAATCTGTTGCGTGTTTTAGTTACTTTTTTTGCTAAAGTAATACAAATACATAACAATGTCATATACAGAGTTAGTCAAAAGTATAGGGACAAGCCATTTTCGCCGTTGTGCCGAATGTTTTTCACCACCAAACACTGATTTTTGTAAATTAATATGACTAATTCATAAAAAATAGCATTTTTGTGACTTCTTAAAATATAGACAAGAACCTATCGGGCTGTCTCTATTAAAATAACATGGGCTTTGATTTAATATCAAAAAAAATACATTTAAACGAAACAGAAAAAAATAAAATGTTAATGATATTAGGCTCTGGTGACCGAAAAAGGAAACAGAGATACGTGTACCAGATATTTAATGAAAAATACCATAACCTAGAAATAAATTAATAAAACTGATAATAGTAAAGATGCTCCCAAATCTGGTGCTTCAAAATCAGCAAAAAATTTTTATAGTACCAACTTTTAACATGGAAAAGTGTTACGCCCACAAGATAATTAAATAAAAGATTGACAAGTGGCAATAATGATCCACATATTCTAAACAACATAGTATTCTCAGTCCAAAGCTGCATTTTACCTAAATGGTGGAATAAATATACAACTGTAGGTATTGGACACGTGAAAATCTTCACTGGGTAGGAGAATTTCCTGCCCACTTTCCACAGAAAACAAATGTATGTGCTGGAATTAGCACAGAATTTGAAAAATCTCTACAGCATTCTTGCAACAGTAATGTTCATGGAAAATGTGGTTCCGCTACGAAGTCTTATAGAGGGATCTGCAAATGAACAATCAGAACAATTAATGCTATCTCTCGCCAACACTCTTCAGCATATATGTGAATGAGATCTTTAAAGGTTAGCAGAACAGGTTCGCAAGAATGGGACTGGATAAAGATGGAAGTTTTCTACAAACTCTTCGCGGATGGCCAGATACCAAAGCAAGTGATGCATATGATATCGAGTACATGATGTGAAAGATATCAGAAACGTACACCGATACAGGTCTCAGGATAAATTCCACAACACTAAATATTTGCCAATTGGAACCCCTGAAGTCGACTTGGAAACAGATGGGAAAATATTTAGTAGTGAAGATAGCATATAAGAGGTCAAGTATGACTGATGGTCGAGAGGCAAGGACATTTCACTCTCATCCAAAAGTCCCGGGTTCGAATCCTGGCCGTGGGACTGGGATTCTTCTGTGAGAGAGATTAATCGTAGTATACTAGGATATTGGATATGTGTCCGTTGTCTTTAAATGTGTAGCCCCCTCTCGCACAACATCAGTTTAGAGATAAAGGTGGTTGTATTATATGTAGTGTTTATTATTATTATAATAAGTAAGAAAGAAATAACAAGCCGTTTCAATCAAGCCAAATAAGTCATCAATAAACTAACCTCCCTTCTATGATCAAATAATATCCAGAAGTAGACAAAGAAGAGAATTTATAAAATTCTCGTACAGAGAATATTGATATATGGGTCAGAGATTCGAGAAATAAAAATAGACAGACAAATATTATATAGAAATTGATATGTTTAGAAGTAGTTGTAGGATTGTAGGGTGTCAAGGTTAAAAAGGATCACAAATAATGGAATGCGAAGAAAAATTAATAATAAAGTAACGATATCGAAATAAACGGAAATATGTTGACTCAAATGGTATGGTATATGAATCGAATGAATGACAGTCAGTGGTCAAAGAATATTTTAAAGTAGCAACCGTCATTCAAGAGTAAAAAAGAAGATCACCGGAAGAATAGGATAAAGCAAGTGAAAAAATTTAACATTAAAGGAGAGTTTGGGGAATATGATTGGAGAGACAGAAAGGCATGAAAATATAATTGGTCCTTTTTCTTTGAGGAAATGATTGACAGTTGTAAGATATTTACTCTTTCCTCAGAATGAAATGTTACTAGCCATTGCTTCCTTATTTCCTCAACAGTTAATACTACATACACTATATTATTTTTTATTCAGATAACAATCGACTTCCCAATGACAACTGAATGCAATAAGACAGAGCACCACCACATTATGGACGTAATATTCCGGAATATTTGTATGAAAGAATTCCAGAAAAATGAATTGGAAGAAGGGATGATAGGCCACATCGATATCCAGATATGACCTACCTTTTGTGGGATCATTTGAGAAGTGTATTATACAAAAACATACTTACCCAGTAATGTAGATGAATTAAAATTGAAAATTCAACTCCGAAATTCAGCTGATAATTGACAAGTCTTGTTGAATTGCATCGAAACAGTCAAGTTTTCGTAATCAGCTTGGTCATTGTCAAGAAATAAATAGTTCAATATTGAAGAGCTATCGTGATCCATTAAAAAATATTGACACTAGTGAGAAGTTTTAGTTTTTCTTATTTGTTTTACATATTTCACTAGAGCCACAGTAAAACCTTGATTGTAAATACACAGGATTGGGAAAAATTAAATAACGCTGTTGTTTGCAGTTGTGATAAGAAATTGTTAATAATCTAGAAAAAACAACAAAAATATTTTAAAAAATTTGATATTTTATTGTTTACATTTAGTTAAAGCAAAAAAATAATAATTATATTATCGAAAAAGTACTTAATCATAATCACTTACAAAAAAGAATTTGCAAAAATAAATCTTGTACAATTTCTAGATTTTGTTATGATTTGTAACCTAAATTATTTAATAATTTATCATCAACATTTGTTTGCTTTAAAATATCATAAATTCTACTATTTGATGATATTACAAATTAGTGGAAATAGGCCAATCAAAACACAAAAACTAGTTTTTTTGATTTAATCAAAGTTTCGCTATATTTATTATATTAGTTTTCTCAAGACTAGTTCAATTGTGTTTCTATTGTTTATAATCAGTAATAAATTAAACAAACGAAAACTTATACAGACAGTAGTAAATTAAACATAAAACACATAAACGGTCTTTAATTTTTTTAACGATATATTGTAAAAAAATTACTATTTAAATCAGTTTCTATTTGTTTTTAAATAAGACGAGGTAGTTGTTTTAGTAGATTCTACATTTGTGTCGTGCTGAATAATTACGTTTATCCAACATTTGTATATTCGCATGATCAGTGAAGACCATTAATATACATATTAAAAAAAATCAGTCTTGACTAGGTGCTCCTCGACAGTATTTTCTCATCATAATCAATTTGATATGAAAGAAAGAAATAAGAAAGAAATTATTTTAATTAAAAACATCATTTTCGTTTATTTTATTTATTTATATAAAATAAACAAAATGAACAAAATAAAGTAAATAACACAAATAAAAAAAATAAGATAAATGAGATAAATAATACAAATGAGACGCGAGATAAATGAGAAAATGATATAAATGAGACAAATAAGATTAATAAGATAAACAAGATAAATAAGAGGAACAATATAAGTAAGATAAACAAAATGAGATAAACGAATACATGAGACAAATGAGATAAATAGAATAAATAAGATAAATTAAGATAAATAGTAAAATAATATAAATAAGATAAAATAATAAACGATATAAACGAGATAAACGAGATGAACAATCCAAGCGAGAAAAACGAGACGAACGAAACAAACGAAATAAAAAATAAAGTAATTTATTTATCACTCATTTCAAATTGGTTATGTTGAGAAGGTACTGTCGAGACAGACCCCTTCTTTTAATTGAATGAAATTAATTTTAGACCGTTTTTCTCAATAACGATTAATGTGACAAGAAATTTTCAAGAGTTCTTTTCGGCATATTTCCTCATTTTGATTAATTTTTATTTGGAACATTTTTTGATTTAACGCAATTTCTTTTTTGGGTTCCTCGAGACATTTTCTTCCTGGTGTATCAATTTCCTTGGATCTCCCATATAGTATATGTGAAGTTTTAGATTTCTGTGTTGATACGTGTTTGAGAGAATGAGCACAACAATGACCAGCAACACACAGACACTCAGACACACAGACTCACACACTCATAGACCAACAGATATACAGACACACAGACACACAAATAGCATGCCGATTCGGATAAATTTTCTTTATTCTGGTCTCAAGACGTCCATTTTCATCATAATCTGTAATATGATAATTCCCACGACGCCAGTACTTTTTCTATCAGTATAGATAGATGAGAAAGTAAAAATTGGTAATTCCTTAAGTATTAAAATTATTGAAGATTTTTGCTGTATACCTAACAATATTTTATTAAACAACAAAAATTATTGCATTTTTTTCAAAATAGGGAAAATTCTATGTTGTTATTATGTTAACGATTTATATATTTATAACCACTAAAGAGATTCATTTCTCAACAAAAATTTTTATCAGATAAACAAATACAATAAAAGTAATACTACGTTTAGTGTATTGGTATTTATTAGTAGAGAGGAAAATGCTATATCACAAACAATAAAGAAAATTGATCTAATATAAATGAATAGTGAAGAAAGAATCTACAATTTAACACAATCAAGGAGCGAGAATGACATCGAACTAATATCAGCAGAGACGATTCAAATCTATTAGAAATTAAATAGAATTGATAAATTTCATCACTGAAATAATTTTACAATAAATTTTCGAGAATAGATAGTATAAATCTTATTTCGGCACGAGAAAAAATATTTATTTATTTATTTATATTTACAACTACCCAACAGACGAATCCAATTACAGGACAGGAAATTACAAAACATAATCGATACTAATTAACTTAAAAAAAATAACTTAAATATTAACATACCACAGAAAGAACAATAAGTTATATAATTAAACCGAATATATTGGGTTGATTATTATTACAATAATATCTGATGTACCCAGCACATAACTTTCAGTGTATATTATCCTGATCTAAAAGAATGTTTCTATTTAATTCTTCACTTACCTCAATTAAATTTTAATAACGTACCTTGAAATGTTTTTTTAAAATTTTTAAATAATTAATTATCAGTGTCATTCGACACTATCAATAATAATTCATGTCATATATTTTAATAATTTCTTCTTATTGACATTGACATTTTTGTAACTAAACTAGACAATGTAAATGTCAAACTATTAAATTTATCCTAACCCCATTTTATGAGGTGAAATGTGTAAAAAATTTCAGTTTACATCATTTTTATTTAAGTGCTTGGAAAATATATTTTATTGGCTTGATATAGTAGACATGATTTATAATCTTTCATAAAGAATATATTTTCTTATTAAGGCAAATACAAAAATTTTGGGTTCCGTGGACCTCCTTTTAGCTGGCCAAGTTTGCTCATCAGCGAATTTATCATTGTCTTTGGCCTTTAGAACATGTGTATGAAATGTGAAAGTTTTATCTCAAAAACTGTGGCTGCTATCGCGATACTACAGACATGCCGACAGATTTTTTTCCATAAAGTTATGGTTTTTCATTATAATTCGTCGATATTCGTCCAGAAATACAATACAAATTTTTAATTTTTTTCCTGAATTTGTACCTTTTTTTTCTTTCATTCATTATATCTCTTCTAATGGTACCACATTCATCACGTCCTATCTCTCAAACCGAAATCAAGTTGTTGAGTTAAATAGCATAAAATCAGGCGAATTGAAAGTAACCTGTGGTGTTCCACAGGGTTCCGTTCTTGGACCGCTACTCTTTTTATTATTTATTAATGATTTACCAAGTACTATTGATAGTGATAATCTGGTAATGTTTGCGGATGACAATTCATATTTGAGTACTAGTTCGAATATGACTAACAATAGATATTGCGCAAAACAAAATGAAAGATTTTATGTCATGGTTTGATGTCAACAAATTACTTTTAAATACATCTAAAACTGTTTTTATTCATTTTACACCTAGATTGTCAAACTATAGTGTAAGCAGCTTAATAAAAATTAATGGGAAATTACTTGAGCAAGTTCAATATACGCGATTCTTAGGTATTTATATTGATAATGCCTTGAACTGGGAAATACACATTGAACATTTATCCAAAAAGCTTTCATCAACTTGTTTTGCCTTACATAGATTGAGCAAACTTACTAGCATAGCAGTTGTTCTTTCCTATTACTATGCGCAATTTTACTCCCGGGCCAAATATGGCATAGTATTTTGGGGTTCATCACATTTCTTAGACAGAATTTTTAAAATCAAAAAATGGCAGTAAGAAATATAAGGGGATTGAACAAAACTGTATCTTGCAGAAATGTTTTCAGGGAACTGCATATTCTAACAATACCAAATATATTTATTTATGAAATTGTCATATTTGTTAAACAGAATTTGCATGAATTTTTATGTAACAGTTTTAACCACGTCTATGAAACCAGGGGGAGAAACGATTTATTAATTCCAATCCATACACTATCTACTTTCGAAAGAAGTCCGCGATATATGGGTATTAAACTATATAACAAACTTCCACCTAAAATAAAAGAGCTAAATAATATAAAATCATTTAAAAATGAGGTTAAAAAATTACTCTTAGATAACGTAAGGGAATACTTGGAAACGCAAATTTTAAGTTTTTATGCAACATATGCACGTATGTATTTAGTATTGCCAGTAGTTATGACCGCACTATGCAGCATTATTCTCCATACATTATATTTTATTTATGTCTACATGTTTTATTTATATTTTATATATATTTTATTTTTATATTTTATTTATGTCTCTTATGTTTCTTTTAATTTTAATTATAACTATTTTATTTTTTGTAATTATTGTATCTGACGAGTCCGATACCATTTATTGTAATGTGGTCTGTGGATAATAAATATTATTATTATTATTATTATTATTATCAAATTTAATGTGTCACCTAAAATGTTGAAAATCTTAACAAATTTGGGAAGTCTCCCATTAGTATTTTTTGTTATCGCGGATACACACATACACACACACATCCACACACATACAAATTCACACACATGCACCGACAGACATCATTCGGAAAATAGAATAGATTCAGGAGGGTTCAAAACGTGTATATCAATCAAAATCTCGAGGTCGAAAAAAATCACGATTACTATGCTTCCTTATATTAGGTATAAGAAAGTAAAAATTAATACAACTTTTTTCGTTTTCGTTTTTGTGGGTTACGCAAACCTGCAAACCAAAGCAAAAGCCGCCACTAATAGATACACTGAATAGTTTTACATTCCTTTCGAAAGGTGAATACTATCCTTGACACCACAACGATTAAGTAAATTAAATATTTTTCAGCGAAAGAAAACGCTAATCGTCACTAATCGAAAAATTATTGCTTCAAGAAAATAAAACTGCAAATATGCAAATCCAGTACCTAACTAGTTTCTGAATTTTCTCTAATTAAAGCACATATGACCTAAATTGTACTTAGTTGTTTTTCTTCTATCACATACTGTTGAAAGATATAAATCCTTTAAGTTCATTATTTTTAAATTTTAAAAAACTCGTCTGGGTCGGGAATCTGTTGAATTCTATCCTTAATTGCTCCTAGCTGTAATGAGATCCGTTATTGTTACCCAAGGCCTTTACAATAGTAATAGGCTAAATCATTAACTTTCGGGGACATTTTCATTTCAACTAAATTGTTAGTTGTTCGTTTACGTGGTACATGACTCATTTACGACTCACATTGAGTACTGCTCTTTATTACTACATCAAATTAACTCATGCTAATTAGTTCTTGGTCAAAGTTACAAGGAAATGTTCTAAAAACGTACTCATCCATGAAACTGTGTGACCTTTTATCGCAGGATTTAATGCAGAAAAAGCTGTTAATCAATTTAGTGCGTGATGTCACATCATGATATATTGTGGCCATGATCATTTATATTAAGAGATAATTGAAATGAATAGTCAGCTTCGCATGAAGAAATGCAACATCATATAATACGAGAGTGCGGGTTTAGTTCGCAAAATACGGCATGCAAATTAGGGACTTATTTAAAGTAGATTCAATTGTTTAATAAATAGGGTAAATTGGGGAATATGGATGCAATAATTCTCAAGTATCTATCTGCTGTCTAGAACGCAGACAAAATTTCAAGTAGGTATCCATTCACAATGCAGAATAATAATTTATCACCTACAAAGTATTACACCATTCCGCTAAATAAAAATAATGATATGAATGTATATGTAATACATTGTCTCGTAAAATTAACGCACCATCAAAAATTTGTCATAAGTTCCATGTTTATTTTTTTTCAAAACCATTTGTCTGATCGAAACTCGTGTCTGTGGTACACGAGTTTCGATGTTTTAAACCCGCTGTTGCTTATATTATATACTGCTTTTTAATTGCATAAAAACGACATTTCTGTGGCAGTCATGCCCAGGTTTATAGTATGCTTGATTCATCAGATTTTTTTTTTCAGTTGCCCGATGCCACGCCACGCGCGGCTACGGTAGACTAAAGTGTTGATAACACCATCTTGGCAGACCATAATGACTCCCTCCATCTCTGACTTAAGCCCGGCTGACCTTAAAAAGGCGATTGCCAGCATGGTCGATAAAACCAGTGTTTCCATGTTCTTATAGAAGTGACCATGCTGGAGTTTATCGACGTGATGCCGAAACATTTTTTCCTGTTCAGCAGCTCTGATTGGGGCTTTCAGACGATTTGGCTGAAGCTCAGTAATTGATTCAACATCAACACTTCTTCATCTTCTTCGTCTGGTATCGAATACGAGACCGAGTTCATCTGCTGTTCTCTTTGCTACCTTGAACAATCCTGTACCCACTTCTATAGTTTTATGTGTTTCACAAACCACAAGAGGGGATTTGAGCTCCTCAGCCTCAGGCTGAGGATGTTAGATGTCATACTCAGTACTACTCTGCCATGTGTACACTCCAGGGCCAAAAGTCCCCCCGGGTGCTGGAGGGCTCTGTTCTAGCCTCTTCTGCTTCGGCGAGCGCCAACCAACCGGCCCCGAGTTCTAGGCTTACCGTCAAGGAAAGTCAGGAGCAGCGGACTGGTAGGCAGGCGTACAGAGACCGACCCTCTAACACGAGGGGCCCTAAGGCAAGGTGGGCAAGAAGGGAGGAAAGAAGGGAAGCCAAAAGGCAACCCATCTCACTCCCTTCTGCTCCTGCTTCGGTGAGGGGGGTAGAGGAACCTGGGAGTCGGCAAAGACCTCCAACTACTCAGCCTCCGACCAAGGGCTCCAAGCGGCAGAGGGTTGCGGAGAAGTCCACCCCTCCAGAGCGGCGAAACAAGCGAGCCAGGGCGGTCCGGACACCCTTGAGGCCAGCGGGTGATGCGGTCCATGTGTCTCCCTTATTTAGGAAGCACAGGGGCTGCAAACCTGCGGGCTTCGGGGGCCGGGCCACAACTGGCCAGCTATAGTTCTGCTGCCAGGAGAGAAAATCAGGCCGCATATCGACAACGTCATCAAAAAGTCGACTGCGACCTTCTGGTAATTGCGCCGAGCGTTAGGTAGGAACTGGGGCCTCAAGCCACGGATCCTACACTGGCTGTACACGGCGGTCATCAGGCCTAGGCTCCCTCTCTCTGTCCTGAAGGTGAGAGAAGCGAAATATCAGCTAAGGTTGGAAAGGAATTACACTTTCACTCTTCTTAGTAGGGAGGAGTGGAGTGAAGGAAGGAATTGACTTCCGCCCGGACTCTGGTGTATTATACAGACGGATCTCGGCTGGCCACTAGACCGTCTTCCGGGGCGGGAATATATCTGGAAGGCAAAGAAGTACAGGAGAGCTTTGCTCTAGGCTCGTACACCACGGTCTTCCAGGCAGAGGTTTACGCCATCCTAGCATTGGCAGGTAGGGCTGAGGTTAGGAATGGGGCGGAACAGATAATATACATCTGCTCTGACAGCCAGGCTGCTCTAAAGGCGGTGTGCTCCCCCAGGACGAGACCAGCTCTCGTCTAGGAGTGTGGGGATACCCTAGAAGAGCTGGCCAGGCATAAACAAGTGAGACTGGTATGGGTCCCGGGACATATGGGAGTTCCAGGCAACGAGAAGGCCGATGAATTGGCTAGACTCGGAGCCGAGGAACCCTGTCACGGGCCTGAGCCTATGTTAGGTATTTCAAGAAGGCAGGTCACAACGGCCCTCAATGAGTGGGCCCACGAGACACTGAGGACGCACTGGAGGACCAACAGGGCTTGCAGGCAAACCCGAGATTTTGTGACGTGGCCGAACAAAACGAGATCGGCCTGGTTGCTGGGACGAAGTCGTAAAACTCTGAATCTCTTAATCGGTGTTCTGACAGGCCACTGCAGACTTAGGAGGCATCTATCATTGATAGGTATTGAGGAATGTCCAAGATGCAGGAGTGATGAGAGACATCTTACCACTTCCTGGGACAATGTGAAGCGTTTGGGCGACATCCTGACCTTCATCAGAAGGTCGGAAAGATTCGATGAGGGAGCAAGAGAAGCACGTGGCTGAGGGGATAACTGGGGGTTGGTAAAAAGGGCCCGTCTGTGGCCTACTTGCCAGGCGTCAGCCTCCCCCACCATTACCATTACCCCCCCGGGTTGAGGTGGGAGGTATACACGAAAAACGGACGATCTACGATGAATTCTTCTGTGATTCTTCATTATTTTGCGGGTATCTCTGTCTAATTGGCGCAGTTTATCAACTATCCACTTCACTACTCCAAAGGAGTAGAGCAGAATCATTTTTGTTATTATTATTTATTTTGATTGAACTTGATTTCAAAGTGTTATCCATATGAAATGGTGCCTTAGATCGCAAACACATTGTGAACGTAATAGTTAAAAAGCTAAAGGTAAAACATTTTATTTAACGCTCACCGCTTACCGTTTGCCAATGTGTCTCACACTTTACCATTATACTCTTTTCATCCCCATATCTCGGCCTATGTTGATTTTGCATCAATTTTGTATACGCGTTTTTATAAATTTATACAGGGTGGATCATTGAAAATGAAACAGAGGGGTTTTTGGGTAAATCAAATTGATTTATTAAAAACACTCAGAAACGTCAACTTCATCTTTTGCATTAAAACTCACCAGTAAATCACGTCATCCCTTCGCGCTGTAACCACAAACCCTAACATTTTAAATGGCATCATAGGGAAAGTGATACCTCATTTGAAAGGTCTTCCTCCCCTGAACATCAAAACAAGAATGTTCAAATTCTATCGATTCGTTTTCAAGATATTCAAAATTGAAGTTGTAAAAGCGTTCCGTATTTATTCAGATCAAAATGTTCAGATAGTGCAACTGTCAAAAGTTACAAGAAATTGTATCAATCAATTAAACGTTCGAATTGTCTACCACTAGCTTCTATACAATAATACAAATTTTTAGAGGGTGAACTGCTTTTTCAACAGAATGGGGCACCCCCACATTATGCTATAGCAGTCCGACAATTTTTGGATAATCGGTTTCCTGAGCGATGGATTGGAAGAAGAGGCCCTGTGGAGTGGCCCACTAGGTCACCCAATCACCCGATTTAACTCCCTTGGATTTCTTTCTGTGGGGACATTTGAAATCGAAGGTATTTACAACAAAACCCGCATCTCTGGAAGAATTACGTGAAAGAATTGTTCGGGAATGCCGTTTATTTTATCCAGATGTGTTCAGAAATGTTCGTACAGAATTTCAAGACAGATTATACTACTGTATGGATGTCGGTGGGGGTCATTTTGAACAATACATACGATAATTTAAACTGCTTCTTTTATTTTTATTTCCCGAACCTAAAATAATAAAACAATTATTTGTCAGGAACGAATCGATAAAAGTTAAAAAAAAAATACACAGTTATGTAGGGAAAATGTATCACTTGACTCCCCTTGCTATTTGAATTTTTTGAGGGGGTGGCCGTGTAGGGTAGAGAGAGATGATGATAGGTATACAAGTATTACATTAAAATATGTCCCCCTTGGAAACAAGGTCGACGTGTTTCACCAATTTTTCAAAAAAAAGTTATCTCCAAAGTTATTCAGGGTGCCTACTTTTGGTTGGAACACCCTGTATAATACTGCCCTCCTAAAACAAAAGGTCCTATCTAACAACATCACAGTTTAGTTATTTAAGTATTTATTTGGTTTCCCTCTATAATTTGTACACATAGAACAAATCAGTTACTTATATATTAAGGTTGTAAAACTGTAGATAGAACTTCTAGCTTTAGAAAACATATGAGGAAAAATAGCCAGAATCCATAGAATCCATAAACATAAATTTGTCAAATCTGTAGATAGAACCGTATGTTTTAGAAGGACAGAATACCCATTAATTATTTTAGTGATGTATGTTTTCCAAAAAATTTCCATATCATGGAAAATTTCCGGAAATTTTACATCTGTGAATTTTTCGGAAAATTTTTCTAATTCGAAAATTTTCCGAAAAATATATAACTAAATTATTTTATTACTTTTTTCTAGAAATATTCATATGTGATAAGTAATTAATTAGCAACAATAAAAAATGTTTTTAAAACAAAAATCGGAAGGAACTATGTGGTTTTATATGTCCTTCTGCAGTAAAATTTTGCTAATGATATTTGCGGTAAAAAGTTGACGGTTATCAGATTAAGGATGTGGTGAAAAAATTTATACATTAGAAATGTCAATACCTACTTGATAAATGATGTAATACATATTGGGGATATTTTTTTTAATCATTGTTTTTGTAAAGCCGAGGACATATTTTCATATATATTTACCGAACAGCTTTAAAAAATGAACAATTATCTATCAAACTAATTATAGTTAAAACACTACGTATCTATTAAAATATTTATTACTGATCTGTGTATTTTGCGTCAAGATAATCTTTTTTTAGGCTATATCAGTCACCAAAGTGCACAAAAACTTAAAGTTAATTAACACATCGTGTGACCAATCAGACGTTCATTTTGACATCCAAATTGATTTTGTCAATGAAACATGCAGTTTTAATCATCTCTAATGAACTTGGTTGGCGAAACTCTCGTCGAGTGTAGTATATGGTGACATATCGAGATCCGAAATGCACAGACTGGGAAGGGTACAAACACTCCCTCCAGACTCACCTTCAATCCCCTCTCACCATAATCAGGAATCGTGATGAAACTAAATTGCGGCGGAGCATATCCGAAACGCAATTGTTTCAGCTTATCACGAAAACTGTCCACTGAAGATAAAGAACAATAGAGGCGCATGTTGGTGGAACAAAAATTTGGATAAAATGAGAAAAAAGTTCGACACCTCTTTAATCGAACTAAAGTTTCTGGCGACTGGGACCAATATAGATCCGCTCTAATGGACTACAACAAAGAAATTAGGAAAGCAAAGAGGGGATCTTGGAAGAAATTATGTGAGAGTATAACTGACCTACCTCTCAGTACTAAAATCCACAAGATTTTTTCCAGAGAGCCGACGTGGGAATTCGGCTCGTTAAGGCGACCGGATGGCTCATATACGAACTCTGGAAAAGAAACCCTATAGCTATTGGCACAAACCACTTCCCAGAGTGCTTGAATCTTAATGACTAACAGCTGTCACCGTCAGCAGGACGATTAAAACGACCTGATAAAAATGACTGGCTGACAGCTAAAAATGTTATCACACTACCGGCAATTGAGTGGGCCATCAAATCCTTCCAATCATTCAAATTTCCAGGAGTGGACGGAGTTATTCTGGCTCTACTACAAAACGGACTGGAAATATTGCTCCCATTTCTCATTAAATTATTCAGAGCTAGTCTCGTATGGAACTATATCCCATTCAGTTGGCCTGCGGTTAAGGTAGTATATATAACAAAAATGGGTAGGAAAGAACCAAGCCCTAAATCGCTTAAACCAATTAGCTTGACATGTTTTCTGTTGAAAGGCCTGGAGGAGGTGTTGGACGGATATATCAGGGGAAACATCCTGAACCATCACCCCCTCAATACCCATCAGTATGCCTATCCGACAGGAAAATCAACAAAACTAGCACTCAACAACCTAGTCGAGAAGATCACCCAATCTCTTCATGAAGCAAATTGCGGTGGGAGCTTTTCTCAACATTGAGGGAGCATTTAACAATGCACTGCCCGACTCCTTATATGCAGCAGTAGCCGCCAGAGGGGTTGAGCCGACTATAGGAGACTGGATTCGTGCTATACTATCAAATAGAACTATAACGACGTCT
The DNA here is from genome assembly GCA_029963845.1 of Rhamnusium bicolor. NCBI lineage: Eukaryota > Metazoa > Arthropoda > Insecta > Coleoptera > Cerambycidae > Rhamnusium > Rhamnusium bicolor. The sequence goes on from JANEYF010000831.1 coordinate 1,149,884, forward strand.
CTACAGGGTGAAACAGTCAGTTTTAGAGCCACAAGGGGATGCCCGCAGGGTGGGGTCCTTTCCCCCCTTTTGTGGTCACTTCTTGTGGACGAATTACTGGCTGTTCTCACACTGTAAGAGGTTGAGGTTCTAGCATATGCAGATGATCTAGTCATACTAGTCAGAGGAAACTCTGAAGGAGTAATATCTAATACCCTCCAAGAGACACTGGATGCAGTGGGTAACTGGTGTGACAGGGAACAGATGTCTGTGAACCCTCAAAAAACAGTAATAGTACCATTCACCCGGAAAATCGTATTGGCTAGAGTTACCAGGGTTAGTTCATTCTAAGGTGTTTATAAAATACCGCTTGAAATCAAGAACTAAGAAACTTTTAGAGTTAAATAGGATAAACCTGAAAACTCTAACAGGCCTATATACCGGACACTGCCGACTAAACTATTATATGCATAAACTCGGCCTAGCGGAAAACACTGAGTGCCGTCTCTGCTTGGAGGATGATGAGAAGGCAGACCACGTTTTATGCACCTGTCCCGCTGTGGAGAGGATCCGATTCTCAAAACTTGGCAAAGGGCAACTGCTGCCAGAGGATCTGGACACATTCTCACCCAATAAAGTTATCAGTTTCATTAAGAGACTGAGATTATTGGATGAAATATAATTAGAAGTGAGCCACAATAGGCCTGCTAATGGCCGCAGTTGAGGGTCCACAAGGACACACTCATAATAACCTAACCTAACCTAATCAGTATATGGTGTTTTGGTATTTTGTAGAAACCCACGTCAGTAATATAAAATTAGTCGACAAGTAAAAGTAAGATGCGTACTGGCTCTCTTCTTTCTTTCTCTCTCTCTCTCTCTCTCTCCTAATCTATATTTGTCCACTCCTGAATGTAGGTTTGTCCATTATTTTCTATTTTGTGCTATTCGTAACCACTGCTAGGATTTTGATATCGTCTATCCATCTTTTTTTGGGGTCATCTTATACTCCTCTTCATTTACCTTGTTCTCAATTCTATGATTCTTCGTGTCCATCTATCTTAGGCTTGTCTAGCTGCGTGTCGTGCCCATCGCCGTTTCGCCTTCACCACTTCTTCTATGATGTCTGTAACATTTGTTTTTCTTCCATTCTCTTTGTTTGTTAATAGGTTTTCCCCTAATTTCAATATATCTATTGTGATTTGATCGTCTCTCTGTTTTTTATTTGATTCAATGCTGTTTCTGGTATTTCTTCAGGTCCCATATTTAAAATTTTTCTCGTAATTTGTGGCTGTTATGCGTATAGTTTGGTATAGAACTTCTCAATGGCATTAATGATGTTTTGTACTAGTAAATTTTGTTCTTTTTGTTTTCCCGTTGAGAGTTTTGAACGTAGTACTTTCATTCTACAATTGTTTCTTATAGCTTGTTCAATGACATCAGTATTGTGATTTCTTTTAACTTTTTGGATTTCCTTCTTCATTTTGTTTAGTTCTTTGAAACTGTCCGATGTTGAATCCTTTCCAGTTCTTCTTTCATCTAGTACCTCGGTTGTGTTTTGACTTAATCTAGAGTGTGTTGGCTACAATTTAATTTATTTAAACAAATTGTATGAAATGAAGTGGACATTTCAAATATACTATTGTGATTAGAAAAGTTGCTTTGTCAGCCAGACTACAAAACTTGGATTTTAATATCGATCTAAAAGTTTATTAATCATTAATCTACTGACCTTTAAAATACATACTCCACAATTTATTGTGAAGTTTAAAAAAATCGTAACCAAAAAATATGAATTTATTATCTCGTAGGTGGATTTAAGGGGCAGGCAACTATATTTGCACTATTAATTATTCGCAGCTTTTGCGAACAAGCTGGCCAAATTAATTTTATTAATGGTTTATTGATATGTATGAATAATTCGTATATTAGTAATTTCGTGATACGCTATAATTTCAAATAAACAAACGGATAAAAAACAAATAAAATAATATGTTTTTTATCCGTTGGAAAAGTAAATTTAACTTGCATTTATCTTGTTTGTATTAACTACTACGACAAATATAACACAATATTAATACGACAGGATAGTTTAATGATAATGTCCTTGTCAAAGTGAATATTAAAGTGGAAGTAGTAATTCAGTAATTATCATACCCTTTTGAGCAAATTCGCAGATTACCATTTCAAGGCCTTTCTATATTAGGAATATGCGAATGTGTGTAAGTGATAAAATATACATATTTGATTATGTAGTTTATTAGTGTCATTTGGGGGTGAGTATGCCCTCCACTATTTTTTTTAATCCTTTTTTCTCAAAGATTGCGCGCATATAATCACAATGGCTGTAAAGCATCATGGAGAATATTAATTTATTACTTGCAAAATATTTAAAAGACTTCAATTTGCTAGTCGGCCATTTTCCAAAAACTTCACGCACCGTATGCTGGGCATGGGCACACTAGGAAAACGTCTACACACATACTGTCCTAACATGAAACTTAGCTTTGACACGACATAATTTTTCTGATAAACCTTGTATATAATGAATTATTGTTGTATATTGGTATTCAGGTTTTTTGGTACCGGGTTATTAAGTTTATTCTCAATATTTATTAGAGTCCTATCAACAAAAAATTCGGGATATTATTTATTAATACCTCGTTAATAATTTTTTCTCATTATTTAATATTTGATCATTAGATGAAATTATTTTTGCCATGCCATACAAACATTTAACAACACCCCTTTGAACATTAATTGCGTGGTTAGAATTAAAACTTAAATATCTATTAGTATGAGTTACTTTTCTGTATACACTAGTTCAAATGTGTTCAATTTTTTTAACCAAAATATCCAAAAAAGGCTAATTCATTATTACTCTCTACTTCCAAAGTGAATTTAATGGATGGTTCTTTATCATTAATGTTTTAAAAAAAAAACGCTGCCAATTACTCGGGGATTAGAACTTCCTCACCGTAGTAAAACTCGACGTGTGGTGGAGTTTATAATAAAAGTAATTTTTGACGTTTCAAAAAAAGTCACATTTTTTGACGTTTCAAAAAAAGTCACATTTTTTTACGTTTCAAAAAGTCACATTTTGACGTTTCAAAAAAGTCACTTTGACGTTTCAAAAAAGATACATTTTTTGACGTTTCAAAAAAAGTCACATTTTGACGTTTCAAAAAAGTCACATTGGTGGAATGTCACATATTTTTTTAATACCGATTTTGCTCATCAGCGAACTCAATCTCTTCCTTGACCTCTAGAATGTGTATACCAAATTTGAAAGCTTTATCTCAAAAACTGTAGCTGCTATCGCGAACACAGACACACAGACAGGGGTGAGGAAGTAATTATGTAATAACTCAATATTATGAGGCCAAATTGCAAAAATATCGTTGACATATCCACCAAATAATCGGTTTATGTACATAATTTGGTATATCTTTATTTTCAAAATCCTCCATAAATATATTACTTAATATTGGAGATAATGGAGATCCCATAGCCATACCGAAATCCTGCTGATAGAATTCATTATCTAATTGAAAATAAGTTTTCTTAATACAAACAGTCAATACTTCCATAACACTGTTTACACTGAATTTAGTTCTTTCCACCAAATTGTTATCATCTTAAAAGAAGAATTGAACAAAATTAATATTGTATATTTTTAAGTATCAATAGTTCTATGTAAAGGGCCCCATTCACATTGAGATCTGTATCGATACATGTTGCAAGTATCGGTATCGCGATACAAATCTCTATATGTATTTGATTGACTCAGTATCGGTGTATCGGTATCAGCTGGTATCGCCGCCTGTTTCACTGTCGAGAAACTTCGATACCGTGCGAGTGCAACTGATACGAATATCTACTTGTCGCAACGTGTATTTGTCTGTCTCTTGTATCGCGCTAGCATACTTCAATATATTATTATTCTAATAATAATATAAAGTGAAATAGATAACGATGTCGGCAGACAGAGACTTTTGGGAAGACTTTTTAAATATTTACAAATTGTATCCGTGTTTGTGGAATTCTGCATCGAAGGAATACTCAAATAGATAGCTACGTAACCATTGCTTGGTCCATATTCTCTTTCTACGCGTTTTTTCCTTTAAAGCTTCCGATAGTGCTACTGCAACTGCCACCATCACTGGTTGAGTTAACATTTCGGTTTCGCCTTTGAAATTGAAATGGAGTCTCATGATTCCGTTTCAGTGTGTATATCATGACTCCGTCTCAGTGTGTATGTGGTACTTGATACTAGATACACATCTCAATGAGATTTGTATCGATACATGTATCGATACAGATCTCAATGTGAATGGGGCTCTTAAGTATCTATGGATATTACAAAAACAAATAATATATGTATCAAGTTTCACGCTTGACATATTCTAAAAATAAATAAACAACTTTGAAAAAGGAAACAGATTCGTTTTCCGAAACGTTAGGGAATTATATTATTATTTTTGTGTTTCATATTGGTTGTCAAAAAACACTAATCTTTTGATGGAAAGTCACAGAGGTTTATTGTTCCAGTAACATACTGGGTAACTAACTATATTCTTTAGACAACAAAGAATTATTCATGTGGTAGTAAGTTCCAAAAAAGAAAAAGAATATGTTATGTAAATGATTTATGTAAATTTCATGATACGGTACCATAGATTATATTATAAAAATTATACATTAAAACGAGCTTTAAGAGTGACATCTAACAATATAAAAGATATTTGCAATGTAATAAATACACATACTACGACAGCCATTGCAACTGTAGATGTTTACAAAGAAAAACTAGAAGCTAATTGGTTGTTCTATCTCTCTGAATTTCGTAACGCCTTTAGACAATATAATGCATGAAAAAAATCTTTCCTTCGAAGAAGTTGCAATTATTCACTCTAGTTATATTAACCAAACTGAAAGAAGTTGCTGGTGATGATTTAATGTTTTATACATTACCTGGTAAAACGGATATTATGTATTCAACTAAATCGCTCACGTATATTTAGCACAGTATATTGGAACAAAAGAAAGGCTGCCGCGGAACTTGCTGAAAATTTCACTGTTGACATGGGATTCTTCGAAAATACGTTAGAGATAATGCAGCATCTACCCATTATTCCATTTCGGATGACTTGTCACATGAATGACATATCATTTAATACTGCTCAATTTAATTGGAATTAAATAACTCGACGATATGTTTTAATATTGTCTAAATTTTTGATTTATTCTTCAAGAATAGGTCACAAGCAGGTCGTACCTCAGCTTCATTATGGCCTCATGTTACAATTACATAGATAAATTTGGCAGTAGACGTCTCATAGAAATTCTTAATTCTTATGAACTTTGTGCAACATATACAGAGTTGAGATTGTATCACACTGCTGTTGTTGATTATGAGTTACAGAACCGTCACGATATTTTTGTTCCATCAGGACTCATTGATCACAATCACTGTGAAAGTTTAACCCACGAAGGAGATGATAACGTTAATATTAGTACTGAAACTATCGATGGGAAAAATACTTACTTACTTACAACTTTTCAATGAGATAATGAACTTTATCGTTTGATTTCTGATGTGATTAAAGATTGTCATATTGGCCACAAATGTTGTCGATCTAATGATTGCCCAAATCATGCGCTTGAAAACTTAACCTTCAAATTGGAGAAATCGTTGACACCGCTTCTTGAAAAATTCAAAGTAGAAGGTTGCACTCGTTCATCTCTCTGTGATCAATCTTTAGACGCTATTCAATTAATTTTGCAATATAGTCGAGCTGAGGGGGATTTTGATAGGGATTCACATGTACGATGTCAAGCTTTAATGCTACCATACTACTTTGCATGTAACAGACCAATCTATGCTAGTTGATCTACAGTCTATATGTTAGAAATGCTGCTGCAACTTCCGCAGGAAGTTCGCGAAGAAATTTCAGCAGGGAATTTCAATGTAAGGACCATTTAGTAGAGGATTATGGTGCGACATGGCTGTTGAAATGTTTGTCATCTAAGATACAAAAGTTGATAGTGAAATTGGATTAACCAGGAAAGACAACGCACTTCGTTGGACTGTTACATGAAACATGCTTGGTGTCCATTCCTCAGCGATAGCTATCAGAAGTAGTTTTAAAAAGTGAAGTTGATGAGAAATTCATACACGAAGAAGGAAAAGCAGCATTAGATTAGATGAATATTCATCTCTATCTAATACTTTGTTTTTTTTGCATTATATAAGACTTTCACTATTTAATTATTGAACTATGACATAAAAAGTTTCAATTATATTGTATTTATTTAAATATTAAAAAAATTACTGATACGCTTCTTTGGCAAAAGGTAAGGTCGTCTATGTATTTAAAACGTAAGGAAACGTAAATCATATAATTCAAATGTAAAATTTAACAATAACATTCCTAAGTATGGCCCTGAGATTTCGACAAACCTGCTGGCTTTAGTTATAGCATACATTATGCAAATCAGTGCATTCTTATAAAGAAAAATACATTTCTTTATTGCTATATATCAGTTCAAAAACATCGAATAACATTTCTTGACTTCTTTATACACGGGAGTATAAAATGATTAAATACTACTATAAATACAACTCTTTTGAAAGTAAGCCCAAATATGTTTCTGTAAAATTATATCCGTTTTGTAAATTATTACCATTTTTACTCTGGTAAAAATTCCTATTATTACGCTTTGTGCTATTCTTGTTTTCAAATACGCATTTGCACTCACATTTTATATTTCTCATGAGCCCTTTCTGTATCATTATACTAAAGAAGGATTTATTGCGACCTAGTGATATTCCAGGTATTACCTCCAGTTACTTTTTTTATTTTATTTCTCGTTTCTTTTGGTTAAAAAAGTTTATTGCAACATATTTTAAACTTTAAACCTATCCGTTTCTGTTCCGTTCCTTCTAGTAAGATGTTCTAAAAATAAAATATATCAGCAGCATACTAACAACTTTGACATAATAATTTTATTTTTATTTTTATTTTATTTTATGAATACAGCTGCCCAGACAGATATGCATCCAATTACAGGGCAGGAAATATACAAAGAATTATGTGCACAGTACAGAGCAAAAGACTTAAAACTAAATGTTTTACAGATAAATAATTACTATTAAACTAAAAGGAGAATGCAATAATTTATGAGAAGATAGATTAAACAGTGGTCTGATATGAACTAGAGGTTTACTTAAGAGCGATTCAAAATACATTGCTTTATACTATTAACACTACAATTAAAAATATCAAGGTTCGACTGATAGCTTAAGTAATTTGAGCACATATTGTGAATAGGCGACGATTTTAGTATATTTGTTCTTGGTGTAGCTAAGTAAAAGATGTCGTGTGAGCGAGTTTGAGAATATGGAACTTTGAAATGTATGGAACTAAGAATATCCGGGCAGTCAGTCTGACTTGTTAATAGTTTGTGTAGGAACAACACAGAAAAGTAGATCCTACGTGTTGCTAAGTCATTTAGATTAAATTTGGCTAGTAAGTCAGATTGTGGCGTGCCTCTGGAAGGATAAGTTCCGTCAGCTTTGAATGAAAGATGTTTAACATGCCTTTTCTAAACCCGTTCCAAATTAAGAATATGAATATTGTAATGTGGGTTCCAGACAATACCACCGTATTCCAGTTTTGGCCGTACAAAAGCATTGAACAGGAGAGAAAGTGTGGAAATATCTTTAAAATGCCTTGAATTTCGCATGATAAAGCCTAGATTTCTGTAGACATTAGCAGTTATGTGGTCTATGTGGGCAGTAAAGGTTAGTTTTGAGTCAAAGATGACTCCGAGATCCTTGAATTGAGTGCATCTCGTAACTATTTCGTTGCCTATTTTGTAGGAGAATTTTATCGAGTTATTTCTCCTCGTAAAAGTCATCGCGTTACATTTTGATATATTTAAAGGTAATCTATTATTTTCACACCATGAATTTATTTTTGAGAGGTCATGCTGTAATCGATGGCAGTCTTCTTCGGAGTTAATAGATGCACACAATTTAAGATCATCAGCATATAGGAGGACATTACTTTGTATATCTTGGCAGATATCATTGATGAAGATTATAAATAATAGTGGACCCAAAACAGAGCCCTGCGGAACTCCTGACGTCGCTAATACTTCAATAGATGAAAACCCATGATACTTCACGTTTAATGTTCTGTTGCCCGGATATGACTCAAAGAAGCTTAGAAAGTCAAGACTTAGACCAAAAGCTGACAACTTCTGTAATAGGAGCCCATCGTCTAATCTGTCAAATGCTTTAGACAAGTCTGTATAAATTATGTCTGTTTGACCACCATGATCCAGCGAATTTGCGATAGCATGTGTAACACATACCAAGTTGGTAATTGTAGATCTACCTGCCAAAAATCCGTGTTGACCATAAGAGATTTGAGATTTAGCATGAAAAGAGATTATATCGTATAAGACAATTTCAAAAAGTTTGCCAAAATTACACAGGATAACTATAGGTCTGTAATTTCCAATATCGGTCTTATCACCTTTTTTGAAAACAGGACAGATTTTTGATTGAGTCCATATTTGGGGAAATGTAGTGGTTCGCAGTGCTAAATTAAAAATGATAATGTTTGTACTAAGAGGTGGATTTAAGTACGACAGCGCCCTATGCACATTCATTTACGACGCCTCATTAATAAATAAGGTCGATCACATATAAACAATTTGGTGTTTATTTTTGACACTCCATTACTCTTTAAATATTTTGTATTATTACTAACTCATTAACAGCCATTGCAGACAATCATTTAAAAAAAAACTAAAATTAATTCAAATGCTTTTTGCAAATTTGGAAATGATAGTTTTTATAAACATTTTTCTTCCTCCGTATTTCCCTATCGATAAAATAGCGGAATACTAATATCAATAAAGCGATAGTTTTATTTGCTGAAGAGACGACATTTTTCGTATTTTTTAACTCACGTATTTTACATTTGTACATTCAGTTGCTCCCCTTTGAGTTTGAAGCACCTAGGCTTCGGTCTATTAATTATTGTTTCACAGCCGATTTTCGCGAACTTGATGTCAATACTTAGATGATTGAATATGCTATAAAGGCCAAATGTCAATATGTACGAAACATCCAATTTAAGATGGCAAACGAAATTGAAAATAGGCCCTCCTTTGAGTTCGTTCTTTTTACCTAAAAGTTGTCAAAATGACAGAACTAATGACAAGAGAATGAACTTCCCTCTACATTTTAAGACTACGATGAGTTATATCGGTTCGTTGATTTTGGAGAAACAGCGAATTCAAAAAGGCATACTTGCCGTCTATTAAATCTGGCACAAAGAACTCTCAACCGATTTCAAAGAACTTAGTCTTGTAATGTAGGCAAAAGAAGCGTCTCTAATAAATTGTGAACAAATTATCGAAATACAAGACTCATTTTCTACCGGTACTTCTATTGCTTACACTACTGAAACATCTTGAATAATGACTATTAATGATAATCAATAATACGAACTGGAGAAATAATTTACCAACTAATTATGAATTTTTGCTGCATTTCACCGTATTATTTACCTGGATCAGATTTTTTTGTAAATTACTAATGAAATTCGCTCTGTAAAACAAAAGTCTAATATTACTGAACAGATTTTAAAAATAGCATGTAGGTCATTTTTGATTTCGCTATATCTCAAAAATCTATGAACCGATTTAACTCGTTATCGTCTTAAAATAGTAAAGAAAGTTTATTCTTTCGAAATCTAGTTTTGTCATTTTGATAACTTTCAACTGAAAAGAACTAAAGCAAAGAATGGCACTTTTCAGTTACGTCCGCCATCTTGAATTTTAATATTTCGACCATCTTGATATTTGGTCTTTGCAGCATATTGAATCAGCTAACTATTGACATCAAGATTTTTTTTGTAAAGTTAGAGGTAAACTTGGAGTGTTTTAGACCTTTACCAGCAGGCTTATTTGGCTGGTCTACTAACTGTTCATTTTCTCTTGTTTCTAAAACATATGTACCATATTTGAAAACTTCGTCTCAAAAACTGTGCCTGCCATCGCATTACAGACACAGAGATATAATTTTTTTGATGAAAACATGTTTTTTTGTCATAATTCGTCGAGATCCGTCTACAAATTAAATATATTTTTTAAATTTTTTCTTGAATACGAAAGGTAAGTATGAGGAAACAATTGATTTGTTTGGAAATTTCTTTCGAGATGTCTACTAGATATCAGATATTGTTATTTAATGGCCAAATTACATTTCTTTAAGGCATATAAATCGGACACACCTTAAATATCTAACTTTGATTTCTGTAGTTGTTATGTATTATAGCCAATACTGCAAAACCTTGCGGGCAATAAAACTTCTTTAAGATATGCTAACGAATTCTGTGCTAGTTGGGTAACTAGGGTAGAAGTAGGACTCCGACACCGGCAAACCGTTGAACCACCGCTGAAGCGTGGAGGTCGCATTATAGAATTTGTCTCGTAGGGCGTATTCACTTATGTTGGTAACAAAGAACGATCGTTGGAGAATCTAAAGCAGGGTCGTGGCGATGCCCTTGAGTCTCCCCAAGGCCGGGCCGAGGCACATCCTTTGGGGACCGCGACGGTTTGCCACAGGCCAAAGACCGCACGCACCACCGACAACGTATTGGATCGCCAGTCTCTAGCCTTCGAGATCAAAGACTTGAATTGGAGTTCAACAGTACGTCAGACGAATGAGGGACGTGTCCATTCCCACCCGCGGTTTCAGCTATTGATTAATGTTGGAACAGTGTGGAATATATTATTTTTATCTCTGAACGAAATAAAACTGTTTTATGTATGATATTCGTGAAGGTTTTATTTATATATTTTTTTACAAAACACATGAATACCTGGCAATTATTTCGGCAAAATAGTGACTTTCTTTGATTGATATACGCTACAAAAAATGCAATAAAGCTATAATATATACTAAATTTAAAACAAATTTGAAGAAATTAAATTTCAATGTTTTCTATAAAACTACAACAAAATTTTAAAAAATATATAATTCTGGAGCTCAGAGGCTACTGAGATGATACTTGCATTAAAGTTTATTTTGGACAAACCCAATTTAAGAAACGAATATCAACATTACAAAATGTTTTAAAAATGGAAATGAACCTTTAGTTATTGTTCTATGATTGTTGTCAAGAGTATGTTGGCAACGTTAGACTTATCTGTTGCCATAGCAACAGATATGGTTCATAAACTATTTGAAGGCATCAATCAGAAGGTCGCAAACGCCAGTCTAAATGCTATGATTATACGCCCTTCTGATATGATGCCCTCCATATGTTCTTTAAGCCTAGTTTGAGTTTATTGTCTCATTTGCCCAAACAAATTTGGTAAATCCTCGACCTTTCTTTTATTAAAATTTTTATTAGTGTTGATATTTATATCAATTCCATATAAACTCAGTTTTTTCCTTGGACATAGCGATGACAATTATTCATTCTTCTTGTAACATACGAATAAACCATTTGCGAAATTAGCTGTAATAAATGTAATCGAAAGTATGTGGTCGAGGATGAATACATGTAGACTGAAATGCAAATGACCGTGTCGCATTGGAGTGATTCTGGTATGTAAGGAAAAACATAGAAGTCGTCTAAACAAATGAAACAATAGTGGGTTTGTTTAAAAGCAAAATTTGAACTGGTATATGGAGAAAATTAATGAAAACCGAATTACTTAGAAAATTAATGGTGGCAGTGAATAAAACAAGAAGAAAAAGATTACTGCGAATATCTTGGCTTAAAATGTAGTTAATGAGTCTCAATTGAAAAAATGTAAGGAATAAAATAAAATTGATGCTACTAGGTTGCAGTGGAAAAGTCTGCCGATTGTAAAATTTCGTCAAATTTTATGGTGTGGTGTGTTGTGTCGTCACAAAACTCTAATAGTGTTTCAAGTAATTGAATAAATTTTAAGATAGTTTGGATAATCTAAATATATATTCTATGACATGGAAGATACAACACCCTAGGGAATTACGATAATTGCAGCGCTATATATCAGTACTCATTCTGTCTCCCAAATTTCACTAGAATGACTGAGATTTCAGCATATATCCCCATAGTAATAATAACATTAATATTAAGTATTCAATTATTAAAATTTTATCAAATAAAATTATTTGTTTTGATCAAAAATATAATTCTACTCTGATTTGTGAATCAGTAAGGCATACTTCTAAAGATGCTTGGTATCATCTTGTGGTTGCGCCCCAAGCTATCTTTACCTCGAGGTGACTGAAAATCCATTGGCACACATTTTGAAAACGTTTCACCTCAAATAATATTAATAAATTTACTTCTTAGTTTGTATCATTTTTGTCTTGTTTATGAATATGTTAAATATCTTTAAAACAATTCAGACAACATGGTTTATGCAATGGTTGAATATAGAAATTGACTAACAACTGTTGTTAGTATAGATATTGCGAAGTGTAATTCCAATGAATGCAATCAAAGCACAGTTCACATGATTTGATCTTGAAACTTCACTCTTTGCGGCACAGATATTTAAATGGTATTTTACCGAATGTAACAGAAACAAACAAAACAATAAACAAAAGAATATGTTATTCCTGTCGCCAGTTGACACTACAATCTATTGTACTAAAATTCTGATAATCTTAGACAGATTTCCATGTAATATTGCGTTACTATAGTGTTTTATAAAGTACTTTTGTCAGTGTACTCAGCACAGTGACTTTATGTTATATCATAAGACATATAGTACCATCGTGTGTAGAATATAATTATTACATACAGAGTTAAATTGTTCAATTTCATTTAAAAACTGTGTACAGAACAAACTTTAGAAACCTACTATAACAAATTAAACATATCCTCCTTACTTGTAAAATTGTATGCCTATCATGTTTCAATACAGATGAAACTTTTTCGTTTCTACAACTTATACTACTAAAATCTTTTATAATTTATAATTTACATTTATCGCTCTTGTGCATTCTTTACCACTTATAAACCCTTCTGTATGCCAACAAAGCTTTACATGAATTTTGTCCACAATACTTATGCACGTGCTATAATTTTGTAGAATATTCCCCATTCATACATATTCAAATATTTAAAATTATAAAGGGTTGAACACATGACAACTTGAAAAAAGTATATTCCAAGATTCTGAAGTGTTTACGTGGCAATCTAGTATCCTTGACCGGCTCGTGCTGTATAAACTTTCGTCAGTTAAGCTTGAGTGCATAAATTATTTTTTATTTGTCTGTAATGTACCCTCTCTCGTATGAATTGGTTGAATGTATGACAAAGCACCATTGGTGCTAGTCGTTGAATATACATGCTTTGTGTAAAAGATCACAATATGTTTGTTGTCTGTCAAATAATGTCGCAGAACAAATAGAATAAAATGAGTATTCGATGAAAATATCTACCTGTTGATATACTCATATATAAAATACAGACTTAACTCTTATATCATGTCCATTAACAGTTGTTTGTTGTTGTCAGTGTACACTAGCATCATTAATAAACTTTCTATAGTATACTGTGCTATATGTGCAGCCAGATTTATATTAAGGCTGGGAATTTTCTAGATTTTAGTATTCGAATATTCGTTCGAAAAAATATTCCAATATTCGAACTATTTGGATATTCGAATATTCGAATTATTCGAATAGGTATTCGAATTATTCGGATATTCGCATTATTCGAGTATTCGGATATTCGAATAATTCGAATTATTCGAATACCTATTCGAATAATTGGAATATTCGAATACTCGAATAATCCGAATTAATCGAATAGGTATCCGAATAATCCGAATTATTCGAATAGGTATCCAAATAATCCGGATCATCGAATATTCATTATTAATAGGTATACGAGTAGCACTGAATACTAGTGAATAGTGAATACACTATTTAAGTATTTGGTTGGATAGACCACAATAGTAGTCGTGACGTAATCCACTAAGCAGGCAATTTGATTTGCTTACAATACCCATAATAGAGTATGTCTCCTGTACATGTGCTTTAAGGGTCAGAATTATTTAGTTAGTATTTTATTTTAGGATTGAGGCGCTATTGTTCACATTTAACTATTGAGGCTTAAATAAAACGAAAACAAAGCTAGTTCATTATACTTCTGTGTCATAACTATTTTTCCTTTTCGAAAAAAAATAAAAGTGCTCTAAAATTAGAATGTTTGTAAAAAAGACGCAGATTGTGAAGGTAAAACAAATACATGAAAAGTCAATAGTTAAATATTTACAGGTTTTCTAAAATTTAAAATTTAATTTTAACCTCTGCCTTAGTACAGTAAGAATAAGGTCGAGGCGAGAAAGAGATGAAATAGTTTGACTGTGAGTAAAACGTGCCACTAATGTGGTCTATTTATATATTTGGATTTTGGAATAGGTACCTACCTATACCTACTATCTACCTACTTTGGTTGGATACATACTGCATACCTATTCGTACATAATTTTATAATATATTTTAATGTTCAAATTTACTCAAATATAATCGAATATTCGAATACTCTAATATATTCGAGTATTCGAATATTCGAGTATTCGAATATTTCGAATATTTGAATATTCGAATAATTTCCCATTAGAATAACTCGTATTCGAATACTCTAATATATTCAAGTATTCGGATATTCGAGTATTCGAATATATTCGAGTATTCGAATATTTCGAGTATTCGAATATTTCGAGTATTCGAATATTCGAATAATTTCCCATTAGAATAACTCGTATTCGAATACTCGAATATTCGAATACTCGAATTATTCGTATTCGATTCCCAGCCTTAATTTATATATTTAATTTTTTGATACCACATGTTTAAAATAAAAAATCTCTAAGTTCTTTAGATAAATGAAACAAAATACACAATAGGTAAAATATTTTGTTAATAATTGAATAATGAAAGCTAAACATTTTTTAGTTTACAAAATAAAATAGCTAGGTATAAAAAAACAAGTTTTTAAGATTTATGTTAATAATATTAAGAGTGTAAAATATTTGTATATTTATTAAAGTACTTTTTCTCGATATTTTAGAAAAATGACCGATATAGGGCTTCTACTCACATGACATGGTGTGGAAATAAAACAGATTAAAATAAAAAAGAATCGTTGAAAAAATATTAATTTTTTTCGTATGACACAATATATGTAACATCATGATAACAACTATATTTAGTAGTTACAAATTCTCCTTAATATTCTTACTAATAACAACTTGTACATCAGAAAATGCATCGAAAAATGCAAAAATATTATTTGCAAGTATATTTTTATTATCGAGTAACTTTAATTTAACAACAATTAAGATTATATTAAGAAAAGGAATGTTTCAGTGTTCCAGTGTACCATTTATTTGTACAGCTTTTGTAACAGCAAACGTGATTTGCTTCTTTCTTTGCCGCTTCCATCACACCACAATAAAAAAAATGAGCAAAGTATACAAATATGCGCTAAAAGCACAGTAAAACTAATACAAGTAACTATAACCTGGACTGCAGTAAACGCACTTAGAGGCCACCGATTATTGATTCTTTTCCATCGTCTGAATGGATTTAAGCTGAACAAATTTAAAAAAAATGTTTGTCCACGCTGAGAACAAAAACCATTAATACAATTTAAAAACACTATACTTAACAGTCTTCAACGATTTCGAGATGAGTTTCGATTATTTTATCAGAAATATGCCACGCAGAGTAGAGAAGTGCATGTGGCCCAGAGTGGAAACTAAAAAAAATGTATTCTTAACCGCCTCTCAAGTCAACTCACGGAAAATCGTAGGATTTTGTGTTAAGTAGAGAGAGACGAGGCTCTACAGTTTATAGTGGAGTCCAAACCACATCTAGGGCATCGACGCAATTCCCTCTCTCATCTTAATCCGAAACAAATTACAAATAAAATTTCTAACTTGCACCGGGATGGATTCAAACCATCGATATTCGGTACCGGGTAAATAACTATAAGCGCTTTACCCATCAAATCAAATCAATTTATTTAAAATTAAAACAATATACATGCATTCCAATAGTTATTCCGTTTCCAGAGCCAACCGAACATCCACGTGACAAGGTAGAGTGGCAATTGACTGGGGCCTATACGAATTTGACAATGATGAATTAAAAATATCAACTCCTGTAAACTTTTTGATCAATTTGAACTTATCATAACCTAATACTAAATGGAAAATTTTTGGGTTAAGATAATTAACAATATGTTCTAAAACTTAAGATTAGAATATGTACGAAAATGTAGCCTATATAAAGAATGTTTGTAGCTAATCGACGGGAAAAAAATAACGCAAAATACCCGTTCGAAGATTGAGCGACCATGTCAGATCAATTTAATGTTTATTAAAATTCGAATATGTGAAGATTAATTTTGAATTTAAAATAAATGTATAAAAATGTCTGAAATGTAACGACAAAAATAAAAGTAGAGAAAGTAAAAAATAATTTAAAATATTGACAGAGCACCACACTGGAGCGGCGTATATTAGGACCGGTCTGATAATAGTTGTGTATATAAGTCGTTTGTTCGTCCTGTTGAGTCTACCATTTTTGGCCAAAATTGGATATAAATTGTTAGCTAGTGCGTATGCTTTTCATATAGTCATATGTTTAAGAACAAATTAAGTTCCTCTTCTTGATAAAAGTTAAAATGTAGAGTGGAATGAAAAATAATATTAACTGAAAATTTTTTGCTAATTATTATTTACTAACTTTTATAAATCTTATCACAGATAAGTATAAGTATAACATATATCTTTTTAAACAATTATTTTCCCGGCTATTTGTCAAAACGCTGAAACTTGGATTACAAAAAAGATAATATGCACATTATGTTCAGTACAACTGACTCAATAATGTTATTTTTAATTTCAACTATTCTGTCTAGTAAAACCAAAAATAAATAAAACACAAGGTACTCACCAGTTGACACTCACTTTAAAAACTTTAAAATATCTACCGACACGTGTTTCTGCTTGCATTGCGTCATCAGGGTAGCCAGCACATTTAAAGAATCCAAAGTAAGCAAACTTGTAAACCTTAATGTAATAAACATTAATGGCTTCAGAGAACAGAATAATTGAAATTATATAGTGGAAATACCCCTTAGGGTCTAATGAAATAATTTAAAAACAAATTAAGTTCCTCTTCTTGATAAAAGGTAAAATATAGAGTGGAACGAAAAATAATATTAACTGAACATTTTTTTGCTAATTATTATTTACTAACTTTTACAAATCTTATCACAGATAAGTATAACATATATCTTTTTAAACAATTATTTTCCCGGCTATTTGCCAAAACGCTGAAACTTGGATTACAAAAAAAGATAATATGCACATTATGTTCAGTACAACTGACTCAATAATGTTAAATATGTTTGTTGAATGTTAGTGCTTTGTCTAAGTGTACTCCTAGATATTTAACATTCGTCTTTGTTTGAATTTGTTGTCCGTTGATCGTTATTGGAGTAAGAATTTTGGTATCTTTAAATTTTTTAATAAATACTATAGTCTCCGTTTATCCCTCATTCAGTTTTATTTTTCACTGATTATAGACTATGGCTCTGTGCATGTGTGTTTTTAATAATATGTCAGACGCTTGAGTACCATGCGAGTGACTATATATAGTTGTGTCATCAGCGTGCATAGCCAGTTTAGTGTTAGGAAACTGAGGTAAATCGGATACATATAGGTTGAATAATTTTGGTCCCAATACAGATCCCTGTGGTACACCAGCGTGAATGTTCTACTGTGGAGAGACTGTATTGTTAATTTTGACTTGTATTGGTCTGTTGGATAGGTAAAAATGTATGTATGAAATCAGTATTGCAGTAAGGCATACACTGCTATGCAGAAAAACGCGCGCACTTAAAATTTTAGCAATTTTCAAAGTTCAAGAACATTTAAACCACAATTCTAAATTTAATTTGTTTTGTGTAAGTAAGTAAGTAAGTATTTATTCATCCATGTGATCATGTTTACATAATGTTGAACAGGACAAAATATAAGTAATAAATTGTACATAACAAACAATATTTTTAGTACATAGATAACAATAATTTAAATTAAAATTTGTACATGTAGATACGGATTAGTATACAAACATGATTGTCAATAAAAACAAACAAGCAACAAACAAAACAAATGATAAAATTTGATTTAGGATTAATGTGGTAAGAGAAGAATTGTAATATTATAGATTATTATCATTCATACACTCATCGAAGGAATAATAACAATTATCAGTTAACAGAATTTTTTTACTAGTTTTGAACTGTTTTCAATTAAACAACTTATATTTATTTAGGGCAATGTTCATACAAGCTGGTCCTGTGTAAAGGCATTTCTAGAACTTGCTTATTTCTTGTATTATATAAGTGGAAAGAATTTAAATTGATTAGTTCGTAAAGATTAGTTTTATTATTAAAAATAAAGAAACTTTTTGCTTTTAAATGTTTCAAAAATATTTTATTAAAACTCTACACGTGTTTCGGCTTTTTAGGCCTTTTTCAAGAGTACAGATGTTACTAGATTCTAAATCGTGTTTAGTTTTAGCATACAGTAATAAATGCATTATAAATATGGATAGCAAGGTTAAGATTTTAAGGGCCTTAAAGTTGTTCCTGCAGCTCGTCCTGGTGTTTATGTTAGCTATGTATCTAATGGTCCTTTTCTGTAATTTAAAAACCCTTTCACTTTCACTAGAATGGCCGATATAACTGAGTGTATTTACGCATAATAATATGTTTTTAATACATCACTATCAACTACATTAGATAATTGTTTTATAGAATGGGAAGCAGTGGCAACTTTCTTGCAAACAGAGCCAATGTGAGTTTTCCAGCTGCAATCCTGAGATAAATATATTCCCAAAAATCTAGTGGAATCGACTTGCTGTAAAGAATC
Source organism: Rhamnusium bicolor (assembly GCA_029963845.1). Classification (NCBI taxonomy): domain Eukaryota; kingdom Metazoa; phylum Arthropoda; class Insecta; order Coleoptera; family Cerambycidae; genus Rhamnusium; species Rhamnusium bicolor. The sequence goes on from JANEYF010000831.1 coordinate 1,168,847, forward strand.
ACAATTAGATTTAATTAAAAGACTTTCATTCTAGTTGGTGCTTGGGTAGTTACATCTAATAAAAACAGATTTTTGTTATTTAGTGCTAAATTATTATTCGAAAACCAGGACTGAAGATCCTGCATTTTGCTGTTGATAGGGTAATTCTTCTGGATTTACATAATTTATCTAAAACATAATTCTTGAAAATGACGTGTTTTTTGTGAGGGTTGATATCAACGGTTGTTTTTTAGGGGTAGATTAAATCTCTTCACAGCGTTCTATGGCAGCAATTTAACTTTTCTTATTTTACGGTAAATTAAATTAAAATTTATGCTTTTGTTCCATACACACCGTCCAAATGTTATCGACAAACCCTGTAATAGTAAATAATATGTAATAATAAACAGAGGTAGGATTTACCAATCAGATATGACGTAAACCAGGGCTGGCTTTAGATGATTATGTGTCAGATTTGCATGCAAATATGAAACGATATGTTTCCTTGAAATTTTTTTTTAGCGAATAGTACGGAATTATTCAAAGTTGAAAAGTAAATTTATTATAACCACTCACTTAAAGAGAACTGGAGGTATAGGGGGGTGTACTTAAGTAAACTACACACACAAGAATTTTCCACTGCCGGTTAGAAGAATAAAAGTATATTATTAATATCTGTTCTAAATGTTTTGTAGTTAAACTTCGGCGTCTTTCGTTGAAAATCCATTTATATTGCGAGAAGGACTGCTCGACGTCGACAGATATAACTGAAGCATACTTAAAATATGTAAACTTTCGCAAAGTCACCATATTCATGCCTGATGTAGCAAAGTCTACTTCTTTACCATTTAAAAGATCTATAACACCTTATCGTCGAAACAAATCCGGATCTTTTTAAAAACAGTTTGGAATTTTGTTTGTACCCACGCAGCAATTTGTCCCTGTATTTAAAAAATGTATTGTTAAAGATCGAACACAACGTTTATTGCATCAACTGTAGTAAATTCTGATGTTGGGTGATATTGAAGGTCCCGTATGACTCGAGGAATTCGTGAAAAATTTTAGGTGTGCGGTTTTGTATTCTCATTTTTTTGTAAGTATATCTATTTGTAGTGTATCCTGATTCTATACTATTTACAAATTATGTTGTAATTTCTGAATTCTCTCAATTGAGTTTTATGTAATTTTTACTGTAAATGATATTTCTGTTGGGCAATCAACCAATAAACAAATAAATAATCACCCTGTATAGTGACTATTTCTACAGTTAATGATATTTTAACTCAAATAAACTCACCTTCCTCATACAAATTTCATGCTATGTAAGATACCTAGCTTAATTATAAATTTAAGAAAATATTGTTTTTTATGAATCACGAAAACAAACTCATTCACTTGCAAATAAGTCGTGGCTATTTTCAGATGATTACAAAAACTGAAATAACCGTATATTTGTGCAGGACTTTTCAGGACAGTTATGACTTTGTTGGGTTTAGTACTTATTTTGAATTTTTTTCTCAATTACTTAGAATGAAAGATGAGATGTTTTGAAAACAGGCTATTTCAGGCAAATCAGGCAAATGGCAAAGTAAACAATATAGTGAATTTTATGACGTGCTAAAGTAGAAGTTGCCTCAGTTCAACGAACATGTAGACATTGACATTGAAATAAAGATAAAGGAGTGTTATCTATCAGCAACGGTTATAATTAAAGGTTGATAATTATGTTAATTTCCTAATTTTTATAAACAGAAAGAAGTGAGTGTATTATCTTATCGGTAGGTATTTGCAACTAGGAGGTTTATTTTACATAAATTAAGAACAAACAGTAACAACCAAATTTGTGGTTCAGTGATACTATATAACAAAACGTACTTACTTTCTACTTTCCCGTAATAGTTTACGATAAAAATGAAAGTATACAATTTTTTGTAAATATGATTTCAATTAGATAAAACTACATTGGTGTAAGAAATTAACGAAATTTAATTGCTTTCTCACCTGTAACTATACCTAATGGAATGAAATGTAATGTAATTGGAAACGTTAATGCAATATAAGAAAATAAATAAACAGGATAATTAGGGTGAGATGTATAAAACCTGGTTTTGAAAATTTTGATTTTTTTTAAAGAAACACATCGAAATTCTTCCACCTTTTACAATTAAAGAGAAAATCCGAAATTTGTATCCATGCCATCCGATCCTCGATTCACCCGTGTTATTGGTAAGATATTTAAAAATATAGATATGACAGTGGTTTATTATTCGGGATATAAACTACAACTTTTAGGCATTCTAAAAGACAAAATTGAAACAAACGAAATGTCGGGGATTTACGAAATTAGCTGTAACGACTGTAATCAAAGGTATGTTGGACAAACTAGACGATCGATTCAAAGTAGATTCATGACTCATCTTAAATATGCTGGAACAGGTAAGTCTACTGTTGTCCCCCAACATGCGTTCAAGAACAAACCATAAAGTAGATAGTATTTTAAGATTAATTAGGAATATAATAAATACTAGACAGCATACATTTGGAAGCTTGAAAATTACGAAGTGTAAAAATTGTAGTGACAAAGGGCTAATTCCATATAGTCTGCTCTATTGGTTAGTTTTGATGTTTTGCGGAAAACTACGTTAGTGTAAGTATATGAACAAACAATATTCATTATCCACACAAGGGATCTATAATAGTTATTTACGTAACAAGACCTGAAAATGATTCTTCTGGGCGAGCTGACAATTTCCAGGGTGAGCGCTAGGACAGCGGTGGCCGCACTATGGTAAGTTAGAAACGCTGACATCTTCAGGGACATGGAGTACACACCAGTCACCGAAATCATCCGGAATAGAGCGAAGAAACTGTACACCTTAGCCGAGGAGCATAGGAACCCGCTGATCAGGGAGGCCACCTCCTATGATTCGGCCGACGCACCGAGGCACAAGAGGCCGAAGGTACAGTTACTGAACAACGAGTTAGTATAACTAATCCTTTCCTTACAGATGGACCAACCTACGGAAGAGACATGACGCAACCAACCACCTTCCCACAGATCTTGTGGGCACCGGTCAGTAAACCGACCAGTATCCGTTGTCCCCCCTGGCTCCCTGAAGGATGAAAGGGCTAAGAAAGCATTTAGGCCTTCACCTCCTAGAGCTACACAGTTCATCCTGACCTTGTCCGATGATCCAGATGACAATGTGTCAATTGACACTTTGTGTACTGGCAGTCAATCCCAAGTCACAGAATATCCGCACAGTCCCTGGCAGACCGATGACTACCCCCGGGGGTGACAAGCTGGCGAAGAAAGAAGACGAAGTCAGAAGAGCGCCAGAAGAGGCCCTAACCAGCAGGATTCATCAGCCAGGACCCAGGGAGATTGGCCGAAATCTTCGGCATCGCTCACATTTGTGAGTGGGGCCGCTCGTAAAGTAAGCTAACCCTCCCTGCACGAGGCCGGTCCAGGTCTACAGCGATGACTAGGGTAAAAAGGCAATAGTCCTGCCTGGCCCTAGCATCCGAGACCGTCATCAAGCCAAAAGTATATTGGCGCGCGCTAGCGAGTCCTGAAAGTCGGTGAGCTCAATCAAGACACTTTACAGGTGTGTTGCGTACAATATTTTTTCTGAAACCGTTCTTACTTTTCTCAAAAATTTTTTAACTTAAATCTTTTGCAAATAAAATTTATAAAATTCAACTAACAGATGTCAGACACTTACTGTCAAGAAAGGTTGAATTAATCATTTTTAATTCTTATCAGGTACTGTTGTCAACCAAAAGTGACATATGGGATCAGTAAAGACTTTACCGGTCCCTTATGTCACTTTACTGGGAGCCAATTCTTGACTTCCTTCTTTATATTGCACATTCGCTAAACAACTAATGGCATTTAATGAGGAATTTGGAATTTTGCAGTTCTTGACTCATATGCGTTATCCAGTTGGTAATACGTTCTTATGAGCGATTGGTAAATACGACAACATCTAAATTTGATGTATATCTAATTTTAGGGCGTAAATAATTTTGACAATTTTGTCTTGTCAGTTTCGTTATTCATGCGGATATTTTAAATAGAAAAAAATAAGGAAAATTGAATTGGGAAAGCAACAAAAATGTTAATAGAAAAAAAAATCTGATATTGTCAGCACATAACTTTCTTATACCAGTATATATCATCCCCATCTAAAAAAAAATATATTTTATTTAATTCTTCACTTACCTCAATTAAATTTTAAAGCCGTACTTTAAATGTTGTATTAAAATTTTTTAATAATTAATTATCAGCGTCTTTCGCTACTGTCAATAATAATTCATGTCATATATTTTAATAATTTCTTCTTTTTTGAGATTGATATTTTTGTAACTAAATTAGACATTTCAAATGTCAAACAGCTAAATTAATCATAACCCCATTTTATGAGGTCAAATGAGTACAAAATTTCAGTTTATTGCAGTACTGGGACAATATATTTTATTGGCTTCATATAGTAGACATAATTTATAATCTTTCATCAAGCATATAATTTTAGGTAAGGTCAAATACAAAAAACTTTGTGTCCCGTGGACTCCCTTTCAGCTAGCCAATTTTGCCCATCACCGAATTTTCATTGTCTTAACCTTTAGAACGTGTGTACCAAATTTGAAAGCTTTCTCTCAAAAACTGTGGCTGCTGCCGCGATACTACAGACTTGTAGACAGATTTTTCCATAAAGTTATCTTTTTACATTATAAGTCTTCGAGATTCGTCGAGAAATGCAATAACAAATTTTTAATTTTTTCCCCGAAATTGTACATACTTTTTTTTCTTTCATTCGTTATGTCTCTTCTGGTGGTACCATATTCACCAAATTTAATGTGTCATCTAAATTGTTGTTGAAAATCTTAATTGCCATATTTGGGAATTCTCCCATTAATATTTTTTGAATTATCGCGGACACACATAAACACACATCCACATCACACACACACACACACACACACACACGAATCGACAGACATCAATCGGAAAATAGTCAGAATGGATTTAGGAGGGTTCAAAACGTATATCAATCAAAATCTAAAGATAAAAAAAATAGTGATTACTACTGTCCTTATGGACATGCCGTAGTATTTGGGGCAAATCCTGGGGCATGGGTCCCCAACAAATTTACTGGATCTATGTCACGGTCATCAAACCAATGATAACATACGGATCCATTGTTTGGTGGCCGAAAGGATCACAACGGACGGCAAAGGCCAAACTCTATAGATTACAGAGATTAGCATATATGATTAGCATGACTCCGTCAGCTGCAATGGAAATCCTCTTGGACTTACACCCTCTTCATATATATTTGGAGAGAGAGAGGCCAGGTGGGCAACCTATAGACTGCAACAAGCGACCATTAATATGCCGTAGACTACTACCATGGAGCGGAAAAGGTTACTGGATGACATAGAGAATCACAGCATCTTGGGAATGCTCTCGGATACTATGCCTACCATGACCAACTACAAGCTGACATTCAACATCCTTTCTCCGGAAAGAGATGAGTGGGTTAAAGCCGACTTACTGAAGGCAGATAGTTGCTGGTTCACAGACTCCAAAACTCCCGAGGAGACTGGAGCTGCAGTACATAGCTACAGAGCAAGGGTGAGGATATTCTCTAACCTAGGTACTAATTCAACTGTTTTTCAGGTCGAGGTTCAAGCCATTGAACTGTGTGTGCGAAGGCTGGAATATATGCAACTTACACGCACATCAATAAAAATTTTCTTAGATAGCCAAGCAACTATAAAAGTTCTTGGCTCCTACCGGTGTAACTCCAAAACGGTAGGGAACTGTCAGAAGGCTCTAAATCATTTGAGCAATAACAACAAAGTGACTCTGGTCTGGATACTCGGCCATGGAAGGTAACGAAATAGCAGACTCCTTGGCCAGAGAGGGAGCAGGATCACGAATCATCGGACCAGAACCGATATTTGACATATCTTCATGTACTGCTAAGTTGGCTATCTCAACCTGGGCTGAAAGGAAAACTCTCCAATGTTGGCAAGAGTTACCAGGATTAGTTCATTCGAGAGCGTTTATAAAATACGCTTTGAAATCAAGAGTTAAGATACTTTTAGAGTTAAACAGAGTAAACCTGAAAACTCTAACAGGCCTATATACCGGGCACTGCCGACTAAACTATCATCTACATAAACTCGGCCTAGCAGAAAATGCCGAGTGTCGTCTAGGCCTGGAGGATGATGAGAAGTCAGACCACATCTTATGCACCCATCCCGCTGTGGATCGGATCCGATTCTCAATATTTGGCAAAGGGCAACTGCTGCCAAAGGATCTGGACACATTCTCACCCAATGAAGTTATTAGTTTAGACTTGAACTTATTGGGTGAAATATAATTAGGATTGAACCACAATAAGCCTGCTGATGGTCGCAGTGGAGGGTCCACAAGGATCCACTCACAAAAGACCTAACCTAACCTACTATACTTTCTTATATTAGGTATAAGACAGTAAAAATGGATTTGTTAAATTGGTTTCCCGGCAATCGGAACGCCTTTATAAAAGCTATCTCAGTCATACTATTTAATCATGTAATTAGAGGAAATTTCTAGGAACTCGAAAATTATTTATACCTACAATTTTTTGATTTAACATGATTATTGTAGCTTCGTAGCCTAGCGGCGAGGACACATTCTCTCACCCCAGAATCTCACATTCTATTCCTGATCGAGATGATTAGATTTTTTCTAAAGCACAAATTAATCCTTGCATATTTGGATATTGAGCGTGTGTCTATCGACTTTTAAATAAATTTGTAACCCCTTCTCGTACAAAGTACATCAAAATATCTTTAGGGATAAAAGGAGTTGTATTACCTTTGTTTAATTTAATAATTTAGTTTAAATTAATTCATCCATGGTGCAAGTTTTACGTTCACTGATCAGTTTAAATTTCTTTAAAAATAAATCTGGTTATGTTAATTCTTTATCATTTTGCAACTGTCACAGGACCGCTCGTTGCAAAGCGATTACACTTTAGCACAAGAATAACGTTAGTTATTAAGAGTGCCAAAATATGGTATTAAAATTGTCCCTGAGACTAGTGAATATTTCCAAAAAATTGTCCAAAATAGTTATCTTTCGGTTGCGGAAAAACAGTATTTAATCCTATTATTCGACACGTTGCAGATATGGAACTGTTGGTAGAAAGTCGAGTGAAGTGGTTTTAAATATCCAAAATAAACTTCAAGAGAAATGTTATAAGGTTAAATATGTATTAAAAATTTTTCTTTTAAATTGAGTAATTTAATAGGTAAACTTACTTCAAAATGAGATTGCGTTCAATTTGTTACGTAAGTATAGTTTTATTGTGCAGTATTTGCTTCTAGTATACAATACTTAGTCAGAAAAAAAATAAAACTATGGTTTATTTATTACTTTGTAAAACAGGAATGTAGGTATATATTATTTGATTATCGTTAACCAAACTAAAACCGTTACTCAGTTATTATCTAAAAATATAATGAATTTAAAGGCAATGAACCCGTTATTACATTACTTCGTGAACTTGATATTGAAAACACCACGGTTATTGCACTTTTTTATTATTCGGTCAGATAAATAATATCTCTTAGCAACAAATCAGCAGAATGTAATTTTAGCTCGCCGTATGATTATCCAATTATTAATGTTATCAGAATAGCGTCAAACTGAATAATTGCACAAAATATCAATTAATATTTTAAGCACTACGATGTAGCTATCTGCAAGTATCTGTTCGAATTTGATATACTCAATGATAAGGAGTAATAGTTGCAGTATAGACGTTTCCGAATTGATTTTTCCAGGAAATATATACTCCAGTCAAATATTTTAGGGAAACTAAATATAATATTTTTTTCTCTGAATAAAATCTTTTTTTTCGGAATGTCCATTGCTGGACAGTCCCTCTGAGGCCTCCGACGCCTCACGATAGTCGCGCCAGCACATTAACCACTCCCCCACATCCCGCAGGGTTAGTGCCTGTAGATTCCGGAATCGTGTGCCCTAAGCAGACGGAGAGAACCCAGAATGACTGCCTTCTGCATTTGGCCTGCAGCCACTTGGCTGATTTTTGGCAGGCCGGCATGGTCTTCAGTTCCGAGAGCAGCGTAGGCTTTATCCCTCCGAGTACACCGATTATTAGGACGACCATTTTGACCGAGTAGCCTTGGTACAGCACTTGGAGCTCGTACCGGAGATCGCGGTGTTTGGTCCATTTCTCCTCCTCCTTCAAGGTGATGTTTTTCTCCGCAGGTGCCGAGAACTCGATGACATACATCAACTTGAGTTGATGGTCGAGGAGGACTATGTCAGGCCTGTTGGCTTGGATTCGCCTGACCGTCGGGAATGAGTAGTTCCAGTAAATCCGGCATTTCTCGTTCTCGACTACGGACGCAATATCTCCGGGGACGTAAGGCAGCACTGGTGTCTGGTCTGCCCCGTACGAGTGCCTTAGATGGTAGTATAGCACTCGTAACGCCGCGTTGTGTCGGTGGATGTAGGCCGAAATCGCGTATATGGGAAATGCAGATAGTATGTGCATGAGCGATTCCGGCACCTGACGGCAGGTCCTGTAGTTCATGTCAGGAACCTCTACATGCCACACGCGGCTGCGGTAGACCAAGGTGTTGATAACACCATCTTGGCAGGCCATAATGAATCCCTCGGTCACCGACTTAAGCTCGTTGACCTTAGAAAGAAGACTGTCAGCCCTGTAGAAAACCCAGTGTTTCTATGTTCTTATAGAAGACATCATGCTGAGGTTTATCGACGTGCTGCCGAAACAGATGTTCCTGTTTGGCAGCTCTAAATCGGGCTTTCAGCACCTCGCCGTGGCGAGGTGCTGATGTAGAGTCAGTCACTGAACTTCAGCCAAATCGCCTCGGCCACCTCACCAGGTGTCGAATGTGAGACCGAGTTCATCTGCTGCTTAAACAATCCTGCTCCCACTCTTACAGTTTCATGATGTTTTACAAACCGCAAGAAGGGATCTGAGCTCCTGAGGATGTTACATGACATACTCAGCACTACTCTGCCATATGTACACTCTAGACTCAAGAGTCCTCGGACCCCCATTGATGTGGGAGGTACACATGAGGAACGGACGATCTAGGATGAATTTTTTTGTGAATATTCATCATCTTGCGGGTATCTTTGTCTAATTGGCGCAACTCATCTACTGTCCATTTCACTACTCCAAAGGAGTAGAGCAGAACCGGGGAAAGCATGTTAGTCGCAGATGCCTTATTCATCCCCGAAAGTTCGGAAGTCCAAATCTTTCGGAGACGGCGTCTGTAATTGCCGCGAAGAGAATCCTTTATTTGTTTTACTTCCTAAATGTGCCTTCGTTGCACACCCAGATATGTATAGGTCTCTTCGCCATCAAGATGCTTTAGGATGCTTCCGTCTGCGAGCTGCGCACCCTCAGAGAATTACCCGCATCGTCCTCCCTTGAGGTGGACGATTGCACATTTATCCAACCCGAAATCCATACCAATCGCCCGCGTGTATTCTTCGACCACCCTAAGAGCGTTTTGTAGTTCGCGCTCTCCGAAGGCATAAAGTTTAAGGTCATCCAAATAAAATAGATGGGTCACCTTATGCCTCCGGTCGCTGGGTGGCCCACATTGATATTCGCGGGATTGGCGGAGCCCAATAGACAACGGTAGGAGTGAGATGCAGAAGAGAAGAGGACTCAGGGAGTCACCCCAGAAAACTCCTCTCATAAATGCTACTAGCTCTGTCGTTACCCGCTGTGCACCTGATGTTATGGTGAAGCGAGTCTTCTAGAGAGGCAGCAGCTGTTCTTTGTATCTCACTAGTGGTGCTGGTACCGCAAGACATTCGAGCAAATGCAACGATAGCTTGTGGGATGTTGTATCAAATACCTTGTGGTAATCAATCCAGGCCATCGATAGATTCCGCTTGTATTGCACAGAATCCTGTGTAATACAGCGCTCTATTAGCAGGCTGTCCTTGCAACCTGCCATGCTCTTCTAGGCACCACGCTGTTCGTGCATCTGCTGGAAAACCGGATCAACAGACCTCAGTGTCCTTGCATACAAGATACGTGTAAACATCTTGTAGCAGGAGTTGAGGCAAGTGATCGGCCTATAATTCTTCGGGTCGGAAGGATCCCCCTTTTTGGGGATAAGCACAGTACGTCCTTCGACGAACCAGTCCGGAATCTGCTGCCCCTCGTTCAACCATGAGTTGAAAACTCGCGCTAGGCGGCGGTTTGTGGAAAGAAATTTCTTCCAACACCAGTTGTTAATGCCGTCTGGACCCGGGCAGCGAAGTTTTTGGTACCAACAAGTGCTTGTTGGACTTCCTCCGTACTGATTGCCGGGCACACTTCTTCTGGCTCTTCAAGATGTCTGTGGCACAGACCCTCGAAGTGTGCAATTGCTGGAGTATCGCTATTGACTGGACGCGTCGTTTCGTAGATTCCCTTCCAGAAGGTTTCGACATCTTCTACAGTCGGCTGATTATCTACAACACGCTGTGGCTCTTGAGAAAGGCGGGAAGGCTTCGTACGGTACAAATTCTTTTGCTCCATACTCCTCACCTCCCTCTTCAATGTTTTCTTTACAGCCATGAGCGCTCGGATCCTATCTACACAGTGCTGCTTGATGGTAAGCATCACTGTTAAATTTAGAGTATGGTGTTGACGTCTTAATCCGGCTGCTATGCGCCAGATTCTGGGAGTAAATGCTCTATCACTCGTCTTGTATTTCACCACACTCTGGATCCGAGAAGCGTGTTGTCTGGCCGACTGTATCTTGCCTTCGATTTTTTGTACCTGTCTCTTAGCTTTCTCGACCTCGTGATTGGTTGACCTCTCACGGGGGATGAGTTGCTTTGCGGCGTTGTACACGGCACAGTTGATTTGCCAGATGTCTGCATCTTCTGGAAGTTCCTCTTCGATAACCGCGTCCATTCTAGCCAGGTCTTCTGGCTTTAGGTTAGCCCTGTTGTTAAGACTAACCCTCGTCCCTAAGTCTACATTGATGAACTCTAGAAAATGTTCCCCATCAGCTTCTAATTGCCGCGGTGGTACTACGGCTGGCAGTTCTTCCAGCTGACGGGGTGCCCTTACGTAACCTGTCCTGAGCAGAAAGGATACTTGATCTCTCAGATGTTGCTGAGAGAAGGCGTGTTGTTCTGGGTGCATGATACTCCACTATTTACCCCACTTCTTTATTACCAAGTGCACAAAGAAAATACTCCTGAATGTCTTACTATAACTCATTATGTTGAATTCAAAGATGGTAAGGGAATTGTACTAATGATAGGGTAGTATGATAAAAACGTTATTGATGCAAGGGATACCCAGTGTCTTGCAAATCAATTGCAGCTGTATTATGTACAGGAAGAACCAGAGAGGAAAAAGCTGCTCGAAATAGTTACTTTGAAACCTTACGAGTTTCAACATATGGATATCACCAAACAAGTTGAGAGTACATCATTAACTTAGGATGTTAATGTTCTATGTATGTTGAGTAGTATGTAAATAAATTATCGATTAATGTTAAAAAAAGGACCTTTACCCAACAAAACTTTTCCAACTATTAATAAGCCGGTCTAAAAATTTTTCTATTACATAAAAAAGCTGTTACATAAACGAGAGTTTGGGTTCAAAAGTAACTCCAATATACATAAGTGAGGATGGACCCACCTAGCGTATAATCATAAGTTAGTGTCTCGTTTTTGCGATTATATGACATGACATTACATTTACTGGGATTAAGGGGTAAATGGTTGTCAAAGCACTATAAGTTTATTTGATCTAGGTTTTTCTGCAGCGTACACTCAAGAGAAGATTTTACCTTATAGAACATCTTTAGATCATCCGCATATAAAAGAAAATTTACATCCAAATTAACAGCAATTTCGTTAATAAACAGAATGACCATGTGCTTTCCGAGAATGAAGCCCTGAGGAATGCCTGAAGAAAATTTGACAGACTGTAATAATAAATGGTTAAGGGAGGTAATAAAAATTTTTTAATGATTTTTTTGTTTAAAACTATTATTGAATATAGATTTTAAAGATGTTTCACTTAAATCCATTTTTAAAGTAAATGACGGGTTAAAAATAGAGATTAAGTAACTAGAAAATGGGGTTACGGCAACATTTTTATGGATAAACAATTATTTTAGTAAGTTATTAGGGTCATGGTTTGTTCATGAAGAAGCAAATTTCTACATTAATTGACTTATTTCTAAATATTACTCACCTTCATAATAATTATGCATAGTTTAATATTCATTCATATTTAAAAGTCCTTTTATTATGTGAGTAATAAAATATTGTGTAGTTAATAAATAAAAGTGAGAAGTATGTCATAAATAATAAACAATAATTGGAGTGATATAGATTAACCATTTGATATCAATGAATTCTATAATAAAGTTTAATTTGAGTTCGCCTTCCTTTGATATTGTTTATACTTTTGAATCTCCTGAAAAGGATGTGAAATAATTGACGACCCCGGTAGTTAATATATCAGAAGGCTATATTATCGGTCCCTACTTATACGTACTATTTGCCAATGCTTAGCTTAAAATTTTAGTAACTTTATGGATACAATGATACTAATAATAATAATAATGGACCAAATATCGCGATCTCCGGTACGAGCTCGAAGTGCTGTATCCAGGCTACTCGGTAAAAATGGTCGTCCTTATAATCGGTGTACTCGGAGGGATAAAGCCTACGCTGCTCTCAGAACTGAAGATCATACCGGCCTGCAAAAAATCAGCCGAGTGGCTGGCAGGCCAAATGCAGAAGGCGGTCATTCTGGGTTCTCTCCGTCTGCTTAGGGCACATGATTCTGGTATCTACAGTCACTAACCCCGCGGGATGTGGGGAGTGACTATAGTTGATGCGCCGGCGAGACTCCCGTGAGGCGTCGGAGGCCACGGGAGGACTGACCGGCATCGGGAAACCGGGAAAAACTAATAATAATAACAATAAGTCAGAGACCGAGGGATTCATTATGGCCTGCCAAGATAGTGTTATCAACACCTTGGTCTACCGTAGCCGCGTGTGGCGTGTAGAGGTTCCTGATATCAACTGCAGGACCTGCCATCAGGCGCCGGAATCGCTCATGCACTTACTGTCTGCATGCCCCGTATACGCGATTTCGGCCTACATCCAGCAATATAACGCGGCTTTACGAGTGCTATATTACCATCTAAGGCACTCGTACGGGGTAGACCAGACACCAGTGCTGCCTTACGTCCCCGGAGATATTGAGTCCGTTGTCGAGAACGAGAAATGCCGGATTTACTGGAACTACTCGTTCCCAACTGTCAGGCTAATCCAAGCCGACAAGTCTGACATAGTCCTCCTCGACCATCAACTCAAGGCGATGTATGTCATCGAGTTCTCGGCACCTGCGGAGAAAAACATCACCTTGAAGGAGGAGGAGAAATGGACCAAATATCGCGATCTCCGGTACGAGCTCCAAGTGCTGTACCCAGGCTACTCGGTCAAAATGGTCGTCCTAATAATCGGTGTACTCGGAGGGATAAAGCCTACGCTGCTCTGAAGAAGATACCGGCCTGCCAAAAATCAGCCGAGTGGCTGGCAGGCCAAATGCAGAAGGCGGTCATTCTTGGTTCTCTCCGTCTGCTTAGGGCACATGATTCTGGTATCTACAGTCACTAACCCTGTGAGATGTGGGAAGTGGCTGTAGTTGATGCGCCGGTGCGACTCCCGTGAGGCGTCGGAGGCCACGGGAGGACTGACCGGCATCGGATATTCCGAAAAAAATAAATAAATAACAATATATATATATATATATATATATATATATATATATATATATATATATATATATATATATATATATATATATATATATATATATATATATATATATATATATATGTATATATTATTTGTCACACCAATTACTGCTAGCTATAAAATAAGAGGTGTGAAAAATTAATCATTATACATGAATAGTGTTGTTATTTATTCTATTATTTAAGAGTACCTAATTGCTAAAATGCAATAGAAAGTTATTTTCTTCATAACAATTTCTTGTGTGTCGGTAAGTCAGTCAAGGAAAAGAAATATAAGTATAATGCAATTAGGTGTTACATCTAAATACGGAAAATACGTTAAGTAATAACGAAATACATAATCTAGTCCTCACTAATAAACGTGTAAGGTTAAAAACATCGATTTAGGTCATAGCATATTTGCCCTAGTTCTGATATTAAATTTTGTATATTGACTTAGAATACCGGGTAAACTATATAATAGATACATTGTTCAAGAAAATAACATGCAAAATTGCTGAAAAAATGTTGAAAATAATAATAATCGTTAATGCGGTCAGCCTTCAAGAAATTTATAGTTTATTTTCATTGTTATTGTTTTAATTATTCATCATTGTATTATTTAGTTACTACACAAAGTGGTTAAAATGTTGTACATATTTGCCATAACTTTATTTATGTTGGTTTACCCAAATAATGCATAAATCAGCATGTATCTGGGTGATATTGAAATATTTCTTATTTTTTACCATGTGGGTATTAAGGCTATCAACTTTTGTTTTTAATCTGTAATGTAAAATTTTTAGCTTTTTTTGAAAACAACCACTTTTTCTCTAACGATTCATAAAAAAAAATGCAGGAGTTACATAGACAAATTATCGAGACAAATCGACACACTGATTCTTATCAATGCATTAAACCAACATAAATTTGGATAGTTTTTATCTACGATGTCTGTTACCGTAATTTCATTGACAAAAAAAGTAAGTAATGTAAGAAGAATTTTTTAAATAAAACAGTTTAAAATCAAATTAATACGTTAATTTGTAATCAAACGCGTCTAAAAATAAAATTGCAATTGACAATTGTTACGTATACGTTAACTAACCGTAACATAGTGGTCTTGCATACAACTAATTTATGAGAAATTGTATTTTGGATAAGATAATATTAAAATAAAATTGTCTTTTACATTGGCCATCTTGTATAGTCTTTAATTATGGTTACTGTTACAACTACAACATTTTTTAGAAGGTTTACTTTCTCTTTCACACACTGGGCGACAACCCAAACTAATAGATGGCTACAACCATCATTCATCTGGACGACAACCCTACTCAATAGATAGTTACGACCATTACTCATCTGGGCGATAGCACTACTCAATAGATGGCTACAATCATCACTCAACTTACCTTAATACCTTAATATAGAATGGGCAATTTTTTTATTAATTCACTGCAACCTTTTGGGATCAAGTGCTTGACTATTCATTGTCTGTTCAAGAAAACCCTCAGGTTTCAAAGCAAGATCAAACACCAAATTGTGAGATTCATCCGTAAAAATCTTACCGAAAAATAAGTTATACCTCTACAAAGTGAATTTATTATAGAAGCGTAATCTAAGAATTTACGTTGAGAGCTTAACACTATTTCGCTGGGTCTTCTTCATTCATTAGTTCAGCGTCTAGTGGGCATTAGCGCTTACTATGTCATTAATTTATTGCCTGCAAAATGTTTTGGATACAATATTGGATTCAATCTAAGTTTCGTCAGTTTTCTAAAAGGTGTTATTTTGTTAACCTGTAAAAATTTATGAAAAATAAATCTGAAATATGTTTACAAATATTTACTTATTATTAAAAATATAGCTGTTTGCACAAGGTGTATTTGGATATAAATCAGTGGAACAATAGGGCTATACGGGGATTTTCTATAATTTTTAAATTTAGATTCTCTAGAACCATTTGGTGTGTGATGTAGGAGTGAGCGTTCATAAGGTGACAGACACCTCTTGCTAGACTCATCTGGATATCTTCTTTGTTCTAGTACTATAGTAAACTAATATTTTAGAAGAAGAAAAAGAATTGGTCTAAGTTGAGAGCTAATTTTATGAAAAGAAGGAAAGATGCGACAATAATGATGATTTTGTATCAATAACTAGATGATATGTTGATCCATTTTTCATAGAGAGCAAACGAACTGGATGGGCGCCTTTAAAATATGATATAATACCCTCCCTCTATGTGTGGCCATATTTTCATAGGGTAATAACTGCATTGAGGAAAGTTTGTGATATAAATATAAAAATTTACTCTGTTATGAAGAATAGTCATATTTATTATGTTGTTATTTTGTCGAAACTGGATAAAAATATAAGAAAACCTCAATTTCTCGTTAAGTCGACTGTTCAATAATATTTATTGTCTTCCTCAGGCAAGCAGTACAATCTAGGTACATTTACATAAACAGATACATAAACCAGGAAAGTCGGTACGTCGACATTGTTTCAGCAATCGGATCGTCGACTTATCACCTATCAAAATGGTTAACAGAAGAGTTCGAAAATTTACCTACTGCACCACCTAGTTTCTCTGTGATTAATTTCAACGATTTCATTAATAAGGTGAAAAATATTCAGTCAAGATATAGTAAAAGAATATCTTCAACTCACTAAACTTTGCATGAAACAAAATTGTTTTCGATTCAACGATCATTTCGTCGAACAACATGAAGGAACAGCAATGGGTAACTCTTTGTCACCATTTACTGACAGTCTCTTCATGAATAGATTCGAGACGGAAGCAAAAGCAGAATTCGAGTATTTCCCCGGGGTTTGGCTTAGGTATGTGGATGATATTTTTTGCAGTATTCGATACAAAAGTCGCTGATATTGACAACTTTGTATTTAAATTGAACAGTCGTTTCGCGTCAGAAAATTCACATATGAAATTGAAAACTCTGGACAATTACCATTTTTAGATGTATTGATAATTAGAAATAGTGTAAATAAGTTAAAATTTTACATATACAGAAAAGATACCAGTACTCTAAGATATATCCCTAAGGACTCTCACCATTGTACTCAACACAAAATGGCGAGATTGAATTTTAAAATTTTCTAGTCCATCGTCTATTAAGTTTCTCCCTTAATAAAGAGAGGTTTAAAAAAGCATTGATTAAGGATATAGTTGCGCGTAATGGATATATTAAGTTTAATTGATAAAATAATTAGGAAAAGTTTAAGGAGTCGCTTCGAAATTCTTCGACTTTTCAAAATGAAAAAGAAAATCCGAAATTTGTATCAATTCCATTCGATCCTCGATTCACCCGTGGTATTCGTAAGATTTTTAAAGATGTAGGTATGACAGTGGTTCATTCATCGGGAAACAAACTACAACAACTTTTAGGCAATCCAAAAGACAAAATTGAAACAAACGAAAAGTCGGAGATTTACTAAATTAGCTGTAAGGACTGTAATCATATGTTAGACAGACTGGACGATCAATTCAAATTAGATTCAAAGAGCATACGGCCCATCTCAAATATGGTAGAACAGGTCTAGAGTTGCCCAACATGCGTTTGAGAACAACCATATAATAGATATTAGCAATTTAAAATTAATTAAGAATGTAACGAATACTAGACAGCTGGATGCATTTGAGAGCTTAGAAATCATAAAAGTGTAAAAATAGTATGAATAGTGACAGAGGGCCTTTCCCAAGTAGCCCGCTTTATTGGTTAATGTCGTTACCGTATCATGACACAGTTTGGTATAAATAGGGTACATTGTTAACATAAGTTTAGTTTTAACCATATTCAGATGATGCAAACAAAGTTGACGAAACGGGCGCTGAGTGCAGTTATAGTGTTTTGGTCTTTCGTGGAAAACTACGTCAATGTTATCTTCACATCAAAGGTTCCAACCTACTCCAGATCTATAACTCACAGAATACCTATCATTTGTCCTCAACCACTTATTAACAAGTTTCTTAAACCTAAACACATTTTTACTGTTTCTGACGTTAAGGGTAAATTACTGTACAATCTCTGACTCGAATAAATGAAGCAAAAGCAACCTCGTCCTATGTCCTTTTTTTGCTACAAGCCTTTTAATTAGCTCTTTTCCTTTTTTGCCTAGTACCAAAAATCTTTGCTAGTACTGTAGTTATGGTTTAGAGAATGCAGGTATTTTCTTTAAGATATGTCAATATTATTTTCGCATGCACTTGTCCTAGATCCAATATTTCAGACACACGATATTACTGGTCTGTAGAAAATCTAATATTTTTCTTGAACATTATTTTTATTATTTTTTTTTGTAGCACTTCCAGTGGTACTAAAAATGTATTTTTATACCACCTCGTGCTATTAACCATATTGAAGAGTATAGTAAATTATGTTTAGTGTTTTTAGGGCCAAAAAAGATTTAAAAATTTTAAATTTTTATACCATATATCTGACTTTTTATAAAACTATCGGCTTGAACATCCTATCGTAGGTGACCATCAATCACTATCCCTAAGTTTTTAATACTTGTCGCAGAAGAGGTTTCTTTTTTATTAATAGGTATTGGGCTAAAATTAGGCAAGTATTTCTACTCTGATGTAAATGACAAATATTTAGTTTTATCCCAGTTTAATGTAAGTAAGGTTTTATCAAACCACTTTTTGAATTTTTTTTATATTTGCCAATACAGAATGTCGTAATTCCTACTAGTTATCACCTTGGGAAAAAATTGCAATGCCGTCTGCATAGGATATGATATTTTCTTTTGTAAATAAGGTAAATAAGTCATTAGCAGAACAAGCCCTAGAACTGTGCCTTGTGGTACACCATAAATCGGTTTGTTAAGTAACTTCAAAACAACTCCAATATATTTCCATAGAATGCAAAGTTATTCACCGGGTAGAGTGTATGTTAAGGATACAATCCCATAATTTTTAGTAAATGGTTTGAATTGTTATATCTTTTTGTTTTAACAGGCAGTAATTGATATTTTAAGAGTACGTACTAAAAATTAATGTTGCTCTGATGAATTAATTGATTGTGCCCTAATTTAAAATTGTTTTGCTATACCACTTATATTACACACTGTATTTTGGTTTTGTTCCCAATAGTTTTGGCGTTGGGAAGATTCGTGCTTTAATCTTTCTTAAAATTTTGTAAATAATTTTTTTTAGTATTCTCATTTTATTACATTATTAAGTAACCATACATCTTGTTGTTAAAACCAATTTTAATTTGTAATATAGTTTACTTTATGAGTGTAAATATATTTTTCTTATTATTATTAATTATTTTCAAATGACGATTAACTTTGGCTTCTGTTTTTTATTTCTAAATATATTCAACATATAAATTTTTACTGCTATCACTTCCTTCTTTTATTAGTAATAATATCTCCATTTTCATTATAAGTTTTATAACCGCATAGTAGATACTTTACTAGTTGGAAGTCGTAACAGTGTTTTCTGGTTTTGAAAAATGGGAAAATAAAAAAATGTATTTGAATTACAAAAATTAATGTATTTATGCAATATTAGAAAAAAACGACAATTTAAAGTATTTATTATGACTTTGCGAAACACAACGATTTGTATCATTTGTATTATTTCTTTCTTTGCTCTTTACCAAGGCTTAAGATGGTTTAAAATATTAACGAGGATTTCTAACTTCTTAATTTCCGTCTCTTTATATCTTTCAAAGGATCGATTGTTGAAAGAACTGTAGATTTTAAGTACCTTTATATTTTTGTTCAGACATTCAGTTTAAAGTTTTGTTAACATATTTATGGAGAAAATTCAAGTCACACAATCTACTTTTTGTACTGTTTTACTTGGTTTTAATTAAATAATGTGTACATATATAAAATTGTAATTTATTTTATAATATTAGGTAAACTAGAGAATATAAATTGATGGCCAATGTCACACAAGCGTATCGACTGACCGGACAAGGTCACAATATTGCGTCGGGACGTTGTGCGTCACGTCAGCGTCACCCGGGGTGGAGGCCGTTACCAGGACAACTCTTGCTGACGTACCACTAAAGATACACAAAACTTGAACTTCACCCTTTTAATAATATAATTAAATTTACTACGAACATAATTAAATTGAATATTTTATGTACAACCCACCTTTAGGGTATATACACCCTTTTATACGAATAAAAATTTGAGAGGGCGTTAAAAATAAACAAGCACGTGTTGAAAGTATTCTTTAAATCAAATATATTATCCTAATCATCAAATATTCTAAATATTAATGGTTGTAGGAGTCATCCTTACGTCAAAGTACAATTATTGCAAAAAAATGGGTTTGTTATCCAATCACGTGGCTTTCAATTAATTAGTTACATGGCCATTAAAAAAACCTATTTGTTTCACACATTCCTGTTCATAATTCCTACTTCAATATGACCATTTTAAAATATACCCTTTCTGGTTTTTAAGTGATAATTTTTTCAAATTGGTGAACGCTCTTTTGCTGTTGATGTATTCTTCAGCATCTCAGCCTCTGTTTCACCTGGATGCTTGGGATATAAACCGCTTTGTTGCCAATTAAATTGGCTAAAATTCATGTCATGAAACCATTTCATGTAATTTGTTTGTGCATGTCTTGAAATTATAGAAGGTTCCTCCTAGGGATATTGAAACCTAAAAGATTTGCAATTTTCTAAGAATAAAAGGTTTTGGTTCACAGGTCTAAGACTTCTTGAGTCTACAGTCTAAGTAGGTAACATTAAAGGGAAATTCAGGTTTGATACTTGGTGCATCGCATAAAAATGCATCAGAAAGTTCTGTAAAAAATTCGAAATATCAAAAATGTTGTGTCTAGCGATCGGGAGGTAGCGATAAATAATGTCAATTCCAGGGTTGCCGCTAGGTGATGTATAGGGCTGTCACAAATGTTCCGTGGGACAGTGACGTACGCGAAATTAACTAATACGAGAAACAATAAACTATTACAATTTATAACAATGTATGTAAAACTTACCCTCTTAACTAGCTTGATGAACTAGCTTGTTTATCACAAACTGGTAAAGATGTGTAGCCATTTTGCAGCATCAGGTATGTTTCTATGGTTGTCTCCATGAGTGATGTTCGCATTGGTGAAAATATGTTCTTATATTTTGAAAACGACCGTTCGACATCTACTGATGTAATACACGCATACGTAAAACAGTCTTTGAACGCACTTAACGGATCAGGGGCTGCACCATCACATATTTGTCTTAATTTGGTAAAACCGGTGTCTTTATTTAACACACTTGTGAACTTTTCTATAACGCGCTTATTTGTTGCATCACCTATAGCGTGTTGCAGTAGATTTACTTCGTCCACTATTTGCAGTGACCCCGCTAACGACAACGCACTGTTTTCTAATTTTTTTATGCTTTCATGTAATGGTTTATAGTTCTTCGCAATATTTTTTAAAGCTGTTTCAACGGAAATATCTTCGAATTTTGTCTGGCTTTCCTTAATAGCTGCAGCCTCATCTGGATTGAATTGTAGTCACAGCTTTTATTTGTTGGAAATGTTCAGTATAATAAAAAGCTGCCTGCAATCATGTTCCCCAACGTGTAAGAATCGGCTGTAGTGGTTCAGGAATACCGGGACACTTGGTATGAAATATACGGAGACGTTTAGGAGATTTAAGAAACATTTTTTTTGTACTTGCTATTAATACATCCACCTCTGGAAAATCTTTTCAAATAGTTTCTGCCACAAGATGTAAACCATGCACTTTACACGTAACATGTATAAACGTACAACCTAGTTCTTGCAAAGAACGGCCTACCGAACGCATTGTCACGGCGCCATCAGTCACAAACATCAACACTTGACTTTTTGACAGTTCAAATTTTTCTAACGTCTCCAGCACCACCCTGGTAATTGTTTCGCTAGTACACTGACTTAGTCTTTTGCTAGCTAGTAACAGTGGAACTGTCTGTTTAAGTAGGTCCAGTACTCGTACTATAACATTTAAAATAGAATTTTTTTTACAATCTGTTGTCTCATCAACAGATAACTACAGCCGTGTATTTTTTAATTCACATTTCATCTTATTTACCATGTCTACATGTACAGTTGGTAGATAGTTGCTTAACGTTGTGCGACTTGGTAACTTCACCTGGGCATTGTATTTATTCCAGAACTCTCGAAATGGTTGTTTATCGAGTATGTGCAGCGGAACATCACAGGCAATCGGTATTAATAGTAAATCAAACATAAACTGTGTTGTCGAAGGCATGCCATTTTTTTTATTTTTATGGTGTACACTATTTACGTGAAGTCTACAATCACGCTTATCCCAGCACATCAAATCTTTCTCGCACACTTTACAAATTATTTTAGCACCATCTTAGAATGAATTTTTTTGTTTAATGCTGTCACATCTCAGTAATAAATATACTTTTTATGACTGTTTGAGGAAATGTGTCTCTTACTGTTTGCTTGATGCTGTACCAAAGCACTTTTTACGGTTTGTGCAATACAATTCTGTGCCGTTACATTGCAACTTCTAAAAATCACCAAATCCATAAGTTGACTTCATCCTCTGAAGGAATTAATGGAATGAGACATTTTACAAAAGTTAACCTCCGTTGTCTTTAATCTCGCTCTGACTTCTATTGTACAAGTTTCTTTCAAACAAATTGTCAATGATACTAAATAAATCTATCTATCTAACATCGAGCAGTGGGCGTAAACGTGACAGCCAAGCCACACGATCCGCTTTTAGGTATCTATCTGTGCATTGCTATTGGATAGTCGGCAAAGGAGCATTTCCCAGTCAAGATATGATGGTCAGTAAGTATTTGTTTTTCATGACTGCAAGCCGTCCAATTACCAGATAAAAACCTTTTACTTTTTTATTTCCATTTTTATAAAAATACACATTTATTGCATAGTGCGCAAGAATAAGAATATTTTATCATTTCATTTCATATTGTTTGAAAATGTTCCATTAGGTGTTTACAATAGAGCGTCCCAACCAAAACTAGGCACCCTGAATAACTTTGGAGATAAAAATTCTTTGAAAAATTGGTGAAACACGTCGACCTTGTTTCCAAGGGGGACATATTTTAATGTAATTCTTGTATACCTATCATCATACCTCTACACAGCCACCCCCTCAAAAAATTCAAATAGCAAAGGGGGTCGAGTGATACATCTTTTGAAAGGTCTTTCAATTCTTTACATAACCGTGTATTCTTTTAAAGTTTTATCGATTCGTTCCTGAGAAATAATTGTTTCATTATTTTAGGGTCGGGAAATAAAAATAAAAGAAGCAGTTTAAATTGTCGTATGTATTGTTCAAAATGACCCCCACCGACTTTCATACAATAGTATAATCTGTCTTGAAATTCTGTACGAACATTTTTGAACACATCTGGAGTCAATAAACGACATTCTCGAACAATTCTTTCACTTAACTCTTCCAGAGATGCGGGTTTTGTTGCAAATACCTTCGATTTCAAATGTCCCCACAGAAAGAAATCCAAGAGAGTTAAATCGGATGACCTAGCGGGCCACTCCACAGAACCTCTTCTTCCAATCCATCGCTCTGGAAACCGATTATCCAAAAATTGACGGACTGCTATAGCAAAATGTGGGGGTGCCCCATCCTCTTGAAAAAACAGTTCGTCCTCTAAAAGATTATCGTCTTCTTCGAGGATTTAGGTAATCATTGGGTTGATGTTACTTTTTAACAGATCGAGGGACCTTTCGCCATTTAAATTGTCAGGAATAGAAACCGGCCCGACAATGTAATCCCCTAAGATGGCAGCCCAAACATTTAACTTCTGAGGCCTTTGGGTATGAGTTTCCATGAACAAATGTGGATTGGTTTCACTCCAATACCTACAATTGTGACTGTTTACCTCCCCATTTAACTGAAATGTCGATTCATCAGAAAAACATGTATTATACAGTAGATTGGCATTACCGTTTAATTGTTCACTAAATATCTCACAGAATTCAAGCCGACGCAACGATCGGGATCATCTTCGTTTAATTCGTGTACCAATTTAAATTTATATGGATGAAATTTGTGGGCCTTTACAATTCGATGAACACTGCTTCGTGATACACCGGAAGCCTCAGCTACTTTCCTGATCGATTGAGTATTATCCATCTGCAAATGACCTAGAACTGCTACTTCGACTGCTTCATTCCTAATCGGTCGCTGAAGTTCATGCTTTTGGTTTCCTACAGAACCTGTTTCCATAAATTTTGTCAATAATTGTAAAACATACTGAGAACCAACCCTTCTATCTTGGTGATTTCTATTGAATATGCGCTCCGTAGCTCTAGCACAATTGTCGTGTTTAAAATAAATGCTGACAATTTCTATTCTCTCCTGAAGGGTATAAGCCATTTTGAGAACTCACTCTGGTAAAATGTATCTCGATTTAAAATTGGTTGTGGACAAATTAATGTTCAAGGACTGTCAAATACTTATGAGTCTTTTATTATTCTAAAACTAAACGACATTTGAATTATTTGAGGGGGTGGCCATGTAGGGTACAGGGATGATGATAGGTATACAAGTATTTTACATTTAAATATGTCCCCCTTGGAAATAAGGTCGACGTGTTTCACCAATTTTTCAAAAAAAAAAATATCTCCAAAGTTATTCAGGGTGCCTACTTTTGGTTGGGACACCCTGTATAATAATCTATCTATATACGTAAGTAAAATTATTTCTGGAATTTATCGCCACCTGCCGATCTATAGTTACAACCAAGAGCATCAGATAAAAGTGGTCTGTCCACAAATAGCAAAAAAATAAATCTCATTTTTGTGATTTCAATCACCACAATATACCTATGCCAAATTATCGTCGCTTCAAATAGATGCTTAATTACTACAAAAACAAAATTTACTGAGCCCACTTTGAGGCGCCCATTTCATAACTGAAGCACCAGATACCAACACTTATTAATGAAATTGTTTTTATATTTATAATAATTGATGTATTTTTACGCCCTGCTAATTTATTTATAGATTTGTTTTCTTGGCTTTAGATCTCTAGATAAGGAAAACTATATTTTTTAAAAGGCCGACGTTTTGACGATTTTTATCTATTAACGTTCTGGTGTAGTTAGCATATTGCTATTCCACCAATCAACCAGGACAGACACAGACACATAATAACCATTCCCTACGACATTTGCCAGATGCCGCAGCTGAGATTCGAACTCAGGGCTCAGAGAGATAGGCAGCGACTAATCGTATTCTGCCACACAATAATATTCTTGCCAACTGTGCTATCATCTCGGTATTTTAAAAACATCACTAAACATCTATCTATCCGTTGCCAGGATTCGAATCCGGAATACCTTGTTCTCAAATCTACGGTATAAGCACTGAGCTGAGCTCCACCTTCTTCAACACCTGTTACCTAGTAACAAGTGTTGTGTATTTTATTTAAGGAAATTCAATTAAATCAATAGACAATGTTGTTATTTGAAGGTTCCTTACTGCGAATGAACCTTCAAATATGATATTCACAATTTAACTTACTACTTAGCGTTACAACAAGAAATTTCACATTCACCGTCTGTATAGTAGTCGAACTTTTTAACTAGATATATAATGAAAAGTTAAGGTGAATAGTTGGACAGAACATAATAGGGGTAGTTTTACTTCCATGTAAAGTCAATCCATTCGAATCACAATACTCTGACATATTTGAGACTTATTGTGTTAAGTTTATTCTCACAAAGAGCTGTAGATACTTCTTCATTCGTCATGCAGAAATTTTCATCAGCATATTGATATAAATCGTCTACATTTAAATAAGTTTTTAAGTCATTAATGTACAGAATGAACAACAGCAGCTCTAATATAGATCTCTGGGGTACACCTTGTCGTACATAGACGTGGAAATTTGTTTGTAGTACTCGTTCTTAAAAGTTGTTACTGTAGTAACCTGATATCTGTTAGTAAGATATAACTAAAGCAGTTTGTTGCCTGTATCCCGTACACTGTAATACTCTAGTTTCTCTAACAAAATAACTAATTGTATAGACCTGCTACAGTTAAATTCGAATCGAGCTCAGAAATAATTCTAGATAGAGACTTGGATGGCAATTCTTAATAATATTGTGATCAGTGGAAAACGGAACCATTATACTCTTACAATTAGAAAAACATTGTTACACCGAGTTAGTTTTCAATATTCTCCGTTTAGCTTTTTTTATGTATAAGCATAGTTTTGTTAATTTTTAATGTCGTTGGAAATATTCGCTCTAAAAAAACAAAAATTCATGTTAGATAATGGTTTGGCAATATTTTGTGTCCAATATGCTTCAAAACGCCCTATATGAACATATTTTTTTGTTTTATAAAACATTTCTCTTATATCCAATTAAGTTTATGACCTATATTTTATTTACAATTTTATGGTTTATTACAACTGATGGCATTGAATAAATTTTATTGCCCCAATGAAATGGCCAAATTCAAACATATAGTTAACTGTTACAGTCATTTTATTGCCTTTTCTCCGTTATCACAGAGTAAGAATCAACCTTGATTCTCAATTTAAATTTATAGCAAAGCAATTTTCCATTGCTATTAGAGGGGTTGATGATTCGGTTCTGTTTTACTCAATAACATTGATCTATATTTCGCCATTCTCTGCTGTGTTAGCTCTAAGTTGAATGTTTATGTTCCAGTTTCAAAGTAGGTTAAAATTCCTCTGAAGGACGAATTAAATAGTTAATTTACATTGTTTATGGTTTACTATTTTTCATGTCATTAGGCATTATGTAATGGTGTCTGTTTAATTATTGAAATTAATGGCGAAGATATATGAAACTAAAATTCTACAGAGTTGACTCTTCAGTACAACGGAAAAATTAATAGTTTTCTTAGAAATATACTACATGATACTTCCTAGAACATTCTTTTTAGGCAATGTCCAATATTTTATAAAAGTGGCTTCACACTTCTTCTTTAGTTCCTTCTTCTGTTGTAGTATCAAAGGGTTTATGTATGGCATATTATATCATATCAATCAAAATATTTAGGTTTAGGTTTTAAAATTTTTGAATAATTGTGCAGAGCTGTGGATACGAGAGCTAGGCTACAAATTTACATGTAAATTTTCATAATGGACTATCGAGAGTTTTTTTGTAAATACGAGCCTTTTTTTAAGAAGAACAATTCTATTCTATCCACAAAAGGACCTCTTGTATCTCGATAAAATGCATTGAGTTCGAGGAGTACAAGAAAAAAAAATAAAAGGTATGAATCTGCAAATGGTTTATTTTTGATTCGACAATATGAAGAAGAGATATTCTGCCAAAAATGTGATGTTATCATAGAATCGCTTCTTTGTTAGTATAGTCGCTTTTAGTTTTAGAATTAAGTCAGTTTCAAGTTTGACTAAGTCTGGAGATTGAAAAATCTTTCGTTCGATTGTTGAGTCAACCAAGTTCAAGTAGTATTCGCAACTAAAAATTTTCTTCATCATAAATAGTGATGCCCTAAGCAGTTATTTTGTTGTAACTAGTTATAACCGTTACAGTTGCCGCTTCATAATCGTTACTTTTAATAGTTACTGGTTACTAGTTACCAATATTTCTATGCAATACCGACCTGAGACTCTTGACGTTAACTGAATTCCGAATATACATACGTACAATATTCAGTTCAGTTAACGTGGTTCTAAGTGAAAAATGAATTAGTGGTTGGGTCAAGCAGTTACGCAATACGCAGCATCTGAATTAGAAATTGGTACTACAAATTTGTACACAAATTTAATTTTAAAACAGCCTCTAAAGGAAACGTGATGAAGAAGGTGAAATAAAAATTGGAATATTCGAAATAATTTATAAATGAATTAAAAACAAGTTAGAAATATTCTGTTAAAATAAATACTTAACGTCAAACGAAACATAGGAACTATTCAGGTGTTCTCAGAATAAAATAACAAAAATAATTTTTCTTAAAGCAATTAATAAACAAAACTTCAAAAATAAAAAATAAATATTATCTTAAAACAAACATCAAACACAGGAAATTATTCTTAATGTAATGAAGAACATTCTGCATTAGTTATAAGACTATTTGAAACATTTTGATTGAACATCGGTTGTACTTTTACCTTATACAAAAGTGGAGACACCACTACTACGGAATTTTTTCCACAAGTTGGTTTCTGTCATAAGCTAATATTTTACAAATTCTATCTCTGATTTTCATTAATGACGACCAACTTTTCGAAAAATGTTATCTCAAATTTTCTTCAAAGCATGTATGAACCAAAAAGAATCCAAATGAAATAGTAGATGCAATTATTCCAGATCAATTTTCGGTGAACGTATCGACTGAAATGTAGTACTTAGTCAAAATGTTAGTAGAATTTGTGTTAAACAATAACATTTCGCCTTGAAAAATTATTAGAAACATTTTAAAACTGAAAATAAGTCAGCACAGAAGTTAACCATACAACAACGAAAGGTGGCTGAAAAGTTAGAAACTCATTGCTAACGATGGAGGAAGAAGAAAAAAAGATTCTTGAAATAAGACAAATGAATAACGTAGGGAAGTTACAAAATTTACCGATATGTGAAAGTAATGACAGAAAATATGGATGTAAGTGTCAACTTTGACCAATCGAAATTTTCGCCACACGTGAATTTTATTGGTATCCCTGAGTTACTGATTTGTTTGATTTTCGCTAATAAACAATAACGAATAATGAGAAAATGTTCACATCAAACATTGCTAAGATTGTTTTGACAGTTGACAGAAGTTGCATGCAGATAAATTCTATGGTCCTTTAGACACAAACGAACAGGAAATGTTTATTTTCAAATGTTGAGAATAATGTTATGGATAGAAAAAAATTTTCAATAGACAATGTATATTTATAAAATATAAATGTAAACGTATTTTTCTTTTACAAATTTCACAGACTTGGAGATTGCAGATAACATTCCCCACAGTCTCATTTAATATTGATATTGATATTTTTGACAGAATTTTATTGTCCTAAATAGTCGAGGTAGTGATGTACTAATGAGTGAGGTTATGTTTCTTGTTCTGATCTTACTGCTTGACCTCTTGATCTTGGGTAGAAAAGCAGTGCTTTTACTGATTTTTAGACAGATTACTAAATACAAATGAACAAAATCACATCATCTGCTCTGACATAAATGAACGGCATTTTTATGCTATTACTACTCAGATCTGCTTCTAGCAATAAACTATCACTAATGAAGATACCTCTAGTTAAACATCCACTGAACTTCTGCCAGATGAGAGATGAAGTTACTTTGTTTATTGTCAACTAGTTCATCTTCTTCTGTTCTGTATATCAGTTTATAGATAACTACCCATATGATATCACTACCGTTCTCGCGACACATCAAATAGTCGAAGTTTAATAATTTTTTTTTAATATGTTGCGCTTAGAATTTTTCTGCCAAATTAAATATATAACTAAATTAATGCCTCCACTATTATATTTTACCATTTTTAAAAATTCGTTAACAACCGATTGTTGATGATTTTGTCATTTGGCTCTGGTTTCTACCCGCATGATTCATCGGCAATTTTTTGGTAAAGAAACAGCGTAATAGAGAGATTTACTAGTAATAAATATAGATATCCGGTATATAAATAATGATGCCTCAGCAAACTTTAGCCTCATTGAGTATCAATTTCTAGACATAGCATATCCTGGCCAATGGATGGCATAGCCTCGTCGCTAGAGGACCACAGTTATGATCTCCTCGATCACCAGATTTTAATCCTATGAATTTTTCTAAAGGGACATTTAAAATTATTCTATACTACTCAAATGGAAAATGAAGAGAAACCATAATATAAAAAACATATTATTAATGATTGTGTGACTATACGAACACTCCTGCTCGCCGCGCGCCGGTTCAATGGAGGAGTTGCATAAATGGCAAGTGTGACTAGATAATCTCCCTGTCATAACTACATGTTCGAATCCCGCCACCGGCCCTTGCAATGTTGGTAGGAATGGTTGTACGTCTGCGTATTTTTATCAGTATAACCTCCCTCTCTCATGCATCTTCGGTTTTGGATTTGGGGTTGTCTAATTTCTGTGGTGTTTATTTATGCATATTTATTTTTTAATATATTCGACTTAGGAGAAGGGTGGATTTATGTATGTATGTATGGTTCTATGGCTGACAGAGGGTCATTTTCAGCAGTTTTTAGAAATTTTGCTTTTTTGTATTGTTGATTAAAAAATAAACCATTTCTTTTTCTCGTATTCCTCGAACTCGAATTTGTAGTTTAGCCCCTGTACCCACGTCACTGGTAATACTATTTCAAATATTTAATGATCAAAATAATTTTATTCCAAAACACAGTAAGTGTCCCAAGTTTCATCTCAATAACTCCATTTGAAGAGTCAATATTACAACAAATGTAGTTTTATGGAGATAGCATCAACCGCCTGTATGTTGACAACTGTGCCTTTTTGGACACAAGTGCATATGAACTTTTTTCATGGAATAACTCGAGGAATCACCTCTTGGATTATTGATAGGTACCTAGGAAATATCCTGTAAAAGTCGTGATATATGGTTCATTTTACCGATATTTATACGATTTTTTAGATTTTCCAATATTCACAAATCCACTTTCAAATTTATTAAATGACATGTTGATGCTGTATTTATTATTTTCATAGCCCACTAACCAAAAATAAAAATCAAAATTAATCAAATCAAGATTTCGATAGAACTTACTATAACTACTACATTTAATGTAGCTAATAAAACTTAAGTTTGTCCATTTTCAAAATATCCTATTCAGTTATTGGTTTTTCTCTCTCTAGTTCTAACGAATTTTTTTATATTTTTTACATTGAAATAGTAATTTTTAATTAAATTACATTGACTTCATTTTGGCCGTGTCGACTTTCATACATAATATATTTTGTAACCGTAAACTATTTCAGTTTCTACAGATTGATAATCAACTTAATTTAAATTTTTTATCCTCAAACCTTATCGGCTTTCAGGCCTAAAATGGTAATTATTTAGTTTAAAACCACAAATTTAGTTTTGGTTCTTTACATGTATTTTCTATTTTATATCAACACTGTTTCAAGACAACAGGTTGAACTAAATACAACTTAAAACACTAAATGAATTTTCTATTTTAATTGACCTGTTCCCACCAAGTTGTAGTATTATTATTAAACATAATGTCGAAAAGTATACGAATTATTTAACAAATTAATTCTCTTGGCAGGTAAATTAATAATTATTAAATTTGGCATTAAATTTGTTTTGGGGACTGATAGCGTAAGCATACCAAAGATACTGTACAATTTTAGTTGAGGCTAAAAAAAATATCTTAACCTTGACAAAAATCTGTTTTAACAAATTACTTTAAAAAATATCCTACAAGTATCATCACTTTGCTGTTTATTATCTTTCAAGTAAAGTATGAGCACAATTTACTGTGTAATAAACACACAACTTGTGACCTCTTAACTCCTAGACGTTTTCTTTAGGATATAGTCTGTCAGCCCGCATAGATCATTAATCTATCTCCTTTACGATTAATGAACTATACGGTTGTGATTTGCAATTTGTCCCGAAAATAAGAGATTAAGAGAAAAGTAATTTAGATCTAAGATCGCGAATATATTTTTTTCTCTCAACTATACAAGGTGATTTAGTTTTTAATCCACAAACATTGAGGTTGGATTAAGGGCTCGGATATGAAAAAATAACATATATCTTGATATCCTAAAATGCTCCGTTGTAAAGGGAGTTCAAGATAGATTTTTATTAACGTATAAACGGATCCATATTTCGTTTCTCATTGAGAAAAATGCTCATTATTAAGGCAAAACATATCAGGTTCGATAGTCAAAAAATATATTTGTTTAATATTAACTGCATTCTAAGTAAGTAAACTGCAGGACCTGCAGAAGCATGGTGGGCAAGAGCTGGGGACTTCAACCAAAAATGGTGCACTGGTTGTACCAAAGGGTCGTCGTACCAATAATAACCTACGCCTCCCTGATCTGGTGGCATAAGGCCGGAAAAGGAGAGGCGATGAGAAAACTAGGCAAGTTGCAAAGACTTGCATGTCTAGGGATCACGGGAGCAATGTCAACAACGCCGACCGCAGCCTTGGAAATACTGCTAGGCCTACCTCCACTACACCTAGTGGTGGAGAATGAGGCACTAATGGCAGCATACAGGCTGAAAACAACTGGATATGGGACCATCTCAAGGAGAGGATACCATACTGAAGTATTCCAATATGTAGGAAAAAATCGGCTACTCGGTATGCAGTCAGACAGAATCAGCACAACCTACAACTTCACAAAAACTTTCAGGGTAAAAATACCTGAAAGGGATGGAGAAGGAGGCAGGATGCAGACAACAAAATGACACCATCTGGTATACTAACGGATCAAATACGTCAAGCAGTACCGGAGCAGGAGTTGCGGGAGAACAACCAGGGACAGATATCAGCCTGAACCTTGGAAGTATCGCAACAGTGTTCCAAGCCGAAATCACAGCAATAGACGTCTGTGCACAAGAAATGATACGGAGGGCATACAAAAATAAGTGGACACGAGGACACCAGGGAAATACGGGAAACGAAAAAAGCAGACATGCTAGCCAGAAAAGGCGTTAAATCAATTCTAACAGGTCCAGAACCGACCTGCGGGGTATCTTACAGCACCGCGAAAGGATCGGTAATGGAACTATTAAGACAGAAACACTACTCGCACTGGATAGAGATACCGGGAATGAGGCAGTCACGCTTGTTCATCGGAGAAATATCTAGAGCAAGGACCAACGAAATGCTAAAGCTGAGCAGAAAACAGCTGAGGTGTGCAGTGGGAATATTAACAGGACACTGCACACTAAACAAACACCTAACCAATATAAGGGTGAAAGACAATCCAGATTGCAGGATGTTTGGTGAAGAGGAAGAAACTCCCCACCACATTTTATACGAATGCCCAGCCCTAACGGCAATGAGACTAACACACTTCGAGGGATCACTTTTAACCCCGGAAGAGATAGCCAGATCTCCCATAAAGTGTATACTCGCATTCTGGAGTAGAACGGGTCTTATGGAGTAATGAGACTATGGGGTATAATAAGCTTAAGCTTCAGTACAGCGGGTAGTCAAAACCGCAACCAGTAAGGAAAAAAAAGTAAGTAAACTGAAATTTTATGGCACTATTGCGGCCACTGCATAGATAACAAGGTAATAGGTTGAGATATGCTTGCGATTGGGAATTTTAGATAAAATAATAATAATAAAACACCACCATCACATAAATTAGACAACCCCCAAATCGAAAGGGGGAGTAGCACTGGCGCGGGGGTTGAACTGATTAAAAGACGCGAACACACAATCACTCCCTTCAACTTTGTCAGTGTCGAAGCCAAGATATGAACCCGGGAGTCGGTAGGCGAGCTAAGTTTGTCAATTAAAGCTCTAGCCCACTGCGCTACTGAGCTTGATAATAAATAAATACATAATGTGCATAGACACAAATAATTATATACGTATGAATAATTCGAAGTTATTTAACAAACAATTAAAAAGTTTTAATCCATGATGTAACCAGTGAGAATTATGGTGTACCATAAGGCACAGTACTAGAACCTGTTCTATTTACCATATTTACTCACTTGCGTTATCTACAAAAGAGAATATCATCTCCTATACAAATGATGCTGCAATTTTTTTCCAAGCTGATAACTGGGAGAAATTACGACATTTTCTATCGGTATTCGGGATATAAGAAGAAGATGCTTTATTTATTTGGGTAAAAGATTGTATAATAATTTGCGCTTTAATGTTAGAAATAGTAAAAATGTTTAAAAAACTTGTTAATCAGTGGCTGAAGACAAATAATAGGTGCTGTTGAACCCAATTATACTGATCGAGCCAAACCACTAGGAACACGACTAGTGCAGTTTATAGTCGCCGGTCTGAACAAACAATAATCTCCACCCCAGTTTTAACGATACTGAAATCTGCTAGCCTGTTATCTGCTCCTCTCAGTGCTCTGACAAGCGCCCTAATTCTAATGCGCAATCGTTAACTTTCGTTCGGACTTGGTATTCAGTCTACAGACATCGCCCCATTGTGCTGGCAGTGTAAACTGCGCATACCGCTAGTCGTGTTCCTAGCGGTGTGGCTCGATAGATTAATAGTTTAACGTTTGTCAAAATTCTCTTTATTAAAATTGAATTAATTTTCTAGCATTATCGTAATCCTTTTACTATATTATAGTTTTACAACACTTCTTTCCCTGTGCATGGTAAACGCGAATTTAAGGAGGGGGCAATGAGTGCAATACTCCCGTTGGGCCGTCAAAACATATTCTAATGAAAATAGTAATGACATTACTTTTCGAAAATGTAGTTACAAGATCCATGTGCATAGTTATGCACATGGATCTTGTTTCGAACATATAAATATTTCTAATACTGCTTTGATTCATAGATCGGGCCACCGAACGTGTAAATAAAATGTGAAGTAAAGATCAGCTCAAATCTTGTATTACACATAATTTCTGCCACTTCTTATTATGTATTTTTTAATATTCGTGTGGAGCCCCCCCCCCCCTTAGGGAGCTCTTGGATCCGCCATCGTTGCAAGGATGATGATCTAATCTCCATATGCAAGTCTCTGAACATTTAAAATGGATGAAAATTTATATTTATTTGTAATTTAATATTTAATTGCATATCATATTGTAAAACATCACAAATGTTATAAATAAATATTATTACTTTTCTTTCCCGATAGAACCGATACCGAACACTCCTCCCGTAGATTCTGACACCTCACGGGAGTAGCGCCGGCGAATTAGCTACAGCCACTCCCCACATATCGCAGGGTTAGTAACTGTAGTTACCAGAATTGTGTGCTCTAAGCAGACGGAGAGAACTTAATATGACTGCCTTCTGCAGGAGGACTATGCCAGGCTTTATTGGCTTGGATTAGCTTTTTATCGGTTGCCCGACGCTGAACACTCCTCCCGAGGTCTCCGAACCTCACGGGTAGGGTGCCAGCAAATTACCTACAGTCACACCCTACAACCCGCGGGTTAGTGGCTGCAGATACCAGAATCATTTGAACTAAGCAGACGTAGATAGTCCAGAATGACTGACTTCTACATTTGGCCTACCAGACACTCGGTTGATTTTTGGCAGGCCAGTATGGTGTTGAATTCCGAGAGCAGCGTAGGCTTTATCCCTCCCAGATTATTAGGACGACTATCTTGACTGAGTAACCTGGGTACAGCACTTGGAGCTCGTACCGGAGATCACGATATTTGATCCGTTCTTCCTCCTCCTTCAAGATGATGTTTTCCAGGTGCCGTGATCTCGTGATAATCGCATTGTAATACCACATTTTTCTGACATATCGTTGACTTATTTTGTGAAGTTTAGCTAATAGTTCTTTCTTCATTATATTTTTCTAAAAGCAGCTAAACAACTTCAGTTTTTCGCCGCCATGAAAGTGTTGGTATTTTTGCAGTTTTCTCTGGTATTTTCCATTATTATTGCTGAGCCGCGCAGAATAAGTTCCAACACTTTTCCAAAATAATCCACAAAAACATCTGTATTCTTATCTTCGTGGTAGTCAGCAGCACGATATGATTAAAATGCTATACCACCTTCTATAGAGTCATCAAACTACTCATATGAGTTATAATTAATCGGCCACTTTTCTCAATGGTGATTTTATTCATGCAGATGAAGATGAGCTTGACCAACATTTTTAAAGTTTTTATCCCACCACATCTTTCCAACCGTGTATCTATCATTTTGCCGTGTTTCATCAAAATACTAAATATCTTTATTTTCACTGCGATACTGTTAAGTTCCTTTTTCTCAAAGAAACGATTAATTTAAAGTGATTTTCTGTTTTTTTTCCCATCTAAAATCCATTTCCTGCAGTGTCCCATAATTTCTTTCTACTTATTTGAAGAACCATCCTCATTTTCTTTTAGTGATCTTAGAATTTTATGCAAGAGCTCCCAAAAGATTTCGTAGTGTCACCGTTTTTAAGAAAAAAACAATAAATTTCAGGTACCTAAGCAAAACAAAAGATACAGCACAAAATACATAACGCAAAAGATAAATTTAAATATTAACAACTTTAAACATGTACCCAACTATTTCAGTTTTTTAAACATTACAAAAGTTGTTCAAGATAACGATCTTCAACTTGAATACATGTTTGTAACCGTTTCTTAAAATTGCCTTGAAGTCTCACACAATTTAAAAGCACTAAGTGTGATCATCGTCAATAAAGAAATTCTCGAGAAAATACTAGAAACTGCGTAATCTTGTCAAATTTTTATTTGACACCATCTACTAAGTATTTTAAACTTTTAGGGCTTTTGCTTTATTTTTCATTGATTTTCGACATCTGAGGCAACATGTCCAACGCAGCTTCTGTTGCTTCGGTAATTTCTGGTGGGGTACAGGAAAGTTAATTTTCATCCTCTTCCATTTCCAGTCCTAAAATCTCCCCCAAGTATAATAATTTTTCCTCCAAAAGAAATGTCATTACCCATAATGCCTTTGAGAAATCTATTAACGCACATTAATGCATAGATTGGCCATGGATTCTTCATCCCATATAATCAGTCTTGCTGACCTGATATCAGCTGCTACTTTTAAAGATGATATAGAATTCTCATGCAGTTTTAAGGTTAACTTAAACCTACTATGTACCGTACGACCATTTGGTAACAGCATAGCAGGGATACCAGTCCATGCCACTGATATTATGTACTTCCAAACCTAAAGTGAAACACTTTCTGATAAGACACTGATATACAAAAAGTTTTTCCGGTACCGCCCTGGCCATCTATAAAATAGGCATTGCATTTGCCTGGATTATTCTGTTGCATTACATGAATAATTTCATTAATGATCAAAAGTTGTTCATCATTAGCTTGTTGTATCATCGAGTCATAATTCAAATTCGGAATTATGAAAGACTGTATGTTTGAAGTTGCTAGTGGTAAATCATCGATACAAGGTAAGTTGAATATTGAAAGAGAGAACCCATGTAATTTTATAAATTGTTATTCTGCATGATGTTTAGTAACAACTGTGAATGTATGTTTGACATTTTGTTCTTGCCCTATCAATAATATGTGAACCTTTAATACTGTACTATATTTGTTTGCTTATCCCTATAATCAAACGTATCGATTATAAAAAGAATTTTCTCCGAAAAGCAATTATTATATTAAGTTAACTGGAGAAAAATGTAAACGTGATAAACTTGTCCTTCCTCTATTTTAGTCACTTCGTTTGTTGTGTTAAATCTAATCAATACTAATAAAAAATGGATAGGAATCATGCCAAAACTCTTTATTAAGATAAAAATAATTTTAACTGGGTCTAGGTCAAATAAGCTTTGGAATATGATAACAACAGTGTTTGACGAAATATAAAAATATTCTGATGAATCATTGCATGTTTTTATTTTATACAGGTTGAACCAAAGTTAAATTTCTTCGCGAATGGATTCAACAGAAATAAAAAAAATATTCTGTATAAACATTATTCGAAAAACTAACCGTTTTCGAGGGCCATAGCCGCCGGATTAACATATCGGTTATACGAAGTCCAGGGCCCTAGTGTGCAAAGTAGTATTCAACAAGGGGAAATAAAATGTGCAGAAGTAACAAAGAATTAGAAACGAAATAATAAATATTCCTGCGAAACAATTTATTTTCATGTATTAGGTAGGTAATGGATTAAATTAATATTTTAGGACTTTTACTTTCGTTTACAAAGTAAAGTACACCATTAATGAAGATTTTCAACTCCGTGTTTTAGAATGAAGTTTCATAACCAACTTACGACAGTTTACTAGATATTATTCCTAACATGAACAACAAATATATGCAATTCATTGACCAATTATGTTTTGTCTGAGTTCTATTTTCTTTATGCCGCTAAAGTCAAGGTTAATAGGTGTCTCATCTATTCATTCACCCAAGCCCTGCAGAATACTTGCTTGAAATAAAAAACTTGACATGGGAACAGTACCATCAACATCGAGAGAGTTAAACAGAGGTGGAATCTCATGATTAGAAAAAAAAAGACCGTGTAAAGGAGGTATGGATGCAAATTAATTTGCCTGTCAGCTCTGAAAACTGTGAGGATATCGAACTGGATATACGTGCAGAAAATACTAGAAAGTATTCTGTGAAGAAGAGCCTGTAGGGCATTTGTTTGCAGACACAATGCGGAAATATTAATTGAATAAGTAACGTCTTCTCCAGAAGTGACTACACACAATCATCACATGTCTTGCATTATGCTATACTTTCTTACCCTCAAAGATGCATCTGACATTACTGTTGGCTTCGTGGTCTAGAGGTAACGTACTTGCCTTGAATCTTCGGGGTCCCGGGTTCGATTCCCGCTCGAGGAACTGGGATTTTTCTGTGAGAGAGATTAATCGTAGTATATTCGGATATTGAGTGTGTGTCCATTGTCTCTAAATGTGTAGCCCTCTCCCACACAAGGTCGTTCTAGACTTTCAGGGATAAAGGGGGTTGTAATTTCATGTGTGGTCTGGTGTTATACTAGCA
The DNA here is from genome assembly GCA_029963845.1 of Rhamnusium bicolor. Lineage (NCBI taxonomy): Eukaryota > Metazoa > Arthropoda > Insecta > Coleoptera > Cerambycidae > Rhamnusium > Rhamnusium bicolor. The sequence goes on from JANEYF010000831.1 coordinate 1,207,278, forward strand.
CATTCAAATAAGAATGACAGTATTACGATAAGAACTATTTTACAATTTCATTGTTAAGAAAATACTTCTAGAATGATATTTTGCAAGCTTTCTTGCAAAAAAATCTACTCTCTTTAGTTAATTTCACATTATATAAATTTTTAACTACCAGTGTATTTTTTTAAGGCTTTTGCATGGTGGATCTCAAAAACTAAGTCAGGTGTAGACATAATTATTATTTTCTGGAGTAATTATTACTAGGTACTCTTCAGTCTAACTGAACACAGTTTAATGATGTAGCACTAAGAATATGCAGGAAGTAATCCATACCGTTCTCACACACCATTTTTTTCAGGTCATCACTAATTCAAGAATTTTTAGTTTTGGCTGAATAAACTGATATGATAAATTTAAAAATAATTATATTTCTGATTTATTCCAATTTACTTTTAATATATCAATTACAATAAAAGTGATTTCTCCACTTACTGCAAATAATATACCATTACAGTTAATCAAGAATACAAATTGCTCGGAAAAATCTATATTCTGCAGGCCACACAACGATGGCAATTTGGCTGCCGCATATCTTTGGTGTGCTATATGAGTATTATGTATATCTATGTAGCTCAAAGATAATTCTCTATTACCGAAGGTCTTATCTAACGTAAGCTATATGGATTCACTAGTCTCCATTGTATTAAGATTGAGAAGAAGAGGGATAATTATTGTTACACACCGGACAATTTCTGTGCGTGCAGGACCTGCACATGGGATAAGAGACAATTACAATCATTTGTACAAAACAATTAAAGTACTTACCCCGAGTGTCTTAACACATCATGAAACCTCCTGTACTGTGTTCAAGGCATTGGTATAGATTGCAAGACATGGGCACCAATATTACACAAAACATTTACTATTATCTTCTTAATTGTTTGCGCATTACTTTACAACACTCATTTACTACAAATTAAAGTTAGTGGCTTCGCCAACACAAATCAACAGGTACTGATTTTTCGCGTTTTCTGTGATATTTTCAACATAGTTGTTACCATTTATTTTTATCCTCGCGCCTTCTCTATACACGCGACGTTTGTAGGTAAACTGATTGACTAATAATCACGGTCTAGATCTCGCTGCGCACGCACTGCTACTCCTATGGGATTCCCAACCGGCCTGAAGGGGCTGGTTAGGTCTCACGGAAATTATCCAGTCTCTAATTATTGTTCGCCACAAATAATATACAGACTATATTTATCTTTTTTTTAATGCAACTTATCGCTCTCGGAGTTGAAGACTATGATGCCCTATCTATCAGATAGATGTCGTGTTGCTGAAAATTTGTGGATGTTTTGTAGTGCTAATGTCGAAATAAATTGTGTTGCTGCTACCGAACTCGGTATCGCAGTGGGCCAGAGCGTTAAGTGACAAACATAGCTGGTTTACTGTCTATTGACTCCCGGGTTCAAATCTCGGTTTCGATTCTGACAAAATCAAAGGTTTTTTTTTGTGTGTGACCGCATTTTTTTTTAACTATGTAATCCCTGTCCGTGCGGCTCGGCTTTGGTTTGAAGAGTTGTCTAATTTATGTGGTGTGGTTTATGTTTTTTTTTATGTTGTTGTTGTTGTTGTGTTGAGCACTTTGATCTACTACTTATTAAGTGGATATTAGTTCTTCAATCAGATAATGAGTTGTAGGCAAACTCCCTGAGCTAATTAGTTTCTAAGTATAATAATTATACTTATTAATTATTATTAAATTGTAATTATTTAAACTGAAATTTTGAAGAATTTTTTTTTGTTCGAATTAAATATTTCTCCCCTATGGTCAATTTAAATACCGTGCCGTGCTGGTTAAATATATCCCATATATTTATATTCTTCAGGTGCCGAAATAAATATTTCTGTTCCATTAAAAAATTTTTTATTAACACTGAACACGCAATCTGAATAAATAAATTATTGACCAGACTTAAAAAAATAAACCAACAAAACCACTCTACTAGTATAAGTTAAATTAGGTCCAAAATACGTTGTTAATTATTGATACAGTTAAGTGCATTTTGTGTCTAACATGCAGTAACACTGCACAGAAGATGTTCTATGGAAGATTATGAAATAACGTAAAATTGTGTATATAAGGCTACCTATTGTAGTAGATGATCTGGAACTTCTATTTTCATAATAATTGTCAGGAAAATTTATGCCTCAGCTGGCGACTGATGCTTAGTTTGTTGCCGTTTTTAGTCTATTTATTTGTTAATTGCCAAATGAAAAGTGAGGAACAATTATATTGAGAAATGGTTTACCTGCAGAGAAATACTGCTATCGATAATATCTAATTTTCCAAAAAATTATTGTAGAAAATGTCGCATTACATAGTTTCATCTGTACAGTACTACTAAAGCAATGTTTTCAAAAATTATAAAAGAAGAAAAAGGTACCCAGCCATCAAACCCTACATTGTGCTCTTATAGAATATCTTTTAAATTATGAATTCATTGCGTAATCTCTGCTGAAGTAAAGTTTTTAGATATACGTATAGTGCTATGATACTTTGCAATTTTAATAATACGCGACATACCAATGCTTCTCGTATGCAAAAAATGGAAAAACGCTTGCCTGAGTTCAAAACTTTTGTATGCACGATCCTCTGAAACGAAATTTTCAAATTCTAAGAACTTGAAGAAATGCGAAAGGAATACAATACTCGCACCAATTAATGAAAAAGAAAAAGTGAATGTGAAAATCAGTTAAGAAATGTGAAAATTTGTTAAGAACTTCACAGGTTCTTTCAAGAGGGACTTTATCCCACTATTAACGAGAAAAAAGTTCAGACATACATTTCATTGCCATATTCAGGTCAACTCTCCTATTCAATTAGCAATACTTTTCCAAATTTAATATTAAAACATCTTTTAGTTCTAACAAAAATATAGGCAGATATCTTTTCAATGCAAAACAAAAAACTGATATCTCTAAAAAATATGGTGTATATCGGTTAGATTGCCCAGAATGTAACGCCTCATATGTAGGTCAAACACTTTTTTTATTTGTCTAATTTTCACTTTATTTGATATTTTACAACTAGTTTCATCCTATTCGAACATTTTCAAGTAAACTAAATTATACACAGATTTTACTTTCATTTAAATATAAACTGAACTGGATAGAAGGATGGGTCACTTTATGATTGATAATATAATTCAAATTTGTACAGATGTTATGTCTTTAAATGTAGGGCTTTTTTCAAGATATTAAATTATATTATGGTGTGATTTTTATTAGCAGCAGGTTACCTGAATAAGTTTAATAACGGAGAATTATTTAAATCTATTTGGTCGTTTAATATGTTGTAATTTTTATCCCTATTTAATTTATTAATTTCTAGCACTTCTAATAAATTAAGTTTTTTTACTTTTCCAACAAATATGTAATATTTTAGGTTGATGGTCGTCAGTTATTGTATGACCAGAATCTGTTAAATGTTTATAAAAGTTGGAATGTTGTTTTTGTGTCTGAATATGTTCTCTATATCTTACTCCGAACGATCTACCTGTTTGACCTACATATGAGGCGTTACATTCACATTTTTTAGAGATATCAGTTTTTTGTTTTGTATTGAAAAGATATCTGCCTATATTTTTGTTAGAACTAAAAGATGTTTTATTATTAAATTTGGAAAAAGTATTGCTAATTGAATAGGAGAGTTGACCTGAATATGGTAATGAAATGTATGTTTGAACTTTTTTCTCGTTAATAGTGGGATAAAGTTCTTTCAAGAGGGACTTTGTTTTTTGTAGATTAGATTGTTGATTATATTTTGAGGGTATCCGTTATTATGTGCTATAAGTCTTATTGTGTCTAATTCTTCTTTTAAATCTGTCTCAGATAGAGGCAAGCTAAAGGCTCGGTGTGTCATAGATTGATATGCGGCTAATTTGTGGGAGAGAGGGTTATAGGAATTAAAGGGTATAGTGGCGTCTGTAAAAGTTGGTTTGCGGTAAATATTATAGGAAAATGATGTTTTATGTCTTTTTATAGGTAAGTCGAGACAGTTTATTGATTTATTATCGTTCTCTGTTTCTAAGGTAAAAGATGTATTTTATGTGTGTTATTGATAAAATCAAGGAGTACTTTTAATTATCTGTCTGTCCCTTTAAAACCTATTAGGATGTCATCAACGTACCTGTACCAAAAGATAATATGTTTTTTTTGATATTGGAGAATCCAATATAATTTTTTCAAGATTATCCATGAATATATCGGATAAAAGGGGGCTAAGAGGCGAACCCATAGGGAGCCCTGTTTTTTGTATAAAGATGTCCTCATTAGATTGGAAATAATTTTGATCTAAACACAACCTGAATGTTTGCAGTATTTCATTTTTTAATTTTGGGATAGTTTTGCATTTTTCTAGTATATTTGAAATTAAAGGAAAACATTCGAAAGGGGGGATATTAGGAAACATATTCGACACATCAAACGATACTAATTTTATAGAGTTGGGGTCAATATTTATGCTGTTTAATTTTACTGTTAAGTCTAAGGAGTTATTAATTGTATTTTTGGGCTTAAATTTTGTAATAGATTTAAACTCGTTATTAAGTAATTCAGATAACTTACGTGTCGGTGCATTTGTGTAGGAAACCACTGGTCTAAGGGGTTTATTTTCTTTGTGTAATTTAACTAAGCCATACAACTTTGGGACTTCACAGTTCATATGTGTAAGTCTTCTTTTTTCAAATTCGAAGTGACACAAATATTCAAAATTTTGTATTAAGGACAAAATTATTTCCAATTTAATGAGGACATCTTTATACAAAAAACAGGGCTCCCTATGGGTTCGCCTCTTAGCCCCCTTTTATCCGATATATTCATGGATAATCTTGGAAAAATTATATTGGATTCTCCAATATCAAAAAAACATTATCTTTTGGTACAGGTACCTTGATGACATCCTAATAGGTTATAAAGGGACAGACAGACAATGAAAAATACTCCTCGATTTTATCAACAATACACATAATAATATATGTATCCTTTACCTTAGAAACAGAGAACGATAATAAATCAATAAACTTTCTGACATAAAACATCATTTTCCTATATTATTTACCGCAAACCAACTTTTACAGACGCCACTATACCCTTTAATTCCTATAATCCTCTCTCCCACAAATTAGCCGCATATCAATCTATGACACACCGAGCCTTCAGCTTACCTCTATCTGAGACAGATTTAAAAGAAGAATTAGACACAATAAGACTTATAGCACATAATAACAATCTAATCTACAAAAAAACAAAATAAGTCCCTCTTGAAAAAACTTTATCCCACTATTAACGAGAAAAAAGTTCAAACATACATTTCATTACCATATTCAGGTCAACTCTCCTATTCAATTAGCAATACTTTTTCCAAATTTAATATTAAAACATCTTTTAGTTCTAACAAAAATATAGGCAGATATCTTTTCAATACAAAACAAAAAACTGATATCTCTAAAAAATGTGGTGTATATCGGTTAGATTGCCCAGAATGTAACGCCTCATATGTAGGTCAAACAGGTAGATCGTTCGGAGTAAGATATAGAGAACATATTCAGACACAAAAACAACATTCCAACTTTTATAAACATTTAACAGATTCTGGTCATACAATAACTGACGACCATCAACCTAAAATATTACATATCTGTGGGAAAAAACTTATTAGAATTTATTAGAAGTACTAGAAATTAATAAATTAAATAGGGATAAAAATTACAACATATTAAACGACCAAATAGATTTAAATAATTCTACGTTATTAAACTTATTCAGATAACCTGCTGCTAATAAAAATCACACCATAATATAATTTAATATCTTGAAAAAACCCCTACATTTAAAGACATAACATCTGTACAAATTTGAATTATATTATCAACCATAAAGTGACCCATCCTTCTATTCAGTTCAGTTTATATTTAAATGAAAGTAAAATCTGTGTATAATTTAGTTTACTTGAAAATGTCCGAATAGGATGAAACCAGTTGTAAAATAACAAATAAAGTGAAAATTAGACAAGTAAAAAAAGTGTTTATAATTTTTTAAATCAAAATGGACTTTCACAAAGTAACTTCATCTTCGATCAACTTTTTGATATCCTACATTCCTAGATTCCTACATAGATCCTAAATTGTCAGTTAAACTGATTTTGAATGCTGTTTGAATAAAACACGCACTCACTGCCGTAACGTTGGAGAAAATAAATATTATATAATCAAAAGACACATTAAATTGTAATAAATATTTCATTAAGTCGATAAGGACACAAACTGGGTTACTAATTTCGCGAAATTATACTCGATAAATAAGGTACAAAAAGTTTATCTAGGCGTTAAGTATCTCCACCTCAATGTTAATCAAATGATAACTTTTTGCAACCTCCTTAATTTTGTGCATAAAAGGTTAACCGTACAGCCTAATATGCATAAAGTTCAGCATGATGTAAAACGAAATAACGATAATAACCATATTAGTACATATTCGTGAGTCACATTTAAACAATATAGATATGATGTGATCTATTTGTATTAGATTTCATAAAATATACTGTACTATAAATACATCTATCAAGTCGTGCGCTACCCCGCCCAACTAGTTGGAACTCATTCATGGCCAACCTTGGCAACGTTCATTGTAAACCAGGGGGTGAGTAGAGCAGGTCAAGGTAGCCACGAAGGGGTATGTTGGGATAGATGAAGGTCGGTCGTTGGAGGGCATCATGAATTCCAGCTTTAGCCCTGCGCGCGAATTTTATTGCGCGTTCGGTTAGAATCTACAATCGATGGATAGAGGGGTTGTCTCATGCAAAAATTAGGTTTTTTGATGGAGACATTCACAGCAGATATTTTTAGATTGTTTAGATTTATTTACAGAAATTGTTATTTATCATACAATACCTATTTTAGTGGAACTTTAGTTTACTGACTATATTGACAATTTCTTTTCTAAATTAAACAGTCGTTTCGTGTCAGTTAAATTCATAAATGAAATCGAAAACTGTGACAACTACCATTTTTAAAATGTATTAATAATTAGAAATAGTGAAAATAAGTTAGAATTTGACATATACAGAAAAGATACTAGTACTGTAAGATAAAACTGTAAGAACTCCCGCCATTGTGCTAAACACAAAATGGCGAGTGGTAATTTTCTAGTTCATCGCCTATTAAGTTTTCCTTTCAATAAGAGAGAGGTTTGAAAAAGAAAATGTGTTGATTAAAGATATAACCGCGAGTGGTAGGTATTTTACGTAAAAGAGACACTTCGAAATTCCTCAACCTTTCAAAATGAAAGAGAAAATCAGAAATTTGTATAAATTCCATACGATCCTCGATTTACCCGTGGTATTGGTAAGATTTTTAAAGATATAGGTGTGACAGTGGTTCATTCGTCAGGAAATAAACTACAACAACTTTAAGGCAATCCAAATGACAAAATTGAAACAAACGAAAAGTCGGGGATTTACAAAATTAGCCGTAAGGACTGTAATCAAAAGTATGTTGGGCAAACTAAACGAACAATTCAAACTAGATTCAAACAGAATATGGTTCATCTCGAATATGGTAGAATAGATAAGTCTAATGTTGCCCTACATGCGTTTGACAACAACCATAAAATAGATAGTAACAATTTGAGATTAATCGGGAATGTTACAAATACTAGACAGCTGGATGCATTTGAAAGCTTGGAAATTACAAAGTATGAATAGTAACAGAGGACCAATCCCACATAGTTCGCTCTATTGGTTAGTGAATCACTGTTCATCGAATCTTACGTACAAATAGGACACATTGTTAGCATAAGGTTAGTTTTAATCATTTCCAGATGATGCCAACTTGTATGGCGAAACTAAGTTAAGTTAAGTGCAGTATATGATGTTATGGAGTTTTGTGGAATACTACGTGTGTGTGAGCTTCACATCAAAGTTTCCCACCCAGTTCAAAACTAACCATGAAAGAAAAAAAAATACATGACTTCCACCCCAAACTGGTTTTATTAAAGTCGTAAAATATTCATCACAAATATTTAAAACAAAGTCTACGTCTTTCCTAAATTATAATAATTGATGCTAGGGATGATGCCGTTACTGGCAATATACATTGAGTTCCAAAATGAATGACCCATTTTATTTTATTAATAACTGTTTACTCGTTCAAAGTAAGAAAGCAATAAAAAAAACATTAGAAAGAAAAATAATGTTTTTTAATGCAGTATTGTGTAGACCAAATGACCTTTATGCATTGCAATGTATTCCTCCAAACGCCTGACAAAATTTGCCATGAGTTTTTGAAGCATAACCTCTGGAATAGCTTCAATTTCATTATAGATATTTCTTTTCAGTTCTTTCGAAGTTCGGGGCTTTTCACTCTTCAGCCAGCCCCAAAGGGAAAAATTCGGGACCATTATATTAGGCGACTTTGCAGGCCAGCTGAAGTCAGCCTTTCGATAAATCATGCGCTCATGAAAAGCCGTTCCAGGAGCATTATCCAAACTCTAGCTGTGTATCTTTTTGTGCCATCTTGTTGAAACCAGTATGTATACATTCTCTGCTTCAAGCAGGAAAGAGTTTTCAAGAATTTCCGGATTTTCTCTGTGATGTTATTGTCACTATTTCGCAATTATCTTCAGAAAAATATGATCCTATGATCCTTGAGGCAGAAACTGCAAACCAGACAGGAATATTCGGAAGATATAGCGCTCTTTCAAGGATTTGGCAAGCGTTTTCTGTGATTTTAGATGCATATGCTTATGTTCTTTTATTCTACGAAACAAAACTAAAGAATTACTGGAAAATTTTAAAATAAACAAACTAAATTTAAATTTTAATAAATTAAATATTGTACAGCGGGCTAGGAAATTAAATTTATCGTAATATGGTGTTTAAAGTTTTTATATAATGACGTTACTCATTTAAATATGTAATTCGTTTAGTTTTAATTAAAAATAACCTTATTGTGAAAGTTATAGTGTATATGTTTGCTTTTTATTTATAATTCAATATTCTTCGTGGTATGCTGACGGGGAAGTAGTTGTTTAAAAGGAAGAATCTCAATGGAAACACGTCTTTGTTTAAACGTTCATATAACGTTAATTAACATTGTGCAAACGTTAATTATCATTGTATAAACGTTTAGACAACCACTTATTCTCATTGGGATGTTTGTACCTACCTGTGATAACTATTTCTAAGTAGTAAAATAATTACGAGTATTTTCAAGTAAAAAACTGTAATTCTATTAAATAAAATGTGTTGTTATTAATCAAATTTTGATATAATGTTTCTAATATATGAATTTTAAAACCTTCAATTTGTCGTAGGTTACCTGCGCAGTGGTCGCAGAGGTAGCTTTGAGACCATAAAATGCTTCTAGAAATGAAAGCAGATTACTAAGTAATTATCAATTAATTTTTACGTTATGTTCAGAAACGCAAATTAAGAAAATATCAGGATTCCATTACAATCAAGGGTTTATTGTAGAAAGATTTTTAAAATTCGGTGCAGTTATTTGTATGCTAAATTTACATTTCATTACAGCATAATGTTATATAATAATTAGAGTACGCGAATAAATAGTACATTCCAGTCCCGCACCGGCTCGCCTGGAGTAATTAGAGCACACGAAGGTAAGTGTGACTAGACAATCTCTCCATCGACCTACGGGTTTAAATCCCGCCACCAGCACTGGCAATGTCGATGGTAATGATTGTGTGTCCGCGTTTTTTTATAAGTGTAACCCTCGCCCGTACAGCTTTGGCTTTGGATACAGAGGTTGTCTAATTTCTATGGTGTTTATGTTTATGTACATATCGTATCATACAGTGAGCACATAAAGGTTGGAATAAATTCCGTAAAATCGTTACAAAGCAAGTGACAAAAATTCGCTCAGACACGTCGATTTTTAAATTCATTTCTTAATTTGTTTATTTAAAAAAAATTTTTTTACATACTTTTTTTAAAAAGTTATGACGTCATCGGCAATTTTTTTAAATGGCAACCCCCATTTCTAAAAATTTCATTTGAAAGAGCACATTTTTCTGCATACAGTACGTTAAATTCTAAGGCATGTTGCATGATGAAATTATCGAGAAAAAAACAATTTAACATTAATAGCACACACGTGTTTTACTTATGGTCGAACCCTGGTAGAGGAACTGTTTTACGACTTACACATTTTTCATGTTTACGCTTTTTTTCATTTACGTAGAAACGCGGACCTGGCTGTCACGTTAGTTCACATTTACTCACATTCAGTTGTCACATTATTTAAAGTTTTAATAATGGAACGTTGAAGTGAGAGACAGCGAATTGAGATTTTGGTGATGATTGGTTGTAGAGAGATGTCCCGAACACAAACTCGGGTTACTGAATTATTTAACGATAAATACCCGGATCGACCGATTACACAATCAACTGTTAGCAAAATAGAAAATAAGTTCCGAGAGTGTGGTCATGTAAGAGATAATTATACGAGAGGTCGTCCTGCAATTTTAGAAAATAAACAGTTAGATGTTTTACTGACAATGGAGGACAATCCTTACAAACCAAGTCGCGAAGTCGCAGCAGAGCAGTCAATTAGTCAGTCGACTGTTTTAAAATATTTGAAAAAGAATAAATGGCACTCATATAAAGTAACTTTAGTTCACGAGCTTAACGAAGATGATTTCGACCGCAGAGTACAGTTTTGCGAAACCATGATGGAACGATGTAATACCAATCCACATTTCTTAAGTCGAGTACTTTTCTCTGATGAGGCCACCTTCTGCTTAAATGGCGCTGTAAATAGGCAAAATTGTCGATATTGGTCACATGAAAATCCACACTGGATGATGCAGGTACATACCCAGTTTCCACAGAAAGTAAAGGTGTGGGCTGGAATTGTTGGGACTACAATTTTGGGTTCATTTTTTATTGACGGGTCATTAAATGGTGTAAAATATTTGGAGTTGCTCCAACAAAATATAATACCGGGACTTGCCGCACTATACCCAAATGGCGAAAACCCTAATGTACCGGAGAACTCCATATGGTTTCAACAAGATGGCGCACCACCGCATTATTCGGTAATAGTGCGTAATTATTTAAGCGAAATTTTCCCAGACAGATGGATTGGTAGACGCGGTTCATTATAATGGCCAGCTGGATCTCCGGACCTAACTCCATTGGATTATCTTTTATGGAGTTACCTTAAATCCAAAGTGTATTTTAATAGACCGAATAACATTGAGGACTTAAAAGACAGAATTAGGTACGAATGTGGAAGAGTTGGACCCGAAACAATTACTAACGTTTTGCGAGAATTTGAATTTCGGCTTAGGCATTGTCAAGAAGTAAATGGTACGTAATTTGAATATTTAATTTAATTATTTTTTGCTGGATTTTTTATTTCTTGTATTTCTGTTTTATTAAACTGTTAAAAGTAGTTAAGATTGCTTTTTCGATAATTTTGTCATGCAACATGCCTTAGAATTTAGCGTACTATATGCAGAAAAATGTGCTCTTTCAAATGAAATTTTTAAAAATGGGGGTTGCCATTTAAAAAAAATTCCGATGACGTCATAACTTTTTTAAAAAAGTATGTAAAAATTTTTTTTTTAAATAAACAAATTAAGAAATGAATTTAAAAATCGACGTGTCTGAGCGAATTTTTGTCACTTGCTTTGTAACGATTTTACGGAATTTATTCCAACCTTTACGTGCTCACTGTATATAGATATACGACATGGTGGGCACTCGATTTTGCTATACGGTTCATCAAAATTGCTGCGGTAACCATTTGCGGTAATATCCGCTTCTCGCAGTTGACTCCCAAAGTGGTGCTTGTTACTTTTGTTACAGTGCGCTTAAAAACACATACCGCTGAGTTACCCTTAAAAAGAAACCAATCAATATCCGTACAGCAGAGGCGTAACTAGCGATTAAAGCGCCTGTGGCCAGTCGACAAAAATCTATTCGATCTTTTAAAAAATATATTTTCAAAACTTTTTTGTTTTTCGTCCAAAGGGAGTGAGAATTTTGCACAGAATAGTAGATTGCCAAAGTCTACAGGAGGAATGCGGGGATGTTTTTCATTTATGTTTTCGATACCTACATCTCTTCACGAGTGATCAGGACTTTTGGTTTTGTCAGATTATGCTTCACATATTTAACATCTATTCGATATATTAAAGTATTTTTTGTATTTGTATATGTATTTTGAGCAACAAGAGTTCATCGTTATTATTGCCTATAGAAAAAATGTTTTAAATAAAAGTTGTGTGGTTATGACTGAATTTTGTTAAAATGCTATCAAAAGTATCGTGCAGATTTCAGGGGATACAAAAAATATTATTTTTTTTAATGAGATACCCTGTATATATTAAATTTTTGGAATGATCCTTTGATCCAGATTTCAAAAATATGCCATATATTACCCCTACCATATACCGTTTTTGAGTTATTAAACGTCGAATATCTGAGTTAAACTAGTTACTGTAAATGTGGAAAAGTTAACATTATTAAAGTGGGCTATGAAAATGACAACTATTATGTTTGATAAGTGACATTTCTTTAATGAAATAATCAAAATGGTTTACAGTGAGGGAAAAAAGTCCAAATATTTACTTGTTATATACAAAATAACAGAAATAAAGGTGCAGCTAAAAGAGCATATAGGGTGTTGTATCCAAATCGTCCAGCACCATCAAAAAATACGTTCAAAAATATTTACCGAAAGGTGAATAATACCTCCAGTTTTAGTAGAAAAAAGCGTGTAGTTCAAGCAAACTAGGAAGAACAGCTAGATATACTGCTTAATTTCGAAGGTAAGCCCATCCATATTTATTCGCGAATAGACTTTTTTCAAACATTGTATTATTTTTTAGAAAATTCTGAATGTAGTATAAATGATGCAGTCGATCAATTAAGTAAAAGTTATTCCAAAATCCGTAGTTAAAAAATAACAGCTACAGATCATATAAAATTTTACCCGTACAAGTTTTAACAGAGGCTCATAAAAAGAAAAGGCTGGACTTATAAACTGATCCTTTTTTACGGTAAGAGTTTTTAATAGGAAAAATCGAAGGTCGTGGGAAAACAAGCACAACACAAAAATATTGTTAAAACAAATAAAAAATCAGGGAGAAAAACTGTTAGTGTTTGGTGTGGAAGTTTTAGAAACGAAATTGTTGGGCCTATATTTTATGTTTATACTTTAACTGGAGTTACCTATCTGAAAATAATTATCCCAGAAGCAGAAAATATTCTTTTACAGAATTTTCTGGAAGCCGAACTTGATGATATGATTTGGATGCAGGATGGGGCAACTCCGCATAGTGTCCTACCCGTTCGAGATCATTTGAATAATATATTCTCAATATGGATAGGGAATAATGAACCTATTAAATGGCCACCTAAAAGTCCGGATTTGACCCCTATGGATTCTTTTTTTTTTGGGGGATTTCTAAAAGACATTGTCAATAATAATAATAGTATTCAAGTCATTAAAGACAGGATTCGACTTGAAATAAACAATCTGAATGTAAATAATGAAACCATTTCCAGTGCAATTATAAATATAAGAAGACGTTATCAATTATGCATTGACAATAATGGTGGACATATCGAACATCTTTTATGAGTTATCATTTATTTTTATTTAAATTTCCTAAATAAATCTTTGTTATCTCTTTTGTATAAATATTTGGTTTTTTTCTTCCTCACTGTAAACCATTTTGATTATTTCATTAAAAAAATATCACTTATCAAAAATAATAGTTGTCATTTTCATAGCTCACTTTAATAATGTTAACTTTTCCATATTTACAGTAACTAGTTTAACTAAGATATTCGACGTTTAATAACTCATAAACGGTATATGGTAGGGGTAACATATGGCATATTTTTGAAATCAGGACAAAGGATTATTCCAAAAATTTAATAATATACAGGGTACCTATCCCATTTAAAAAAAATATTATTTTTTTTGTATCCCCTGACATCTACACGCTACTATACTTTTGATAGCATTTTAACAAAATTTAGTCATAACCACACAACTCGTATTTTAAACTTTTTTTCAATAGGCAATGATAACGATGATAAGGGGTGGGTAATTTATAATAAATAACCCTGTACTATTTACTCGCGGATCTTAATAATAATTTATCGCGTGTAAGAGACTATAAGTTGATTTTCTTTTTGTATATGATTCTACATTATACAGAATGGGCCAGATTTTAATCGGAAAACATGAAAAATCGATAGAACACGTCAAAATAATTGTTATGAAATTCAGAAGGTGCAAGTTGTGTACACCTCAAACCATAGTTTTCGTTTCTCCATTACTAGCTAGACATAAAACAATTCAATAGAAAATCTACAAAATATGGGTTATTTACCATTGCTGGTCTAGTCGTCAGGATATCAATAGCAGACCATTAATATATTTCTGATTATGAAATCGAAATTACGTGAATCTTAATTACAATATGCTACGCAGAAAGTTAATTCCCGAAGAAAGAAATATGATAATGGAATAATTCTTGCTAGTCGAAATCAAGTTGAGGTCGTTGTGGAATTGAATGAGAGGGTTATAAATGATCTTCCAAGAAAAAATAATAAACATTTGACTGATTCTCAATAGAGAGAGATGCTGTATCTCAGGAAATATAGCAGATTCACTAGACAATGCCAGTGGGGAACATGTATTGATAAAGACGTTTTAGAGATAGAGGTATAGCTTCTAAAAAAAGTTCTGAGAACACGTACATCATAAACGAGCGAGATGGCGAGATGAATGGACTTCTGTCTTACACACCCATGGAACTCGAATGAGTAGATTTTCAGATGATCGCAGATGTGGGGTATGGACTATCAATAAGGACTATTTTTTTGGATGAGAGTATCCATCCTATTCATGCAAGAGTAGTTACCAATGCATTGTAAAACTTTGGAATTCCGACATCTTTACTCCCACTGAGATCACCAGACTCTAATCCCATTCAACACATGCAGGATATGTTCAAAAGGTCCATACGTGACCATCAACTTCATCCACAAACAATAAGTAACTTGGGAACAGCCATTACAGGAATTTGGGCTAATATCTCTGAAGATTACACCAATAATCTAATTGACAGTATTTCCTTTGTTGTATTTTTATCGTCGATAAAATATTATATTATTATTTGAAAAAAAATTAGATAGAAAATTTAGAAAATTAAATTTTGGCTTATATCTCGAAAATTGTAAGAACTTTTATTCATTCGATTTTTCTCGAAAATTGATTTCGAAAATATGTAATCAGCTTTTCTCCATGTGGTGTGCAAATATGTAGGTGAAACCCCACAATCCGTCACCAATTAAGGACACCCTGTACAATCTGGAATAGTACAATTTGCGAATTTTTTAAAAGTGGATTTATTTTATCATGTTCATTAACCTTATCTCTTATCAATAGCTAAGGACATAGTTAATGATCATGAGCAAGGTCAAGTGGCAGGAAGATATATAATGCTGATTATATTTTACTGTGGTGACATCAGTTATGGTACTTAACAAAAATTAATCTTTATTAGTCCTCACGTTTTTGCAAATTATTCATATATTTCATCATCATTACAAATATAATTAAATGTGTTTTACATAAAGAACGTTCAAAAAAAAACGACGGTCAAATTGCCCATACAAAAAATGAAAAAGTAGGGCTTATATTGGTTCTATTTGGTTCTGTTAAGCTGTCATATATCAAGATGGCGTTTGCACTTCTTCGTCGCCAGAATAGCTTTAAATCACTCGTAACATTTTTTCTGTGAGTAATATCAAAAAATGAAAACATACAGTCCATTCTAAATACCAAGTAGATTTAATATATGTATAAAATTACAATCAATACTAATGCTTATTTGTTTTTTAACTTAAAAAAATACGAATATTTTATTGGGTGTCATTTTATGAAATTAAATAATGGTATTTTTTAAGTTAAAAAAAATTCGAATCAGTATTGTCTGTAATTTTATATGTTAAATCTATATAGTATTTAGAATGAACCCACATATTGTTGTTTTTCGATATTACTAATAGAAAAATTTTAACAGCGATTTATAAATTTAAGTTGGATATCTGGTTAAAACGCAATAATAATAACATTTGTAATAATAATTATTTTTTTTTAAGTAAAAATTAAGCGGTGCTAACATTCCCGCTCTGATTTTTGAAGTGTTTTTAGCGAATTTTTTACGGTAAGTGTTTTTTCCGTTGCATAAATCAAAATTCAAAATTTTTTAATATACGAATTTTTTAGACATTTTTATTTTAATTATTTATATACCGTTTACCTTTATTTTAAGGGGTAATTCATTCTGTTTGTTTTATTTATATACATATTTGTTTTTATAGAAATAGGATATGTATTTTAATGTTCAATATTTTAATTTAAACCGGCCTCATCCCCGCTCAGCCCCTCAATTGCCAAGGCACATAGGCGACGTTGATGTTCGGCTGTTCACGGGCACGAGTGTCCGGCGAGGACACTGTTATATTTTTAATGTTAATAAATTGTTTGAATTGCTTTAAAATTGGTGAAAACCCAACCTTAAGTTATTGTTATTGTATTTCTTATACGTCACTGCACGAATTAATAATATTTTATTAAAACGAAACATTTATTTTTAATAAAAATACATTTTTAAAAAAGTGCTGAAAGTGTTCATCAACTTGCTTCAGACATTTTTGAGCCCTACGTTTGGCATTTTACACAAGGTATAAAATGTCTGCGTTCTTTTGACGTGGTATCGTCAATAGGCCTAATCCGCGAAGTTATACGTAATTAACCAATATATACACTAACACATTAACTCTGAATGATATACATATTATTACATCCCAAAAATCAGTACAAGAATATGTCTCCCAACATGAATTTGTGAATGTACTACCACTCGCTTGAAATATCCAGAATCCAAATATTTAGTGATTTTAACTAAGGATGGCTGATCCAAATATGTTCATGGATTAGTTCCAGCCTAAGCCAATCCAGGCAAATACCTAGCCTCAGTAGGGAAATTATTGTACCTATCAGAGGTGTCTTATGTCATTAAAGATAGGTTATATCAAGCATGAGCATGCTGAAAACAACGAATGTGCATGATTAATATTTACGATTTTCTGTAGTAGATTCCTTTGGTAACGCATAATCGTCAGGATTAAAATGTTCTTTACAAACACACGAATGTTTCGAAGGAGTAAAGTTATCTCTGCGAACCGCTACCAACCACTGTTTTAGGCGAGTTTTGTCTCTCTGAAGCTTATGTTTTTTATTTACTGGTGTACGAAATAATTATAATAAAACCCTATAAACTTGTTCCGCGCCTAACAATAACTTTTGACAGGACCGTTCTCGCCAGTGGCGCCAACTGTGAACCTAAAACGGTAGCCATCATTGCATGATGAAGTAGCTACTGCTGACCTAGAGATCTGCGAGTCTTTTTCTAGGTAATTTGCATCTATTTTTGAACCCTCTGATACTCCCTCGACAATTCTCGTTAATGATCCATTTACCTCTATCAGTCTAAGTTATATTACTCTAGAACCAGTAGAAGATCAGATAGATGAATTGGATATAAATAAAGGAGCAGGACCGGATGAATTACCACCTTACCACCATTAAACCTGTAAAAAATTCTATTGGCCATCCCTTATTCATTATATATACTAAGTCAATCTCTGAGAGGGTTTTCTCTTCCATCTGGAAATAGGCAAAAATTGTTTCTATTTTTAAGGGTGGCAATAGAAACATTGCGTGTAATTACCATCCTATATCTATACTCTCAGCTTCCGGTAAGATGGTCGAAGCTATAATATCAAATGATTTATTTTTTAATACCAATATCTTTATTAATGAACATCATCATGGCTTTTTCCAGGGCCGCTCTGTGGTGACCAATTTTGTGCCATTTGTGTAATCAGTATATGACAATACAACAAATAAAAAGCAAGTAGATGCTGTGTATATCGATTTTTTTAATGTTCATCATAATACAACAAAGTTGAAAAATATCGACATTCACAGCAATTTATTGAGATAGATCACATCACATATAAGCAATAACAAAACACAATGTGTTAAAATCAATGGTTCCTCATTACCTT
The DNA here is from genome assembly GCA_029963845.1 of Rhamnusium bicolor. Lineage (NCBI taxonomy): Eukaryota > Metazoa > Arthropoda > Insecta > Coleoptera > Cerambycidae > Rhamnusium > Rhamnusium bicolor. The sequence goes on from JANEYF010000831.1 coordinate 1,225,441, forward strand.
TTGTTGACACCATCTCAGGGATTACACCAAGACCCACTTTTGTTTTCTTTGTTTTTGTATGATATTAATAGTTGTTTCCTCCATTCTGAATATTTTCTTTATGCCGATGATCTGAAAATGTTTAAAGTATTAAATAATTTGGTTGACTGTTTACATTTTCAAGAGGGCTTAACTTGTTTAAATAATTATTCTACAATAAATAAAGTTTCTCTAAACATAGATAAATGCTACTGCATAACATTTTCAAGATTACCTACGATTGTGTTTTCATATCAGATTAATAATTCAGAACTTATAGAGTTGACTTAATTAAAGACCTCGCCACATTGGAACTCTTTAGTACAGCAACGGTACTATAAACTTTTTATTACGGTCGATCTCGTGCACCAGTTCCTGTTTTAAAGTATAGTAACATCACTTTATTCTATCAGCGGTATGATAGAAGCTAAGATAACTCAGTGAAGAAACGGTATGTCTAAGGGTCGGTGTGTAAGGTTATCGGTTGCGTAGCAATGGACAACCTCACTTTACTTGTCGAAAATAACTCTCAGTTTTCAAACAGATTTACAACTTATAGTTTTGCTTTAAATAAAAGGCAGACTTTTAACTTTACTTACTCTATTTTATTTAAGACTGATTCATAGAAGAGTAAACAATAAGTAAATAAATACACAACTTGTTATAATGCGACAGATACTAGCCTGTATTACAAGTAAGCAACCAAATAACCAAGCAAGAGGTTAAGATATTGCAAGAACGGTGAACAGTTGTATCAAGCACAGTAAAGTTACGAAACTACGGTAGCAGGCAATATTCAAATGTTTATTACAAGCATCTAAAAAACCAAGCAAGCGATGATTCAAAATAAAGCACAGTTACGGCAGTTGCTACTGGTATTTACAGCAGGCGGTTAATGACTCTATAGTCACTAAATGTTTAAGGCAGTATTACGGCAGGCGGTCGGTGCAGCAGGTATATTCAGTGGTAAGTGCTTACGGAGTACAAACATGATAAAAGTGCAGGATGACAGTTCAGGGACAGGCGGTATATATGACTTTCTAATCGCGAGTTTGCTATCTCTTTAGATTAGCTCATAATGTCCCTTATTAGGGTTTCTTGACTCCGTGTGATGGACGGAAAAATTTGCCCAGGATACTTAGTGATATTCCACAGATCGAGGCTTAAAAACCTCACCTGTACCACTTCGCGTGCACCTAATGAAATCCCTTCCACAGATCTAGGCTTAAAGATTTCACCAGTACTAAATCAACGATGACTGAGATAGATCTCTTTCCACAGATCGAGGCTTAAAGGTCCTATCTTTACGTCAACAATAAATAAAAAATGATAACCGAATATTCCCTGTACTCATCTAACCATATAGCATAGAAGTTCAGTTTCACTAACTTAGAGTTTTAATTGTAAACTGTCCCTTAAACTTACTAAACCAAAGATATGTGTGAGTGACTAGAGATGTTCTAGGTTAACTTTCGTTAGCTAGTGATAGATTAGAGTAATAGGTTATCAAATCAGCTTCATGCTTATTTTCTGTACAACTTAATTTTAGTGAACACGTGTGTCAGACGGAACGGATCATGCATTACCTCCCGAGGCACCTAGTGAGATTCCTTCCACAGATCGAGGCTTAAAATCCTCACTTGTGTCACATCGCGGTCATCTGATGAAATCCCTTCCACAGATCGAGGCTTAAAGATTTCACTGGTACTAATTCAACTACGAATGAGATTTGACTCTCTCCGCAGATCGAGGCTTAAAAGCCCTATCTTTACGCCATTAATAAATACAGATAACAACCGAATATTCCCGGTGCTTGTTGTTGAACAGATAACCCGCATTTATTAATGAATCGCAAAATTTCCTGAATATCTTTGGCCTATTCAGAAAAGCAGGCACTTTGTAGATAATAGACGGACAAATTAATACAGCAGAAAATTCGGACACAACCGGTAAATGACGGAAATACAAATAAAAACAGTAAAACGGTCAAAGTAATTCTTACCACTACCTGGTTGCGGCGGAACACACTGGATACCTGGACGTTCTGTTAAATTGAGCACTGACTGGAGAACTGTCTGTTTTCATCGGCACGTTTAGATTTATACCCAAATTGTGACGAAAATAGTGAGGTTGAATCAGCGCGATGCATAAAGTTTTCAGCTACTGTCCGTGGTAAACGTTATTTATGTTACCTTGGCGCATCGCACATAAACAAATTTCCTGCGTTAATTCGTACAAACAAATGTTTATAAAATCTTCTGATGCTGGGAAACGTTTTTTCATAATTTTATAACTATTTTTCCGAAAAGAAATAATATAATAATAAGACAGCCATGTACTAATATTTAAAATAAATTAACTAATAACTTATCCGGTAAATTATTAAAACAAAGAGAAACATATTTCTTCCTCATTAATAAATGCTTGGTTTGAATTTGAAACTAAATTAAATTAAACTATTTTCTTTTTACTTGGCTTCAGCGGGCGGCTGTTAATTATAAACACAATAACTGATTTATCATTAGGGTAATAAAACATAGATTACCCTGAAAAGAAACCTGTTTGAAACAATTATGTTCGAGGAATAATTACTATTTCAAGTATTTGACTAATAAAATAAATTGACCTTTTGTTCAAAGCGATTTTAAAATAAACATTAATACAGGTTATCCTATACATGGTGTACCAAAGTCAAAGAAAATCCACTTAGGTCTTATTACAACAGAAAACTATTACCTGAAAAACTCAATTCGTTACAAAATGTTACGTAGTGTTTAGAAAAGGCCATACCTTTCAACTGCCCTATGCAGACGATAGACATTCATAGAAAACATGTGAGAACATGTAACATGTTTTGTAAGAGTTCCAGATATTTTTGGCCAGTTAAATTTCCATCTACAAAGCATAGTCCAATGATATGACGCTCAAAAAAATCCTCCCCAAACATGTACCTTCTGCTAATGTTGTGTGTATACCTTTTCATCAGGCCGGCGTAAATTATTATTTCTTGATCAGTATCGGCACGTATGCTGGTATATTATTTCTTTTGTTAAGGCAACGCTTCATTGGAGAACAGAATTTAACAAAAAAAATGTTCATCATTATTGCAATGTTTCACAAGTAAGGCGTGAAGCCTTTTCAGTTTTTAGTTAATTTTCTTTAACTTTAATTTTCCCTTTTTCCATCATTTCATATTTCCATATCAGAAAACTTAATTTGTTTTTGTATTTTGTACTTCTAGATTTAAGTATAGTTTGTAATGTTAATTCAATAATGAGTAGTTAGTGCCAACTAAACCAAGTCTAAGGCGTAACCCTGTAATTGGGATTTTTGTAATTCTGTTTACCTTTGTTGAAAATAAATAAAATAAATAAATAAATAAATACAGAAGTATTGATTGTTTTCGATTTGTATATCAGATTTATTCGCAAACTAAACGTCCAGGTGTCCTGGGTAAGTTATAATTTATAATTTTTTCTATTAAAGATCAGATACTTGAACGTTAACTTTCCATAAATTAAGTAAAATTTGTTATAAATTGTTAAATTGAAAAATTTTATATTTTGATATTTTGTTTTCTATAATTTATGCAAAAATATATAGAAAACCACCAGGGTGCTGAACGGTGAAATATTTTTAAGTAGCGTTTTTAACTAAATACATAGTTTTTTTGATATTTCTAATAAGTTATGTAGGTTCACACCGTTGTTCTATTTATAGACAATAAATAATACAGCCATAGTGGGAGTTAAACTTATATATAATTCAGTGAATACGGCAGTTCAGCTCTGATTGAATCGTCTTATATTACACAAGATATACATTTATCTTACAATAAAGTTCAATTTTCGTTTTCGAGTGAACGAGCACGAGGAAAGCATAATTTCCCTTCTCAAGCAGCCATCTTTGTCTACTCCTCCGCAATTTCCCGGCGACGCGCTTTTTTCCAGGAAACCCGAGCTCGTGGCCGGTCAAGGGCAATGGGATTGACGGAAGCCGCAAGGACGAAAGGGGAATTCTCTCAGGACCTCTAGAAGCAGGAATTATAACAGTTGAACCGGATTAAATTGGAGAATAAAACGCCTTGGGACTCTACATACCGCTGCAATATGTATATGTTACGTATTACATTTTAAAATAAATGGAAAACGAAAACGGTGAGGCATGGAGGTAATGTACATTAATAAAAACTTTTTAATGAAAAAAAAACCTTGCGGAAATGTGTATATATTTGTGTTAAAAACTGTGGATACTGAATGATAATTTACGACTTTTTTATTATGTAATAATAAAAATAATAACAGCAATGATAATTTTTTTGGTTTAATTAGTGACCCAGATGCAACTGGTATTTTTCTTGATGGTGGGAAGAGGGCCAGGAGAGATAAAAGTTTTGTTTAACTCTGTTGTTCTCTAGATCATAAAATTTGGTCAGCTTCAAGATACAATTCGAACAGTTTTTGTTTGTCAGATTTGAAAATCACTCTGGTTATATGGGAAGGAAGACAAATAATAATGACTACAATCTTGCGATTTAATGTAGAAACGTTATAATAATGAACATTTTTGTTGTTAAATTCTGTTCTCCAATGAAGCATTGCCTTAACAAATGAAATAATAAACCAGCATACTTGCCGATACTGGTCAAGAAATAATAATCTACGCTGGATGAAAAGGTATATACACAGCATCAGCAGAGGTTACATGTTTGGGGAGGATTTTTTTGGGCGTCATATCATTGGACCGTGCTTTGTAGATGGAAATTTAACTGCTCAAAAATATCTGGAACTCTTACAAAACAAGATGTTACATGTTTTTACATGTTTTCTATGAATGTCTTTCGTCTGCATAGGGCAGTTGAAAAGTATTAACTTTTCTAAACAGTACGTAACATTTACAATTGTGATATTAACATCTGCGACCAAACAAGTGTGCTGTAATCGAAAAATAAATGCATTGTCGGTAATTTATATATACGTTGGCTCACGTCTGATGTCACTGAATACTACAGAACTTGGCCCAGTCTAATCATTACCTCTTTCGCTAAATGTTTTGAGATAAAAATAATATAGTGTAAAATATAAAAAGAACAGTTATTTTTGTATTAATTAATGATTTTTTTTACACTATTCCTCAAATTGTTTAGTGATTCTAATTGCTCTATTTTCCAATTCTTTTACGGTCGCCTCATGGATTATAACAGATCTGTCGTCTGTACAAATACTTCTCCATTTATAGTATAATCTGGTAAGTCGTTGATGAAAATAAGAAACAAGAGTAGATCTATAATAACACTGACGTAGTTTTCCACTACTGCACACTACAGTATATAATGTTTCAGTGTTTTGTGGAAAACTACATCAGTGTTATCCTCACAACAAAGGTTCCAACCCACTTCAGGGCTGATCTATAATAGAAACCTGTGCTACACCCAATTCCATTTGAACGATACTAGAATCAGATGTTTCCCAATATACTAATTATATTCAATTTTTTTGGATAAGAGACTAACCGTTTTAGAATAACTCCAGTATCCCTATTACCTGTAATTTAATTTCCGGAAGGTTTGGGTTAACTGAATCGAAAGCAGCAGTTAAATTAAAAAGATACTAGCTACTTTTTACCTTTATTTAGGTAGTGATAGATTTTATGCCGTTGCTGCTCTGTAGATCTATTAACTTTATATCTATATCTAAACCGACTATTAGTTAATAAAGAGTATATTCTAATAGCGCTACGTTTTATGGAATTTTAAATAGATAGCTTACGGGTCTATAATTTTGCATTAAATGCGGGTGATCTATTTTATACAGAGGAATTAATTTGCCAATTTTTAACATAACGGAAATTGTTTTTTTTTTTTTTTGATTGATTGGTTGATTGATAAGATATGCAAGGAAATCTGTTAAAAACATATTTAACAAAATTATTATTATTATTGTTATTATTTTTTTTCGGATTATTCGATGCCGGACAGCCTCCCGTGGCCTCCGACGCCTCACGGGAGTCGCGCCGGCGCATTAACTATAGCCACTCCCCACATCCCGCAGGGTTAGTGACTGTAGATACCAGAATCATGTGCCCTAAACAGTCGGAGAGATCGCAGAATGACCGCCTTCTGCATTTGGCCTGCCAACCATTCGGGTGAATTTTGGCAGGCCGGTATGATCTTTAGTTCCGAGAGTAGCGTAGGCTTTATCCCTCCAAGTACACCGATTATTAGGATGACCATTTTTACCGAGTAGCCTGGGCACACTTTAAGTTCGTACCAGAGATCGTGGTATTTGGTCCATTTCTCCTCCTCCTTCAAGGTGATGTTTTTCTCCGCAGGTGCCGAGTACTCAATGACATACATCACCTTGAGTTGATGGTCGAGGAGGACTATGTCAGACTTGTTGGCTGGAATTAGCCTGACTGTCGGGAACGATTAGTTATAATAAATTCGGCATTTCTCGTTCTCGACAACGGACTCAATATCTCCGGGGACGCAAGGCAGCACTGGTGTCTGGTCTACCCCGTACGAGTGCCTTAGATAGTAGTATAGCACTCGTAACGCCGCGTTATGTCGGTAGATGTAGGCCGAAATCGCGTATATGGGGCATGCAGATAGTATGTGCATGAGCGATTCCGGTGCCTGACGGCCGGTCCTGCAGTTGATATCAGGAACCACTACACGCTACACGCGGCTACGGTAGACCAAGGTGTTGAATACCATCTTGGCAGGCCATAATGAATCCCTCGGTCTCCGACTTAAGCCCGGCTGACCTTAGAAAGGCGAATGTCAGCCTGATCGATAAACCTAGTGTTTCTATGTACTTATAGAAGACACCATGCTGGGGTTTATCGACGTGCTGCCGAAACAGATTTTCTTGTTCGACAGCTCTAATCCGGGCTTTCAGACGGTTTGGCTGAAGTTCGGTGACTGACTCTACATCAGCACCTCGCCAGCCTCCTCACCTGATGTCAAATACGAGACCGAGTTCATCTGCGACTCTTTTTGCTGCCTTGAACAATCATGCTCCCACTCCTATAGGTTCGTGTTGTTTTACAAACCGCAAGAGGGGATCTGAGCTCCTGAGAATGTTACATGCCATACTCGGTACTACTCTGCCATGCGTACACTCCAGGTTCAAGAGTCTTCGGCCCTCCGTTGACGTGGGAGGTACACACGAGGAACGGACGATCTAGGACGAATACTTCTGTGATTATTCATCATCTTGCGAATAACTCTGTCTAATTGGCGCGCTCCTCCACTGTCCACTTTACTACTCCGAAGGAGTAGAGCAGAACCGGAACGGCAAGCATGTTAGTTGCAGGCACCTTGTTTTTCCCTTTCCTTGTAAAGCCAACCGGCTACCAACACCTTGTGTTGTATTTTGTAGATATTTTATTTATTGTACGGCACCTGGTGTGGTGTTTTATTTAAGTTTTTTGCACATGTATATAATGTTTAATAAATGCCTTAAATTGGAATTGGAAATTGTTCTTCCCCGAAAGTTCGGAAGACCAAATCTTTCGGAGGCGGTGTCTGTACTTGCAGCGGAGAGAATCTTTTATTTGTGTCACATCCTGGATGTACCTTTGTTGCACACCCAGATATATATAGGTCTCCCCGGTATCCAGATGTCTTAGGATGCTTCCGTCTGCGAGCTGCGCATCTTCAGGGAAATTCCCTGCATCGTCCTCTCTTGAGGTGGACGACTGCACATTTGTCCAACCTGAACTCCATACCAATGTCCCGCGTGTATTCTTCGACCACCCTAAGCGCGTTTTGTAGTTCGCGCTCTCCGGAGGCATAAAGTTTAAGGTCATCCATATAAAATAGATGGGTCCACATTGATATCCGTGGGTTTGGCAGAGCCGAACAGACAACGGTAGCAGTGAGACGCAGAAGAAGAGAGGACTCAGGGAGTCACCCTGGAAAATTCCTCTCCTAAATGCCACCTGCTCTGTCGTGACCCGCTGTGCACTTGATGTTATGGTGAAGCGAGTCTTCCAGAGCGGCAGCAGTTGTTCTATGCATCTCACTAGTGGTGCTGGTACCGCAAGACATTCGAGCAAGTGCAACAATAGCTCATGCGATGTATTAAATGCCTTGCGGTAATCAATCCAGGCCATTGATAGGTTCCGCTTGTATTGTACAGAATCCTGTGTAATACAGCTATCTATCAGCAGGCTGTCCTTGCAACCTGCCATGCCCTTCTTGGCACCACGCTCTTCGTGTATCTGCTGGAAGACCGGATTAACAGTCCTCAGTGTCCTAGCATACAAGATACTTGTAAATATCTTGTAGCAGGAGTTGAGGCAAGTGATCGTCCTATAATTCCTCGGGTCGGAAAGATCCCCTTTTTGGGGATAAGCACATTACGTCCCTCGAGGAACCAGTCCGGAATCTGCTGCCTCTCGTTCAACCATGAGTTGAAAACGCGCGCCAGACGACGGTGAGTGGAAGGAAATTTCTTACACCACCAGTTGTTAATGCCATCTGGACCCGGGGCAGCGAAGTTCTTGGTACCAACAAATGCTTGTTGGACTTCCTCCGTACTGATTGCCGGGCACACTTCTTCTGGCGCTTCAAGATATCTATGGCACAGAACCTCGATGTGTGCAATTGCTGGAGTGTCGCTATTGAATGGACGCGTCGTTTTGTAGATTCCCTTCCAGAAGGTTTCGACATCTTCTACAGTCGGCGGATTATCTACAACACGCTGTGGCTCTTGAAGGAGGCGGGTAGGATTCGTACGGAACAAATTGTTTACGCCTTACCCGCCTCCTCAACGTTTTAATTATAGCCATTAGCGCTCAGATCCTATTTAGACAGTGCTGCTTGATGGTAAGCATCACTGTCAGATTTAGAGTATGGTATGGCTATGCGCCGGATTTTGGGAGTTAAATCTCTACCATTCGTCTTGTATCCCACCACACTATGGATCCGAGAAGCGTGTTGTCTGGCCGACTTCTTACCCTCGATTTTGTGCACACGCCGCTTGGCTTTCTCAATCCCGTGATTGGTAGATCTCTCACGGGGGACGAGTTGCTTCGCGGCGTTGCACAGTTGATTTGCCAGATGTCTGCATCTTCTGGAAGTCCCTTATCGATGACCGCGTCCATTCTAGCCAGGTCTTGTGGCTTTAGGTTAGCCCTGGTGTTAAGGCTAACCCTCGTCCTTAAATCTACACTGGTGAGCTCTAAAGAATGTTCCTCATCAGCTGGAATTAACAAGCAGAAAAATCTTTTTAGGCACTGTCGATTAGGTCATTTAAAACTTTGAAAATGAACATGTAGGCAAACAAATCCCTTCTTTTTTTAAACTGAATATATTGTAGTGGATAAGATATGTTGTATAATTAGAGTGAATAACATTACTACTAAATCTATAATTAAGGTTTTTAATAATATAATAATACTTTGCGTAGAACGGATTTCACATAACAGAGTTATATTCAACTATAGTTCTCGCTAATGTAAAACACAAAATTTTGACACATTTTAAATTTTTAGAGTCTTTAATAATTCACAGCATAAAACCAAGCATTCTGAGAGCTTTATTGACAATATGGTCTATATAAGTTTCAAATCTCAGTCTCATGTCAAGAGTTAACCCAAGGTCTTTAATAGCAGTAATTTGTTGCACTAAATTGTTACCAATATTAAGATTAATTTCGAAGATAATTCTGTTTCTATTAAATGTTAAATAATTACATTTTTAACTTTCATAAGAAGATAATTGTCCCCACAATATGGCTCAAATCTATTTAAAGCAGTTTGCAATGCTGTAATATCAATATTACTGTAAATTTTTTTATATAACTTTAAATCATCAGCATATAATAAATAAACAGAATGCAAAAACAATTGGACACGTCATTTTGAAAAGAGAAAAATAATAGCCGCATAAGTAAGTATTTCCTAAACATCTGTTGAATTTTTCTTTTTCATGTTATCTATTATATTGATAACCTCGTCTCCTGTTTCGGATTCAAAAGAAATTGTTATATTAATTGTATGCAGTTATTTGATGCAATGTTTAATGTTTCCAAAATGGTTATACAGTAATTTATCTTTAACACAGGTAGAAAAATAGTTAGCAAATATTTCACATATTATTTTTTATCAGTAAAAAACACTTTCTTATTATTGTTATTATTGTTATTATTATTATATTGATTTATGTATGTCACTTATTTATGATTGAGGGATAATGCAACCTTCGAATTTCTGAGTAAAATAATATTACAGCACACTAATTAACAATAATTATAGTTTCTTACTGAATCGTGTAAAAATTGTACAAAACTTGACCTATTTAAATAACTGTTTTCTCGTTTGATATTTTCTGGTCACTAAGTTGTAGTAAGTCGGTAGTTAAAATAAAAAGTACATATAAACAAAATAGATGAATTAAACACGGCAATTAATTATCGAAATGATTTTCAAAACGTAGTGATGGATACTCAAATGCAAAACTTTAGAAGTATATTGATGGTCAATTTCCAGTTACTTAGTAGAAAACTAAGGACAATATGTGTTACTGGTATTTAAAATACTTAAAAGATCAAAAAACTTGCACACTAGAATATCCCGAACTCGAAAATTAATAATTTCATGTGTAAATTTTTTGGTGGCACGATTTTGACTCTTTCAGCAGCGAAAGTTGAACATAATTTATACACGTGTAGCATGGCAAAAATTAAATTAATCAAGGTATTATTTTTTCAACACATCTGGAAGCGACACAATATTATGAATAGAGTTCGGATATCGGCGACTCATTCCAGTGCCATCTGCTGGAACTTTAATAAGTAGTGCAGGTTTATGTCATGTGAATGTATTTACATTGTATAAATTTTTATCTCGATTTTTATATAACCATATAGAAACTAATTCTTTTATGCATTTTCATTAATCATGTAATTTAAAGAATCGATCGATTATAAATCAAATCAAATTTTTTAATAATAAAAAACTGTTTCCGAATTATGTAGTTACATAGACATTCAAATATCCTCTAAAATAAATCATACCTACCTGCAAACTGTATTAGAATTTGCATTATTCTCGCAGTCAGAATGTTATGTAATCCTTTCCGCCGGTGCTGCGCAGCGTACATATGTATGTGATTTAAAGCAGATGTCAAGTATTAAGTTTAGTCAGTATGTTTCTATTATTTATGCGTGATATGTGTGGTAACAGAGCTACAAAAAGAGTCGGCTACAATTTAATGTTAAAAGAGCAGTTTCTATTGCAAATGCTCAAGACGTTATTGTCGATCCCAGTGTCCAAGAAAATTTAGAATGTATACACTCCAGCTTTTCACGAATCTCTCTTCAAGTTGTTCTATAATAACTTGAACGTTGACCAAAAACAGGAGAATAATCGACGCGATGAATGTAGTATTTGATCCTCGATAACTATATATATATCAATTATCTGGAAACATTGCCGAAAATGTAAACAAAAAACTAGAAAGTGTTTTACACAACAATCCTGGTTTTGTCACAGATCATCGAATAGTATTTCTACTACAGGGCAAAAAAGTGGATTATTTAGAGCATCAAATTAATATAGCGTCTTTACTATTTTAAATATGGGCCAATACCATCTGACGAAATCGAACATTCGTTTTTATCATATAAATGGTCTTTTGCAGGCAGGCGGCGGATTTTAACAGCAACCCATATGGAGCAACTTTTAGTAATATATTTCTCTTGCTCGCTTAATGTACTTCGCTGTGTGCAATACAACGAATCATTTTTTAGAACCTCTACACTACAAGGTAAGCCACGGAAAGATATCAGTTTGCAGTAATAGTTTAAAGAATATTTGGTTTTAATTGGTATATAAATTAACAACAAATATTCCCATGAGCCGACCCTGCTTTTGACGTCATGAGTCGCCGATATCCGAACTCTAATTATGATGCACAGACGAGTTAATAAAAAAATAGAGTTGTATAAGGAAATCGAAATTCATGTAAATATTAATCTCCAAGCAGCAGCATCCTTTTCAAATTTCTCTCCGAATCATCGTTATCATCAGATTGAAGTAATAATAATTTTAACCTATTATCACATTGTTACAAAGAAATTACCAAGATAAAAGAAATCTGTACAATAAAATAAGTTTAAATTCAACGATAAAAATATTGCTGACGATTGAAACAAGCAGAAACGCAGAAATGATTTCCAAGGCACAAAGAATATAAAGAAACCGGTGAATTTGAAAAAAAAAGAGTTAATGCAAGTACATTTTATTGAACTAAATACGAAAACTACATAAACGCTGAGGAAGTAAAACAGATTTGAAGCACTGTACGTTTTTTATACAAACGAAAATCAAATTGAAAACCAAAGAATTTATCACTTTAAATATGAGACAAATAGTGAAAGTGATGACACTACCCTGACTTTTAAATTGTATCTAATTACATAAGGAGTGAGAAAAAATCGCATGTGTGGAGGACATGAACAGGAAGATGAAATTTTTCGACATTCATAATATCATTGCCATGCCCCTTAAAGAAAAGGGACAGTGAGTCTTCAGGTTCGAATAAATTAAATCTGTATAAAACGGATTTGTTTAAAAAATTACAATTTGTACAAAAGTCATACAGGCTTTAGTACTGACATATTAATTGACTCTCAGAGCAAGAGAAGAAACTTGTGCTTACTACTTAATAAAATTCTCACATGATTATATTTAAAACACATGTTTTTTTTAAGTGGATTCACACTTTTCCTAGTAATATTGTTTCTACACGTAATTGCGGGCACTTGAGCAAAGAATCTAAATTTAGAGGAATCTCAAACAATCAGTGCCACACGTAGAAGTTTGATGTGGATTTAGTTAAGATAAAACAAATGATTTTTTTGATAATGACGAAAATTAGATATGTAAAAATTGTATAGATATATTAAGACTTTTGAAGATATCTGAATTAATATGGACTATGATGCCCAAAATGTATAAATGATTTAACACATTATAGCACAGTACTGATATATTATGCAAGTAATGAAAAATAAATCAAGCAACCAGAGATTACTACGCAAAAAATCAGATATTATTGACACAGCAAGCGGCTAATCTTTGTTTCTTAAACTATCTATCGGATGTCACTTTTTTAAGCATGTTTCCATCAATATAAACAATGCGTTTAAATTGCTGACCAATATCCACCACAAAAATTACACTAAGGGCGAAAACACAACACAGCGGTGCGACGTCGTATCGCAGAAATCAACGACGTCGTAGAAATTTGCGATGCGACGTCGCTTAGTACAAATCCTGGGCGAAACCAAATCATTCCCGATCTCATAATTAAAAACACAACACTGCGGTGCGATGACGCATCGCAAATTTCCACGACGTCGTTGATTTCTGCGATGCGACATCGCACCGCAGTGTTGTGTTTTTAATTATGAGATCGGGAATGATTCTCTCAAGCAACGCACGCGCAAATCATGGAAGTCTGGTGGTCTTTTATCCGCGACTTAGTCTGCTGTGCCAACAGGTTGCGTGTGTACAAGATTTGGTACATTATTTGGTTTTTATATTTAATTATAACACGCCATACATACATCAAACGTGTTGCTTCAGGTATAAGTCTTCTGTGGCCGAGCAATGAACGTTCATCGCATCGCATTGCGATGCGACTTCGTTTTTGCGATGCGTCGTCGCACCGCAGTGTTGTGGCCTGCAACAGCCATAGTGCGTTGCAGGCCAGTGCAGTTGTTTTCAATATTTCCAAATAAAAAAATACGACAGTAATTTATTTGAAAAAAAAACAGTTTACCTTTGTTGGCCTAAAAACAAACTGTTTTCTTTAGGTTATTTCGGCTTGTCGTTAGCACAGTAATCAGTGGTTTCTAAGTGCTTTTACTGTGTTCCAGGTTATAGATACTTTTATTAGTTTTACTGTGCTTTTAGTGCGTATTTATATACTTTATTTAATTTGTGTTTATTTTTTAATGTGGTGTGAAAGAAGCGGCAATGAATAAAGCAGGTCACGTTTGTTGTTACAAAAACTGTAAAAATTAAAGCTACATTGGAACATTGGAACTTTTTCACCTGATCCTTAAAGGTTTATTAATAATGCAAGTATACGCTGATGACCATAAACAACTGTTAATTGCATTACACGGACATGGTTAAGAGGTAAGTCTTTATAAGTTACACCAAGCCCCTCATTGACGCCAGTCAATTTCTTAAAACGGGTCGGCTTTAAACATCATTAATACACGTTGTAGTGCTGATGCTACTAAATAAAACTTGAAATCATTATTAACGAAAACAAAACAAGTATGAAAATTACAGTTGCGTGTATATATCTTTCGAAAGATGTGATATGACTATTATCATGGAGTGCAGTATATAGTGTTTTGGTGTTTTGTGGAAAACTACGTCAGTGTTATTATTATGTGTTAGTCAGGTAAGGGGTATTTATGTAAAAGGGTTGAAAGCGATGAACGGAAATTCCTTATTTACTGCGTTCATTTATACCTTGTTAAATTGCGGGTTATTGTAAGTTGAATTAAAAGTGTCACTATTAGAAAACTCAGACTGTGAACTAATATTTATTTGTTATTGTGTATTGTGTATGTTAAGATAGTGGTTTCTATAAGTAGAATTGAATGTGTGAAATATTGGGAAACACCGACTTAAATAAGGGTTTACTGTCGTATTTCGAGAAGGCTCGTTTGTTGTGAAATTCAGATTATAAAAAATAATTTTATTGTCGCCTTTCAGGAACGTCCACTACACAGGTGTATCCTATGTGAGCATTTTTCTAAATAATTCGTTTCTTTTCTCCCGATAAAGATTTATATGAGTATATCTCAGAGTTGTTTTCTTGCAACAACTAAATTCTTAAAGAATGTATTTTAGAATATATTATTTTTACATATTGATTCAAACCGACAATCGTATAAACTAATAAAAAGAAAATTACAAAAAGATGCAAACGGAAAATGTGATTTTAAATGTCGCAGAATACAAATGATGTAACATTTTGTATTGTATACATTTTAAAGAAAAATGCCAGTGGAAAATATAGAGAAATTATACCACCTACATAATGCACGTATTCTAAGGAAATCTGTTATTGCTAGGAAATTTATTTTATGACTGTTTTCGCCTACTTAATTCGCATTTCTGCTACTACATAACTAACAAATATTTTATGTACATTTCTATTTCAAATTTCGATGAAACTTGAGATGACATACAGAAACGTTTTTAAACACAGAGAATAATAGTGCTTATGACATGCATCATATCGACTCGCATTTCGCCAACCAAGTTGGCATCATCTGGAGATGATTAAAATTACCATTATGCTAACAATGTGTTATATTCATACCAAAACTATTATTACGGTCAGTGTACAGTGAATCACTAACCAATGGAGTAGATTACTTGGGATTGGTCCCTGTCACGATTCGTACTATTTTTACACTTTGTGATTTCCAAACTTGCATCCAGTTGTCTAGTATTTGTTACATTCCTAATTAATTTTAAATTGCTACTGACTATTTTATGGTTGTTCTCAAACGTATGGGCAATATGCTACTTGAATCTAGTTTGAATTGATCGTCTAATTTGTCTAACATACTTTTGATTACAGTCCTTAGAGCTATTTCGTAAATCCGAAATTTGTATCGATTCCATACGATCCTCGATTCATCCGTGATATTGGTAAGATTTTTAAAGATATAGATATGACAGTGGTTTATTCATCGGAAAATAAACTTCAACAACTTTTAGGCAATCCAAAAGACAAAATTGATGAAACAAAAGAAAAGTCGGGGATTTACCAAATTAGCTGTAAGGATTGTAATCAAAAGTATGTTGAACAAACTAAACGATCAATTCAAATTAGATTCAAGGAATATATGGCTCATCTCATATATGGTAGAACAGATAAGTCTAATGTTGTCCAACATATGTTAGAGGACAACCATAAAATAGATAGTAGCAATTTAAGATTAATTAGAAATGTAACAAGTATTAGACAGCTAGATACAGTTGAAAGCTTGATTATTACAAAGTGTAAAAATAGTATGAATAGTAACAGAGGGCCAATCCCATAGAGTCCGCTCTATTCGTTAGTGCGTCACGATTTACTGATTCGTAATAATATTTTTGGTATAAATAGGTTCCCTTGTTAGCATAAGATTAGCTTTAATCAACTCCAGATGATGTAAACTTGGTTGGCGAAACGCATGTCGAGTGCAGTATATAGTCTGATTATAAAGGCCCCAGCTTATAACCCCTTTATTTTTATTCAGACACCTAATAAAGTATATATATTCTTAAATGGAACGTCATTGCCTATATGACCTGATACAAAAATTTGTTGAACAATATTTTTAGTAAGAGTGATGACGTCATCGGTAATATTTTTTAAATGGCAAAGTTTATATTTTTTTTGTAAAATACGATAGACATTTTTTTCTCTTTCCAACAATATCAAACTTTATTATTTTTCATGGGACAATTTTTAAGAAAATAAAAAACTATTAAATTGACGTTAAAATTACAGGGTGCTAATGTCACCGCCTAGTAGGCCCTGAAATAAAACAAAACAGTGTCGTGCTATGATATGTCAATTATGTCATTGCAGTTAATTTCATAATACTCTAATGTATTAGTGCCCATAAGAAATGGATACTTTTAACGAAGAACTTGATATGTTACAAGTTTATTTTGAATGTAAAAAAAATAGTTCTCAAGCTTTACAGCTGTACCGTCAATGATATCCTGCTAGAGCTGCTCTTAACAGAAGAAAATGTAGTAAATTGGAGGCAAATATAAGACAGGTTGGCATGTTAAAAAAGAAAAGAAATGCTTTAGGATACGCTTATAATGAAAGTCACGTGTTAGACGTATTATTAAATGTGCAAGAAAATCGCAATACTTCAATACGAGAATTGTCGAGTAACCATAATGTGACATTACGCATTGCGTGACATTTTGCTGAAAAATAAATTACATCCTTACAAATTTACGCCTGTACAAAACTTAAATCAAAATGATTATGGATCCAGAATTCGCTTTTGTAGGTGGTATTTAAACTGTGTAAATTATAATCCAAATTTTCCAAGAAAAATTTTATGGACAGAACAATCAAAATTTTCCAATAACGGTATGTTTAACCGTAATACCTCATATCGCTGGAGTGAAGAAAATAAATCCTAGAGTGACTAAGAAATTTTCAAAACCGATTTAGTGTTAATCTAAGGTGTGGTATGCAGGAACGAAAATATTAGGTCTATATTTTTTTAATGGTTTATTAAATGGTGAGCGATACAATGATTTTCTAAGAAACGAACTGGAAGGATATTTAGAAGAACAAAATGTTAACGTATATGCTAATCTCATTTTCCAACAAGATGACGCACCACCGCACAATGCCTAAATAAATGTAAATTATTTAAATAACGCATTTCACGATAGTTGGAATAGCACAAGGGGACTCATTCAGTGGCCTCCACGCTCCCCTGATATTACCCCATTGGACATTTGTCTGGATGTAGATATAAAAAATGAAGGCTATTAAACACCACCGAACAATATCGATGAATTGAAAGACCGAATTAGTCCAGCGATTAACAGCATTTCTGCTGATATTAAGCTACATGCTGTAGAAGGTGTTATAAGACAATGTGAATTATGCATTGATAAAAATGGAGGTAATTTTGAACAATGTTTAAGTGTTCGCTTCACTATAAATTAAAAGTTTTAATTTAATCGTTTATTACGTGTTTTGTAAAAAGTTTATACTTCATTTTAAACTTTTAATTTTTAAGCTGACTTAATATATTTTTTTTATTTTCTCAAAAACTGTCTAACGAAAAATAATAAAGTTTGATATTGTTGGAAAGAGAAAAAAAATGTCTATTGTATTTTACAAAAAATATGAACCGTGCTATTTAAAAAAATTGCCAATGACGCCATCACTCTTACTAAGAATATGGTTCAACAAATTTTTGTATCAGGTCATGTAGGCAATGACGTCCCATTTAAGAATATATATACTTTATTAGGTGTCAGAATAAAAATAAAAGAGTTATAAGCTGGGGCCTTTATAATCAAACAGACTGTATAGTGTTTTTTGTCATGTGGAAAACCACGTGTGTTAAGTTTTATTATGTTGGTAATAAAAATGTCCATTTGATATATCGGTAGGCATTTTGCAAAATACAGCATATTATGACAAAGAAGTTGAACGGAAAGAAATTACAGTTACCCATTATACAAATATATTTATTAAGCAGTACTTTGAGGGTGGAGATGTGAGTTAAAATTTTTAAAAACTTTAAAAATGTGCTGGAAGTTTAGAATACAAACTGTTGCTTTCCAGTTTATGTGGATTTCGTAAAACACATTCTAAGACACAATTTAAAAACTGACTACAAAAAAGCTAGTAGCGCTGATGGAGAAAGTGAAAACCAAGAAAGCGAAACTCAAAATAAATTAATACTAATGTCTGCATTTAATTTCTATTCAGTATTTATGCAGTTGTTTTGCAATATCTATTAAAATTAAAGAAAACATTTAAAATTGTGTAAATCGTCGAATACATTCATATAATAATATACATGTCATCTGCGTAGAACAATGTATATTCAGCAACATTTATCACTAACAAATCGTCATTTTTGTTAATGTTTATGTAAACATTTGTTGACAAGTCGAGAAATGCCTGCTTGTATACAATACTGTTAGACTGTTAGAGACATCCACTAAATTAGCGAAACAGAGAGATGCCAACAAGATGAGGTGACTAACCGAGTCATTTGTCCGTTTCATTTTATGTTTTGTGGGGATAAGTGTGTAAATAAATGAAAGTATTTATACATAAATGCCTAGAATTGGAAATGGATTTAGTAACATCCTGAAAAACATTTAAAATTTGTAACAAAATTTGAGTGATTGAATATAGTGTCCGTAAAATATGGAATAAATTAATTATTTCTTAAACCAAAAATATTTTGAAAAAATCTTCGAACGAGTCGACTATTAATTTCAATTGCGCATCTTATCCCTTATTTTTTTTGGTTATGATGTCATCACTGTTTCTGTTATGACGTCATCGATATATTTTTTAATGAAACTTCCTGTATATTTTTCCATTTTCGGATTTTGCTTCAACAGCTGATTCCAGATATGTTAAGAGTCTAAAATTGATAAGTTGGAAGATACGGCCATGTAAAAAAACCAAGTAAAAAGTAAAATAAACACGTTTTTTATTCATTTTTAAGGTAGGCTAGTTTTTGTTTGTTTTTTGTTTTATTATTATCGTCTTTGACTGTAAATTACTTAATAATACTTTACCCCAGTAGCCGTTTCTCAGTAATTGTTGTCGATTTATTTTAATTCATAACATGAGTGTATCTGTAAAGCAGAGAATTCTTACGATGATTGGCTATGGTGATAGGCGAACTCAATAAGAAGTGTGTACGACCCATAGCACAATCGACAGTAAGTAAAATTGAAAAAAATAGACTGGTACGGTGGAAGATTTGCCCAAAACAGGTCGCCTAGTTGTTGACGAGGATACAAAATTAAATATTTTATTGGCTGTTGAACAAAATACATATACCAGCGTTCGCCAGGTTAGTCGCGAATATGATGTTAGTAAAACGTCAGTACATACAGTATTAAAATTAGAATAGTGGCATCCCTTTAAGATTCAGCTTGTGCAAGAACTAAGTGATGATGATCCAGATTAGAGGATACAATTTTGTGAAACAATGATGAATATGTGTAATGGTGATCCTATTCTGATAAAAAATATTATTTTCTCCGATGAACGCACTTTCAAAATAAATGTTGAAGTGAATGGTCAGATGATGGGCAAGAGAGAACCCTCGATAGATGCGGGAGCAGCACACACAGTGTTCACAAAAGGTAAATGATTGAACGGGAATTGTAATAAATAGAATCATTGGACCCTATTTTTTCGAAAGAACTGTATACGGACCGGCATATCTTCAATTTTTAATGGACTGTCTCATCCCAACGGTATTAAATTTATTCCCCAGTAGAATTAATCCTGGAAAAGTTACCGAAGGCCTGTGGTATCAACAGGATGGTGCGCCTCCCCATTATGCAGCAGACGTTCGAGGGTATCCTTGACCAAATATTTCTGAATAGGTGGATTGGTAGACGTGGACCCATCCAATGACCACCAAGGTCACCGGACCTCAATCCATTGAATTATTTTCTCTGGAGCCATCTAAAAAACTTAGTTCATAAAACCAAACCGGAAAACATTGTTGAATTAAAAGAGAGAATTAGAACAGAAATAAACAACATTTCTCAGGAAAGTATAAACAAGATTCAGCAACACTTTATTTATCGTTTAGAGTACTGTCAGCTACAACAAGGGGTACAGTTTGAACATTTACTCTAAATTGTTTTTATTATTAACCAACCGTTAGTTCTAGTGACTATTATTTATTCAAACAAAAGTGTGATAATTTTTTGGAATCAGCTGTTGAATCAGAATCCAAAAATGGAGAAATATACAGGATATTTCATTTAAAAATATCCATGACATCATAATGGATATAGTGATGATGTCATAACCAAAAAAAAAAAAAAAAGAGTAAGGTGCGTAATAGAAATTAAAAATCGACGGTCCGAGGATATTTTCTAAATATTTTTGGTTTAAGAAGTAATGAAATTAATCCATACTTTGCGGACACACTGTATAATTGTCCATGCCTTCGTCTGAGACAAATAGCAAGATGTTTCTGCTTATTTCAAAGTATAATCTTTATCTCCAATAATGTTAAAGAGAGATAATGACATCTATATTGTCAAAACGTAGCACAAATTGCGTAAAAATATTAAGCATAGCAAGATTTTGTTTACTCGAGTTAACGTTATGCCCGAGTAGGAAAAATTTTTTCACAAAAAGTTTAAAAAATTTATTCTTAGAAAGTAGCAAAATCAGTTAGTTAACGCAGAGTTCTGAACAATATTAATTGAAAAATATCCGCTAAATTTACACACATACTGATCGATCATTTACCAATGTGTTAAGTGTCTTATCAGAGTGGTAACAACTCGATAAGGTGCGTTAGATATAGATTTATGCGTCTTCATTGTGTCCGCTATTTCCTGTGCATACGATGCAACAACGTGTGGAATGATCAAAGATCCATGAAGGTTGAAATCAAGACCAAAGGAGTACGGTTTTGCTCTTAGACAAAACAATTTCTATACCTAAAAA
The DNA here is from genome assembly GCA_029963845.1 of Rhamnusium bicolor. Lineage (NCBI taxonomy): Eukaryota > Metazoa > Arthropoda > Insecta > Coleoptera > Cerambycidae > Rhamnusium > Rhamnusium bicolor. The sequence continues at coordinate 1,246,703 of JANEYF010000831.1, forward strand.
GGGTGACTGGTGTTTTAGGGTCTAGAGACCAATTGAGGGGCGAACTTATTTCAGAATAATTTAGAAAACATGATACCTTGACGAGAAGGAAATAAAACTATTTTAGTTTTTTTTTTAAAGCAGAATTTGTTTCGATCAGTTTATTTTTAAAATACATGATCCGACACCAGAGGATATTCAGTAAATGCTTGCTGCCAGTGGTAGATCAATAGATAGATTGAGAAATACTCTAATTGTACAAGAAATTTGGGGCGTAAACTAATTTTATGTATTTCTGTACTTAAAGACTAAAAGTCTGAACAAAATTTATCAGTCTGAACTCGTTTGCGCAAGTAGTACAACAAGTAATTAATAATTATGGAAAATTAAATTCGTTCGATTATGAGAAACAAAATATGCAGCTTGAAAATCACACCAGCTCCTTAGCGCGAGTCTGATTTCCTAAAAGCAACATATCTTGTGTCGAAAAAGAGAACAAATTTGCGATAATCCTTAATTAAATGATTTGTGTTTCTTAAGATTACTTCTTGAAAAAAAATTATATTACAGTCAAACCGTTTAAACAATTATTTATTGACGATGTTAATATTAAATGTACAATTGTTATAACTATTAAATGTAATATCATCTAAAAAAACCTTTTTCATTGTAACAAACAATAACGTTTCAGTTGATGTATGTATTTATTAATTTGCTTTTGGTAACTATGGAACCAAGATCACAGTGATTTTCAATTGATTAAAACTGCCAATAACAAAGCGATATACAAAAACAAAAACACAGACTTATGTCCAGTCACCAGCTGATTTTACATGGACGTCCGCAGTGATGGTCAAATCGATCATTTGACCCCCCCCTGGAAATTTCAAATGTTTGTGTTTATTCATGTACACCAGAAATATCCAAATTTAGGTACAGCATAGGGTTTTAAATTTAAAACTTCCGCCTTAAACAAGCAATACAGGTAAATCCGGCTCTGCGTTCTGTAGCGCCTTACCCCGCACGTCCCTTCACTATAGCGATTTCTCCTACTATAATTTTAACCTTATCCCATATTTCACATATTCTACAACATTTATATTTTGTATTTAAAAAAATCTGATATTTTATGTTTCTTCTGCATTTTTTAATAAAAGAAAATCATTATTAAGATCACTTTCAGCTTTTAAAACTTCTGACAAATTAATTTTTGTATGGTTCTAAAGTTTAATAATGTTTACCGCATACAAAAGCATTGCTTCTGATACTTGAGAAAACAGGAAAGGAACCTCAAAGACAAATCTTGCTTTGATTTCAGCTACTGACCCTTAAGGCAACCCTCAAACCGTAATCAATAATAAAATTGTAATTTCCCTGTAACACCGTAATTTTCTGTAAAAACAAAAACATATTTTTATAAAGGGAGAATGATGTTTAATATTTTCAAGGAAAATGCAATTAGCCTTCGACAAATATAGATGGGGCGATTACACGAGTAAAATTTCCATAAAGCCCGAGCACCCACGCACGCCACGTATCAGGAGACGAAAAGTGCGTAGTTCTAGGGTCGTGAAGTCAATCCCTTGTTTTGAGAGAACCTTGACCTAGTTTAGCAGCACCCTTACGTAATTTTCTGAAACCGTGACAGAGAATCGAGAACGTCGAAGTTAACCAGTAAAATACTACCTATAATGAGTTCATCTAGCAAATAATTTGTTTTACTTTGTGCATATCTCGTTGTATGTTATATTATGTTGGATATATTGTACAAATAGTATACGGTATGTCTGCAAATTGAGTGAACAAGAGGATTTTTTATTTTTGATGTTATGAAAAAAAATCACTTTTACCACAAGTAAAATGTAAGTTATCTAAATTAAATTGAATGTACAGGGTGTCTAAAATAATTAATAATGTAAAAATAAAATATGGTTGATAAATGCAAATTTATTATTTCAGACGGAAATCTTGAGCTTTAAAATTATTAAAGAATGCATAAAAAAAAGATATATTTTTTATAATAATGATTTCTCAGTGTTTGTTACAAAATACTAAATTTGATTATTCTGATATTTTTTTCGTAACTATTCAAAAGTTTTTTTTCATCTACCAAAGAAGTTTCAGTAACTGGTAATTTTAAAATGAGCAGAATTTTGTATTCCTTTGAATTTTTTATGTGATTAAAATTAACGATAATTTATTTGTGCATAATTTTCACATTAAGCACTGATTTTTTGAGACACTGTACAAGAAATGATAATGGCACTATTATTTAAGGTAATTGCAAGGTTTTTTAAAGAATTACTTTTTCGGAATATCAAAAATAAAAAAGTTGTTCCTCTTGCAAACTCAACCATAAGTAGAACGCATGTTAGAAAGGTGTAGAAGGACCACCTAAAATTTTATTTTATTTATTCCGACTTTAACGACGGAATTCACTTCTTCACTTCACATCACTTCACTTTACCTCACTTCTTCCTCTGAATCCTCGCCCTTCTCACCCTCTTCTTAATTTTCAGATGAACTACTTTCCTCGTTCAAATTTATTTCCACCATTTATGACATTCAGCAATTTTTAAATAATCATCCACAATAATTATAATTACTTTCCTAATTCTCTTTTCCCAATCTTCCTTGTTAATTTTCGACACTTTATTTAAATGAATTCTACGACTTTCTTAGCGAATTTCGGAAAAGTGTTTCATTTTCTGACATTTTACATCCCCTCCGAAGGATGGTACATTCACTACATAATCCTCAGCTTAGATTGCATAGCTTCTGCTAAATAATTCAAAATCATAAGTAATTCTTCGGCAGTATACACTCACCAAAACATAAACACTGGAAATATAACAATATTGAATCGGCAACAGAATAGCGCGCATTGTTTTAATGCTTGTTTAACAGGCGGCAATTATATAAATTATTCTGAAATTGAGTAGTGGTGAGAGGTATGTGAAACTTCTCGTATGGTCCAAATGCTACTATCCGACCGACATCATAGATGTCTTTGTGGCGGATAGCGACTTGCGATGCAAGTACCGAGAGCGGCGACCTCTAGCCCAGGTGGACTAAACTACTGTTTTTAAATATGATTTGAACGAAACAACTACTCAGCAGGCAAATACCCCGACCTGCATTGGATTATACCCTCAAATCATGATAGATCGGTAGCCAATATCATTTGTCAATTCCTAACCAGACATAGACCGGTTTCGAACTTATTAGTTCTCCTCAGTATGCCATAGGTCGCCGCTCTCGGTACTTGCATCGCAAGTCGCTATCAGCCACAGAGACATCTATCGGTCGGATAGTAGCATTTGGACCATACGAGAAGTTTCACATACCTCTCACCACTACTCAATTTACCTTAGTCAGTATATGACTAGCAGGTTGGCCACTATCATTTGTCTGTTTCATAAGCTATGGCATACTGAGGAGAACTAATAAGTTCGAAACCGGTCTATGTCTGGTTAGGAATTGACAAATGATATTTGCTACCGATCTATCATGATTTGAAGGTATAATCCAATGCAGGTCGGGGTATTTGCCCGCTGAGTAGTTGTTTCGTTCAAATCATATTTAAAAAAAATATATTCTGAAATTATACATATTTTTTTGGCATGCAAAGTAAAATTGCAACCACTTATAGATATTGATTATTATAAACAAGATACATTAAAAAATACAACTTTCAATGGGATATCCCCATTTGCTCCCTAAGGCCACACGCCCTCGTCAGGCGACAAGTATGACGAACCACAGTTACTTAATCGGTAGGTATAAATTAAATTTTAAATGGTTTAATTTTATTTAAAAAACTCTGATCGCATGTCCTGTTAAAAACGATATTTAAATATTCGTGTGTCCTAAATAATTTTAATTTAAATGAAAAAATTATGCACTATTTAATCTCAACTAAAATAAAATTAGATAAATACAAACTAGAGCAGAAAGTGTGATGCATTTTAATTAAAAAGATGATAGATAACATATTTTCTGCTTGCATCCACTGATTGACTACGAATACTAAGAATTATTCATATCATATTAGGCTGGTTTATGTATCTTAGATTGTACTGCTTGCCTAAGATACAAAAAACCAACCAAAGTCGGTACGTCCTATTGTTTCAGCGATCGGATCTCCGACTTACCACCTATCAAAATAGTTAACGGAGGAGTTCGAAAATTTACCTATCGTACCACCTAGTTTCTCTGTGATTAATTCCAATAATTTCATTAATAAGGTGAAAAATCTTCAGTTGCAAGAAGGTGAAATTTTGATATTTTTTTGACGTTTGTTCATTGTTTCTAAGTGTTCTGATACCACAAACTTGGACTATCTACAGGATTTACTCGAATTAAACAATCTCAGTCAAGATGTAGTAAAAGAATATCTTCAACTCACTAAACTTTGCATGAAACAAAATTGTCAACGATGATTTCTTAGAACAACATGAAGGAACAGCAATGGATAACTCTTTGTAACCATCCATTGCCAGTCTCTTCATGAACAGATTCGAGACAGAAGCAAAAGAAGAATTCGAGTATTTCCCCAGGGTTTGGCCTAGGTATGTGGATGGTATTTTTGTAGTGTTTGACACAAAAATCGCTGATATTGACAACTTTGTTTCTAATTTAAACAGTCGTTGCGCGTCAGTTAAATTCACATATGAAATTGAAAACTCTGGACAACTACCATTATTAGATGTATTAATAATTAGAAATAGTGATAATAAGTTAGAATTTGACATATACAGAAAAGATACCAGTACTTTAAGATATATCCCTAAGGACTCTCACATTGTGCTTAAAACAAAATGGCGAGTTTCAATTTTCTAGTCCATCGTCTATTAAGCTTCCCCCTCAATAAGGAGAGGTTTGAAAAAGAGAAGACATTGATTAAGGATATAGCTGCGAGTAATGGATATTCTGTAAATTTAATTGATAAAAGAATTAGGAAACGAAAATTTAAAGAGTCACTTCGAAATTCCACGACATTTCAAAATGAAAGAGAAAATCCAAAATTTATATCGATTCCATTTGATCCTAGAATCACCCGTGGTATCGGTAGGATTTTTAAAGATATAGGTATGACAGTGGTTCATTCATCGGGAAATAAACTACAACAACTTTTAGGCAATCCAAAAGACAAAATTCAAACAAACGAAAAGTCGGAGATTTACGAAATTAGCTGTAAGGACTCTAATCAAAAGTATGTTGGACAAAAAAGACTATCAATTCAAACTAGATTCAAAGAGCATATGACCCATCTCAAATATGGTAGAACAGATAAGTCTATTGTTGCCCAACATGCGATTCAGAAAAACCATAAAATAGACATTAGCAATTTAAAATTAATTAGGAATGTAACAAATACAGACAGCTGGATGCATCTGAAAGCTTGGAAATCACAAAGTGTAAAAATAGTATGAATAGTGATAGAGGGCCAATTCCAGGTAGCCCGCTTTATTGGTTAGTGGGTTCACCGAACTGTGACAATAGTTTAGGTATAAATAGGGTACATTGTTAGCATAAGGTTAGTTTTAATCATCTCCTGATGATGCCAACTTGGTTGGCGAAATGCGTATCGAGTGCAATATATAGTGTTTTGGTGTTTCTGGGAAAACTACGTCAATGCTATAAATCAGGTCACGTTTTTATTCGTCTAAGTATGAAATATTCTTGTTATTATTTTGAAGTTAGTTCTAAACAAGATTTTTTTTCTAGAAAAAATAATAATATAATTATTGGGTATTACAAAAAACATTCTTTCAAACATAACATGATAATAATAATAAGTACCTATAGACTTTTATATTTTATACTAACATTCTTATCTGAAAGAATACTTTTGTAACACCTAATAATTATTTTATTATTTTTTTTCTAGAAATGCATAAATACGAAGAAATAATATGTCAGATTTTTTTGAAATGTATGAAAATAATGGACTTATTTAGGTTAAGTGAGATGTCATTAATGTTATTATGATTTCCGAAGCTACACTAATTAATCTAGATATTGTCTTTCAATTTAAAATGTCAAAATAAATATGACAGATGTTCATATTTTGATTTATCTAATTTAAATATTTTTACAAATAATTTATGCGCGGTCTAGCCCTCTGAAGAGTTCAGAAGAATGAAGGTAGATATATATTATACAAACCATGCCATACAATGGGAGGGAAAAATGTGCTTATTTAGATGAATTATTAAGAAATAAACAAACGAAATTATTTTGGAATGATCTGTTAAATACTTTTTTTTACAATGTTTGTAGGTTGTATGAAGTTTTAAAGTTCAAAATTGCTCAGGTGTAAAATTTATAAAATGTAACTAGGTATTTTGGTTTTTCCCCTGTACCCTTCAAATAATAAATGCTTTTTTATTATGTGGCCTCATGGTCGAGTAGTAATGAAACTTGCTTCTTATCCAGAAGTCTCACGTTTTATCCTCGGTCGATGAACTGGGATTTTTCTAAAACAAAAATTAATCCTAACATACTCGAATATTGGGTGTATGTCCGTTGTCTATAAACGTCACAAGAGGTGCTTTGAAGTATTTTTTAGAGATTCAGGGGTTTGTATTACCTGTAGTGTGTAATTTTAATTTTCTTATTTGAGCGGTTTATTTTGTAAAAAAAGTATCTCAATGTATAATCCCCAAATAACAATTAATTTTCTTCATCAAATAAGTATAATAAATGTACTTACAAAAATGCTTGTCCTTATATTCCTAAAATACAGATTTACTAATCATTCAAAAATTGTAAAAGTCCTAAATATGTTAGCAATATCTACTCCATTTCATTGTAAAACATTTTAATCTCTTTATATCCTGTGAGAACAACACCAGAAACCTTGAAGTTATCAAAATAACTTCATAGATAAAATTTTGTTATATTTTACACAGTGTCCTAAGTAATAATAATGGTTAAACGAAATAATATAACAAGCGTTAAAAAACTTGACGTCGTTTTTTTTGAGGCTTGTATAGCCTTAATATTAATTGTGACATTCTCCTAATTGGAATTTCCTATCAAGTGAAGTGAAGATGTTTGGAGGAAAAGTATATACTGGGAATATCCTCTTCACCGCTGAATTTCTGTCAAGTCACAAAGTAACCTATTGCTCAGTAGATATTTGAACAACACGGTTACCGACGTTAAAAGACATAACTAATATTCTGGAATATAAATATCAGTATCATTTATTAAAAATAAAAAATAAAAAAGATAAATGCAAATATGATAGAACTTTTTTATGTAGATTTTGTAATTATATCAGAAAAACAATGGAAGCTTACACAAGATGGCTACAGTTATTAATTTTATTTTATGAATTGAACACCCTGTATATTTTTACATACTTGAATATAACGCTTTCTCACGAACACAATGATATAGGGATTGATGGGTCTATCGGTAATACAAACGGAGATATGTGAGAAACTTTGTGCAAATCCCACCCCCGTTAATTTTGTTATTTCTGACTATACAGTGTGTCCCACGGGATATGGGATTGATTACATGGGTATCTTGGTTACTGGTGGATAAAGAAAATTTCTTAAATGAGCAATGTAGTGCAGAATTGTATGCCTATTAATATGACGTCCCAAAAACAATTGAATTCAGATTGGTTTAGATTTTGTTTAAGAAAAAGTCAAATTCGCCATTTTTGAATCAATTAAAAAATGTTAAAGATCATTTTGCAATAATTTTTGAAGGATTCTACATTGGCAAATTTATTTTTTTCAAACAGTAGTTTTTGCAAAAGTTACTTAAACATCAACTTAATTTTTTGTTATGGACGCCATATTGGATTATTGCATTTTTTAAAATCAGAAAAACTGCCACTGTAAAGTACTTAAAAAAATTATTGGAAAATGATCTTAAACATTTTTTTAATTGACACAAATAAAAAAGGTTACAAGGTATTTTTAAAAACGACAATTTTGGTTTTTTTCCTAAACAAACTAATCGGTATACAATTACTTTCTGAACGCAATGTTAATGGGTATAAAATTCTACACTACTTTGCTCATATAAGAGATTCTCCACTAATAACCAAGATATTCATGTAATCCCACTTCCTGGTGGGAGACACTGTATATATGAAAAATGGAAAATGTGTTTTTATTATAAATAGCTTGTTGTCTTGATAATACGATTTTCAAAATATTCTTTAAAAATCCTGTAACTTTTTTATAAACTACTTTTGAATAGCCAGAAATACGAAAGTTGACGGGGGTGTGACTCGGACAAAATTTCCCTCATATCTACCTTTGTATTAGAGATAGACCCATCAACCCCTATATCATTGTGTTGGTGAGAAAATGTTCTATTCAAATATGTATAAATATACATTTAAAAAATAAAAATAATAACTGTAGCCAACTTGTGTGAACTTACATTATTTTTCTGATATGATTTTCAAAATATACATAAAAAAAGCCTATAACTTTTGTATTTAGCATTTTTTTCGCAATAATAAAAATAAATGAAATTAAGGTAATGGGAATTATCACAAAATCACCCAGTACAGTGTGTGGACGTAAAAGTCCACTCCTTTTTATTTTTGACATTTTCAAAAATTTCGATATATTGTCCTACGTATGTCATTCCAAAACTTTCAATATTTCTACGAAAAGTTTTTACCTATCTATACAAGGTAGGTCAACAATAAGTGTGTTAACTTCTATGGAACACTGTATATTTTTACACATTTTTATAGATGACATCGCGATGTACTTTATTGTTTTATTCTGTTAGTTTAAAGTTTAAAGACTCGGAATGATTGCTTCCATTTTTGATTATGCAATTTAAAAACAGAAATAGCTACCTATTAAATTATTTACAAAACAAAAAACTCTTAAACAGATAATCATATTGAAATCTAAATAAATAATAATTAGTGCAGGCAAAAATAACATACAGGGTGTCCCATAATTAAGTACCTTCCTTCAAGGATTGATAGAACTAGAAGAAATAAGTTGAGTTTTGAATATAAACATTTGCCTTAAATCAGTTCCTATGGGAGCTACAACCCCTGAAAGGGGTAAGTATAACATAGTTATTTGTCAATAAATTCAAAACGTCGTAAATTGCAAAAATTTTATTTCAGCCATTTACCATTTACATCTATTTTGTCAAATAACTAAGTTGTACTTACCCCATTAGTTATAGCTTTCTTATGAACTAATTTAAGGCAAATGTTTATATACAAAACTCAATTTATTTTTTCTAGTTTTATCACCCCCTTCAAGGAAGGTACTTAATTATGTGACACCCTGTATCATTAATAACATGACATAATTATATTAGAAACGGTAGATAAGTATAAAGAATTTAAAAATTTTGACGTAACATCTATTATTTTCTACATTTTTGACATCTTTTTATGAAATTAAATAGGACCTTTTCAAGCAGTAATTTATTGTTATTCAAATTAATAATTGATGATCATTTCTTATTTGTTCTTCGTAAACAGACTTTTTTTGGTACACCCTATAAAAATAAGTCAAGGGGATTAAGGCCAAGACTTCTAGGTGGCCATAGAATTTGGATATCTTCTGTCTATCCATAATCTATTTGTTGCGTTTGGAAAGGTATGAACTTGCCTTGCATTATACGGCGGCGCCTCATCTTGTTTTATCCTCAATTTCTCAATTTAAGTAATTTAGGTAACTTTGAACAGTTAATAAATCTTGAATAAAAATGGGTTAAATAATCTTATTTTGGAAAATACCGCACCCTTCCTTGTTTTTTAATTCTGCAAATAACCCGTGGATTCTCTGAAGCACATCTATGTTATTTTGGTCTGTTAACCAAATCAGACGTCGAAAAGGATGATTCATCTTTCCAAAGTATATGTATATCTTTAAAAGTTGCCCGCCTGACGATGCCTGCCAAATATTTCCTTACAGAATGCAACTCTATAGATGCAATCGTTTGGAGACAAATGTTGCACTAGCAAAACTTTATATAGTTTCTCTCAAGATACTTTGCTATATCAAACTCATTTGCTGCAGCACGTGAAAGAGGAATTGGATTTTCGATGAAAAAAAGGAGGATATTAAATTTCATTCCTTGGGTTGTAACTACACTTTAACGTGTTCTTTATGCATTTTTAGTAAACCTTTATGTTCTTGTAATTTGTTATGTCCTTTTGAAAGTTTTTGCATCTGGACTTGGACCTCCGGGGAAAGTTTCCCCATATTCCCTACGTGCAGAATGTAAATTTTTATTACATTTAAGATATATTTCTAATATTTGACATCTCATTTTAACTGAATAGCCCATTGTATAATTTTTAACAAAAACTTTTATAATATAATCATTAACATTCATTCATAAAACAACAAATAACTTGAAATGTGTGCTAAACTGAAATTGTAAATGACTTTCTATAACTTTTTTTGTTTCAAAGTCTACTTCTTAATAAAACTCTGTTAAAAACTATTATTTTATAGTAGTATTACACATAGAGCTTACAACATGTTTTTCTCTAGTTATAGTCGTTACTAGAATTTATGTAGTACGGCCTTTACTTTGAAAGTTGCAAATAAAATGTATTAATTATTTCAGTCTTCAGCAACGGAAAATAAGGCAAGAAATAAATTTTAAATCGTTTATTTTTAAATACTGATTAGGAGTAAGCAAATCGGCAAATCCGATCACGTTTTCATCAATCTACATTTCTCATAAATGTGAACACTAAATTCAAACGTAATACCACGACTTCGATTAAAGATTATTTCATTTAAACTGATAAAAGTCAAGCAAAGAAATATGCTCAACTTTGAGATACCTTTTTTTTAGTGATTAGTAGGCTGGAAAAAACATTGATTGTTTGAGTTTAACGATCTGCCATATTCATAAATAGTCGTTGTTTCATCTTGTTGTCTTTATACATACTTATACTAATAGATTTGTTTTCGAATGAAGAAAAATTTGATATGGTAACATGTTACATTTTGTGCCACCGAAATTGTGTTGATGCTGAGAATTTGTATCTCGATAGGTACCCAGAAAGAAGGCAGCCTGATAAAACAATTTTTAGAAGGTTAGTGTCAAATCTTAAAGAACACGGTTCTTTCCGAAAACCCATTCGGTCTCGACAAAAACCATGTAACGAAGAGAAAGTAAACAGTGTATTTTTGACAGTTACTGAAAATCCACGTGTATCAACTAGAAAAATTGAACGAGCTACTGGGATATCAAAATCCACGTCCAGTTTTATTTTCCGAAAACATCGGTTTCATCCTTATAAATTTAGAATTTGTCAAGGGCTTAGGCCAGGCGACGAAGAAAGACGCAGGACATTCTGTGAGTGGTATACTCATAAAGTAATTTGGTCAGACGAAAGTATGGTCACTAATAATGGTATTTTTAATCTAAAAAATACACATTTATTGGTCCCGAGAAAATCAACACTTGTTCAAACCAGCCAGACACCAACATCGCTTTGGTTTTAATATGTGGGTTGCCATTTTGGTACAAGAATTATAGGCCCTTTTATTTACCATGACTCATTGACTGCCCAACGTTATGAGAACTTACTTGACACTTATCTTGAAGACGCCCTAGACAACTTACCTCTCGCTGATTCCCAGAATTGTTGGTTCCAACAAGATTGTGCTCCAGCACATAATTCTAGGGCTGTTCGAGAATATTTATCCAATCGGTTCCCAGAAAAATGGATTGGCACTCATTCAACAGTATCCCGGCCAGCACGATCGCCGGATATGACACCGTTGGATTTTTCTGTGGGGATATATCAAAAACTTCGTATACAGGCATAATTTTGAAAATGCACAAGAATTAGAGGCATCTGTTACCGAAGCATTTAACAGCATTACTCCTGAAATGCTAATTAGAGTTTTAGACTCTATTATAAGAAAATAACGGTTCCCATTTTGAACATTTATTAGAGGTTTGACATCTATGGTTTTAATAAAATCGATTGTTTATATCTGTGCAGTTACTAAGGTCAATACATATGTAATTAATTTATTATTATTCAGTATTAAACCATTTGTTTTGTTAACTGATTATTATTTAACGTACTACTCAAATTAAATTTATTATTTATTCATTTCATAAATCCTAGTAACGACTATAACTAGAGAAATACATGTTGTAAGCTCTATGTGTAATATATAGGTGAATTTAGAATGAAGAATGCATTCAAAATCCGTAAAAAAATCCAGGTCCGTATTTAAAAAAAAAGAAGTTGATGATGGTTCCACGATCACGAAACGTCGGAGGGCGAAAATATCATTGTCACGTTAAAGTTTATTAGAAAGTACAATGAGGATGTTTTTGTTTGTTTTTTCATATTTTTGATAATAACGTGGAAAAAAATTAAAACCGAATTTCAAAAATTTGCTTTTTTTCGAAATAATTCAAAAACGAAAAATAATTTTTGACATTGGTTAAGACTATTGTGATAGCTTCCTAATTACGCAACTTTTTCCCCATTTAACCGAATTCGTATCTCCTACCATTTCCAAGATGCCCATGCTGTGCATTCTTATCTTAGACACAGTGTATACTATTTTCCTTTAAATTATGTCTTTTATATTATTTATTTCAGAGTATTAAAGTATTAGTAGGGTGTCAAATATTAGAAATACATGAAAAATAATTCAATAGAATAAAACAATATAATCAAAAAATTTTTTTCACTTCTAGATTTTGACTTTCTGAAATTTGTCATTTTCAACTTTTGAAACCTAGAATTTTGAGATGTGTAAATCGTGTTCCATAAGAGATATCACGTTGACCTACCCTATACTTTTTGTAGAAAAACTGAAAACGTAGGAAAAAAAATGCATGGGACAATATTTTGTAATTTTTTAAAATGTCAAAAATGACTAAAATAAAAGGGGTGAACTTTTACGTGCCCCACACTGTATATATTTATATCTGGCTTTGTATCGACTCGTATAAAATAATTGTGTCGCATTTATTCCTGGAATTACGTAAGCAGGGAAGTTTGACCGTGAATTTTATCATAAAATTTTGCAATAAGATAACGACTCGTATTATATAGCTTATTCGTTTGTCATTATGATTTGTACATTCATTTATTTTTATTATTCTATCATACCACACACCGTATTAAAATCGTAAATTTTATCGCCGTTTTTGCCAAGGTTGTTATTTTTTTAAATAAATTCTATTATTATATTTTAATATTGGTATAGTTAATGCATAATCAATATTTCCTAACGATCAACATGCCTTTATTATTTAGAAAAATGAAATTGGTTAATCATGTCAGTTAAAGAGGGTGAGAATGAGAAGTAAAT